>CM066035.1:529036618-529636618 GCA_033557465.1 Ichthyophis bannanicus
ACAGGGTGCCCTATAAGGTGCATGAAAAGGTTGCCTAGCAAGGAATTCTCAGAGCTGTAGAACAATGGTTAATACACTGACTGATGGTGCAGGGTTCGTTGAGTTCAAGCCCCTGGGGATCTAATGAGTAAAGCTGGTTGAGACATTCCCCTGTACTGTAAATCAGTGCTGTGTCCAAGGCATTTTGTTCCATAATTTTAAATTAGTGCTGCCAGGCAAACACACCCTCACAGGGCCGTAACCTAAGGTCCACATAATGGCACTCCAGAGGGCAACACATTATAAAGGCACCCCTAAATGTCCCTATGGGGCACCTATAGGGTGCTTGGTAGGGTGACTCATAGGGCAAGTTATAGGGTGCCTGAGGGAGGCACCGTAAGGAGAACGAACCGTTGCCAACACACATCAAAGCTATGTTGTCGAGGCATACCTTACCTGGATGCTGCACGTGGACTCCAAACCACCCTGACCCCACACCAACGTTGTCTCCCCAACCCGTCTGGCCACCATTCCGTAACCCGTCCCAACCAGACTGTAAGATGCGATGAGGAGCGGTGCGAAGCAGACATGTCCCCACAGACGCTCACCCCCACTGTTTTGCACAGGGCAGTCACCATCCCCAACACCCCACAGATCCAGGTTGAAGCATGAAAAGTCAATAGGGACCATGCAGTCACCAGTGACGTGTCAAGATGTTCCACCAACAATTGCAAAAGTGAGCCCCCCCAGCTGCAATGCAAACGAAACAACAGACAGGTCATGGCAGCGACGGTTGTGTCAGTTTCCCCCAGTGACCAGTCAAAAATAGCAGGCCAACAATGAGGTCCCAAAAAAAGGCCCGTGTGTCCAACTCGCAGCGGTCAATCTCCCAGTGGAAACAACACCCAGGGGACAGTTTCACAGAGGTGCTGTGTCCCAAACAAATGTGGCCTGATGGGGTCTTCCAGATGCAGTGTAGTAGATGTGCCATGTATGTTGGGCTGTGTCCTGTGTGAAAAGGGGGGGAAATAAGGTAAGGGAATGGCACACCCACACCTCCATCAGTTCACAAAAGGGACCAACAGTCGACATCACAATTGTTGCAATCATGGAATGCTTTAAATATTACAACCAGGACCACGGCCACAACACGCAGCATAGTGCACATGGACCACAGCAGGAGATGGCCCTGCAGACCAGGCGACACCCATCCCAACCCTGCTGAGCTCCTCGTGGGCAGGAGGGGGGGAAGGACATGGAGGGAGGACGCAATGAATCCGAAAAACGTGTCAAAACCGCCTGCAGCTGCGGAGGGGAACCACTCCACCTCGAGCACTCACATATAACGATCGATACGACTCCTGCAAGTCCCCCCGGGCAATAGGTGAAACCCGGCGAAAGTTTGGAAAAGACCCGGGTGGTAAACGTCTGCCAGATCAGCCGTCCGGGTCACCGCAGCCCAAAAAAATGGCCATCGTAATGTGGATGGGCCAATGCTCCCCCCCTATGTCCCTGACGCAAGGTGATGGTGTTAACATACCCTGCCAGAAGCCAGAACAACCAAACGAGAGGAGCGGTGTTTAAGTAAGGGCGGAATGACCCCGAAAAGGGCCTTCCGCTCCCACCTAGACTGGGGCGACCATAGATCACCAACGAAACGAAAACCGGTGAAGGCCCACAGTAGCAGTCTAAGAGCAAACACCGGGCCCTGCTCCAGTTCCCACACATACTGCACTTGAAAGCGGTGAGACAGTGAACCAAAAACGCCACTCCTGCGTAGGGCTGAGCCGCAAGGGACCAGTACGAAGGACCCCCCCCCCAACCTACACTCCCGCTTCGCCTGATGAAGGCTAGCGCAGCGAGGTGGAGCCTGGTCTCCCTGCCACAAAGATGACATCCAGCACCACTCGTGGAAAAAGAAAATCATAGACGCCGCCCCGCTGACTGGATCCTGTCAAAAATAATGGACCACGTTGATAGTGGCGGCACGAGAACGACAGGAGTGCTCGCCATACCTATTGCGAGTGCCATGTCCCCTTCCTCCTCTTTGTCCCCAACCCCGGGATCCCCAGAATCCCGCTTGTCAGGATAAGCCCGCAAAGCTGGAGGCAACCCGTCAGCGGTCCACACGTCGACCACCTAGAGGATCTACCGTCCTCCTGTTGCAACCCCGGTCACCCCAGCAGGTGGCTGAGTGCCCTCGGGACCACCAGGCAATAGCTGTCACGCAGGGGCAAGCCTAGCCCCCACGGGAGGAGGAGGCATCAAACAGGTCAGGGGTCGGAGGAATGACCTCCTCCCGTGAGGGTCCACCACCAGTGGCCGCCGCCCCCACCGCCATCCCCGGGAACAGAGACTGCGACAACATAACAGTGGCCCACACCCGCGGGGGAGCCGGGAGGGCCTGGGTGGGGGTCTGACAGGGGGCTCCTGTGGAAGGCCGAGCACCCAAAGCAGCGGCAGGCAGGAGACCGTCATCCCTTCTCCCGCTCGGCAGATTCTCTAGGGCTTACCACCGGAAGGCCGGTGTGCAGCATCCACACTCTTAGCGGGGCGGACCCTGACCGCAGCGCTGCCTTCGTAACTTTCTGAGGACGCCGCTGAGGAAGAGGGGCCGCCTCCATGACGCTGACGCGCACTGAGCGCCGCACAGGAAGCCTGCCTCCACAGGCAAAGCCCTCATCCGCCTCAGCTCACATCAGTAGGCCAAGAAGACGAAACGGTTGATGTCGTCAACACGGGCTCTGCATCCATGCAAGGGGCGATGTCCTCCCGTTTCTTTCTCTTGCGACTTGCCGACTCCTTAGAAGGGACAGTAGTCCATTCCTCAGGATGGCCACCACCTCTCCCCCCGAAAAAAACAAAAAACCGACCCAACCCCCTCAACCCCCCTAATCTCTGACGTTGCAACAGCCACCTCCACCACATCAAAAACCCTCGTCCTCCAACCTACCCAAATCCCCTCCCCAAGGTGGGCTCGCCTTCTGCTTTCAGTGGCCTCCTCCACCTTAGGTCTCGCCCGGACACCCTCCTGAGGGAGAGGGACCACACCACCTCCTCCCTACAGGAGCCCGAGATGGGGGTGACGGGGCATCCCCCCGCCGGGTCCATTGTGTGATGCGGAAGGTGGCAGGCCGGGCAAAGGGGTTGTCACAATTCCCCACAAAGGTTGAACCGGCCCATGAGCAACACACCCTGCCCGAGTGATGACCCCGTCCACCACAACGAGTGCAGACCTGCTCAGGACAGTTCATGCTCAGATGGCGGAATGAGCCACAGCGGTGACACTCGCGAGTGTTGCCGGGGTAATAGCACAAGATGCGATCCCGACTGAGGAAACCGGCCGAGGGCACGTGCTGCACGACATTACCCACCTCACGCAAATGGATCCTACCCTTCCACGACCCGTCCCACACCCCCAGGGGCCCAGCGCCCTTAACCAGGGGTGCGAGAAGCACCGCATGACGCGACAACCAAGACTGGATGTCCGCCCTCGGAGCAACTCATTCCTTACCAGGATGGTCACAGGTACCGCCCCCTGGCGAGAGAACAGGCACAACGCGAAAGTTGACCCACCCACCCTGCCCCCTCTGCTGCTGGTATTTGTCCCAGAAGGACCTCCAGCCCCCGTCTCAGCATGAAGCTCACATCGTATTCCATGGTGTTGCTCATGTGGATGGAGGCGTACAAGTCCCTGGGAGAAACCCCAGCCCAAGGACCATCCTGATCCTCCTCCCTGGAGGAGGGGGCCCCTCCCGGACCACGGGATCTGCGCCATGTTGCGGCGCCTGGTCTCACCCCCCCTCCACGCAATCCGACCCACCCCCCTCCCCCCAGAGGAACCCCTCCGAGTAAGAATCCCCCCACCCCCTCCCACAGGAGCAGACCCCACAGGCCCCCGAAGGGCCTCTTCAAAAGTACGCAGAGGGCCCAGCCATAGTAGCAGCAGAACCCCCCACTGACCCCTGCGACCCTGAGGCGGGGAGACTGGCCTCTGGGAGGACCCCTGCGAAATCCCTGGATCCCCAACCTCCAAACAGCTCGCAGTCGGTGGGGCTGGGGACCAACAACGGGGCCAATGACAAGACAGGGGCCTCCCAGACCTCACCTCCCGCGACCCCCTCCTATCCCTCAACACTCCCCCAAGGCCCCCTGCCTGTACTCCAACAGGCGTTCGATCTGAAAAACCCGAGCCGCTCCCTCCTGCTCATCTGGACGCTCCAAGGCCAACAACAAGGCGCGTCTGGATTTCTCTTCCGAAAGACCCTCCAGGCCCTCAAGCCCCCCACTATCCCTGGCCCCCCTTCCCAGCACCGAGGCCGCCGAAAGGGGTTTCCCTCACTACCACAGGGGAGGACGGAGTCTCTCCCCCTCCCTCAGGTTCCACCGACCAAATCCCCCTCTGGATGGGCTCCAACCGCCGCAGCTCCCCCTGCCACCTCCATACTCTCGGGCGCACCAGAGACCGCCACTCCCCCACCAGTCACGTCTGTCAATGGCGGGACCAGCGGGTCCGCACACCCCTCCCCCTCCAAACCAGGACCCTGACTCTCATGCAAAACCATAACAGCCCCCTCCAAGGGAATGCCTCGGGTCAGCCTCCCAGCCGCCGGGTCCCCCGGGGCCCGCGGGAGCCAGGCAAGGCTGCCCGGCCCCCCCCCCCCGCTCCCCCCCCCACTTCCCCAAGACTTACCTGGCCTCCAGTGCCCCCAGAGGACCCAGACCGCGGTCGCAGCTGTTGCTGCTGCGTTCGAGAGGATGTCTCTCCAGCCCTGGCTCCAGCAGGGACTCCCGTCCCACGAGCCGGGCCCCCCACAGCCCCCCCATCCCCTCGAGATGCGGCCTGACCAAGCTGCTCCAACCGAGGGGGGGGGGGGATCCCTGTGAGGACAGGCTGCATCCCGATGATGCCAGTGCACCCTGCTCCACCATCCGACCAACAGGACCAGGAAGAGACACACTTTTAACCCCCGAAGCCGTCCCCAGCCAAGACAAGCAACACTTCGAAGGCTCCTCCACCCCCCTCTGACCAGACAGCAGGCACCCGTAAGACAGCGAGGGGCCATCCGGAAGGCGAACAGGACTCAAAACAGGGGCACCACGCTGCCCAAACCCCCCCATATGCAGGCTGTCACTGTCAATCGGTGCCCGGGCCGCCCCGGAAATGACATCATGGCGGCGGCCATCTTGAATGTAGTCCGGAGGCACCGGGACCCGTAAAGCCGACGAAACAGAAGAGGGGACATCCAACAACGTCCCCCACCCCCGGGGAGACCTGCCACAGCCTCCCTCAACCCCCTCCGACCTCCGGGGGGGGACAAAGAACGAGGACGCCGAACTGGCACTAGACTGCGGCCGACCCGGAAGTGACATCACTCGCTCTCCGGCGGCCATCTTGGGGACGGGTCGGGGCTCGGGGAAGCACAGGGAATACCTCCTCTGCGGGGACAGCCTCCAGCGATTGGCCACCGTAGAACCGACGTCACTACTGGCAATGGCCCGGCGGCCATCTTGGGAATGCCAGGAGGAGAACGCAACGTCGGAAGCACCTCGGGACGCAGCGAAAACTGCCCTCATAAGGGCAGACAGCACCTCCCCGCTCCACCTGCTCCAGATTAAACTGCTCCCGTCAGGATCCAGTCCCAGCTCCGTTGCTGCCACTACAAAGGGAGACAGGAACCTCCGGAGGTGCAGGGGGGCCGACACACCATGCCCCCAGACGCTGAAGCGCCATCTTGGTGCAGGGGCTGTAGCAGGGAAGGAAGGCAAAACACCACACCAGCATCCAAAGATTCCGCAGCCAAAACTACGTGGATCCATCATCTCCCTCTGGTAAGTGGGATGCACTAGGGTTGGTGGGGCACCCAAGGTCGGCACCCTTCCTGCGGTCATCTTCCCATCAGCCAGGAACTGCAAAGGGGGATAGCGAGCCCTAGCCTGCCTGCCCACCCCCGAGGGCCCCCCCCGGACTGCGGCACCTAGATCCCTGACAGCGATCCTGATGCTGGTAGATTTCCGTGAGGGACCCACATCCCTGAGCCCTCAAATATGCCACCCAGCGGCGCTTACCCTTCAGGGCCCGCTTTATTGCTCTCACCTGCTGGCAGTAGGCCAGTCATCCTCCACAGGCACCAGGGCCTGCACGCTCTCTAGATGGGAGAGCCGGGCCTGCAACAGGGTGCCTCCTCCTGGAGGCCCTGAAGCATCCACACCGCAGCCACCACTTCCTCCAGAGCCCTTGCGGGCCCCGGGGAAAAGGTGGCGGGCCCATCCCCTCCGCCTCATCCTCACTAGAGGAGGTAGAGGCCTCCTCCAGGACCCGAGGCGGAGGGGGGAACCCACCACCACCACTACTGCTGCCCCGGCGGCTCGGGACAGAGCGCCAGGGCCCCCCCAGGGCCTCCCCCTGCCACCACCCGGCTCCACACCCCTACCAGACAGGGAAAGTGGGCCCTCTCCAGGGGGCAGCTGGCCTATCCCCCTGGGCGTGTGGGTCCCTCCCCAGCAGCCCATCGCAGTCCTACCTGGATCACCAGGGGCCCCCGCCTGGGGCACCGATCCCAAAGAGGAGCCTGGCTCCGAAATAACAGGCTGGGGCCCACCAGGCTTGGCAGGCCCCTGGGCCTGGGCCTCTCCCGCCGGAGGCGGCCCAGGACCCGACATCCTGGCTCAGGCAAGCAGGCAGGGCCCTACTCCCCAGCAGGAGCTCTGGCAGCACCAACCTCTCTCTCTCTTTCACAGTGCAACAGGAAACAGGAAGTCACCTGACAGGTGATGGGGGGGAAAATTTTTAATGGTAAAACATGCAACAAATACAAAAGCAAATTACAAACACACAAATCCAAAACAGTCCCATACCCCCCAAAAACCCCCACCCACCCCGACAAAGCACAGACAAGGAACCAACCCCCCCCGTGACCCAGCCCATACCACCACCACACCCAGCAAAACAATCCCTCCGTGCCCAACCCCCCTAACAGCAGCACAACAATGTCCAAGAGAAGTCCAATGAACAGAAATGAAAAGAAAAACAAATGTCCATAAGTCCCAGTTTCCCCAAAACCCCCACCCACCCCAACAAAATCAAAATGCAGCAATGTCCGTAACATAAATGTCCGGCTGCCCCAAAACCCCCACCCACCCCAACAAAAGCAAAACAGCAGCAATGTTCGTCACAGAAATGTCCAGCTGCCCCAGAAACCCCCACCCACCCCAACACAACAAAAACAGCAACAATACATAAAATGATATGTCACCCCAACCAAACACCCACCCCCCAACAATGCCCAACACATCCCCATACAACGAAATGAAACCCCCACAAACCCCCACCCACACCCCCCCAAAACATCCTTCTCATAAATCCCACAATACAGAGCACAACCCCACATACCCCACCCCAAACCACTCAAGAAACCCCCACCGGCCACACATACCACACACCCCGAATAAACGATACCCACCTTACACAAACAAAAAGGAACAAAAAACCATCCCCTGGCCTGTTGCCCAACAAAAACCCACAAACAGAAATCACAGCAATACAATGAAACAATAAACTCAACCAGAACAAAACAACAAAAGCCCGGTGATGCTGGATGGTGGAGCAGGATGCACAGAGGAGGGATGATCGTCGCTGCAGCAACCCCCCCCCCCCCCGCGCCCCCTAGGCCCCCACCCAGCCCAAGCCCTTTCCCCCCCCCTGGATTCACGGGGGACGGAGGGTGAGGTGATGCCACAGACGCTCCCAACGATGGGCCTCAACCGCCCTCCTCTCGCATTGCGCCATGCCGGACACGTCCTCCAGAATGTCCCGCACCACCCTCGTCGAGGAGCAGGACCAACCCCCGGGCCGAGGCATAACCGCGCGCACGCCACAGGTGGTAGCGCACTACGGCCGTGACGAGGTAGTAGAGGGTCCCGGAGTCCTGCCTTGGGGGAAAGGACCAGGCCCTGTACACCCACTCCGCATACGTGAGGAGGGAAAGATCGGGCAGGTGAAGAGCAGCGGACACCAACCGGCAGGCCTCGACATTATAAGGGCACTGCCGGAGGAGGGAAATGTTCCATGGTCTCCAGCTGCTCTTCACAACCCGCCCTCGGACAGTTCCACTCGGCCTGTGACCTGTACTTGAGGTTGTCCCTCACGTACAAACGCCCGTGGAAAGACAACCAGGCCACATCCCGAACTTTCTTCGGCAGCCGAGGGGAGTTCAACTGCTGAAGGCCCCGCTGCATCGTATCCGCTGGACAGTCCCGCAGGGCCCACCGTGGTTGAAAGTGGGAGGCGAGAACCATCCGATACAAGCCTTTCCGCCCTTGAGCTAGGGCGAGCGGGTCGGACACCCCCCACCGCCGAATGAGCCCCACCATCTGAAAAACATACGATGGGGCCTGTTCCCTGCTGCGACGCACACGTGGGACCGAGGACGCCCCCTCCCACTGCTCCCAGAAGCGAGTAAACCATGCCCGGTAGGAGGCCACCCACCAAACCCCCCCCCCCCGTATGCGATTCAGGTGAAACGCGATAGACAAGACGGACAAGAAGACAAGGGGGTGCAACATACCCAAACTACCCTGCTCCCGGCCCAGGCAAACAATGTTGCGCTGGACAGGGTTCATGCGGTTACCCCACAAGAAACAGAAAAAGACAGCACAGACAGCCGCCTGACAGGATGACGGAAGAACGAAGACCGTGGCTACGTGCAAAAAGAGGGGAAGCAGAAACGTCTTGAGGAGGGTGACTTTCTCCTCAAATGTATACCTCCGCCCCCTCCACCGCAGCACCCGACACCGTGCAGTCTCAACACAACGATCCCAATTGGACACCGCACAGTCCTCCGATCCAAAGACGAGGCCCAAAACGTGGACCTCCCCCACTGGAGGAGGAAAGGGGGCGCAGGAAGGCGGGGAGGCCTCCAAGGGTCCCAAACACAGCGTCTGGCACTTGCTGTGGTTAACAACAGAGTGGGCCACCTCTGAGTACTCCTCCACGGCCTCCCGCAGGGCCTCCACCCCTCGGTGCCGTCCACGGTAAACTGAGATATCGTCAGCTTAGGCCACGACAGACACTGGAGACGCACCAGGGCGCCTCCAGGCCTCGCAACCCACCCGAGGACAATCTCCTGAGGAAGGGGTCGAGGGAGAAAACATACAGCAGGGGGCTCAAAGGGCACCCCTGACGCACCCCCGAGGCGACACAAAAGGCCGTTCGAGCCACCCGTTGATAAACGGGAAGCTCACCCCCCCTCGGTACAGCACCTGCAAGACGAAGAGGAAACCTGCGGGGAGGCCGAAGTACTGAAGCACCACCCACAGGTACCGGTGATTGACCCGGTCAAAAGCCTTGGACTGATCCAAGGAGACCAACCAGTGGTCCCATTGAAGAGACCGGCCTCTCTCTACCATCTCCCAAACCATGGCGGCGGCGTCCAGAACCCCTCTCCCCTGAACCGAACAATACTGAGAAGGGGACAGCAAAACACCCGACACCTCCACCAGTCAGTTGGCCAAACACTTGGCCAGGATTTTCCGGTCCGCGTTCAACAGAGAGAGCGGCCGCCAACAGTCCAAAGAGCTATCGTCCGTCCCCTTGGAGAGCAGCAACAGGACAGACTCGCGAAATGACCGCGGGAGAAACCCCGTATCCATGATCTCCTGAAACAGGGAGGTCAGGAAGGGGGCCAGCTGGGCGATGAAAGTACGATAGAACTCCACCGGGAGCCCATCGCGCCCAGGCACCTTCCCCAACGGCATGGCATGAATCGCCCTCTCTACCTCCACCTGCTGAATCGGAGCAGCCAGTGCATCGACATGCGCCTGAACCACAGCCGAATACACCGGGGGAAGGCCCAAGTACGCTCGGATACGTGTGAGGTCTACGGGGCGATCCCCAAACAGGTCCGAGAAGTAATCCCCCACCATACGTAAAAGGTCCTCCTGAGAGGTGTGAAAGGTGCCGTCCGCGCCCCGCAGGGCCATCACCTCCCGACGCTGAACACTCTCCCTGCAAGTTCGGAAGGGGTCTGGGGGGGAGACCCTACCGGCCGTCCCCTCGAAGCAAAGGGAGGCATGGCGATCGTAAAGCAGGCCACGGAGCTGGACACGCACCTCCTCCACCTCCTCCCGCGCTGCCCCTCGAGACACCAAACGATCCAGCGACCTCCGGAGGACAGTATAAGTGAGGTAGCGGGACCGAGCAATGGAGGTGCCCCGGGAGCGGAAGAGTTTGCGGGCACGCATCTTCACCTCATCCCACCAAGCGCCACGGGAAGGAAAAATGCCCAACAGGGTCTCCTGGTCTGCGAGAAAGGCCAAGAACTCCTGGACCACCTCTGATGTAGCTAACAACTGCACATTCAGTCGCCACAGGCCAGGACCCCTGCTGAGCTCCTCGTGGCCCAGGAAGGACACGGAGAGGACGCAATGATCCGAAAAGTCAACCGCCTGCAGCTGCGGCGGGGAACACTCCATCCGAGCACTCACATATATCCGATCGATACGACTCCTGCAGGCCCCCCGGGAATAGGTGAAACCCGGCGACCGTGGAAAAGCCCGGTGGTAAACGTCTGCCAGATCAGCCGTCCGGGTCACCTTAGCCAAAAAATGATCATCGTAATGCGGAGGGCAATGCTCCCCCCTCGGTCCTGATGCAAGGTGGTGGTGTTAAAATCCCCTGCCAGAACCACCAAACGAGAGGTGTGTAAGTAAGGGCGAATGACCCCGAAAAGGGTCTTCAGCTCCCACCTAGACTGGGGGCCATAGACCACAACGAAACGAAACCGGTGAGGCCCACAGTAGCCGTCTAAGAGCAAACACCGGCCCTGCTCCAGTTCCCACACATACTGCACTTGAAATCGGTGAGACGTGAACAAAACCGCCACTCCTGCGTAGGGCTGGGCCGCAAGGGACCAGTACGAAGGACCCCACCTCCACTCCCGCTTCGCCCTATGAAGGCTAGCGAGCGAGGTGAGCCTGGTCTCCTGCACAAAGATGACATCCAGCCCACTCGTGGAAAGAAAATCATAGGCCGCAGCCCGCGCCTGGTCCATCAAAATACTGGCCACGTTGATAGTGGTGCACGAGAACGCAGGAGTGCCCGCCATACCTATTTCGAGTGCCGTGTCCCCTTCCTCCTCTTCTCCCCAACCCCGGGATCCCCAGAATCCCACTTGCAGGACAAGCCTGCAAGCTGGAGCGGCTCCTCAGGGTCCACGTCGACCACCTCGAGGATCTCCCCGTCCTCCTGTTCGACCCTATCACCCCAGTGGGTGCTGGTGCCCTCGGGACCACCAGGCAAAGCTGTCGCGAGGGCAAGTCCAGTCCCCACGGAATGAGGGGGCAAAAACAGGTCAGGGGTAGGAGGAATGACCTCCTCCGTGGGGTCCACCACCAGTGCCGCCACCCCCTCCCCATCCCCAGACAGAGACTGAGACAACATAACAGTGCCCACCCCCGCGGGGGAGGCCGGGATGGCCGGGTCAACAGGGGGCTCCTGCGAAGGCCCAGCACCCAACCGCGGAGGCAAATGCCCGTCCTCCCTCACCCGTTCTGGCAGCTTCTCCAGGGCCACTACCGGAAGCCGGGTGCCAGTATCCACACTCTTAGGCGGACCCTGACTGCGACGTGCCTTCGGAATTTTCTGAGGCCGCCGCTGAGGAAGAGGGGCTGCCTCCGCCGCTAACCGCACCGAACGCCGCACAGGAAGCCCTGCCTCCACAGGCAAGCCCTCATCCGCCTCAGCCGCATCAGTAGCCAAGAAGACGAAACGGTTGACGTCCAACACGGGCTCTACCTCCAACAATGGGGAGGTCTCCCGTTTCTTCCTCTTGGACTTGCCACTCTTAGAAGGGACAGTAGTCCATTCCTCAGGCGGCACCACCCGCAACCCCCTATCCTGATGTGCAACAGCCACCTCCACCACATCAACCCTCTCCTCCAACCTACCCAAATCCCCTCCCCCGGGTGGCTCCCTCGGCTCAGTGGCCTCCTCCACCTTAGGGCTCCCGGACACCTCCTGAGGGAGAGGGACCTCCACCACCTCCTCCCTCACAGCCCGAGATGGGGTGATGGCATCCCCCCCCGGTCCATTGTGTGATGCGGAGGGGCAGCGGGCAAAGGGGTGGCCCAATTCCCCACAAAGGTTGCACCGGATGAGCAAACACCCGGCCGAGGCATGACCCCGTCCACCACAACGAGTACAGACCTGCTCAGGACAGTTCATGCTCAGATGGCGGAATGAGCCACAGCGGTGACACTCGCGAGGTTGCCCGGGGTAATAGCACAAGATGCGATCCCGACCGAGGAAACCGGCCGAGGGCACGTGCTGCACGACGTTACCCACCTCACGCAAACGACCTGTCCCACACCCCTAGGGGCCCAGCGCCCTTAACCAGGGGTGTGAGGAGCACCGCATGACGTGACAACCAAAACTGGATGTCCTGCCCTGGGAGCGACTCATTCCTTACCAGGATGGTCACAGGTACTGCCCCCTGGTGAGAGATAGGCACAACGTGAAAGTTGACCCACCCCCCCTGCCCCCTCTGCTGCTGGTATTTGTCCCAGAAGACCTCCAGCCCCCGTCACAGCATGAAGCTCACATCGTACTCCACGGTGTTGCTCATGTGGATGAAGGCGTACAAGTCCCCTGGGAGAAACCCCAGCCCAAGGACCATCCTGAGGACCTCCTCCCTGGCCGGAGGGGGCCCCTCCCCAGCCCACCGGATCTGCGCCACGTTGCGGCGCCTGGTCTCACCCCCCCTCCACGCAATCCAGCCCCACCCCCCTCCCCCCCAGAGGAACCCCTCCGATGAGGAACCCCCCCACCCCCTCCCACAGGAGCAGACCCCACAGGCCCCCGAAGGGCCTCCGCAAACGTACGGGAGGGCCCTGCCGGAGGAGCAGCAGAACCCCCCACCGACCCCTGCGACCCTGAGGCCCGGGAGATTGGCCGCTGGGAAGACCCCTGCGATATCCCGGGATCCCCAACCCCCAACAACTGCGAGTCGGTGGGGCTGGGGACCACCAACGGGGCCAAAGCCAAATCAGGGATACTCCCAGACCCCCCCCTCGGTGGCCCCCCCCGGGGCCCCCCCACCCAAGGCCCCCTGCCGGGACTCCAAGAGCTGCTCAATGTGGAAAGCCCGAGCCGCTCCCTCCTGTTCGTCCGGACTGCCCAAAGCCAACAGCAAGGCAGTCTGGAGCTCCTCCTCGGTAAGGCCCTCCAGGCCCCCAATCCCCCCACCATCCCCAACCCACCCTCCTAATCCCGAGGCCGCAACCGGGGTTTCCCCCACCACCACAGGGGAGGCCGTGGTCACTCCTCCTCCCCCAGGTTCCACCGCCCTATCCCCCTCTGGATGGGCTCCAACCTCTGCAGCTCCCCCAGCCACCTCCATACCCATGGGCGCACCAGAGACCACCACCCCCCTACCATGCAACGCTATCAATGGTGGGGCCTGCGAAGCCGTCCCCTCAACCACAACAGGACCCTGACGCTCCTTCAAAAGCCCGACAACAACCCCCTCCAGGGCAACTCCGCTGGACAGCCCCCCAGCCGCTGGGTCTGCTGGGGCCCTCGGGAGCAAAGCAGGGGCCCCCGACCCCCCTCCCCGCTCCCCCCCCCACTTCCCCAAGGCTTACCTGGCCTCCAAAGCCCCCAGCGGACCCAGACTGCAGCTGCCACTCCGGATCCTGTGCATGGAGGAGGCTGTCAGCTACCCCGGCTCCAGCAGGGACTCCAGTCCCGCGAGCCGGGCCACCCTTGGTCCCCCCTGCAGCCCGGGGAGCAGCCGGACTAGACTGCCCCAACCGCAGGGACCTCTGCGGGGACAGAGCACATCCCCTGGACGTGCATCCTGCTCAGCCAGAGAAAGTGGCAAAGAGGACAGAGGAGGGCTCTGCCGGCCACCCGATGACAAATCAAGCCCCAGTCCCTGCAGTTCCCTGTCAGAACGCAAAGTACAGGAAGCCGGGAGAGCAGCCTGATGGAGGGTGGCATGAGAAACACCATCTCCCCGGACCCCTGTCCCAAGCGATGCTCTTCGGCCGTCATCAGAGGCAGGACAGGAAGCAGCTGGAGAAAAGGACGCCAATCCCGGCTGCAGCCACGACGCAGGAAGCGGTCGACGGTCTTCACTCCCCCGAGGCGGGAACCCACCTCCGGAGCCTCGGGGGAGCCTGGCTAGAGCCTCAAAGGACCCCCTCCGTACCGAAGAGGCGAAATCCACAGCAGGAACAGGACCGGCAGCACACTTCCGGGCCGACCCGGAAGTGACATCAACCGCTACCCCGGCGGCCATCTTGGAAACGAGACGGGGCTCGGGGAAGCCCAGGGAATACCTCTGCAGCCGGGGCAGCCCTCCAATGATTGGCCACCATAGAACCGACGTCATCAGCAGCAAAGACCCGGCGGCCAACTTTGGAAACCCCAGGAGGAGAACGCAGCATCGGAAGAGCTTCAGAAGGCAGCGAAAACGCCCACGAAGAGCAGATCTCAGCTCCCTGTCTCTGTGGCGCCTGAACCAGGCTGCTGACCGCGGGATCTACTGCCAACACCCGCGCCGCCATGGGAAGGGATACAGCAGCCTCCGGAGGTGCAGGGCGGGCCGACACCATGCCCCCAGATGCCGAAGCGCCATCTTGGAGGGGAGACTGCAGCAGGGAAGGCAGCCTGGCTCCAGCAACCGCGGACAGAACATCCAGGCTCCGGGATCCAGTACCCGCGATCACCCCCGGGTAAGGAGGATTCAGTAGGGGTCGGGGGACACTCAAAGCTGGGACAGTGCTGATAGCCGTCTTTCCAGTAGCCTTAAACTGCAAAGGGGGATAGCGAGCCCCAGCCTGCCTGCCCACCCCCGAGGGCCCCCCCGGACTGCGGTACCGATAGCGGCCCAGCGATCTTGATGCCGGTAGACCTCCGTGAGGGACCAACATCCCTGAGCCCGCAGGTAAGCCACCCAGCGGTGCTTCTCCTTCAGGGCCCGCTTCACAGCTCTAACCTGCTGGCAATATGCCAGCCAGCCCTCCACAGGCACCAGGGCCTGCATGCTCTCAAGATGGGAGAGCCGGGCCTGCAGCAGGGTAGCCTCCTCTTGGAGGCCCTGAAGCATGCGCACCGCAGCCACCACTTCCTCCGGAGCCCTGACGGGCCCCGGGAAAGGTGGCGGGCCCATCCCCTCCACCTCATCCTCACTAGAGGAGGTAGAGGCCTCCTCCAGGATCCGAGGCGGAGGGGGAAGCCCACCACCACCACTACTGCTGCCCCGGCGGCTCGGAACAGAGCTCCAGGGCCCCCCAGGGCCTCCCCCTGCCACCACCCGGCCTCCACACCCTTACCGGACAGGCAAAGCGGGCCCTCTCCAGGGGGCAGCTGGCCTAGCCCCCTGGGCGTGTGGGTCCCTCCCCAGCAGCCCATCGCAGTCCCACCTGGATCACCGGGGGCCCCCGCCTGGGGCACCAATTCCAAAGAAGAGCCTGGCTCCGAAAGAACAGGCAGGGGCCCACCAGGCTTGGCAGGCCCCTGGGCCTGGGCCGCTCCCGCCGGAGGCGGCCCAGGACACGACATCCTGGCTCAGGCAAGCAGGCAGGGCCCTACTCCCCAGCAGGAGCTCTGGCAGCACCAACCTCCCTCACTGCCACTCACAGGAAACAGGAAGCAGGAAACAGGAAGTCAGGATGGGGGAAATTTTTAATGGAAAACATGCAACAAGGTACAAAAACAAATAAGAAACACACAAATCCAAAAACAGTCCCATACCCCCAAAAACCCCCACCCACCCCGACAAAGCACAGACAAGGAACCAACCCTCCCCCCGTGACCCACCCCAACCCACCACCACACCCGGCAACACTCCCTCCGTGCCCAACCCCCCTAACAGCAGCACAACAATGTCCAAGTGCAGTCCATTTATCGGAAACAAAAAGAAAAACAAATGTCCATACATCCCCGTTCCCCAAAACCCCATCCCCCCCAACAAAAGCAAAATGCAGCAATGTCCGGGTCCATAATGTCCAGCTGCCCCAGAACCCCCACCCACCCCAACAAAAACAGAAATAAATATTGTCCATATCCAAAACGTCCTGGACTCCCCAAAATCCCCACCCACCCCAACAAAACAACATACCAACAATACACATAATAACAGCTCATCCCAACCAAACCCACACCCCAACAACACCCAAAACATCCTCATACGAACAAATGAAACCCCTCATAACCCCCACCCCAAACCCCCCTCAAAAACATTCCCCCTCAACAATCCCACAATACACATCAAAAACCCCACATCCCCCCCCCAACCCACCCAAGAACCCCCACCCCCACATATACCACCCACCCCAAATGAAAAATACCCACCCTACACAAACAGAAGGAACAAAAAGGCAGCCCCTGGCCCATATCCCAACAAATGCCCACAAAAAGAAACCAAAGGAAAACAACCAAACAAAATAACTAAAGCAAAACAAAACAATACTGAACTGACAATGCCGGATGATGGAGCAGGATGCACGGATGAGTGGTGGCTAGCTGTTGCAACCCCCCTCCCCCCACGGACCATGAGGACTCCCCATCCCTAGCCCCCCCCCCCGAACTGAGGATCACTCAGCCCAAACCCTCCCCCCCCCCGGATTCACGGGGGGCGGAGGGTGAGGTGACGCCACAGACGCTCCCAACGATGGGCCTCCACCACCCTCCTCTCGCGTTGCGCCATGCCGGACACGTCCTCCAGAATGTCCCGCACCACCTCGTCGAGGGGCAGGACCAACCCCCGGGCCGAGGCATACCCGCGCGCACGCCACAGGTGGTAGCGCACTACGGCCGTGACGAGGTAGAGGGTCTCGGAGTCCTGCCTTGGGGGAAAGGACCAGGCCCCGTACACCCACTCCGCATACGTGAGGAGGGAAAGATCGGGCAGGTGAAGAGCAGCGGACACCAACCGGCAGGCTTCTACATTATATGGGCACTGCCGGAGGAAATGCTCCATGGTCTCCGGCTGCTCTTCACAACCCGCCCTCGGACAGTTCCGCTCGGCCTGTGACCTGTACTTGAGGTTGTCCCTCACGTACAAACGCCCGTGGAAAGACAACCAGGCTACATCCCGAACCTTCTTCGGCAGCCAAGGGGAGTTCAACTGCTGAAGGCCCCGCTGCATCACGTCCGCCGGACAGTCCCGCAGGGCCCACCGTGGTTGAAAGTGGGAGGCGAGAACCATCCGATACAAGCCTTTCCGCCCTTGAGATTGGGCGAGCGGGTCGGTCACCCCCACCGCCGAATGAGCCCCACCATCTGAAACACATACGATGGGGCCTGTTCCCTGCTCCGACGCACACGTGGGACCGAGGACGCCCCCTCCCACTGCTCCCAGAAGCGAGAATACCATGTCCGGTAGGAGGCCACCCACCAAACCCCACCCCCCTCCCGCATGCGATTCAGGTGAAACGCGAGAGACAGGACGGACAGGAAGACAAGGGGGTGCAACATACCCAAACCGCCCTGCTCCCGGCCCAGGCAAACGATGTTGCGCTGGACAGGGTTCATGCGGTTACCCCACAGAAAACAGAAAAAGACAGCACTAACGGACGCCTGACAAGACGACGGAAGAACGAAGACCGTGGCCACGTGCAGAAAGAGGGGAAGCAGAAACGTCTTGAGGAGGGTGACCTTCTCCTCAAACGTATACCTCCGCCCCCTCCACCGCAGCACCCGACACCGTGCAGACTCAACACAACGAGCCCAATTGGACACCGCACAGTCCTCCGAACCGAAGACGAGGCCCAAAACGCGGACCTCCCCCTGAGGAGGAGGAAAGGGGGCGCAGGAAGGCGGGGAGGCCTCCGAGGGGCCCAACCACAGCATCTGGCACTTGCTGTGGCTAACAACAGAGTGGGCTACCTCCGAGTACTCCTCCACGGCCCCCAGCAGGGCCTCCACCCCCTCGGTACCGTCCACGTAAACTGAGACATCGTCAGCGTAGGCCACGACAGACACTGGAGACGCACCAGGCGCCTCCAGGCCTCGCAACCCACCCGAGGACAATCTCCTGAGGAAGGGGTCGAGGGAGAAAACATACAGCAGGGGGCTCAAAGGGCACCCCTGCCGCACCCCCGAGGCGACACAAAAAGGCCGTCCGAGCCACCCGTTAATAAACGGGAAGCTCACCCCCCCTCGGTACAGCACCTGCAAGACGAAGAGGAAACCTGCGGGGAGGCCGAAGTACTGAAGCACCACCCACAGGTACCGATGATTGACCCGGTCAAAAGCCTTGGACTGATCCAAGGAGACCAACCAGTGGTCCCGTTGAACAGACCGGCCTCTCTCGACCATCTCCCGAACCGTGGCGGCGGCGTCCAGAACCCCTCTCCCCTGAACCGAACAATACTGGGAAGGTGACAGCAAAACACCTGACACCTCCACCAGTCGGTTGGCCAAACACTTGGCCAGAATTTTCCGGTCCGCGTTCAACAGAGAGAGCGGCCGCCAACAGTCCAAAGAGCTATCGTCCGTCCCCTTGGAGAGCAGCAACAGGACAGACTCGCGAAATGACCGCGGGAGAAACCCCGTATCCATGATCTCCTGAAACAGGGAGGTCAGGAAGGGGGCCAGCTGGGCGATGAAAGTACGATAGAACTCCACCGGGAGCCCATCGCGCCCAGGCACCTTCCCCAACGGCATGGCACGAATTGCCCTCTCTACCTCCACCTGCTGAATCGGAGCAGCCAGTGCATCTACCTGCGCCTGAACCACAGCCGAATACACCGGGGGAAGGCCCAAATACTCACGGATACGTGTGAGGTCTACGGGACGATCCCCAAACAGGTCGGAAAAGTATTCCCCCACCATACGCAAAAGGTCCTCCTGAGAGGTGTGAAAGGTGCCGTCCGCGCCCCGCAGGGCCATCACCTCCCTACGCTGAACCTTCTCCCTGCAAGTTAGGAAGGGGTCAGGGGGGGAGACCCTACCGGCCGCCCCCTCGAAGCAAAGGGAGGCGTGGCGATCGTAAAGCAGGCCACGGAGCTGGACACGCACCTCCTCCACCTCCTCCCGCGCTGCCCCTCGAGACACCAAATGATCCAGCGACCTCCGGAGGACAGTATAGGTGAGGTAGCAGGACCGAGCAATGGAGGTGCCCCGGGAGCGGAAGAGTTCACGGGCACGCGTCTTCACCTCGTCCCACCAAGCGCCACGGGAAGGAAAAATGCCCAACAGGGTCTCCTGGTCTGCGAGAAAGGCCAAGAACTCCTGAACCACCTCTGATGTAGCTAACAACTGCACATTCAGTCGCCACAGGCCAGGACCCCTGCTGAGCTCCTCGTGGGCCAGGAAGGACACGGAGAGGACGCAATGGTCCGAGAAGTCAACCTCCTGCAGCTGCGGCGGGGAACACTCCACCCGAGCACTCACATATATCCGATCGATACGATTCCTGCAGGTCCCCCGGGAATAGGTGTAACCCGGTGACCGTGGAAAAGCCCGGTGGTAAACGTCCGCCAGATCGGCCATCCGGGTCACCTCAGCCAAAAAATGGCCATCGTAATGTGGAGGGCAATGCTCCCCCCCTCGGTCCTGACGCAAGGTGGTGGTGTTAAAATCCCCTGCCAGGACCACCAAACGAGAGGTGTGTAAGTAAGGGCGAATGACCCTGAAAAGGGCCTTCCGCTCCCACCTAGACTGGGGGCCATAGACCACCACAAAACGAAACCGGTGAGGCCCACAGAAGCCGTCTAAGAGCAAACACCGGCCCTGCTCCAGTTCCCACACGTACTGCACCTGAAATCGGTTAGACGTGAACAAAACCGCCACTCCTGCGTAGGGCTGGGCCGCAAGGGACCAGTACGAAGGACCCCACCTCCACTCCCGCTTCGCCCGATGAAGGCTAGCGAGCGAGGTGAGTCTGGTCTCTTGCACAAAGATGACATCCAGCCCGCTCGTGGAAAGAAAATCATAGGCTGTAGCCCGCGCCTGGTCTGTCAAAATGCTAGCCACGTTGATAGTGGCGCACGAGAATGCAGGAGTGCACGCCATACCTATTTCGTGTGTAGTGACCCCTTTCTCCTCTTCTCACCAACCCCTGGATCCCCGGAGTCCCGCTTGCAGGACAAGCCTGCAAGCTGGAGCAACTCCTCCCGGTCCACGTCGACCACCTCGAGGATTTCTTCCTCCTCCTGTTCGACCCGGTCACCCCAGCGGGTGCTAGCGCCCTCGGGACCACCAGGCAAAGCTGTCGCGAGGGCACGTCCAGTCCCCACGGAATGAGGGGGCAAAAACAGGTCAGGGGTCGGAGGAATGACCTCCTCCGTGGGGTCCACCACCTGTGCCGCCTCCCCCTTCCCACCCCCAGACAAAGACTGCGACAACAGACCAGTGCCCACCCTTGCGGGGGAGGTTGGAGCGGCCGGGTCAGCAGGGGGCTCCTGCGAAGGCCCAGCACCCAACTGCGGAGGCAAAAGCCTATCCTCCCTCACCCGTCCCGGCAGCCGCTCCCGAGCCACTACCGGAGGCCGGGCGCCAGAATCCACACCCTTAGGCGGACCCTGACCGCGGCGTGCCTTCTGAGCCTTCTGAGGCCGCCGCTGAGGAAGAGGGACCGCCTCCGCCGCTAACCGCACCGAACGCCGCACAGGAGGCCCTGCCTCCGCAGGCAAGCCCTCATTCGCCTCAGCCACATCAGTAGCCAAGAAGACGAAACGATTGACGTCCAACACGGGCTCTACCTCCAGCAATGGGGAGGTCTCCCGTTTCTTCCTCTTGGACTTGCCACCCTTAGAAGAGACGGTAGTCCATTCCTCAGGCGGCACCACCCGCAACCCCCTATCCTGTGGTGCAACAACAACCTCCACCACATCGACCCTCTCCTCCATCCTACCCAAATCCCCTCCCCCGGGCGGCTCCCTCGGCTCAGTGGCCTCCTCCACCTTAGGGCTCTCGGGCACCTCCTGAGGGAGAGGGACCTCCACCACCTCCTCCCTCACAGGAGCCCGAGATGGGGCGACGACATCCCCCCCCGGTCCATTGTGTGACGCGGAGGGGCAGCGGGCAAAGGGGTGGCCCAACTCCCCGCAAAGGTTGCAGCGAATGAGCAAACACCCGGCCGAGGCATGACCCCGTCCACCACAACGAGTGCAGACCTGCTCGGGACAGTTCATGCTCAGATGGCGGAATGAGCCACAGCGGTGACACTCGCGAGGTTGCCCGGGGTAGTAGCACAAGATGCGATCCCGACCGAGGAAACCGGCCGAGGGCACGTGCTGCACGACGTTACCCACCTCACGCAAACGGATCCGACCTTTCCACGACCCGTCCCACACCCCTAGGGGCCCAGCGCCCTTAACCAGGGGTGCGAGAAGCACCGCATGACGCGACAGCCAAAACTGAATGTCCTGCCCTGGGAGCGACTCATTCCTCACCAGGATGGTCACAGGTACCGCCCCCTGGCGAGAGATAGGCACAACGCGAAAGTTGACCCACCCCCCCTGCCCCCTCTGCTGCTGGTATTTGTCCCAGAAGACCTCCAGCCCCCGTCTCAGCATGAAGCTAACATCGTATTCCACGCTGTTGTTCATGTGGATGAAGGCATACAAGTCCCCTGGGAGGAACCCCAGCCCAAGGACCATCCTCAGGACCTCTTCCCTGGCTGGAGGGGGCCCCTCCCCGGCCCGCCGGATCTGCACCACGTTGCGGCGCCTGGTCTCACCCCCCCGCCACGCAAACCTCCTCCACCCCCCTCCCCCCCAGAAGAACCACCCCGAGGAGGAGCTCCCCCACCCCCTCCCCCAGGAACAGACCCCGCTGGCCCCCGGAGGGCCTCCGCAAATGAACGGGAGGACCCCGCCGGAGTACCAGCGGAACCCCCCACCGACCCCTGTGACCCAGAGGCCCGGGAGACTGGCCTCCGGGAAGACCCCTGGGATATCCCGGGATCCCCAACCCCCAGCAACTGTGAGTCGGTGGGGCTGGGGACCACCAACGGGGCTGAAGTGGAGGCAGAGAGACTCCCTGACCCCCCCTCCCGTGATCCTCCTCCTATCCCCACCTCCCCCACTACCCCCTGCCGGGACTCCAACAGCCGCTCTATATGGACGGCCCGAGCCGCCCCCTCCTGGCCGTCCTGACTGCCCAAAGCTTCCAACAAGGCAGTCTGGAGCTCCTCCTCCGCAAGCCCCTCCTGGCCTTCAATTCCCCCACCATCCCTGACCCCCCCTCCGAACCCCGAGGCCGGAACTCGGGTCTCCCTCACCACCACAGGGTGAACAGCGATTGCACCCCCTCCCTCACACACCTCTGCACCCACCTCCCCCAGGCGATCACCCACCATCCAAACCCCCGCATCCTCCCCCGTACCCACAAGCCCTTCAGAAACCCACACCCTCCCATTATACAAACCCTCCAAAGGCCGCGCTGGCAGAGCCACACACCCCTCCATTGCGACAGCAAGGGCCGGATGCGGCCGTAAAACCCCATCAGCCCCCTACAGCGCAACACCACCCAACAACCCCCCATCCACTGGGTCCCCTGGGGTCCCCGGGGGCAAGGCAAGCCCCCCCAACCCCCCTCCCCGCTCCCCCCCCATGTCCCCAAGACTTACCTGGCCTCCAGCGCCCCCAGAGGACCCAGACTGCAGCGTGCGCTGTACTCCCTGTAGATGGAGGAGATCTCCACTCACCCTGGCTCCAGCAGGGACTCCAGTCCCGCGAGCCAGATCCACCACAGCTGCCCCACCTCCTACCATGGTGGCCGGATCCAGCTGCTCCGAACAATAGGGGGGTCCCCGAGAGATCAGTTCGTCCCCCGATCCTACCAGTGCATCCTGCTCCATCACCACCCGATCAGCAGAACCAAGAGCAGGCAGACAGGAAACCTCCAAGGGAGACACCTCTGAAGAAGCATCTCGGGGCTCCACCACCCCCCGCGGACAGGGCATCCGAACCCCAGAGGACCCCGAGGGGCCATCTGGAGAGCAGACAGGACCATCAGAACGACCCCCACGCTGCCAACAACCCCCCGGAGCCCGGCCAGCAGAATCAGGGGAATCCGGGGCCGCCCCGGAAATGACATCGAGGAGGCAGCCATCTTGCTTGTAGTTCTTCTGCACATGAGGGCGAACGGGAGACGAGGCGGACAGGGAAGAGTGCAACAGGGCCCCCCCAGCCCAGGGGAGCCCTGCTACCGTTGCCCGACACTCCTGCTGAGCTCCGGGGGGAACCATCAACGAAAAGCCCGAACAGGCAGAGTTCCGGTCCAACCCGGAAGGGACTTCAGCAGAGCTCCGGCGGCCATCTTGGGGATACAAAACAGCTCGGGACAGCCCAGCAGACTGCCCTTCCTCCTGGAAAACCCCCTGCACTCGCTCTGGATTGGTCGCCGGAGTGACGTCAGCACGAAGGACGACCCGGCGGCCATCTTGGGGAACCCCGACTACACCGGAGAGCGTCGGGAAAGCAGCAAACGGCATCGGGGCTCCAGGCAGACAGCGGGAATCAGCTCCCCTCCACCTTCCCTCTCCTTCTGGACCTCGAATTCCGCCCAACGATGACAGTCCTCGCACAGCCCGCGGTGGTGCAACAGCAGACTCCAGGGAGGCACGGGTGACGGAGACCCCTCCCCCAGACGCCAAGGCGCCATCTTGGGGCAGGGGGAGCCTCAGGGAAGGCAATTCGGGTCCAGCCACTTCTGATGGAACATCCAGACTCCGGGAATCCACCAACACCCTCCGGTAAGTGGAAGCCTTTAATTGGGAATGTGGAGCACATGTATCTGGGATACTGCAGCCAGCCTTCTCCCCAGCCGTATTCCCAGGATCCTGAAACTCCAGAGGGGGGTAACGAGCCCTAGCCTGCCTGCCCACCCCCGAGGGCCCCCCCCGGACTGCGGCACCGATAGCGGCCCAGCGATCCTGGTTCTGATAGACCTCTGTGAGGGACCCACATCCCTGAGCTCTCAGGTAAGCCACCCACCGGCGCTTACCCTTAAGGGCCCGCTTCACGGTTCGTACTCGCTGGCAGTACGGCAGCCAGCCCTCCCCAGGCACCAGGGCCTGCATGCTCTCTAGATGGGAGAGCTGGGCCTGCAGCAGGGTGGCCTCCTCCTGGAGACCCTGAAGCATCCTGACCGCAGCCACCACTTCCTCCGGAGCCCTTGAGGGCCCCGGGAAAGGCGGTGGGCCCATCCCCTCTGCCTCATCCTCACTAGAGGAGGTAGAGGCCTCCTCCAGGACCCGAGGCGGAGGGGGAACACCACCACCGCCACTATTGCTGCCCCGGCGGCTCGGAACGGAGCCCCAGGGCCCCCCCAGGGCCTCCCCCTGCCACCACCTGGCCTCCACGCTCTTACCGGCCGGGCAAAG
The DNA here is from genome assembly GCA_033557465.1 of Ichthyophis bannanicus. Taxonomy (NCBI): domain Eukaryota; kingdom Metazoa; phylum Chordata; class Amphibia; order Gymnophiona; family Ichthyophiidae; genus Ichthyophis; species Ichthyophis bannanicus. The sequence goes on from CM066035.1 coordinate 529,060,939, forward strand.
CGGGCCCTCTCCAGGACCCGACATCCTGGCTCTGATCTATTGCTTAACCACTGCGCTACATTGCAAACAGCATCAGTGGCTTCTTCAATGCAGGAAGAAGTCTCGCTGCAATTGCTCTGAAGCAGCTGCTTTCCTAATTCCAAGAGGAATAGACAACATCTGTGCTTTGACTTGGACTGCCATTCTGGATTTAGTGACGTCCAAACAATGAAGGCATTCAAAGCAATGATGTCCAACATGTTGTAGAAGATTGTCACTGGCCAGCGTCTTGTCATTCGTTTTGTGGTATACATGCGCAACATTTGATCTGCCGTATCTACTCCACTTTTACTAGAATTATAGTCCAAGATCATGTGTGGGTTTTTTTGTCTGGACGCGTGTTATCTACTTCTTCTTGATCATGCAAACTGCTCAGAAGAATAACCACTTTTCCTTTCTTCGGGCAATAGGAAACCAGAGTGGCATCATCGCGAAAGGCAAACAGTGAAGTGAATATCTCTCGGCCCTTTGCTGTTACAAATTTTGGAGGTAATTCTTTTCTGTTCTTTTAAATTGTCCCCAAAGGTCTCATTTGTTTTTCTAGCAATTTCCGTGACAGGGATAAACTGCAGAAGAAATTGTCAACAGTAACATTTCTGCCAGATCGCGTCAATCCTTCAGTGAGTTGCAGCACAACCCTTTCATCCTGATTCTGTTCCCTGTTTTGTCTGAGTGCCCTTCCTGTATATACTTGAAGACGCAGAACATATGATGTTGCACTGTCAAACAACATCCATAGCTTTATGCCAGATTTCCCAGGCTTGCTGGGAATATATTGTCTGAACGGAACACGGCCACAAAATGTAAGCAGTTGGTCATCCACGGTAACATTTTCACCAGGAGCAAAGGCGTCACTTAGAGTTGCATCCCAGGTATCAAAAACGTGTCTGATTGGAGCAAGCTTATCCACCCCTCGTTGTTCATGTCTGTTGGTTGCATCATCAAATCTGAGAGCACAAGAAATTTGCTGAAAACGGTTACGGGCCATATTTTTACCGAAAACAGAACGACCATCTTCAAGGTTCCACAACTGAACTATGGATTCATTTTGTGACTTGTACACGCCTGAGAGGATCAGAAGTCCAAGAAAACTTTGAAATTCTCTGTCAAATCTTTCCAGGTGTCATCATAAATGTGTCTTCCCTGTTTTCTCGTCCACATCATGATTTCATTCAATAAGTTTTTCCTCATGAACAAGTGGAATGCTGCGAGAGGGCCATCAACATTTCGTACAGCATACCTTGTAGGACCTTGTTGTACGGGCATGGCATTAGCTCTGGTGTATCTTCCAGCAGCTTACTTTATAGGTTTCCTGTTCCATGATGTGGCATCTTTAGATACATAGGGGCATGTTTACTAAAACCCCGGTAAAGTGTGGGCCCCGGTAGTGTGCGGGTGCCATATAAGGAGTGGGTGTTCCCCGCTGAAGACGAAACGCCGGAATTTACATATGCGCTAATGTGCACGGCGCCCTTGTGCGCCCCGCACCTTAGCGCATCAGACAGCTGCGCGGGAGGCATATGTGTCACGCTGATGGGCAAGCAGAAGAGCAGAGCCACAGCACAATGGTTAAAGCACATACCAATGGTGCAAGAAGCAGGGGTTCAATCCCCCACAGAGCCCAATAAAGGTGGTTGGCTGAGGCATTAATTTATGAGGCAGTGAAATAATGGGCAGCATAAGGCGGCGCGCCAATGTTTTGGAGGCAGTCTAATACTGGGTGGCATAAGGCGGCGCGCTGATGGGCATAAGGGTGCGTGCTAATTTTTTAGGAGGCATCTCAATATGGGGCGGCATAAGGCGGCGCGCTGATAAGCAAACAGAAAAGCAAAGCCACAGCACAATGGTTAAGGCATGTACTCAGGGATCAGGGGTTCAATTCCCCACAGTGCCCAATGAACAAAGCTGGCTGAGGCATTACTTTAGGAGCCAGTCTAATATGGGGCAGCATAAGACAGCACGCTGATGGGCATTAGGCAGCACCCTATTGATTTAGGCTGTTCTAATATTGGGAGGCATAAGGCGGCGCGCAGATGTGCAAACACAGGAACAGAGCCACAGCACAATGGTTAAGACACTGACCAATGGTGCAGGGATCATGGGTTCAATCCCCTACTGTGCACAACAGAAAAGGCTGGCTGAGGCATCACATTTTATGGATAAAAGTGCTTTAGGAGGCATATTAATTTTGGGCGGCATAAGGCGTCGCGCTGTTAAGTTTGGGCGGCATAAGGCCGTGCGATGTTTTTTTTTTGGGCATAAGGCCGTGCGATGTTTAGTGTGGGCGGTTTGGGCGGCATAAGGCGGTGCACTGTGAGGTGCGGACGGCAGAAGGTGTTGCGCTGTTAATGTTGGGCGGCATAAGGCGGCATGTTAATTCCGGGCGGCATAAGGCGGCGCACTGTAAACTTTGGGAGGCATAAGGCGGTGCACTGATGTTCAAGCACATCAACAGAGCCACAGCACAATGGTTCAGACACTGCCCAATGGTGCTGTGATCATGGGTTCAATCCCCTGCTGTGCCCAATGAATAAGGCTGGCTGAGGCATTACCTGTTATGTGGAATATTGCTCTAAGAAGCATTTTACATTTTTATTGTAATTAATACTGCTAGCAAATGCACTCTCAAAGCACTGTAATATAAGGTGCTGCATAAGGCGCCCCATAAGGTACCCTAGAGGGCACATTGTAAAGTGCACTGTCCACCAAGGCACACTACATTGTTGCTTATAGGGTGCTTTATAGGGTGCTGTATGAGGCAGGACAAGGTCAGAGCACTGTTTCTGCTGGCAGCACTGTGCATTGTAACGCATGGAAATCTTAAGTGGGTGTGCTGACATGCAAGACGGAACAGCAGTGTACCACAATGGTTAAGACACTGACTGACGGTGCAAGGGTCATGCTTTCAAATCACCACTGAATAGGTTTGGCAGAGGTACGTCCTTTTTCTGCGTGCAACTGTACACCAATCTGTGCTGCCATCTAAAAAGAACCCCACCCTAGTGCCATAAATTAATGCACCTTTTAGGGTGCACCAGAAGGCACATCCTAAACATACACGTCAGCAAAGGCGAGTTAGAATGTTTCCCAGAGGCCATGGTTAAAGGTTGTCAACTCCCAGGGCACCATAGTAGGCACACCATAAGCTGCCAGTGTCAAAGGTGTGACATAAGTTGCCCCAAGGATGTATAGGTAAACTAAAATATGTTTTCCAAGAGCAGTAAGATCCCCCAATATGAAGGGCAAGAGAGATATGTGCCAAACACACATGTAACCCAAACACTGCACAGAGCTGAAAGGAAAGACAATGCATAAGTAAAAGAAGGAAGTAGATCACAGCTGCTGGACCACACAAATCAGCCCCAGCCCATGTGGCAGCTAGAGAAATGGACAAACAAATCGGGGACAGCTGTAGCTATGCACAGAGTGATGGTAATGTACGATGCTATAATGACAGTGTGTGACAGTGGATGGGAAGATGTGTACAGCAGAGGAGGCTGAAATGGCAGGATAGGTGAAATATCAGGATGACAGTGGAGTAGCAGTGCTATGCAGAGCACACACAGGAGAGGCAACCAGGGAGAGCTGCAATGCAGGAATGTGTAGGAGTGCAGGACGTGGGGTAGCAGCATGCACATCAGGATAGGATGGCACAACAGCTGGCAGACAGAAGATGACAGAAGGATGGTCCACAACTCTGATGAGGGTACAATGTGCTCACATCACAGATCTGCACACATATGAGTGTCATACTAATGAAAACCACTTCTGCAGGACAAGCATACAAATCAAAGAGAATAGAGAGGACTCACACCTACGCCCACTACCACAAATGGCAATGCACAAACCGGTAGTCCACACCACCAACGTGAGCTCATTAGCAAAAGATGCATACAAAAATAGTGCAGGGCATCACACAAGACGCCTGCTGGCTGTCAGGACAGGCAAACTCCCAACAGTAATCATGGCCAAATGCACATGCAGATCTGCTGTGTACAGATCACATCCCAGGCTGTAATTTGGACCAGGGACACATGCGCACACACACTGATATGTTATGCAGTGGATACAGCAAGCAAAAGATGAAAAAAACTAAACCCCAAAGGCAGCAGAGGATCCTCTGTGGAGCTGTGTAACAATCTGGAACAGGACAGGAGAGAGCTCAACATGCAAACACGTGTACCACACACCAGCTGAACCACAGCAATACCAAACCCCCAGGTGCACTGTCATGTAAACAGCATAAAGAAAGAGACCCATGTAACAGATAATATCTGATGGCTCCGCAGCGCAGAGGGTACACCTTGGTGTACATTGAAGAGAGGGAGGGGTGTGTGTAGAGGTAATGAACTTGCTGTTACCTAATGGTCAAGTTAGCACAACATAAAATAAAAAGATAAACCACCTGTGGGTCTCAAACCTGCAAACTACAGAGTTACAACACATGCCTCTAACCACTCCCACAAACAGCACACTGAGCACAATGCAAAACAAATACCCCAAAGGGAGGGTGTGTATGGGAATCTGTAATACCCAGTGATGTGACAAATGGCTGGCAGATACACAGCTGTCACCTTACAAGGATGTGTGCACAGGTGGGCCATGTACATCACCAGCAAATCACTAGATACAAGTGTCAATGTGCTGAAAGAGTGGGGTAGTAGCTCAGTGGTCAGAAAACTGCCTGGAAAACCAAGCAACCAGGGTTCAATTCACACTAGCACTCCATGTGTCCTTGGGCAAGTCATGTAACCCTCTATTACCTTGGAAGAAAGACCTGACAATCTACATCCAGTGGCATTAACAAGAAAACCCTGGAGTCTCTGGGTCACAAGGAGTCAGGACTGAATGAAAGGCACACATTGCATTGCATGTTTGTCACCATGATCAAGCAGCAAAATAGACAAATGTCTGTCAAATACATATCTTTATTTTGGTTATTCATCACAGATAGTGTAGACAGTGCCATCATAATATCAAGGTGAGTACATCCCTGGTGAAAAATGGAAATACATGTTGCAAGGCAGCAACCCACATCCTACAGAAAGGTCACTGGCGTGACCACAACTGAAGGGCAGGAGATATAATGTGCAGCAGGTGCATGCTTTGCACAGGGCAGCAGGCCCCCATCCCCCTCCTGCTGCTGCATGCCTCAAATGTGTTAGGTACATATGAGTGCATGTAGACAGTAGGCGCTGCATGATGAGGCCCCAACACACATCACCAGTCCCTCCAAACATATCCATCTGGCAACACAGGAGACACACAAATGAAAACAGCATATGTTGTAACAATGTTTTAATGTGAGAAACGCATTCTGAAAGTAATGTTTCAGCTCTCACCTAATGGCTGATCTAGGAATCAAAGGTGCAACAATGTAGACCCAAACAATCATCAAAAGCACAATTAGCATATGCAAACAGGTAGCAGAGGCTCATGAACACAGAGAGGATACAAACTAAACTACCTGCAAAAACCTGCAGCGAGAACACCATGCAGGAGATCCCCCTCCACTGTTGTTTGGGTAGACACTGTTTGGTCACATATAGCACAGTACATAGAATGCACGATTGAAGGAGGACAACGGACACCCACACTGCCACACTCCAAATATAATGGGGCAATGTGAGTGTCCTTACCGCAGGGGATACACAGGACCGTACAGACGTGCAATGCAAGGTGTGTACATACATGCCTACTGTCACGTCTGTACAGTTAACACACACAAGAACCAGCATGTGAAGATGGAAATGATGGGCAAACATCTTACAGTGAACCCCACAGAAGCCAAAGATTCACATGCTGTGGTTCCCAAACATAGTCAGTCATATGCACAAGCACCATCCACATACCAACATGATACAGTGATGGCACACATGCTCGTAAACACCCTTGCCCATTGTAAACATCAATCCAGGATGTTGGTGTGCATGAACGCGTTGGTGTGGCCAAATCTGTATCCTGTCGAGGTGGAGGGCAGGTGGACATAGACAACAGGACCGCTCCATCGTTGCCCCTATGCCACAGACATGGCTGTATGTTCGTGTTGAAACAAACAGATGAGCGTATCCTGTGTGCCATGTCACACACATGGCAAAAACACAACAGCAACTCAACTGGGGAGGAATGTACAACATACAGTGTAAATTTCAGTCCCTGCTGCACAGGTGGGGATCAGTACACAGCGTCCAAAGTGCAAAGTGTATCAGCAATCCAACAGGTCCGGTCAAAACTGTCCTTACAACCCTGTCCATGCATAGTCAAGTGTCACATTCCAATATGCCACATTCCTTGAAAGTTCATGTGTGTCCCCTGTAATGAGCAGGACTCCCAGCAAGAGCATGGCAGTAACAGTGTGTTGGACAGGTCTGTCATTGGCAAAGCAGCAGTCCAAGGGTAATACTGTCTATCCCTGGCATGTGTCCCACTCTCAGAGGTCAAACATCCAATAGCACCATCGTCCACAGTAAGGTCCATGGTGTTGTGTCCACCAACAGGTGGGTGATGGTGATGCCAGATGCACTGTAAGAGATGTTTCCGGTATGTCCTCTGCCCTGTGTCAGGAGAGGATAAGTATTGTATTGTTAGACACCTTGCAAAAACACCACACATTGCAGAGAATCACACCTTAGGAAATACAGAAGAAAGGGATGCAAAGGCAGACATGACATTAAAACAACACAAAACACACTGCATATTGGAGACATCAGGAATTGTAAATGCAGACACGGGTGTCACATGGATATGGTCATGTCCATGTTCATGTCACACAGGCATCTCACAGCTACACACTATATGCATCTTTTTCTGTGAACAGAGACGCAACATGACATGTACATGAGACAAACAGTAAATCATCCACAGGTAAAGGCAGATGTAATCCCCCAAATAACAAAAATGCTACAAACCGTGTGTGTGCATCAGGTGTATGTCACCGATCCCTGGAGCCACTCAACAGCCATATCAGGTCACAGTGAAGGGAGACAATGTCCGCAAAACGTGTAAAATCACCATGTCAAGCTACTGTTGATGCATGTGCACATTATGGCGATATCTGAGAGAACAAAACGCAGCTCAACAGTGGTCCCTCAAAACACAAGACACAGGTCTGCTCACAGCAAACAACACATGTCGAGAATGTTCACAAGGTAAACAGCATGACAGCAGAGGTAGCACACACACCACCACCCCCCAGGGGCACTAACCTGTCACAATACATGATAATGTACTATGCCTCAACACTGCATCATCCCACAGCCAACCTATAAACACACACCCACACAGTATGCTAAGGTCAGCGTGCCAGCTGTACCACATGGCCTGTATGTGCACAAGTGGAGAGTTGTAGACATATAAGCCCAGTGACATGCAGTGGTACTCTGGTGTTGGCTGATGATACAATGTTGCATTAGGGAGCAAGTGTAGGCCACCACCAAAGAAAAAAAAAAACTCCACACACATGCAGCTCTGTTGTACATGTCCCAGAGACAGTGTTGCAGAGGACATACTGGACACAAACACATGGGGATATGTGTGACACCATCAAGATATAGGTGAGGGAGGCGTAAGGAAAAAAGGGTTACCCACAACATCTGCCCAATATTACACATCACTGAGGACATGTATTCCTCCTGACTGCAGGCACAGACAATGTAGCTGTAGATCCACGTACCCCGGACCGCAGCATATTGCCAGATGTACGGTCACGTGCCAATGCACCACAGCAACAGCATCCTCATGAACTATGTCCTGTGCAGTTCGAAACACAAGATAAACAAACATATGTCATGTTCTAGCTGTGCAACACACACTGCACCTTCCTGTCCCCAGCTGTCAGACCCCACAACAACACCTACTGACTGACTGTTCACTATCACACTGTACAGATCTCTCACATGAGAGAGGCTACACAGAGGTGTCAGACGCTAAATACAGCTGTCCCTAATCCCTCTATCGCCTCCCTTACCTCTCTCTGTTGTTGTAAACACTGGTCAATAGAGGTGTGTGCTCCCACCATGTTTTTGCCTCATCCCAAGGTCTCAATATTGGGCCGGGTACCCCATATTGCCACCAATACCACCTCTACGTGTGTACTGGTGTCCCAATTTTGTCTGTTACTCCACTGTCAATTGCTGTAACACATGGAAATATCCAGGTACACCTCCTGTATCCACTGCCCAAAGACATATCCTGCAGTGTACATCTCACACCCCGAATAATATTGACAGCTGTGTGCTGATGATGTGCCCAAATATATGGCAATGTCAGCGGCACGTCTGAAAAAACACCCCCCCCCCCATGTCTGCTTGTGACCTCGCCATGATGGCTGTATGTCATCACACCATGTGACAGTGAGAATGTCAAAGTATCGATAGCCTATATGTGCACCTGAAAATAATATCTCTCACCTAAGTCTCTGTGTGTATGTGGACATAACATCCCTCGCTAGGGTCCGCAAGGTAGTTGTTGCTGTGGACTGTACTCTCCTGCCCTACACACATACACAGCATGTAGCTGATGCATGTGGCATATGTTGAGATAGCATCAGCGATATATGCCATGTCCCGCTTGAGAAACCTCAAAAAAACCATTCCATGCACACATGCAGCGTACCACTTGGTGACTGTAACCCACCCTTTGCTGATCTGACTCGCATCACCTCTGTATGTGTGTACATCTGCAACACTGCACACAATGGCTGTTCTCCAAAAACAAACTGTAGCAATGAGACGCCCCCCTGGCTGGACACTGCCCAGGTCCCCATCCCTCACCATATCTATGTCAGGGCTACGTGATGAACTATACATAAAGGCACACTAACACATTAACACCCCTCACAAACAGGTAATACCATCATGGGAAAGTAGTAGTGAGCATGTGTATTGTGCTATGTATGACATGTGGCGCCACACCTAAGAAACATAAACACAGAGCCAGCTGACAGGAGCATAACACCCACCCAAGCAGCTACAAATTGTACAATATAACCACATACCCCACAGGACAACTGTCCCCAAACATGGTCTTCCCACCCACTGTGAATACCACATCATATACCTGTCACTGTGCTCTACCCATACCATCAAAACAACTAATTGTGTTTGCACAGTAGCTGCTATCATAACCAGCCACTAACTGGGAATGTGACCCCCAAAACCTCCCACAGGCATATGAACACCCACCCACATAATCCACCAACACCTGCTGTTGTGCCCTGTCCACATTGTTGGTCACACACTCATGCCTATATGTGACGTTGGGATTGTCAGTTAAATTACAATGCAGTGTGGTATCCAAATGCTATATTGACAGAAACATCAACCTCTATAACCATCACACATATATAACAACACATGTATGTGGGAATATATGCAATACGTACCTGAGAAGATCTCTGCAATCAACCTCCGCCTGACCGCTGTGCCCTCTCGTGTGTCACCACTGGCACGTACAGGGGGGCACGTTGCATCATCCTCCAGATCCTCATTAATCTCTGCAGGAATATCGTGCCTGAGAGCAATGTTGTGCAGGATGCAACAGGCTAGGATTATCTCTGCCACAGTCATTGGCTTATATTGTAAGGCCCCGCCTGTCCTATCCAGACACCTGAAGTGACTTTTCAACACGCCAAAGGTGCGCTCTATGACAGAGCAGCTGGAGGCATGGGCCTCATTGTACCTCTGCTCTGCACGTGTCCGTGGCTGACGCACAGGGGTCAGCAGCCAGGGCCGACACCCATATCCTGCATCACCTGCAGAAAGATATTTTGCATGTGAATGCATGAGCTCATGTTCACCCAACTTGACACAGGTATAGACGTGAGAAACAAATGCAGACCACATCTTGACATAAACATATGACATCACAACTATGCATTTGACACAATTACACATATGCTGACAGAAAAGGAACACATGGCCTATGGAGTGTGCACATCCATGGCAAAAACTACAACAGTCCCATTTATACCTCTACAGATCCTCTTTGTGGATCTGTGTATTCTACTGTAGTTACTGTCCTCATCTCTACCACCTCCAACGTTAGACTATACTACCGATCCACTGATCACATGTTCAAAGTATATGTCAGCAAAGTACAGACCAGAAAAATGAGATGTCATGCGAAGGAGGCTCACACCCAGACCATGTATGCCATGGAGGTCTGGCAACGTCAAAACCATATCACCTCTATTCCCCCTGTCCTCCAAGGTCCCCATATCAAGATTGAGCAGTCAGTCTCTATATGCTGCATACTGCTGACCAGCCAGCATTTTAGTAGCCGTCATCTGCACTGTCGCCAACCTGTTCACAGCCTTTTCAAGCTGTGCTCTACAGAATTGCACACTGTAGCCCACATGAGGTTGCACCAATCACATATACAGAGGCAGACTACTTTCCTGTGTAAGTGGTACCAATACCTCTCAGTATGCACCCAAGTAGCCCCCTCGCTTTCGCTGTCACCTTTTCATAATGATCACCAACATTAGGATCAGCACATACAACTACGCCTAGGTCCAGCACATCTACAGTGGCCAAAGTTACGGCACCCCCTATACTTTGTTTCTCCCCAGCTGTGACACAGGCCAAATGCATGACCATACATATGAAAACATGTACTCCTATTTGCAAAGGTCCAGAACATCCATCAGACTTAGCTAGACACCTCCCCATGTTATCTACTGCTTCATGGGTGACTACCCCAGTACTGAGTGAGTGTGTGATCCTAACACACACATGACAAGGGTTATGTGTATGGATTTACAATAACATAAACGTTACATGACATACCAAACCTAGAAGACAAATAACCCGTATCACAGGTGGATGTGAAGGGCACCACCCCCCCCCAACCCCCCATGTGGGCAGATGGCACCCACCCACCCACCCTAGTAGCAATTCACCACAAGGACACACATATGCACACGTGCGTAGTCACATGAACACCATGAGCAGGTTATGATCAGATATTGTTACAATCCTGATGTTACATCTTAAATCCGGTCCCCAGTTACTCTACGTGTAAACCCCTGTAACAATGTCAACTCAGAACTGTCATCTGTCTGTTTAACTTTAAGTACGTTGTGAACCACACTGATAACAAACCGTTCGCTATATAGCAGATGTTACTGAAACAGATAAATACATGCATAATGAAATAAGTAATCTGGAAATACTCACCCAGCAATATACAATCGCCATACTGGCCTGCCTCAAATTGGCTGAATAGTGCCGAGTGATGTAGGATATAGGAGTCATGGGTGGACCCTGCAAACCTAGGGACCACATTCAGAATATGCATATTAGCATCACATACAACCTGAACATTCAGGGAATGGTAGTGTTTGCGGTTGCGGAACGCTACCTCCCTGTCTCTAGGCGGGACCAGGGCAACATAGAAACATAGAAACATGATGACAGAAAAAGACCACAAGGCCTATCTAGTCTGTCCTTCCATAACAACAACTACAACAGTCCACTTTTTACCTTTAGAGATCCTCTGTGTTGGTCCCATGCTTTTTTGAATTCAGTTACTGTCCTCATCTCTACCACCTCCACTGGGAGACTATTCCATGGATCCACTACTCTTTCCGTAAAGAAATATTTCCGCATATCACTCCTGAATCTATCTCCCTTCACCCTCATCCCATGTCCCCTCGTAGCAGAACTTGCTTTTAATTGAAAGAGGCTCTCTCCCTGAACATTTATGCCACGGAGGTATTTAAACATCTCAATCATATCACCTCTATCCCACCTTTCCTCTAAGGTGTACATATTAAGATCCTTAAGTCTGTCCTCATATGCTTTATAATGAAGCCCATTAATCATTTTAGTAGCAACCCTCTGCACCGACTCCATCCTGTTCACATCCTTTTGAAGGTGCGGTCTCCAGAATTGCACACCATACTCCAAATGAGGTCGCACGAAAGACTTATACAGAGGCATTATCACCTCCTTTTTTCTGCTAGCCATTCCTCTCCGTATGCACCCAAGCATCCTTCAAGCTTTTGCCGTCGCCTTTTCTACCTGTTTAGCTACTTTAAGATCATCAGACACAACCACGCCTAGGTCCCGCTCTTCTTTAGTGGACAAAAGTACTTCACCTCCTATACTGTATTGCTCCCTTGGATTGCTGCAGCCCAAATGCATGACCTTACATTTTTAACATTAAATCCCAGCTGCCAAATTCTAGACCATTCTTCAAGCTTAGCTAGATCCCTCCTCATGTTATCTACACCTTCCTGGGTGTCTACTCTATTGCAGATTTTCGTATCATCCGCAAAGAGGCAAACCTTACCCGACAGCCCTTCCGCTATATCACTAACAAAGATGTTTAAAAGAATTGGACCAAGGACAGATCCCTGGGGCACACCACTGGTAACATCCTTCTCCTCAGAGTGAGCTCCATTTACTTGTACTCTTTGTCGCCTCCCACCCAACCAATTTCTAACCCAAGCAGTAACTTTAGGGTCCATCCCTAGGGTGCTCAGTTTGTTTATAAGTTGCCTGTGAGAAACAGTGTCAAAGGCTTTACTGAAATCTAAATACACCACATCTAGAGCTCTCCCTCGGTCCAACTCCCTGGTCACCCAGTCAAAGAAATCAATCAGATTTGTCTGACAAGACCTGCCTCTGGTGAATCCATGCTGCCTTGGATCCTGTAATCCGCCGGACTCCAGAAACCTCACTATTTTCTCTTTCAGCAGCGTTTCCAATAATTTACTCACCACCGAAGTTAAACTAACTGGCCTGTAGTTTTCAACCACATCCTTACTTCCGCTTTTGTGTAAAGGCACCACATAAGCCTCTCTCCAGTCCTTTGGCACCACTCCTGACTCCAACGAGGCATTGAAAAGGTCAGTCAGTGGAGTTGCTAGAACGTCTCCAAGTTCCCTCAGTATTCTAGGGTGTATCCCATCCGGTCCCATCGCTTTGTCTACTTTAAGTTGAGCTAGTTTCTCACGAACACAGTCTTCTGAAAATTGTTCAAGATGTCCCTCGCTTCTGTTCTTATTTGTGGGTGTTTTCTGAGGTCCTGCTCCTGGTTCTTCATCTGTGAACACAGAACAAAAATATTTGTTAAGCAATTCTGCTTTATCCTTATCAGCTTCTACATATTCCCCCCCTGCACCCTTGAGTCTGACAATACCACTTTTGCCCTTCCTCTTCTCACTAATATATCTGAAAAATGTTTTATCTCCCCATTTTATTGCATTGGCTATTTCCTCTTCCTTTTGAATCTTTGCCTTCTTGATTACTTTGCTAGCTTCTCTAAGTTTTTCCAAATACAGATGCCTGTCTTCCTCTCTCTGTGATCTCTTGTATTTCATGAAGGCCTCCCTCTTTTTCTTCACCTTTTCAGCTACTTCCTTCGAAAACCATAGCGGTCTCCTGTTCCTTTTGCCTTTATTTACCATTTTAAGAAAAAAGTTGGTTGCCTTTAAAATACCCCTTTTCAGTTTTGCCCACTGTTTTTCTACATCCCCAGCTGTTCCCATGCCCATGTGTGCAATCAATAGCTCCCATCATGTGTGGTATCCCGGCTAACGCCTCAAAGGCCTGGTTCAGGGTCCCCCACTGTTGCCTAGTGTGAGGAAGGGCTATGTAATTCCCCACCCGGCTGACCATGGCACACAGTACTTGGTGGAGACAGCGTGAGAAGGTGGGGTGGCTCATGCCACCCACTGCAGCCACAGATGACTGGAAACAGCCAGAGGCAAAGAAATGTAAGGCAGCAAGGAGCTTGACTAAACCTGGTATGGCATGGGACCGATCAGTCAGGGGCTCGAGGTCAGGTCTGAGATCCTCATAGAGCTCCCTAATAGCCCTTGTGCTCAGTCGGTACAGGGAGATGACCTGGTCCTCACGCATGCCCTGGAGCTGGGCCCTGGGCCTGTAGAGGCGAAGCTGCCGAGTCTGCACCTCAGCACGCCTTCTGCGCCGTGCACGCACAGCACCTGCCTGGACCGCCTCCACAGCTGCAGGTCTGATTTGCTGTGGGACTACACCCATGCCCTGTGCCTCAGCCCCGTGGACACCATCTCCCCTGTCCTGCAACCGCGGCATCTGCCCATGTCTCAGGACACATGCAGCAACATAAATAGCCTCCATATACTCCTCCCGTCCGACTACACAAACACACTCAAACACACACACAAACCTCACTAAACAGTGGACACCTTACAAACCACACAAGACAATACACAATAGAATACAATACAATAGAAGACACAATACAATACACAATACAACCAACACTCACAATCCACTCCACACCAACACCTGTCTTGCTCTCTCCGTTTCTCACACCAAACACACACCTCGCCTACAAAACAACCCTCAATGTGGACCAGGTGTGCAGGCAGTCTTATAGATGTTTCTGAGTTTGTGCACCTTGCGCATGCGCAGTTTTGCGAGGGCGGCGCATATGTGCCACAGCGCATGGGCGTCTGTACGTGGCGCGCATGTGCAACTGGTGTACGCGGCGTGCATGTGCAACTGTTTGCGCATGGGCGTCTGTTTGTATGCGGCACGCATGTGCAACTGTTTGCGCATGGGCGTCTGTCTGTACGCGGCGTGCATGTGCAACTGTTTGCGCATGCGCGTCTGTCTGTATGCGGCGCGCATGTGCAACTGTTTGCGCATGGGCGTCTGTCTGTACGCGGCGTGCATGTGCAACTGTTTGCGCATGCGCGCCTGTCTGTATGCGGCGCGCATGTGCAACTGTTTGTGCATGGGCGTCTGTACGCGGCGTGCATGTGCAACTGTTTGCAAATGCGCGTCTGTCTGTATGTGGCGCGCATGTGCAACTGTTTGCGCATGTGCGTCTGTCTGTACACGGCGCGCATGTGCAACTGTTCTACGCGTCGCACATGTAAACGCCCATGCGCAAACAGTTGCACATGCGCGCAGCACACAACCGCACATGGCAGTTGCACATACGCGCCACGCACAAGCAGCGTCATTGCGCAACGTACGTAACGTCAAAAAAACTATAAATCACCCTGCACAGCTGGTCCACGTTGAGGGTTGTTTGAGGAGTGCTAGGTAGTGAGGTGTGAGCAGAGAGTAGTGCAGCTGGTGTGGAGGTAGTGGAGGTAGGTGTAGGTGTTGGAGGTAGTGTGGAGGTTGTCTTGGAGGTTGTCTTGACTTGTCTTGTATTGTATTTTGGGTCTGTATTGTGGTGTGTTGTTTGTAGTGCAGTTTGTCGTGTGTTCTTAGTTTTGTGGTCTGTGTTGTGATTTGTGTTGGTGAGGGAGAAAGGGTGAGGTGAGGTGTGGGGAGAGGAGAGGAGAGGGTGATGGAGAGGGAGAGGGAGAGGGAGGGTGATGGTGAGGGTGAGGGGGTGGAGGAGGTGGGACCACCTGTTGCTGGGGAGGCAGGGACTGCAGGGCCTATGGGGGCTGAGCCAGCACCAGGCCCATCCGGAAGGCCACAGGCTGCACAGAGCAGCCACACAGGGAAACGAAAACGGGTACTGGTGCCAGCAGCACAGCGGAGGAGGGCCATACGGTTTACCGATACAGAGAACCACAACCTCCTGGCAATGGTCCTAAACATTATGATGTTCTGTATGGGCGGCTCAGTAGCCGCACAACTGTGGCTGCACGGAATTCAGTGTGGGAGGAGGTCCGTGTGGCAGTTGCCGAGACAGGGGGCCCACCGCGAGACATCGAAAGTCTCAAGAAAAGGTTTTCGGATATCAAAAGAGGGGTGCGGCAGCACATGGCTCTGGAGCAACAACATGCTAGGGGCACAGGTGGCGGGGGGCCCCTCCCACCAATGCTCACGCCCCTGGAACAGGAGCTGGCAGAAAGACTGGGGGCAATCTACATCTCTGGGCTGCCTGCAGCCCTAGACACTGCCCATCTGCATGCAGGTAAGTATGCTACGTACACCTTTTAGCTCTCAATACATGCCTGAAATCACCATTGTGTAGACAGCAGACATCCGCAAAAACCCTCCCATACCTCTCTCCCAAGCCGCAACAGGTACCTATCCTGGTGTCACATGTGTGTGCTGTACCCCTGCACACCCTGTTGTGTTGCCATGTTCCTGGGCCACATTCAACATGTGTCCCTCATCCCATCCCTCTCCCCACCTGTTCCAAACATGTCCACGCCCACCAGCCCCTACCCTACACCCACAACAGTGATTGCCATCCCCTGTAGTATTGTGAGGGCCTGTGATAAGGGCATGTTTATGTGACATACTATCCGCACAGTGCTGCATGTGCTTGGCAGTGGGCCCGAGGTGATGAATAGTCGCAGTCCACTGCATAGTGGGTCAGTGCCAAGCACATGTAGCACTGTGAGGATATTATGGCCTAATAACATATGCCGTGATCAAAGGCCTGCACAGTCAAACAGGGGATAGCAATAACAGATGTAAGGGTAGGGTATGAGCAGCCATGCGTGGACATATTTGGCCAAGATGGGGGGAGGGATGGAATGGCGGCTACATGCGCAATCGGACCAGCAACAGAACCATGGCAACCAAACAAGGCGTGCAGGGGTACAACACACACCTGGACCCCAGGTATAGGTACATGCTGGGGACAGACAAGTATGGGAGGGTGTAGGGGATCCTGCATGCAGCACACATGCAGGGCCCTCCCCCCATCATGTCTGTGGTGTCTGCAGCACACACGTATACATAGCTGGAGTGTGTAAACATATGTGTGCTGTCTCTGATTGCTCACAATGCAGGTGACTACAGTACCATGGGGACCCATGAGGAGGAGGAGGAAGAGGAGGAGGAGCAGGAGGAGGAGGAAGTGTCTGTCCCTCACAGCATTGAGGAGGCCGAGGCTGCTGTCTCAGGGGGCAGTACATGTTCCGCAGAGGTGCCCCTGGAGACTACCACTAGCAGCTGGCCAACACTGGGGGATGGACCAATGGGGGCCATCCCACAACCAAGGCAGGGAGCTGTCATAGAGGATCAGTTGATGGCGGAGCTCAGATCACACGCTGCATCATCACGGCAAGATGCAGAAGGTGGGTGACAACCAATGTTTCCTCCAATGTTCTGTAGGCTGTGTGCGCATAAAGCACACTTACTTACCTGTAACACGTGATATGTGGGAACAGCAGGAATAAGTCTTCACATATGGGTATGTTGGTTCCAACAGAGCCTGCAGGTGAATGCTCCCCAGCTTCCCAAAAAAGGAATGCTGTTGGGAGCATTCCTCAGCGGCTGCGTGCTGCCTTCCCGCCTTTCCAATGGCCTCTCTACAGTTAGAGTTTCAGAGGTGAGACAAAGAGAGAGAGAGCAATGGAGAGAGATAGAGCGAGAGAGAAAGTAAGATACAACTCCTAGGGTAGGTGGGTGGGTTGGGTATACCTATTCCTGCTGTTCCCACAGATCAGCTGTTACATGTAAGTAACTGTGCTATCTCCAGGAACAAGCAGGAATGAGTCTTCACATATAGGGACTCCCCAGCTAGAGATGCCTGGGAGATTCCCATGGTTGAGAGACCCTGGAAGGGCTCTACCTCCCCCTTGGATCCCAGGCGTCCAAACAGGGATGGAGGGCAGGAGTTGCTTAGGTATGGAACAGGTATTTGAGAACAGCCTGACCAAACACGGCATCCCGGCGGGAGTCCGTGTCCAAACAATAATGGGCCGTGAAGGTATGAACAGATGCCCATGTGGCTGCTTGACAGATTTTGTCAATGGACACAGACTTTAGGAGAGCCATAGAGGTTGCCATGGCTCTCACATTGTGAGCTATAATATGGCCCTCCAAAGAAAGGTCTTTACTTTGGTAGGCGAAATAAACACACTTGCAAATCCAACTGGACAATGTTCGCCTAGAGACTCGAAGTCAAAACAGAGAAGGATCAAAACAAAATTACAGTTGGGAAGATCTTCTATGTTGCTCAGTCCTTTGTAAGTCATAGGCAATAGCCCTTCTACAATCCAGGGTATGAAGAGTCGATGCTGCACGTGATGCATGAGGACCTGGACAGCAGACAGGTAAATACACCTCCTGATACAAATGAAAGAGTGCAACCACGTTAGCCATAAAATGTGGATTGCTCCTGAGGACTATCTTATCATGATGAAACCTTGTATAAGGTGGATTCGCCAATAAGGCCTGCAGCTCACTGAAGCGGCGAGCAGAGGTGACTGCAATAAGGAAAATAACCTTCCACAAAAGAAATTTCAAGGAAGTGGTAGCTAAGGGTTCAAAGGGTGGCTTCCTAAGCTGACCAAGAACCTGATTCACATCCCATGCCACACGAGCAACTCCAATGGGAGTTTTAGTTAACAGTAGGCCTGTCATGAATCTTGCAATAAGAGGCTGACAGGAAATAGGCTGTCCATTGAGAGGCTTAAGGGATGCTGCAATAGCACTCAAGTGGACTCCTAAAGATTTCATTTTAAGGCCTGCATTGGAGAGATGCAGGAGATATTCCACTAGAGAATTCAAGGGTAGTGCTAGAGGGTCAGCACCCTTCTCAGCACACCTAATGGAAAACCCTTTCCATTTCAAAGCATGGGAACGTCTAGTAGAGGGCTTTCTAGAAGCATGGAGGATATCCATCACATGCTGAGATATTCCAGTCTTGAAGGTCTAGGCCTTCAGCAACAAAGCCCTGAGGTGAAGGGATTTGGGGCTTGGCTGCCACAACGTTCCCTGCTCCTGGAAGAGGAGGTCTGGAGCAGCTCCCAAGTCTACTGAGGGAGTTGTGGAGAGATGCAGAAGTAGAGGGTACCACACGTGGCGTGGCTATCGTGGAGCTATGAGGATCATGGATCCCTGATCCCTCTGGAGCTTGAGAAGAGTCTGGGGGATTAGGGGAATGGGTGGAAAGGCATCCCGGAAGGCATGACCACAGTGAAGGGGAAAGGCATCCCTGCCCTGAACTCCCTGACATGGAATTCTGCAACAGAACCGGGGAAGTTTGCCATTCCATGGACTGGCAATGAGATCTATGTCCGGGGTTCCCCACTCTTGAAAGACTCTGAGTACCTGATCCATGTGCAGGGACCATTCGTGTGTAAGCAGAACTCATCAGAGTCTGTCTGCCCCAGAGTTTTGGATTCCTGGAAGGTAAACGTCCAGGAGATGGATTTGATGCTCTCTGGTGAGGCCCACGATTTTAAAGCGTCGTTGCAAAGCGACAGAGAGCTAGCTCCTCCTTGCTTGTTTATGTAAAACATGGCTACCTGATTGTCTGTATGAATAAGGAATGTCTTGTAGCTGAGCAGGGTATGGAGGACCTTGAGAGCTAGTACACGTGCTCGGAGCTCCAACTGTTTGATATATGGAGAAGTCACCTGTGGAGACCAAATGCCCTGAGTAGAGAGGTCTTGGATATGAGCTCCCCAAACCCTTGGAGAGGCATCTGTTGTGAGGGTTGCTTGGGGAAACAACTGTTGGAAGGGGGACCCCAGCAACAGATTGTGGGTGGCTTCCCACCACTGGAGAAACCAAAAGAGACGCCTGGAGGTTGCTATTTGGTCTGACACAGGCCCTGATGCTTGAGTCCACTAGGTGGATATAGCCCATTGAGCTGCTGTCATGTGAAGGCGAGCATAGGAGACCACATGCACTGTGGATGGAATGTGGCCTAGTAGTTGTAACATCTCCCTGCCAGTTAAATGGTTATGTGTCAGAATCTTGTATGCTAACTGCACCAGGCATAGGCAACTGGCCTGAGGAAGATAGGCCCTTGCAATGGTAGTATCTAGCACGGCCCCTATGAACTCCAGGGATTGAGTAGGGGTAAGTTGGGACTTTGGAAGGTTTAACACAAGTCCTAGATACTGTAGAGGGCACAGTGTGCAGTCCAGGGACGTCTGGGCCTCTGATTGCGATGGAGCTCTGATGAGCCAGTCGTCCAGGTATGGGAATGGAAATATTCCCAGACTGCGTAGAAATGCAGCTACTACAGCCATGCATTTGGTAAACACTCTTGGGGCAGAGGCCAGACAGAAAGGAAGCACCCTGTATTGGTATTGCTTCCCTTGGAAAAGGAAATGGAGGAACCTTCTGTGAGATGGATGGATGAGGACATGAGTGTAGGCATCCATTACATCTCGAGAACAAAGCCAATCCTGACTCTGAAGGTATGGAAGGAGAGTACCCAGAGAAAGCATTTTGCATTTCTCCTTGCAAAGGAATGTGGTCAATTCTCAGAGATCTGATATGGGTCTGCAGCCCCCTGTTTTCTGTGGGATGTGAAAATATGGGGACTACACCCCTGACCCTTGTTGAGGAAGAGGCACCTCTTCTTTTGCCCCTTGGCCAAGAAGGGTAGCCACCTCCTGACCTTGAAGGTCTAGGAGAGGTGCTGGACATTTGAAACATATCACCATGGTGTATGGTGGCAGGTTTGGGAAATGAGGTTTGTAGTCCTCCTTTATGATGGATAGGCTCCATTGCTCTGTTGTGATCTGCTCACACCTGGAAGCAAAGTGAGCTAACCTTCCTGGGATGGTGAGAGGCTCTGGTTGTTCCAGAGGCATAAAAAACAAGTTATCTAAACAGCAGGTCCAAAACCCTGAGGAGGTTGAGGCTGCTGAAGTGTACCAGCCCCTACAGACGTAGTCCTGGCCTGCTTAGGTTGCTGACGCTTACCAGCAGAAAGACTTGTAGAAGATTGCTGGCTAGAAGCAGAACATCTTTCTTTCTTGAGGAAAATAAACTGTGTAAAAAGGTTGGTTTTTGTCAGGGAAGGAGGTTGACTTTGAAGGTATATCCAGAGCACATTTTCTGCATCCATTTCTGTGGCTTTTATTTGCCAGTCTTTGCCAAACAGGTTTTCTCCTGTACAAGGAAGATTTCCCAAACCATCACGGACCCACAATTCTAAATCAGAGGTTTGGAGCCAAGCAATTATGCGTGCAGCTATGGCAATGGCAGAAGCCCTGCTGGCACCCTCAAAGGAGTCAAAGGCTGCATGGTTCGGAAACCTTGAAATATCTTGAGTATGCCTGAGGCAGAGAAGAAAGTGCTCCCTTTTGTCCTGTGGAAGCAAAGGGTGTAAAGTGTGCAGTTTATTGCCAAAGTCCTTCAGAAACATACCCATATAGAGACTACAGGAGGTAATTCTGGCACTGAACATATTGGCTGTGATGATTTTCCTACCAAAAGCATCCAAGGTCCTGCCTTCTCTACCTGGAGGAGCAGAGGAGTGCCTCTTTGTACTCTTTATTTTCGTCAGAACTGACGCACCCACAATAGAATGATGAGGAAGGTGTGTGTTTTGAAATCCAGGGCAAGCAGGGACACGGTACATGGTGGTCTAGTCTTGAAGGACTAGAAAGGGGGGGTGTTACTTCTGGAGAGAAATCTGAAATTGTGAGTATATACTTCTGGGAATTTTTCTGAAAGGAATTTTTTTCTTTTAAAGCTAGTTAATCTGTGAACCCACTATTTTTTGTTAAATCAGTCAGGGCCTAGTAGCAACAGTTTAAGATTCAATTTAAAACACAGAAGAGAACTTTCTGGTTACCTTTCATACCCAGTAGAGAGCTGTAGTTTAAATTTCATAGTCACTCAGGGCCTAGCATCAGCAAAGTACTTTTAGTTTCAAATTAAAACACAGAAGAGAGCTTTCTGGTTAACTTTAGAATCCAGCAGAGAGCTTGTAGTTTAAATTTCATAGTCACTCAGGGCCTAGCATCAGCTAAGTACTTTTAGGGCTATGTTTACTAAATCGCGTTAGTGCAGTTCGCGGTAGGAGCCGCGGTAGTGAAAGAAACCCCAAATAAGGACATGGGCGGTACATCGTTACCACTACCGCGCGTTAGCAAAATTAACGAGCGCTACCGGGCGCCGTGCCACGTTACTGCGCGTTAATCATAAGAAGACGTACAGACACAAAGCACTGAAACAGAGCTGTAGCACAATGGTTACGGTACTGACCGCTGTTACAGGCAGCATGGGTTCGAGCCCCCAGTGTGCCTAACACAGAAGGCTGTCTCAGGCATCACCCTGTACATTACAGAAGGAAAGAGGAGGCATGCTTTTCGTTACGCTGAGTATTGGTGTCAGAAAAACACCCTCGGAATGTGCCTAGCCACGTACGTTGGTACGTGCGTAGCTACGCGCGTACATTCGTGCGTGGGTACGTGTTTGCTTACGTGCGTGGGTACGTGTGTTTTTACCAGTGTGGGCATCTTATATTACAGACTTTGTAGGGCGTCCTGCACCTATGCATTATGCTAACAGATGTACGTGTGATGGCCTATGGCTTATCAGAGCCTGTGAGCAGGTGCTGGTGTTTCACAGGGTTGGATTGGGCCAGTCACACCCATGATGCGCTGCACATGCAAAGCAGCTGTCCACAGATACACACCATGGGGAATGCACCCCCACAGCACCTCGGCCTGGTAGGGGGTACCGACTGTGTGTTGTACTGGCACAGAGCAGCTACACACCGTCACATTGTGCGGGTACTGTGCTCACCCTGAGGGTGCAGTGAGGCGCCCAGCACTAGGTCCACAGCACCGGCCATGGCGCAGGTCCAAAGCAGTGTTACTGTGTGAGATAGGTAGTTTCTGCAGGAACACCTTGGACATCTCTGTCTGTTTCAGTCAGGTACAGCCCCCATGCACCACCACCACACCTCTCCCCCAGGGCTGAGGGAGGCAAACAGGGTCTCCTATCAAAAGATCCACAGTCTACCGTGCTGCAACGGTGGCAGTAGAGGGGAACATGAACCCCAGTCCTGCTGGGGAACAGACACCCCACAGGGCAGTCAATGCAGCTCTGTACACAGCCATAACACAATAGCAGACAGACATTAGGCCTGGATATGGTATGCTGCACCCCACCACTATCTGATATTCCCCTGGTGCAAGCCATCAGCCACTGCACCCTGCAAGCCACTCCATCACAACACCTACCAGCTGCAAACAGTCTGCTAGCGCCCAGTGGAGATGCCTGCACCCAGAACTGGGATGTCAGCATACACAGCAAGCAGATACATCAGTGACTGAGCCCCAGAAGGAAACCCATATGTATCACATGAGAAATATACTAGATAGCACTATGGGAGTGCCTAGCCATGCTGTGGTCACTGCACAGTCAGGGTGAGAGTGATCTCTCCGCAGGATATACTGAGGTCACCCTGTCTGTGTAGTTGGTGGCCGGGCACTACAATGTGCCTGTCACTGCCCTATGCCCTGTGCAGATGCACCCTGGCCAGGCCACCCTGTCCGGCCTATACCCATGGTACCTTGCTCCTCATTATGCACATTGGCAGCCCAATACTGGCAACAGTGCTGGCAGTGTGGGCTGTTGAAGGTGTTTGCAGCCACCACACACTGGATAGACAGACAGCCACCCCCACACCTATGCCAGCATTGTGCTACTATAGAGGTGGTCAGCAGCCATACCCACCACACCAGTCCTGGGCATAGTACAGGCATGGATATGGTACACAAGACTGTTGGGGGGTCACTCCCCAGGGTGGTGAACACTGTCAGAGACCAGACCTGCAGCACACACCGCAGACATCAGAATGATTGTTATGGTGGAGCTCAATGAGCAAAATGTGCTTAACGTAGGAATTAATATCTGCCAGTTATCATAGGGAACGTGTGATAGCTGTGTACCATATACCCAGGTGTAGGGTGGCATTGCTAAGGTATGCAACTGCTAGTAGTGGGAGATACAGGCAGGCCCCAATGTCTTGCCTCTCCAGCTGGCATTGGCCAATGGGGCCTGTGGGTGGGTGTGTGGCCCTGTTGGCTGCTGCTTTACGGCAGAGTTCCCCAACTCCAGTTCTGGTGTTCCACACACTGTTCGGGTTTTCATGCTGTCTCTCATAAATATGCATGAGCTACATCTGCATACCATGGGGGTGGTGCATAGCTATGCAGCACAGGCATCTTTATTAGAGGCAGCATGACACCGGAATGTTGTGGGGCCCTCCAGGACTGCATTTGCGGGACTCTGCTATAGGTAATGTGCCTGTTTCTGGTGTCTGTGTTTGGTGTGGTAAAATATGGGCCATGCGTATGTTCTCTGCACTACAGGAGTGTCTTTGCTATCACTGTTTAGTGGTGGGTAAAACTATGGGGACTAGGTTCGCAGGAACCCCAACTGGGATTTGAACCTGTGACCCTCTGGTCTTACAGGCACTGGCTGTGTCTGTTGCACCACACTGTGGCCACAGAGACAGTGCAGTCCCTGGAGTTAGTTAAACCAGCCTGACGAGTCAGAAACCCTGCTCTGCAACAGGTTTACTGTGGCCTCATTTACCTTGTATGCAGACAAAGGTGCACATAAACCGCAGAAATGACCTCACAAAAGGGGCACACACCCATAACCAAGCTGGGCAACAATGATATCATTGGGAAACATTACACCACACACCCAGGACAGCTCCTTTACAATGTAATGCTCTTTGCAAGGGTCTGCGTAGACCCTTCCACACATCATTTCCTTTTATTTTGGTGCTTTCCAGGGAGTGTTGTTCCTTGTTGCCCATTGCTATCACTGTTGCCCAGCTGAATTCTGCTTTTTAAAATGTTTCTTGTGGTCATTTTTAACGTTTTATGTGATATTTTGTTCTGTGCACATGTATCACACTGCTCACGTTTTGTGGGTTTCCCCGGTTTTCTGTACATTGCTGACGTAAATGGTTTCTCTTCCCTTTAATGCCTTTAACGACAGGTTTTCATTTGCGTTGGAAGTGAGCTCTGACACTCCGCGCGTTAGTATGAGGGGAGCCTCTCTCCGCCCACTCTCCGCCCATTGACCCCTTCTCTCCGCCCACTCTCCACCTTCTGCGCTGTTTTAACGCGCCGCGGAGCTTTACGATCGTTAACTACGGTTAACGCGCGTAGTATGACGTTAACGGTCGTTAGCGCGTCGGTACGCGCGTTATACGGCACTTACGGTCGTTAACGTCATACTACGCGCGTTATTCACGTTTAGTAAACATAGCCCTTAGTTTCAAATTAAAACAAAGAAGAGAGCTTTCTGGTTAAATTTAGAATCCAGCAGAGAGCTTGTAGTTTAAATTTCATAATAGGTTAGAGCCTAGCAGCAGCAAAGAGCTATAATTTAAATCAAATCAGAATATAGCTTACCTCAGCAGCACAGGACAGGGTACTGTGTAGCAGCCCTCTTTTAATAAGTGTTATATCCCTCCCTCCCTCCCCACACCCACCCTCCCCTGGGATAATCACAGCTTTATAGGTACTTGCACAACTTAAAAGACAGGAGGTGCTCTCAGGTGAAGCTCATTACCCAAATCTGTCATACACTAAGGACCTGAGATTAATTAAGCTTCAGGTGAACAAGGTATATTAAACTTATTAGGTACAGTTTTAGTGGTATAAATATCCATAGCACCTTTTAGTACGTAAAGAACTTAAAGATCTAAACACAAACTTAAAACTAAGATGCAGACAGCAGTCCAGCAGCGGGATGTGGGCTTTCCAGTCTTTTGCATTGAGTGTCACATGTATGATTTTCTCCCAGCTGGTGAGAGGTCTTACGTGTGCACTAGGTGCAAGGAGCTCTTTGCTCTCAGGGAACAAGTCCGTTCTCTAGAGGCTAAAGTAGCAGACTTGGAAAGCATAAGACAGACAGAGAGGTACATAGACGTGACCTACAGGGATATAGTCCTGAAGTCCCACCTCCAGTCTGGCAGCATCCCTGTTGCCATGGAGGAGAGAGGTCACGTGACAGGAGAGCATCACCCTGGTGTGGCAGGAAGTGATCCTGTAACTAGGACCTGTCCTCCAAATGATGTAAACCCCTCTCGCACCGAGGAGGTTTCTCCAGGGCCAAGTGCCCATGAGGGAAGGGTTAGGACAGCAGTTATAGTTGGTGATTCGATCATTAGGCATGTAGATAGCTGGGTGGCTGGTGGACGTGAGGATCGCCTGGTAACATGCCTGCCTGGTGCGAAGGTAGCGGACCTCACGCGCCACCTAGATAAGGTCTTAGATAGTGCTGGGGAGGAGTCTGCTGTCTTGGTACATGTCGGTACCAATGACATAGGAAAATGTGGTAGGGAGGTTCTGGAAGCTAAATTTAGGCTTTTAGGTAGGAAGTTGAAATCCAGAACTTCCAGGGTAGCATTCTCCGAAATGCTTCCCGTTCCACGCGCAGGACCCAAAAGGCAGGCAGAGCTCCGGAGTCTCAATGCGTGGATGAGACAATGGTGTAGAGATGAGGGGTTTGGATTTGTTAGGAACTGGGGAACATTCTGGGGAAAGGAGGGGCTCTTCCGAAGGGATGGGCTTCACCTTAACCGGGATGGAACCAGGCTGCTGGCATTAACCTTTAAAAAGGAGATAGAGCAGCTTTTAAACTAGATAATAGGGGAAAGCCGACAGTCGCCCAAGAGCGCATGGTTCGGAAGAATGTATCCTTGAAGGATACTACAAAAAGCAGAGAGGTTCCAAAAAATAGTAAAGTAGCCCAAATGCCCTCGAGTATGGAGCAGACAGAGCTTAAAGATCCCAAATTACACATGTCTACCAATAGCCAAATTAATATGAATAAAATACAGTCTCTAAAATGCTTGTATGCAAATGCTAGAAGTCTAAAAAACAAGATGGGAGAGTTAGAATATATAGCACTAAACGAGAGGTTAGATATGATTGGAATATCAGAGACATGGTGGAAGGGGGACAACCAGTGGGACACTGTGATACCTGGGTACAAACTATATCGTAATGATAGAGCTGATCAAATTGGTGGAGGGGTTGCGCTCTATGTTAGAGAGGGCATTGAGTCAGAAAGGATTAAAGTTTTGCAAGAAACAAAATTTGCTGTAGAATCTCTATGGATTGAAATTCCATGTAAAAAGGGGAAGGCGATGGCGGTGGGGGTGTACTATCGTACGCCTGGCCAGAATGAACAAATGGATGATGAAATGCTCAAAGAAATCAAGGAAGCTAGCAAAAGTTACAGTGCAGTAATAATAATGGGTGATTTCAATTACCCCGGCATCGACTGGATCAGTGTCACAGCAGGACATGCTAGGGAGATAAAGTTCCTAGATGAAATAAATGACTGCTTCTTGGAGCAGCTGGTTCATGAACCGACCAGAAGGGAAGCCATATTAGACCTAGTCCTTAGTGGAACACCAGATCTAGTGCAAGAGATAAGGGTGTTGGGGCCACTTGGCAATAGTGATCATAGCATGATCGCCTTTGATTTAATTAGTGGAGGAGGGATAGTAAGGAAATCCACAGTACTTTAACTTTCGAAAGGGAGACTATGATAAAATGAGGAAAACAGTTAAGAAAAAACTAAAAGGAGCAGTTGCAAAGGATAAAGACGTACATCAAGCCTGGATGTTGTTGAAAAATACTATCTTGGAAGCCCAGACCAGCTGTATTCCACGCTTTAAGAAAAGTGGAAGGAAGTCCAAAAAACTGCCAGCATGGTTTAAAGGTGAGGTCAGAGAGGCTGTTGTTGCCAAAAAAGCATCTTTCAGGAAATGGAAAAAAGAGCCAAATGACGAAACCTGGAAACAGCACAAGCACTGGCAAGTCAAATGCAAGGCATTGATAAGGCAGGTAAAGAGAGAATTTGAGAAGAAGCTTGCTGCGGAAGCAAAAACACAAAATAAAGACCTTTTCAAGTACATTCGTAGCAAAAAACCTGTGAGAGAGTCAGTTGGTCCATTAGATGATAAAGGGGTTAAAGGAGCACTAAGAGGCGACAAGGCGATAGCGGAGAGACTGAATGAATTCTTTGCTTCAGTCTTTACTGAGGAAGATGTAGGGATGTTACCCATGACTGAAGTGGTATTTAAAGGTGCGGAAGAATTGAAGGAAATATCGATACATCGGGAAGATGTCTTACAACTATTAGATAAACTGAAGAGTAGCAAATCACCTGGGCCGGATGGTATACATCCAAGGGTGTTGAAAGAACTGAAATATGAGATTGCAGACCTGCTATTAGTAATCTGTGAACTATCATTAAAATCATCTCTAATACCTGAAGATTGGAGGATCGCCAATGTAACACCAATTTTTAAAAAGGTTTCCAGGGGTGATCCGGGAAACTACAGACCGGTGAGCCTGACGTCAGTACCGGGAAAAATGGTAGAAACCATCATAAAGAATGAAATTACTCAGCATGTAGATAGTCACGACCTAATGGGAGACAGCCAACATGGCTTTAGACAAGGAAGATCTTGTCTTACTAATCTGTTATGTTTTTTTGAAGGAGTGAATAAACAGGTGGACAAAGGTGAGTCGGTTGATATTGTGTATCTGGACTTTCAGAAAGCCTTTGACAAGATCCCTCATCAGAGACTTTTGGCAAAACTAAAGAGTCATGGGATAGGAGGCAGTGTACTATTGTGGATCAGGAACTGGTTAAAAGATAGAAAGCAGAGGGTAGGGCTAAATGGCCAATTTTCCCAATGGAGAAAGGTGAATAGTGGTGTACCCCAGGGATCTGTGCTGGGTCCGCTGCTTTTTGACATATTCATAAATGACCTGGAAAGTGGAATAACGAGTGAGGTTATCAAATTTGCAGATGACACAAAACTATTTAAAGTTGTTAAAACCCAAGAGGATTGTGAAAAATTGCAAGAGGATCTTGATAAATTGGAAGACAGGGCATCAAAATGGCAGATGAAATTTAATGTGGACAAGTGCAAGGTTATGCACCTAGGGAAGAACAACCCAAACTATGGTTACACGATGCAAGGTTCCACATTAGGAACCACCACCCAGGAAAAAGATTTAGGCGTCATTGTGGATACCATGTTAAAACCCTCGGCCCAGTGTGCAGCGGCAGCCAAGAGAGCAAATAGAATGCTAGGTATGATAAGGAAAGGAATGGAAAATAAAACAAAAGATATTATAATGCCTCTATATCGTTGCATGGTGAGACCGCACCTTGAATATAGCAATTTTAGCAAAAGTTCAGAGAAGAGCCACCAAAATGGTAAAGGGGATGGAAGGATACTCCTATGAGGAAAGGCTAAAAAGGTTAGGGCTCTTTAACCTGGAAAAGAGATGGCTGAGGGGAGATATTATAGAAGTCTATAAATTAATGAACGGAGTGGAACGGGTAAACGTAGATCGATTGTTTACGTTATCAGAATATAGAAAGACTAGGGGACATGCAATGAAGCTACAGGGTAAACTATTTAAGACTAATAAAAGAAAATATTTTTTCACTCAACGTGTAATCAAACTCTGGAATTTGTTACCGGAGGATGTAGTAAAGGCTGTTAGTGTAGCTGGGTTTAAAAAAGGTTTGGACAAGTTCCTGGAGGAAAGGTCCATAAACCATTATTAAGAAGTGACCGAAGATATCAATGCTTGACCCAGTATAAGCATTGTGGAACTTGTGTCTCTTGGGGAAACTGCTAGGTACATATGACCTAGATTGGCCACTGTTGGAAACAGAATACTGGGCTTGATGGACCTTGGTCTGACCCAGTATGGCATATCTTATGTTCTTATGGTGTATAACCTATGACAATGAAGAGAGATGGTGAGAGGGGTCTCCCAGAGGTCAATCATGTGATCATGACAAATCTCATTAATTGGCAAGGTGACTGCCTCCTTGTGAGCCTTGGGATAACCTACAATATGTAGTTTCGTAGCCCTAGGCTCTGTTTCAGAGGCTACTGAAATAGAGAGCCCCTAGCCACTTCCCTTATGAAGTTTTGATAGGACAGGTCTTCTGGAGGAGACACATTTCTTTTTGGGGAAGAAGGCTCTTCAGGAAGGGCTATTGATACTTCAGCAGACGCCTCCGATACATCAGAGTCTTCAGCGGAATCAAAGTATCAACTGTCAGGATGCTCTTTTAAAGCTCGATACGTGTATCGGGCTGTATCGACAGCGTGAGCTAATGTTACTGATTGGATCACGAAGGGCATCCCTCAACAGGGAGCCGCCGCATTCGACACCGTGGCCAATGTGGATGCAATTGGTACTGTTCCCGGCCTCGGTGTTGATACATTGGCCGGCACAGATAATGGCATTTGTTGCCGTATCAGTGGTGTCGCAGCCTGTGTAAAGGCTGTGATGGGCTGCCGCATGCACAAAACAATCTGATGCATCCATGCCATGAATGTCTGGAAGTCGGTCCCGGATGGTTGTACCGGTACCCCAGAGCAGTCTAACAGGTGATCAGTGGAGGCCGTGCCATCAATGTCAACCTGTGACCCCATAGGTGGAGCTTTGGACGGCGGAGCCTCACACCGTGGTACTTTTGCTGGTGCAGGATCCTCAAGGGCAATGCCGGAGGCATCTTGATGTTTTGACGGAGATTTAACCTTTGGGGACTGGGTGGATTTATGTTTGGTTACCTGAGATCCATGGGAGGAAGACAAAGCCATGAAAGACGTCAATGGTACTGAAGCTGCATCAGAGGGAAACAGGACATGGAGCTTGTCTGCTCAGTTCTGTAAGCCGCGTGTAGACATCAAGGAGCAGGACGAAGAATCAAAAATGGCGTGGCCAGGCCCCAAACATGTGAGACATCAGGCATGGATGTCAGGAATAGAAATAGTACCGCAGCACTTAGTGCATTTTCCAAACCCGGAGGCTTGCTTTTCCATGTGGGAAAGTTCCTGAGAGGCCTAAGGGCCAAAATAGGAAAAGCACACTAAATGAGGCAAAATATAATTAAATATTTGTATGGTTTAAAGACAAGAAAGGAAAGACCGGCGGTACCGGTCAGGCACCAAAGAAGGCAGACGCGCGAGCCAAAAAACAACCTTTAACACAAAGAACCTCTTTAGCGGTGACAAGGACACGGCCTGCTGGCTCCGTGGAAAAGAAGAACTGGAGAGAGGCGGGTGGAAAGGTGGGAGGACAGCACGCAGGCGCTGTGGGATGCTTCCAAAAGCTTTACTACGTTGGGAAGCTGGTGAGCGTTCCCGCGCAGGCTCCGTCGCTACCAACGTACCCATATGTGAGGACTCTTTCCTGCTTCTTCCTCGAGATGAAATCAGCTGTGCAGCTTATGAAGGAACGTTAAATGTGTCTACTCCACAGAACAACACTCGAGGTTATATACTTTAAAGGTTGACTATACGTCTGAATACAGTAGGTACACCACATTGATTGCACCTGAAAATATTGTATAACGTGAAAACCATAAATACACAATAACCTCTAAATTCTGAGACGTATTTCTTGTTGTCTATCAGAATCAGAAACATAATTGTGGTGCACTCTATCATAACGTCTGTGCACTTGCTCGGCAAGGTGTGTGCGCACACACGCGCACAGCTTAGAGGGAACAGTGGTGACAACAGACTGTCACAGCCACAATGAAAAAAACAGTCGTCTCTGTTAGGGGTGTGTGTGGTGGATGTGGCAACATACCTTCCACAGCTGTGACATGTATGACTCCCATAGACGGTATGTAGTTGGGGAAAAAAAAGGGTATGGCGTATGTTAGATGATGTTACTGTGACACACAGCAGAACAGCCCAGGGTCAGCTTACACCTATAGATGCAGACATAAGAGGTATGTTGTTTAAGGTACAGCATGTTGTCAGACAATAAATGAATAGAAGCAGAGCACTTGCAACAGTCTGCCTCATCGCAGAAGCCCAGACGTCTCACAGAAAACAGGTTGCCACCTGTCCCATACTCCTTGGACAATCAGAGCTGACATACACAAACCTAAGGATGGTATGTCAGCAAACGTCACACAGCCCCCATTCCCTCCAGTCTGCATCTCCAGGTGTAAGACAATCATAAGACATGAAATAGGCAGTCACAATGTGTTGCGACACCCATATACCAGGATTAACAGAGATGACAGGGTCAAAGTTCATGTACTGATGTTGTGGGAGAGGTATAGGTACCTGGAGGCTGCCTGTATGTCCACGACTAAGATTGACTGCCTGACATACAGACAAGGCCATCAACATGTCCCCTCCGTGTATCTTTGACAATGCGTCCCCTAATTGCATGGGTTGGGACTCACCCACATGATCACAGAGGTCAGCTTCTGACCCCTGTTTTGTTTGGACAGACTCAACACCTCACAGCTGCCACCCCTGCTGCCAACCAGCATCAGGGAAACCCACCCCCCCACCTCTGGGGATCACCGCCCTTCGCTAGGGGTTACCACCTGCTGTTGATTCCACAGCATAACTGTGTCTGTGCACTTTTGGGGTCTACCCCCTCCGTTGCACCCTCTGTTGCCCCCCATGCTCTGTTTATCAAGGTGTACACGCATTGTTATACGACCCCTCCTCTTGTGCCACAAGGTGTATGTGAACCCCTCTGCCATCAAACATGTGAAGCAGCAGTGCAATTGCCCACGTAAGGGTTTTTATCCTGGTGTTACCACTCCATCCCTCTGAGTCACTAGCGCTGCACCTGTAACCTGTCTAAGCTGCGTGTATCCCTCCAAATGTGGCCCCACTTGGGCTGGTTGTTGTTGACCTACCTATGTTCACCAATGTGGCTCCCCAGGTGTGGTTGCTGTCGGTCATTCAGGCTCCAGCTTCCATACACAATGGACATGTGTTTGCTATCTGTCCCCAAGCCTATTGGTACGTCTGCACTACATGGATGTGTCTGCCCAGCCTGTGGATCCCTGTGTTTTCCATCCACATCATATAACTGAACCATGTCCTGTGTATGGCTGTGACTTATACTACTGTGTCAATTATGCCTCGTAACCCTATCCATGTGTCTACTACAGTCTTCCGTATCACAATGAAAATCATTTGGGATATGTGTGACATGTTTGTGTGTGCCGGTTGATTACTGGTGAGGTATCTGACAGCCCACCCTGTGTTCCACCCACAGCCAATCGTAAAGCGCTACAAGAGATACGGCAATCAGTGGATGCCAACACACAGCAGATCTGCCAGTTGACGGAGGAGGTCAGGGCCCTGCCCTTCAACAGAATATGTGACGCCCTGGAGGGCATTCTTGCTGTGCTGAGACAGGCAGTACCAGCACCAGCACCACCACCACCACCACCACCACCACCACCACCACCAGCACAGGAGGAGGGTGGAGCACCGGGGGGGGGGGGGTTGCGACGTGGGAGACGTGGGCGGCCACGCCATCAATAAATGTGACAATAAAAAGTTGTGATAAAGTACATGCAACGTGTGTTTCAAATGTGTGTCCCTGTGGTCCCCTATGTAGTGTGCACATGCATGTTTTGTTCCTGACCATATGACCTTTACCCTGGACCCTTGCTGGTGGGTTGTTTGCAGTGGCAGTTATTACTGCACAGATACAAGCACATGCCATGTGTGACCTGCACAGTGTGTATTCACTGCCCCTTGGCTGCAGCGGGGTGGTTTACACAGACACCCATGTTGCGACAAGGAGACTGCTCCAAGGTGGCATGGTCATTATTCTGATCCATCACCGTGTCCACCCCCTCATACACCCAACATTGGGTGCATATGTGGGACCATGTTCCCTGTCAGTAACACTGATTATATGCCGGCCCCCCCCAGGCATGCATGTGGCACAGACAGACATGGGTGTCATGTGTATGTTGCCGGCTGATGTCAGCTACGACATATGGTTACACAACGGCCATCCCTGTGACATGGATGTTCCCGGGGCACCCTTACAATGCAACCTCTCATGCGCCTACCCTGGTCCCACGCTCCCACACACATGTTTAGCCCCCATGACTTAATGGGGAGCTAGTCCACGTATGATACCCATGTCTACCTTTGCTGCCTATGCAGGTCCACACACATATCCCATGCTTGCATCCATAGTGAGTGGGTAAGGGAAACACGTGACCATTGTGTCAAACAACAAACAACTTTAATTTTTAGAAAAACAATATGGCAACATGCCAGCAAACCCCCTGGCCCTGTTTTTGCCTGGAACACAGGCCAGCACAGGGCACATGTGTTCGTCACAGGTGCCATCACTGACTCCTGTGACGCCATTCAACAGGTGGCCAACGACAGGGCAGCTGCTCCATCTCATTGCTTACCTGCTGAACGGCTGCCGTCAGACACCGGCAGCTGTGCAGCAGCAGATGCACGTCCCTCTGCACGCCATCCACCGCCTCCATCACATCATGTATGCACATGCCAGGACACAAACACACACTGGCCATGGTTTGTGTGCTGGCATGTGCACGTGTGATGTGTGTGGCAGTGGATGGCGCACCGAGGGGACGCCGCCCATCCCCTGACGACACCTGCCGGGTCTGACAGCAGACCACACTGCCCTGTGCTGGGCTGTGTTCGCCACCACCCTCTACCCACCCTGCTCCCCTCTCCCCCACCCCTTCCAACGCCCTCCCACCCTCAGCACCAGCCACCACCCCCACATGGCCCACAGGCCCCCACAACCCTGACCCCCCCTCTCCCCTCCCCCTTGCTGCGCTGTCACCCTCCTCTTCCTCTGGGGAGAATTGAGCCGCCGCCTCCTCCTCCTCCTCATCTATCACCACCACCTCCACCTCTGCCCTTCCACGGTGGGTGGTGGGGCACCTCAAAGAGTAGGTAGAGGTCTGAGGGTCCTCCGCCTTCTCATCACCCTCTGTGGAAAAAGACACACATTAGGACACTATCATGTGTGTCACATAACACATGTACATATGCAGGCAACACACAGGCTGGTGGGCCAATATGACATTTGAACCTGTGAAGCATGTCTGTCAATACTCACCATCATGTTGTGGCTGTGCCCCTCTGCCATATCGGGCCAGAAAGGGCCCATGGTGCTGGCGCAGCTCACGCCCCTTCTTTCTCAGATCCTCCACCTGTGGATAAGCAAACAATGGGTGGGGTCATCAATGAACGGTTATTTCAGGTGTGTGGACAACATAACCCTACCCTTGTGTGGGCAGCAACATACTTCTCCCTCTCCACTGCTGTGTGTGGCATGAAGAGCATAGTTACCCACCTGAAACAGTTGGTCTCTGTGAAATGCGGGGATAGGTCTGCACATGTGTGTGGTGGCGGGAACAACGGAGCCTGTGTTGGACTGACAGCCATCGCCCAATAAGACATCAGGTAGCAGCATCGCACAGCGCCTGCATGCTCCCCTCCCCATATCACCTATTTTACTCTACACATGAGTGAAATGGTGGGACAAACAGACAGAGAGAGAGAGAGGGAGAGAGAGGGCGAGTGTGAGAGGCAGAGAGGGTGAGGGAGGGTAACCCATCCCCTAGGGGAGATGGTTGTTTGTGTGGACCCATCCCTGCTATTCCCTGACATCAACTGATACAGGTGGGTAAGTATGCGATCCCCAGAAACAAGCAGGTCATAGTCCTCACTGGTGGGGACCACACAGTTGTAGATGGCAGGGAAGGGTCCCCGGAGTGTTGGGGCCCTGTGTAGGGGTTCCACTACCTACCATGGATCTCTGGCATCCCCTATGGGGGGCGTTTCTGAGTTGGGTCGGTATGGGAGAGGTGTGGTCCAGCGGCCTGAACAAACATAGCATCCCTGTGGGAGACTCTATCTGAGCAGTAGTGGGCCGTGAGGGTGTAAACCGAGCACCAGGTAACTGCTCGTCAGATGTCTTTCACACAGGCGGTATGGCGTTGGGCCCTAGAGGCTGCCATGGCTCTCACATTGTGAGCGGTGACATGGGCATGCAGTGCAAGTGGTTTGCCATGACAGATGTATGTGGGACCATTAGCAGACCAGTAGGTTACAGCTATCTGTGAAACTTCTGTACTCACATGGGATGGATCAGAGTGTGGGGATGGCTGAGGGGAACGTATGTGTTGCTGGGTCCCCTGCAGATAGACAGCCAGGGCTCTTCCACATTGCACAGTATACTGATTCCTCCCTGCATCTGGGGCATGGGGCTGTGGGATGGATACAGATAGCTGAAGCTCTGTGTTCAAATGAATGTACGCAAACACCATAGGCATGACATGTGTCTGTGTCCGTAGGAGGACCTTATCATGCTGAGACCCGGTGTATGTTGGATCAGCCATTAGAGCTTGCAGTTCACTGATACGCCTTGCGGATCTGATTGCTCTAATGAGTGTTCCCATCAAGGACAGAAACATTATGGACGTAGTGCCTAGGGACTATGTGAGCCCCTGCATAAGCTGCCCCACAACATGATTGGGAACCCATGCCACTGTGGTTGGTTCCAGGGGAGGTGTCACTGGGGGCATACTCTCCACAACCCATGGTTTGAGCGGATGGGAGGAAACGGTTGGGCCATCGATGGGTGGAGATGGTGCAGCAATGGCATTTCAAAGGTCTTTGACTGACCTCTGTTGTACACCAGTGTTTGATAGGTTACAGTGTTAACCCTACAATGCTTCTCGAGGGATGGCACGGGGGTCTACGCCCTTTTGTTGCCAACAGCTGGTGACTCTCTTCCACGTTAACGCATGGAAACGCTTTGTGGCATGTCTCCTGGAAACATAAAGGACATATCACACATCCTGGGTGAGGTGGTGGGGCATACACGTTTCAGTCATCCGTAACCAGGCTCTGGGGTATGCAGACTGGGGTTTTTTATGCCATAGTGCCCCCACCCCCTGCGACAGTAGGTCTGTGGCAGACCAAATGTCCAGGTGTGATACCTGAGACAGACATGGTTGCAGAGGGCAGCACACCTAGCGTTGCCAGCATGGGGCTATGTGGATAATGTTGTCTCTGTCCCCCTGCACCTTGCATGGTGCCTTGGCAATCCAGAGAACGTCAGACGGGGCATATAAGGAGTGTTGGCCCCAGGTGTGTAGAAGGCATCCCTCGTTTGGCAGCCATGAGCGAGAATTAGTGAACTTAACTGTGTACTTGTGGTATTTGATTAAGCTGCAGAGCAGTCTATATGTGAGGTTCCCCACAGTTCAGATATTCAGGGGAGGTGGTCCATGTGTATTTATTTATTTAGTTGTATTTATATCCCGCTTTTCACCGGGTCAAAGCGGTCAATTGGGGGATACATTTAACATGAGGGGATATGAGACACACACACTAATACATACAGGGAACATGGGCAATGGAGGGTTAAGTGGCTTGCCCAAGACCACAAGGAGTGCCTATAGGATTAGAAATCCCAGTCCCTCCAGCCTAAGATTGCTGTCCCCAGGTGGGATTTGAACTCCTGGCCCTCCGGCCTGAAATACCTTGTCCTAACCACTAGACCACTCCTCCCTTGTCCTAACCACTAGACCACTAGACCACTAGACCTTGTCCTAACCACTAGACCACTCCTCCCTTGTCCTAACCACTAGACCACTCCTCCCCACACCAGTGTTTGTTATGCACAGCACTACTGATTCTGTCTGGACAATATTTGAGATTGCCAGGGGGATAGACCACACGGAGATGGGTCGGATGCTCTCTGTCACACGCCCACATTTTACGAGCTTTGTTGCAAAGTGACAGAGAGGCTGCTTCAACTAATTTCTACACCTAGAACATGGCTACCTGATTGTCTGCATGACCTAGTCGTGTGTTGCCCTGTCAAGGGGGATGGCATACCTAGGGAGACAGACGCATTACTGCAGGCTCCTAAATATTTGTGTGTGAATGACACCCCTGGACCTCCAGGTGGCTGGGGCTGAGGCGTTCAGTGGATGAGCACCCCACCCCACTTTGACAGCATCTGCTGTCAAGGTGATCAGAGGTGAGGTTTGCAGGACAGCTTGCACCTCCTAACATTAGGGTGCTGAACGCCAGCAGTCGAGGGACTGGGTGGGGCGGTCTGAGAACATTCTCCAATCTGAGTGACAGACTGTTACATGAGTCCACTGGGTGGGGAGCCACCATTGGGCCACTCTCCTGTGCAGACGTGCATGGGGGACCACATGCACCGTAGCTGACATGTGCCCCATCTGCTGGA
Source organism: Ichthyophis bannanicus (assembly GCA_033557465.1). Classification (NCBI taxonomy): domain Eukaryota; kingdom Metazoa; phylum Chordata; class Amphibia; order Gymnophiona; family Ichthyophiidae; genus Ichthyophis; species Ichthyophis bannanicus. The sequence goes on from CM066035.1 coordinate 529,098,710, forward strand.
GCATCACTCTGTCCAAGAGGTGAGTTGTTTGCAGTGCTCAAGAAAACAGTTGCACAATGCACGTAGAGCGAGGCTGCAGCAGATAGGTGGGTGTCAGTGTGCTATCTTGCCTTGTCTGTACTCCAGCAATTGCGTGGGAGTCTGGAGGATTCCCTGAGATCTCTGTGACGGCATACATATTGGCGTACAACGAGTGTGTGAGTGGGAGGGAGGCCTGGTCCTGTGACTGTGTCCAGATGGTTCACTCGTCCAGGTGTTGTTAGACACAGATTCCCCTGGTACGGGGAAGAGCAGCTCCCACAGCCATGCACTTTGTGCATGCTCAGGGTGCTGAGGCTAGGCCGTGGGGGAGAGCTTTGTAGTGATAGTGCCCTGCCTGATAGCAGACCCCAGGGGACTTACGTGATGATTGGTGGCTGAGAACATGGCTGTAGGCATCCGTGTGATCTGGGGAGGGAGGCCAGTCCGGCCTGTGGGGCAACAGAGGTACATTTCCTATGTACTTGCATTTTTAGTTCTGTTTGACACATAACCTGTGCAGTCCTCAGGGATCTCAGATGTGTCTATGACCTCCTGTTGTATCTGTTATGTGGTAATAGGGTGTGTAAGACACAGAACCCTGTTGAGGAGGAGTACCCACTTGTATTCTCCATGAGCTAGGTTACGCTTTAGCTTTTGAGCTAGTTGGCGTGCGTTTGTGAGAATTGAGCTTCCTTAATGTTCTGTGGGGAAGCAGGCTTTGGAAATGTGGCCTGTACCACCTTCAATGATGGACAGAGTCCAGGGTTCTTATGTTCTGTCCCACCATCCGTGGATGAGGTGACATAAACGTTCTGTCATTTTAGACATATGTTTTATGTGGACGGCCAGGGGGGGCATGTACTCTATTGATGACTCAAAGGCCCTGTGTGGGCTGCCGCTGCTGGGTATGCTGCGGCTGGGTGGCTATCTGATGTCTTGGCTTCGTAGATTGTTGACCCTTTCTATCAGCTTAGACGGAAGGTGGTCCATGCTGGGCATATGACTGCTGGTATCCGTTCTCTATGGACATGGACGACTCTTTGACAGCTTCCCTCTTTGCAGCATCACAGATCTCGGACAGGCTGGTCAGGGTGGACCTGTCAGCATCCGATAGTTTGGATGTTTGCTGACACCTTGTTCCTGACAGGTTTCAATGGATACAGGGGATTTTGCACAGTCTATCCTGTAACCAGTGTTCCAGGTTGGTGACTGACAGCCAGGCACGCGTCCTTGACACGATGTCACTGGTGGAGGCTTAGCCTATGCCCTCACAACAGTCCAATGCTACCCTGTTGACAACGTTTGCCCTCTTCTGGCCATGTTTGACAGGTGCTACATATACCTGTCCTCTGTCATACTTGAGAGGCTGACTTAGCAGTTATAGATGTACTGGGAAATCCATCAGAACCCTTCCCATGTACAGGATATTAACAAATATCCTGGCTGACAGCATGAAGGCATGGCAAACACGGCAACCCAAAACATCTACGTTCCTACGCCCCTACCAGACGGGTTAACGGCATGTCATCTGTGGCATTATATTCACACCATAGCAGACTACAACACAATGGAGTGCTGAGGGAGCTATGTTGTTTGAGAGGCAGGGAACAGAGGGCTCAGGGTACATAGTATCCAGCTTTTGGGAATATGGGGAGGTGGTGAGAGGTGTGTCCCATCCTTTTCAGGAGAGGATCCTGTACGTTAGGATGTCTGGCCAGGGTGGGTGCCTCCTTTGGCATTTGGGGATATTGGTGATGGACTGGCTCCTGTGGGCTGTACTCAGATTCAGTTGCCACTTGAACATACAGGACCCTGACTACATGTCTGATCAAATCATGGTGGGACATATGCTCAGGCGGCAACAATCTCCTCTTGGGATATGCAGGCCCCTCCTGAAGAGGTACATTACTACCCTCTGAGCTGTCACAGTCGCCAGAACCCTCATAGGACTGGATGTATATTCTCACTGGGGGCTCAGGTTTAGTGTTGTTTTTGGTACCTATGAGCGTGTGTACAGGGGTGACCTGGTACCAGTGTTTTGGAGACGACACCCATCAGCACTTATTGTCTAGTTGCCCATGCTGGGACCACAATCTGTGTGTGTACCGGTGACGCAATGTGTGTGGTCTGGGGTGGTAACGAGGACCTTGATGCCACAAGGATAGCCACAAGACTGCGTTTGCTGGCCACCATCCTCTGGTCCAGTGACACTGGCTATGCCTATGTATTGGTAATGGCCACAGCCAGTACCCCAAAGCAGGGCCCAAGGGTTTCGGTGGAGGATGCGGCCCCCAGACCTTGCTGTAGCCACAAGGTGGCTTGTGGAGGCTGGGGAATCACACCAGGACAGTTTGGCCAGAGTACGTTCCTCAGAGCCAACACCAGGGCATCCCGATGTTTGGAGGGGGATGGGTCCTTTCAGAAATGGCCAGTTTTATGTTTGTCTACATGGGATCCACAGGAGGTAAATAAGTCCCCTGAGGACATGGATGCCACCACGGCCACGTCTGTGGCGTGGTGGGTACTGAGCTTGGCTGTTCTTTTCGGCCGTCCCCTCTTGCATACCATCCCACAGGCCAAACAGTCACACATGGAGTGAATGGGCCCTAGGCATTCGGGACAGCAAGCATGGCTGTAAGTTACAGTGGAGGTACAGGCACATTTTGAGCATGTCTTCTGACACTGGGAGTGCCTTTCCATAATGCCGGGCGACTTAGGGCCTATGCACAAACCGAGGGGAGATGTGCAAGGATGTTTTCACTCTTCCTGTGTTATTTTGTTTGTGTGAGCTCAACACAACTTCTACAGGTGGAAGTTACAGTACAACAGTGTTACCGGTAAGGGAGACGTCAGCAGGCGCAGACACAGGAATGGCAATACCATAGAGGTGTTTTGCAATGACAGGGACAATGACCTGCTGACTCTGTGTAAAATGATGAACTGGGGAGCAGCATTTGGGAGAGGCGTCAGGGCAGCACGCAGGTGCTGTGGGATGGCCCCATATGCTCTGCTCTTGGACGCTGGAGAGCGGTCACATGCAGGCTGCGACAGGGCACACAAGAGCAACATGTGACAACTAATTCCTGCTTGCCCCTGGAGATTGACTGTTGCCAGTGCCACCTGCATGCATAGCTGTGGGTCTGGGCATGTGTGCAGTGACACCTATGTGCATTGTGCGTGGCACCCTGAACTCACCATTCCATTCCTCTGTGACCCCCTTCAATGACATGCCATGGACGTAACACGGTTGGGTTGGCAATGATGAAGTCCCGGCTACCCCCCCTAACCCTGTATGTGGTATATTTCATACATTTGTGTTGACCTTAGCTACACATGTCATCCGACCCACACCCACTGGCAACATGATATCCCAGCACACCTGGGTGATGTGTACATACATGTGACGTTCGGTGGGTGGACCTATGCACCTTACCATGGGCCACGTCCATGACATGTGGCTTTCTACAGGACCATGGATAGCAATGTTTTACAAACTACAAGCGTTGTGTGATGTGTCTGTCTGTTGCACGGAGCATACTGGTCTTGGTGGACTTGCATCTGTCCCATTCTGAGCTATGTGCTGTTGTTATGTTCCTCGGACCTGGGCCCTGGATGGGTATGGCAGGTGTGGCTACCCACACTGGGGGCAGGGGACAATGCACGGGTATGGGCTTTTGCCACCTGTGCTCATGGGTGTGTTTCAGGCTGTGTTGTGCAACCTAAACAGGTGCATGTATCCTTCAAACAGCATCTGTGATGTTCATCTGCAAACACATGTGTGATACCTGGCGGAAGGGCAGATGTGTGACCTGACTCAGCATGCATATCTGGGGACATGTCTCAGTTACAGACCTTTGGCATTGGATCTCATAGCTGATGTGGGTGAGGTGTTCATTACGCACATCCACATCTGCGCCTAGCATATCATCTGGATACATCAATGGTGTGTGTGCTGAGCTGTGGACCTCATGGACTGTGGGAGATGTGCTACCTACCCACCATACCGTAAGAACATATCTGAGTGACATACCCTCTGTTGCAATCAGCTCTCAGGCCCCCTGGGGTTTGGGTGTCCTAGGACACATTGTCAGCAACATACAGCGTAGCAGCAGGGTGACTGCCAGGAACCCATACGCAGGTATCAGGAACGCCTGGGGATGTGGATCATGGATTCAACAGTCTAGGCACACTGCACCATATCACCAGGGTGACTGAGAGGCCACTATGATGGGCTGCCAGGACTCCTGGGGATAGGGAGGATGTATTGCAGAACATTGGCACACAACCCCATATCACCAGGGTGAGTGACAGACCATGTGATGCACGTTTCACGACCCCTGATGGTGGCCCATATGTGTTACCCTGTAAATGCAGATCCCACCATCAGCACATTATGTTTCTGGATGCTCCTCGGATCGATGGACTACCTGTGTTACAGTGTACTGTAGCACATCTACAGCAGCAGATGCCATGGCCCCAGGATGGCATCATGCCCTCTGTGACCACATCTGTCACCACCTGGGTACAGGGCAAACCACTCAGATGTGATACAGAAACAATATCGCATGTGGTTTCACCTGCTGCACTTTAATGATATGGACTAGCTACACACAGCAGCATGGACAGCTGCAATCAACCCTGTCTGTGTATATGTTGATTATGACCTGTGGCCATACACTTACCTCACGGGGGTTGTCTGCCACACGATTGTAGCGTTTGGTGAGTCGCTCCCACGCCCTGCGAACCTTCCCCATGTCCCTTCGCCTGGAGGCCCCAGGGAACAGCCTGTGCAGCTTGGGCCCAATCAGCCTAGCCAGGTGGCAGAGCTCGCGGTGGCTGAAGGCAGGCTTGCGTGTTTGGGTCGCCATTTTCCGGTATGGCCTTCTGGACGCGCGGACGCATGCAACGCAACTTCCGCACATGCGCATATCAGTTCGCACACATGCGTGCCGCATGGCTGCGCGACAGACACTCGTGTTCCTGCATGCCGCATGGCTGCGCGACAGACACTCGTGTTCCTGCGCGCCGCATGGCTGCGCGACAGAGGCAATGGCGCTCTTGTGCTCCGCATGGCTGCGCGACAGAGGCAATGGCGCTCTTGTACTCCGCATGGCTGCGCGAGGTAAAATTGAAAATGCACGCATCTTTCTGCTGCACAGGTTATGGTGTCACCAACAGTACATCTACGAAGCTCTGCAGACACACATAGCACCGATGTGTCTCTCATGTGGAAAAGATGACTTAGCTTGTTATGAATTATTCATGTTTACACAGTGTGTGTTTGAACCTCTGGACACATATCCACTGATTCCTAGTGCATTGTCTGATGATGTGTGCTATGTGTGTCACATAGCAGGTACTGCCAAGACACTTACAACAGGGGGTGCTGACAGACCATAAGCGTCAGCTATCAGTCACCCTGGTGTTATGGGGTTGTGTGTGCCACTGGAGTATGTTTAGTGGTGCATCTCGATGTGTGCCCAGCAATGATGTGGATGTTGCCATAGGGGGGTGCTTCATATCTGACCATTGGACATGCACAATAGGTTGCGTGGTGTCCATTATGTGGCAATGTAGGTCGTCATGTCACCTTAATGCACATTATCCTTTAGTATGTGTGCTGACATACAGTCCTGGTGGCAGAGGTGTAGCACAATGGTTGAGACATGTACTGCTGAACCAGGGGTCATAAGTTCAATCCTCCAGTGGGGTTCAGCATTACCTGTCTCACGCAGCACACATTATTATACAGCAGTGCCATATTGGCCAAAGTGCTTTTAAAGTACATCAGTGCTGCCTGAGGCATACATCTTCTTACGTTACAACATTGTTACCTGCAGCAGTCTCCTTTCTACATTACAGCAGTACTTCCAGGAGAAACACCTTTACAGTGCTATATACGTCATGTGCAGCGCAGCATTGTAACTAATGGATCAACACAGCCCTGATAACCGCAGCACACAGTCTGCAGGATTGCCTCTTTAGCCAGCCAGGCATCTTTTCTCAGCTATGGAGCTGTGGCCCACAGCTTACATTGCTGCGTCTGACGCCAGAGGTTGTGAGTTTCCCTTCACAGTGGGGGTATTTGTGAGTGCATCCGATGGCAGGTTTTGTAATGTAAATTAGTGGTGGCAGCTATAAGACCCTCACAGTGCTGTAATCTTCAGGTGCCCCATAAGCGACCTTATAGGGCACCCTAAGGTTACAGAACTGTGTTGTTTTCTCTGTTGCCAGTAGAACATGACATTAAACACATACTGCCCCAGACAGCACCCATGTACCCTGTAAAATACTTATCAGCACTTTACAATGCCCTGTTCAATGTATGTCCAGTTTGTGCAATGTGAACAGTACTGATGCTGACAAGCGCAGTATATGGGCCAATGGAAATATCTAAAATACTTTTCTTGGACAAACACAATAAGGATTTGAAACAACAACCTGTCGCTTCACAGGCATTGCAGTCACCAGTGGGCTACAGCTCTATAGCTATGAAGAGAGGTCTGGCTGGCTGAAATATAACTTCTGCAGACTGTGTGATGCGGTTAACAGGGTAGGGTTAGTCCACTCAAACCCATGATGCACTGCACATGCAAAGCAGCAGTCTACAGATGGTTCGAAGATGGGGTGTGCACCCCCACAGCACCTAGGCCTAGTAGTGGGTACCGACCTTCTGTGTTGCTGGTACAGAGTCACTACAGACTGTCACAGTGTGTGTGGCCTGTGCTCACCCTGAGGGTGAGGTGGGACGCACAGCACCTGTCCTGGCTGAGATGGGCTATACATCAGGTTAAAATTTCTGGCGGTCTGATAGGTTGTCCCATCAGACACACCTGTGGAACACCTTTGACCATCTGTATCTCCCAGTCACATCTGGCCCTTGTCGACTGCAATACTCACGGAGTAGTGCATATCCTGTGTGGGTGGCCTGCCCATATGATATATGTGCGGTGGGTGTGGGAGGAAAGGAGCTGTTTGGACATATAGGCGGAGTGTGTCGGACCACAAAACTTGCCCTCTGAAACCCCAGTTCCCCCAACAACAGATCCACATTCTATATCCCAGCAATGGTGGTAGCAGCAGACAGGGCCATCAACCTCGGTCCAGCTGGAGTAGGGACAACCTGCAGGGCACTCTCTGCAGTTCTTTCCGCATCCATATTTCACAAGAGGACAGACAGTGGAGCCTGAAACCCCCAGCTCCCCCAACATTTTCCAGCAGCAAGCACAGTGAGTTCACAGCTACTGAACCCTGCAAGCTGTTCCAGCCAGACACACGCTAGGTACCAGAGGAAATGTGTGCACCCATAACTAGGATGTGAGCACACCCACCACGCAGTTAACTCAGTGATTAGGCCCCAGAAATACAGAACCCATATACATCACATGAGAGAACTACTATATGGCACTATGGTGGAACCTAGCCATGCCGTGGTCACTGCTCGGTCAGGGTGAGAGTGACCTCCCAGCAGGACATGCTGTGGACACCATGTCTGTGCAGGTGATGGCCAGGCATTACAATGTCCCAGCCATTGAACTATGCCCTGTGCAGATGCATCCTGCTCACGCGGCCCTGTCTGGTCTATACCCACAGTACTTTGCTCCTCATTATGCACATTGGCAGGCCAATCATGGCAACAGTACTATCAGTGTGGGCTGCGTAGGGTGTTGGCAGCCACCACACACTGGATAGACATACACACACTCCCCACACCTATGGCAGCATTGAGCAACTGTAGAGGTATTTGGCAGCCCTGGCCACCGCACCAGTACTGGGCACAGTGCGGGCATGGCTATGTTAGGCACTACTGTTGGAGTCATTCTCTAGGGTGGTGGACTCTGTCAGACACATGACCTGTCACACATTCCACACACATCAGAGACGTTGGTATGATACAGCTCAATGAACTGATTGTGCTTAACTTAGGCATTTCTATCTGACAGTAATCATAACAAGCTTTTGATATCTGTGTACCGTATCACCGTGTCTAGTGTGGGATTGATAATGTATGCACATCCTAGTATTGGGAGATGCACACAGGGCCCAACATCCTGCCTCTGCATTGGTCTTTGCATAATGGTGCCTGCAGGTGCAGGTGTTTCTGCCCCTGTTGCCCGCTGCTCTAGGGCAGAGGTTCCCAACTGCACTCCAGGTGGGCCAAACTGGTTGGGTTTTCATGATGTCCCTGATGAATATGCCTATGATACATCTGCATACCATGGGGGCGGTAACTTAAATTGGAGCACACACATCTTTTTTGGAGACATCATCCAACCTGAGTGATTTGTGAACCTCCATGTCTGCATTTGGGGTACTCTGCTGTAGGTGAAGCATATGTTTATGTGGTGTGTGCTGTTTAATCTAAAATATAAGCTTTTCACCAACGCGTATGTCCTCAGCAGTAAAGGTTCAGTCTTTACTACCATGTTTCCTTCATGGGTAAAATGTGGGGACTGGGATGGCAGGTGCCCCAGCTGGGATTTGAACCTGTGATCTTCTGGTCTTAAAGGCACTGGCTGTGTTCACTGCACCACCGCCTTGGCACAACAACAGTACATTCCCTGGGGAGTCCATGGCTGTTTGTCACACAGGGCCTGTCTGTTGGAGTGCACTGCACCCATGTGAAGGGGGCTAGGCCACCGTCTGTTGTGGCCAGCAGCCACTGCCCCCTCTGCCAACGGTAGCCACCCGCCACCATGCTCACATTGGCTTATATTGGTGACAACATCACAGCTGAATGATATGTGGCCCTCCAGGATTGAATTTTGAGGACTCTGCTGTAGGTGTTGCACATTTTTCAGGTGTATGTGCTCTTTAGGGTAAAATAGAGGTGTTTGGAACATGCTTTTGTTCTCTGCAATAAAGGTTTGTCTTTACTATCACGTTTTAGTGGTGGGTAAAATATGTGGACTGGGTTGGCGTGAGCCGCAGCTGGGACTTGAACTGGTGATCTTTGGCTCCTGGACACACTGGCTGTGTTCACTGCACCACACCTCTGCCACAGAAACAATGTGGTCCCTAGAGATACCATGTCTGTTTGTCAGACAGAGCCTGTCTGTTGTAGTGCACTACACCCACGTGAAGGGGGCTATGCCACCGTCTTCTCTGAGCAGCTGCCACTGCCCCCCTCCAACACCAGTACCCCTCTGTCAACATGCTGCATGCCCTTCTGCTGATGGTGCTGGTGGTGCACAGTTTTAGGGCATCCAGTGTGCAAGTAGGAGATTGCCTATGCTGCGCGTTCTGGGGTTGGGGTGCCGGCATAGTCATCCACGCTTCTCCCCAACTCCGCCATGCTGTTGTGGAACATGTGCATGCCATAGGAGACCTTTCCATTGGAGAGGGGAAACCTGCTCTGTCCTATTTCAATGTGGGATCATTCACCTTGTATGGTGCAGGAGCGTGGACCCTTCGGAGATTCATATCTTTTTTTCAGGGCTTTATTGGGAGTGTTTCTTGATGTTTCCCATTGCTGTCACCATTGCTCAGCTTGGTCATCTTTTGTGCTACTATCGAGGGGTTTAGCAGCCCTGGCCAACACACCAGTCCTGGGCACAGTACAGGCATGGATATGGTACGCAATACTGTTGGGGGTCGCTCCCCAGGGTGGTAAACACTGTCAGAGACCAGACCTAGAGCACACACCCCAGACATCAGATAGATTATGATGGAGCTCAATCAGCAAACTGTGCTTATCGTAGGAATTGCTATCTGCCATGAATCATAGCACAAGTTTCCCCAGGTGTAGGGTGGCATTGCTAAGGTATGCAAGTGCTAGTATTGGGAGATGCACGCAGGGCCCAATGTCCTGCCTCTCCAGGTGGGTGTGGGTGGGTGTGGGTGTGGGTGTGTCTGCCCCTGTTAGCTGCTGCTTTACGGCAGAGGTTCCCAACTCCAGTCCTGGTGTGCCAAAGACTGTTCGGGTTTTCATGCTGTCCCTCATGAATATGCATGAGCTACATCTGCATACCATGGGGGTGGTGCATAGATATGCAGCACAGGCATCTTTATTAGAGGCAGCATGGAAACAGAATGGTGTTTGGCCCTCCAGGACTGCATTTGGGAGACTATGCTCTAGGTACTGCACATTTCTATGATGTTTGTGCTGTGTGGGGTAAAATATAGGCATATTAACCATGCGTATGTTCTCTGCAATAATGGTTCAGTCTTTACTACCATGTTTTCTTCATGGGTAAAATAAGGGGACTGGGTTGGTACGAGCCCCAGCTGGAATTTGAAACTCTGACCTTCTGGTCCTAAAGGCACTGGTTGTGTCCGCTGCACCACCATCTTAGCACAGCAGCAGAGCATTCCCTGGGAATTCCATGGCTGTTTGTCAGACAGGGCTGTCTGTTGGAGTGCACTACACCCATGTGAAGGGCGCTAGGCCACCGTCTGCTGTGAGCAGCAGCCACTGCCCCCTCCACCAACTCTACTCCTCAGACACCATGCTGACATGGCCCATTATTGGTGACAGCATCACAGCTGAATGATAGGTGGCCCTACAGGACTGTATTGAGGGGACTGTGGTCTAGGTAATGCGCATGCTTGTAATGTCTGTGCTCTGTAGGGTAAAATATAGCTGTTTGGAGCATGCTTATGTTCTCTGCACAACAGGTTGATCTTTACTATCATGGTTTAGTGGTGGGTAAAATATGAGAATTGGGTTTGCAGGAGACCCAGCTGGGACTTGAACTGCTGACCTTCGGCTCCTGAACACACTCTCTGTGTTCACTGCACCACACTGTGTCCACTGCATTCCCTGGAGTTGGTTAACCTGGCCAAAGGAGTCATAAACCCTGCTCTGCACAATTTCACTGTGGGATCATTCACCTTGTATGGGGATGGCGTGTAGACCCTTCTAAAATTCATATTTATATTTTTTGGCTTTCTTGGGAGTGATTTTTGATGTTTTCCATAACTATCACTGTTACCCAGCTGGATTATCATTTTTAATAATTTTGTTGTGGTCAGTTTCAGTGTTTTATTTTCTATTTTGGTCTGTGCACATGTATCACACTGCTCACGTTTTGTAGGTTTCCCTGGATTTGCTGTACATTGCTGACAGAAATGGTTTCTCTTCCCTTTAAATCGGCTCTAACGCGAGGTTTTCACTCACGGTAATTTTTAGGTTGTTTTTCAGCCCCGCTCCTGTGTGGGAAGCCTCTCCACGCCCACTCTCCACCCATTGACCCGTCCCCCCGCCCCTCGGGAGCCTTCCTCCGCCCTTGCAATGCCTTTCCACGCCTCTATCGCACATCAGCGCGCCACGCACTTTTGCGGGCGGCACGCATTCATGCGGGGCACAAAAAATGCACTATTAGCATGCGCTAAGGTACCTTAGCGCACGTTCAAGTGCGCCCCGCACAATTGCGCTGTTTAGTAAACATACCCCATAGGCTTCAATGGCAACATTTGTGCTTATAGTTGATGACCTCTTAGCTCCTCTACGACCACAACTAAGATTCCTCACAGATGATACTGACACCGAGGACTCCTGCCTTCTTCCCCGACCAGCACAGCCTCGACCTTTGCTTCGACCTGTAACTTGACTGTTTGCTGCAGGCGATGTTACCAGCTCAACATCAGTCTCACATTCACTTGGCGACCAACTGCTGTCGCCATCTGAATCATGACTGTCATCATCAGATTTATCGCCCAAACTTGGCTGATATGCTTCTTCGCTTGCTGAATATGCTGCATCATCATACGACTCAGCCGTCACTGGTAGCATTTCGTTGCAATATTTCTCTTACTTGGTAGCTGAATACTTTCGTTTTGACATCATAAACAATAAACTAAAATAAATAAACAAAGATAAAGTTGAATAAAACGCAAAACAGTTTTACGATAGGTGTACAATAATCGTGATGAACGAGCTGAAAGCCTTTAGATTTCATCGGAAATAATGAGAGAACATATGATATCAATTAAAGAAAATGTATAATTTTCATAAAATAAGAGTACAAAAAATAAATGATACATAATTAATGATAAATACCTTTGTCAGATCAAAAAATTCACAAAACTGCAAATTGTATCACGATCCAAACCAGACGTAAGCAACTGGGGTCAAAAATGACCCCACTGGTACTCTGTGCTGCAATTCATCACTAGCGTCACCTAGCAGATGAAAATTATTCCTTTCATGGCACAATAGAAAGAGAATATTGACATGTGAAAAGTCATAAAAAGATTGCATTCTTGAACAACTAATTTCCGAGATATGCATTGTGAAACTTGCAATGGGGTCACTTTTGACCCCATCGGTACTCCCAGGGTTAATGTTTAAAAAAAGGCAACAAAGAAATAGGCAAAATATGATCCTGTAACCAGTTCTACTCTCTAAATGATGCAATATTGTCCTTCACTGAGAATGTGTCTCCAGAGTCATATATCTAGGAGAAAAGAGTTAAAGCTGGGTAGCAGGTGGATGAGAGGATTGCTTGGAAAATGTCGCCGCGCCGCTGGGGCAGGGTCCCGAGGCCGGCAGTAACCGGGTTCCCGGGGCCCCAGCCTGGCGGCGGTGGATTCGCGGCAGTGGGTAGGTGGGGGGGGGGGGGGAAGAGCGTAGGAGGAGTGCGGCCGGCACCAGCAAGTGGCGTGCACACGTAGTGCCTCACGATTGGTGCTGGTGCCGGTCGGGGGCGGAGCGGCGGCACGCGAGGGAGATCGCTGGCGTGCGCTCTCCCTCTTTGCAGCGTGGCCAGCCGCGGAAAAGGTTTCCCTCCCACCCTCCCCTTGCTCGTGGTTACCGGTTGGGGGGTGTTGTCGCAGCTGGGTATGGGGGTCTTGGTTGCAGGTGGGGCGGGGGAGCGAGCCGGCGCTCGCCGACCCGGTGGGGGGCATTGGAGGTGAATGCCGCTTGGCAGAGCAGCGGCATTGCCCCAGGTTGGGGAGACATCACGGTTGTGGTCTCTGCCCGGTGGGAAAATGCCGGCCTTTGCTAATAACATGGCGAGGCGGGCGGAGGGGCAATGGGGGGGTGGATGATGCACCACTTTGCTAGAAATGGCTGGTGGGGTATCATCCGGAATTCGGGAGGTGGAGGGGGGGGGGGAACGTTTTGACTAACAACGTTTGTTGGCCTATGTTCGGCCGGTTTTACAATGTTATAAATAAAGCTGCGACCAACTAATTGTTCACCAATTTTGTGGTCTGTGTGTCTTTGTGGGGGGGGGGGGGGATGTGAAAGAAAGGGGTTTGGCTCGAGTGGTGGTAAAGTGTTATGACTGCCGCCAGCCAAAGGATGGGGCATCCGGATACTTCGGTTACTTGCCTGTCTAGTGCGAAGTTAGTGGACCTTATGTATCACCTAGATAAGATTTTAGACAATGTTGAGGAAGATCTGGCTGTCTTGGTGCACATGGGTACCAACAGCATATGTTTTTTACATAGGGAGTTAATTTTGAATGAATTATATTGATGCAATTATTTTTATTTATTTATTTTATTTATTTAGACAGATTTGTACACCACCTTATCCTACAATCAAAGTGGTTACATCACATTGGAGGGTACATTTAACATGAGGGTATTTAACAACATTTAGGAAGCACATGGTGGGTTACAATTGACAAATTATGGAAAAGGTGAAGACATACTAATACCAAGAATACCACAAATACCTACAGATACACCATTCTGATTCAAAAGATTACAATTCTTCATCTAGCTAACATTTGCCATGTCTGTTAACAAATCAGAAGCACAAACATTCAAAGCTGACAGAGTAGATATCAGGTTCAGTTGCTTCAGTCATGGTCAACTTCACGAACTATAATGTGGAAAAATGTCTATGTACATTTTAAAGGAAGAAACACAAAAAAAAGACTTTATTATCAGAAAATAATTAGAAGCACAGCACTAACCATGTTAATTTCTTAAAATGTGCATGTTAGTGGATTAGTTATAATTTATTTCTCACTCTTTTTACTATCCTTTCCCTAGCTGACAGAGTATTTCTGTTAGTATGAAATAAAACTGATTTCCTTACCTAGTAAATGAATCACTTCTTTTGGGAGTGAGGGCTACAATTACCCTTTAAGGGTCCCTTTAAATATATAAAACACAGCAGTAAATCTCGACAAATAAAATAAGTACAAAGTATAGGACTCCTGATCACAAGTTAAGACAGCAGATGGCTCTCTTGAGTTTTCCTTGGAGTATCAATATTGTACACAGCAAAACAGCATTTCTGACATGAGAGAAGCTATTGATATTGATCTCCAGAGAAAATACAAATATATTTGCTTAAAGACTTTAAGTTATGGATATCAAATAGTGTTAAATATTTTTAGAGTGTTTTTTTAGTGAATTAAGCAATTTAATACTACTAAACAAATATATAAAATACAATTATGGGCAGAAACACCACCATCAGAATGATCAGCTCATGAGAAAAATGTTGCTGACAGTCTGATTTTCACATATATTTCCATTCTGGGCACAGATAACCTTACTCTACTGAGATGCACCTCTTTATGCTTCAAGATGACCCCTGTGCATGGGTTGAGAATCTTTGGGATTATACTTTACTCAAAAGATGTCTGCAACATATTTCTCATGCTCGTCAGGTGTAGACTTAGAGGTATGTTTATTAAACCATATTAACTGTCTTTGTGGTATTAATGTGGGATCATTGTGCCATAAAGACAGCTAATGTGTGAGAAATGCAGCTACCGTGGGCCTTTTACCATGGTAGCTGTATTTCCTGTGGTGGTTGCTCAAATGGGCAAAATGTGGGCAGAAAGTAGGCATTCTAGTTTTGAGCAGCTACTGTGAGTGTTCACATCAAGCAGTAGCTGCTCTTTCTGCAGGCTTTGTGGAAGCAGTTGTTGCTACGTCAATGCCCTTGTAAAAGAGCTCTCAGATTCCTCCTCCCCCATAGAAGAAACTCCCCACCCTCCTTGAAGACCCCAGACCTGCCTGGTACCGGTCAACTCCTAGCAGTTGTATCATGGTACTACCACTAGAGGTCAAGCTGCCAAATAAGGACATGCACTGCTTATTTGGCAGCTTGACCTCTAGCGGTAGTACTCAAAATTACCACTAGGGTTTGACTACAGCAAGGAGTGACTAGGAATTGCTCCTGCCCCCTCACCACTGGTAGATCCAGGGAGAGTCTTTGGGAAGCTGGGGGATCACATTGCACATGATTGGGGTGACATCTCCTTGGCTGTCTCTTTGGATCTATTGGCTGCTTTTGACTTGGTCAACCATACTCTTCTCCTCTCACATCTTCGGGATGCGGGTCTGCACAGTGTGGTCTTCTGCTGGTTTCACTCCTTTCTTCACTCCTGCACCTTTTCCGTAGTCTCTTTGACTGACACTTCTACCCCTTGCCCTTGTCCTCTGGGCAAGGGGATAGAAGTGTCCCTGTCCAAGGTTCAGTCCTTGCGCCTCTGCTTTTCAATATTTTTTTTGCACCCCTTGCACTCCTGGTATAGCAAACTGGAATCTCGGCCTATTACTATGCTGATGATGTCATCCTTCTCTATCATACCTCCCTAGTGTCCCCAGAACTCAAACCACTCAATGCCTGCCTGACTCTTGTTGCAGACTGACTTTCTTCTAATCTCCACCACCTTAACCCCTCAAAGACATCAGCAATGTGGTTTGCATTCAGTTCTTCCCCTCCTTCTTTAGCTCCTTTACTTCTTGGCAACCCAATACCACTGGTCTCCTCCTTTCGGTATTTGGGGGTAGTCCTCGACCCTGAGTTGTCCTTCCACGATCATATCTCTCTCTTGCATATCATTCTTTCTTTTTTCTCTGTCAGATCAGAGCAATTAGTGATGTCTTGTATCCTTACTCACTCACTACACTCCTTCTCACACTGATTATCTGACATTTGGATTATTGTAACATTATTTTTGCTGGTCTTCCCCAATACCAGATATATCGCCTGCAACTGATTCAAAATACTGCTGCTCGGATCATTTCTCACACCTTCCGCTACAGTCATATTACACCTCATTTAATTAACTTCACTGGTTACCGGTTTCCCAACGCATAGTCTTTAAACTCCTAATTCTGACTCACAGGGCAATTCACACCAACACACCACACTACCTGGCTGACTCACTGCAGTTTCGTTCAGTGCCTCGCAGTCTCCGGTCTATCCACATCAATCGTCTTGAGCTTCCTTCCCCCACACGCGCCCATCTGGAGTGCACCCGTAGCTCTGCCTTCTTCCTGGCACCATCCTTATGGAACTCCATCCCTCCCTCCTCCCCTCCATTTGAAACTATCCTATCCCAAATTTAAGGCACTCCTTAAAACACATTTGTTCTGTCTTGCCAACGATCTCCCACCCAGTTCTCCCAACTAGTCCTTTCTCTCCTCTCACTTGCTCTTCTTCCCTTCTTTTGTCTTCTCTTCCTGTCTGGTATGTTTGCTGCTGTCCTATAAGAAATGTAGTTCCTTTCCGTTTCCTGGCCATGCCTGGCCCTCTGTGTTTTTGCCTCCATTGTAAACCACCCTGCTTGTTTCCGAAGGTGCGGTATATTAAGAGAGTTAATAAAGATAAAGATCTCTTCTGAGGAGCAAAGAGGGGGACCAAGGGGATATGTTTTGTGCACAGTGGGTTATCTTTGGAGGGTGCTCTGAATGATGGGAGGTCTTTGCTGGGGGCAATCTGAGAGCGGGCATGAAATTGCAATATCTCTGGCCACTTTAACATGGCCTCCAGCAGCACTGGGACGCATTAGCAGCTCAGTCCTCCCAGGGAAGACATATAATACTAGAAGCATTATGTTTCCATGAATAATGTGCTTCAAGATTGAACACAAGTTGTATTTTATTAACCCGCGAGGACAAATCTTTTTGGTGTGGACAAATCTTCAGGGTTAATTTATGTCTATACAGTTGAATTTCAAAAATGTACACATAAATGCAAACCCCTCCCAAACCCTATCCCAGGGAATTTCTCCATTCAGTCCCTTTAAACCTAGTTATAAACATACATACTGTAAATAAATTTAACCACATATTTAGCAGATTGTTTTGGCATAGAGGAGTATCCTAATGGTAGAACAGCAGGATAGGAACCAGGAGTGCCAGGGTTCAATTCCTACTGACACACCTTCTGACCTTAGGCAAGTCACTTTGTCCTTCAATGCCTCAGGAATAAACTTAGCTTAAAAGCCCTCTGGGGACAGGGGAAATTCTATTATAGCCAACCACTATTATAAAAGTGTGAGCTAAAATATAATAAAACCCTATTTCTGCAAATAAAGCACCATTTTATCTGCATAAAATAACCCTTTCTATGCTGAAATGGTGAGTCCTGCTGCAGGAACTAGTTTTGATTCCTGTGTCACTGCACCTGTTGCAGTTATATGCAGTTTACAAATATATCAAAGAGGCACAAGAGAGTGGCTGCAGCATACCATAAACGTGGGCAACCATGACCAGCCTGGACTTGCTGTTGTCTACCATCACAATTATACTATTCACAATTAATATACAGATACTGTTTGACTGAATGGAAAAATAAAAGGCCATAGCTTTATTAATGATCCATTAAGGAAATTTGTCCTAGATACTCAAGTTCCCCAATGTCTTCCAGATTCATAAACACCTATGGTGGGTGAGCTACCACACAGCATCATGAAGACCTGGTGCTCTTCTCCAGTCCATGCCTCTCACCACCAACCCTGGGTGAAATTAAAGACACTGACCCTTCAGTTCCCTTGGTAACTTGCTGTAATGAGACTGAGAGCTCAGAACCCATATCCTACCTTCTCAGCAAGTGATCTATTACCACCTTATCAGTGAGCAGGTAGGTTGCAAAATCCATATGCACTCCACCTACTCATTTGAAATCAACATGTCCAACTCACTGTACAACAGGAATATGCATTTTTTCCTTTAATTAGAAAATCTAAAAAAGAGCTCTCTGACTTTTTTTATTTCCTTTTTCCAGAATTGCAAAAAAAGTCCCTGAACATTAAAAATGGAAAAAGGGGTCTTTCCCTCTATGGCCCAATTCAATCTATGCCCAGTGTACCTCATCTGTGGGGGTCAACATAGTGGAATTGGGGAAGGAGTGATCATCAGTCCTCCTGCCCAGTTGGGTCTCATTTTCAAAACAGCACTGACAGGGCCGGATTTACCTTGAGTGAGGCCCTACGCCAACAAAAATTGTGGGCCCCCAGCAGGGGCGGCCCAAGGGGGGTGCGGGGCCTCATTTGCATAAGGGGCCTCATTTGCATAAATATTTGCATAATGTTACCATATACTAACTTTTAGTAAACGTGCCTCTTAATGAGTGTATGGATAAAGAAAGACTAAAAGATTTCTATATTACTATAATCCAGTGCCAACTGCCAGACACATTAGGAACTACTACAAACACTGCCCATTTAGAACCCATAGCAAACCCGCCGTATCCTAACAGCACTACCAGGACTCACAAAGCACCATACTCTACCAATCAAAAGGCAACACTGCAAATATTAAACCAATACATTTCAGAGAACAACAATACATGACCTACTGGGGAAAGAGAACAAGTGGCAATGTCAAATAGGAATTATATAAACAGAACACCTCAGCTCAGTTACACATGCAGAACATAGACCATCACCAAACAAGTAATCACAATTTAGAAACAGGAAGACAATAATTAAACTGGGAATCCCAAAAGTCAAACTTGGAATGTACAACACTGTAGAAATAAAACTATACATTAATTTGCTCTTGTACTAAACAAAGCGCAGACGTTAATGATGCACATTTACCAGAGCTGACATATTCCAATTAATAAATTCAAAATAAAGAGATATTTTTATACCTTTTGTGCATTTTTTTCAGCTGCAATTGCTCCAGCCACTTTCTTCTGGTTTCTTCGTGTCTTCTGCTAACTCTCCATCGTCTGCTGTCCATTTGTCCTTTCTTCTCTCTTCTAGTTTTTTCCATTCTCTCTCTACATCTGCTTTAACATACTAATCTTTCTCCTTTTGCTCTTTCCTCATTCCTATTTCATCCACTCAAATTTTACTCCTCCATCCTCAATCCCCACTTACTCTCCCAATACCCGGCCAATTGTAGATTTTTTATCCCTCCCACACAAAATATTTTTCCCTTCTCCATTTTACTCTTCCAGCCCCATCCCATTCTAATCCTCCCCCAACATCAGCTCCCTTCTAGTTCCAGCCTCACCCTGCATCCATTCCCTTCTAGTCCCTGCATCAGCCCATTTCCAGTCCTAGCCACCCATCAGCCCATTTCCAGTCCTAGCAACCCCCCAACCCAATACCAGTCCTAGCCCCCCATCAACCCACTTACAGTCCTAACCCCCCATCACCCCATTTTCAGTTTAAGCCCCCCCTATAACCCATTACCAGTCCTAACCCCCCATCAGCCCACTTACAGTCCTAACCCCATCAACCCATTTCCAGTCAGCCCCCCATTGCCCATTGCCAGTCCTAACCCCCCCATCAGCCCACAGCCCATTACCAGTCCTAACCCCATCAGCCCACCTCCAGTCTTAACCCCCCCAGCCCATTTCCAGTCCTAGCCCCCCATAGCCCATTACCAGACAGCCCCCATCAGCCCACAGCCCATTACCAGTCTTAACCCCCCCCAAAGCCCATTACCAGTTCTAAACCCCCCCAACAGCCCATTACCAGTCCTAACCCCAGCAGCCCACCTCCAGTCTGAACCCCCCCAGCCCATTTCCAGTCCTAGCCCTACCATAGCCCATTACCAGACAGCCCCCATCAGCCCACAGCCCATTACCAGTCTTAACCCCCCCAAAGCCCATTACCAGTTCTAAACCCCCCCCAACAGCCCATTACCAGTCCTAATCCCATCAGCCCACCTCCAGTCTTAACCCCCCAGCCCATTTCCAGTCCTAGCCCCCCCCTAGCCCCTTACCAGACATCCCCATCAGCCCACAGCCCCTTCCCAGTCTTTTCCCCCCCCAAAGCCCATTACCAGTTCTTACCCCCCCAAAAGCCCATTACCAGTCCTATCCTCATCAGCCCACCTCCAGCCTTAATCCCCCAACCCATTTCCAGTCCCAGTCCCAGCCCCCCCAATCGCCCATTACCAGCCCTACCCCCCCCCCCGGCCTAAAGTAAAATTTAATTAAAAAAAAAAAACTGCTGGCTACCGCCGCGGTGCCCCCTCTGCTGCCGCGGCAGCATGGACTGACCCGCGGGGGCCCCCTCTGCAAGCTCGGTCGGTCCCTCCCTCCCTCCGTGCAGGCTGTGAGAGGCGCGAAGGCAGACTGTCTCCCTCGCGTCTCTGTTAAGCCCGCAGGGGCTGATGGGAAATTTCTCTCACAGCCTGCACGGAGGGAGGGAGGCACGGAGGGAGGGACCGAGCTTGCAGAGGGGGCCCCCACGGGTCAGTCCATGCTGCCGCGGCAGAAGAGGGGGCCCCGCGGCGGCAGCCAGCAGGTTTTTTTTTAAATTTTATTAAAAAAAAAAAGCCTAACTTGTTCCATTTTTGTGGGCCCTTGCCAGCTGTGGGCCCTACGCCATGGCGTACATGGCGTATAGGTAAATCCGGCCCTGAGCACTGAGGTGGCATGGCAATGCCTCCTCTGCATTGGGCTGCAAAGCACCCGCACTAGTGGACTTACGGCATGCCACTTCTGCTCTGGTGCAATGCAGCTTCCTGCTGCCCCTGCCCCCTCCAATAGGAAGTTGTGTTGAAGGGGGGCAGGAATAGCAAGCCATGAGTGAAGCAGAGACATTGCCGTGTCGCTCTCTCCCAGGTGAGAAGATGGAGGGGAGGGGACGGCATGGCTGGCTGGGCGGTGCCGCAATCCTTGGAGGGTGGCATGGAGGGTCTGCTTAGGGTGGCAGAAACCCACGGGCTGCCCCTGAAGCAGAGCATGTTCTTATTAACCAGTAAAGTTTATGGATATTTTCATTTATTTCAACTTCTATTTATTGAACCGTTATACTCTACTCAAATAGCACAAACAAGTTTTTACTTCTCTTTGAGAAAAACAATATTTTTCTGCCGCCATTGCCTCCCCCCATTATTATTATTATTGATTGTAAATTTTATGATGCACATTATATATCTATTTTATCTAACATACCTGAATGTAACTTGCCTTGATATACTGCAGAAAAGGTACAAGCTAAATCCAAGTTGATCAGGAAGAGCCAATTAGAATTTTTTTTAGGTGGTTTCAAACACTACAGATAAACCACAATTGCCCTTTCAATCATTTGTGCATATCCCAAGTCCAAAGAAGCAGTTTATTTATTTATTTATTTTTATTTCTTATATACCGCGCTCTTTCAATTAGTGCGGTTCACATATGAACAAATTTAAACACAATGAACACAGTCAGCATTGGTTTTTTACAATGAACAGGGTACAAAAAACTTGGCGGTAAACAGGGTTAACTATATACAAAAACATGGCGGTAAACAGGGTTAACTATATACATGGTAATTTTTGGTTATTTGCATGGTAGTGGTAAATACAGTAAAATTACAAGTACAGTATAATACGGTGTGAATAGAGTGTGCAAGTATGAACCATCATGATTAACCATTTTCTACCGGGGTCAAGTGGGAAAGACCGGTATGGGGGCTATGTTCATTCGGAGTAGCTTCAGGGTAGTATAATAGGAACAAATGATATTTTAAGGCCTTTCTGAATGTCATTAGACTTGTGATGGCTCTGATTGCGGGTGGGAGGGCATTCCAGGCTCTGGGCGCAAACAGTGAGAAAGCTCTAGAGGCTGTTGATTTAGAGCATTTCGTAAGGAGTTTCGGAAGGTCAATGGAGTTCAATGTAACAGATCTCCTGGATCTGTTTGTTGGAGTGACATGTATCAAATTGCTGATAGGTGATAGAGATGGGCTCTTTGAGGCTTTAAAAGTCATGACCAGGGTTTTATATAGGGTTCTGGCCTGGAGGGGTAACCAGTGTAAACTCTTAAGTATTGAGGTTATGTGCTCTGAGCGTGGAGCACCTACGAGAATTCTCGCGGCTGCATTCATGGCCAGACAGAGGGGGTTTAGAGTAGATTACGGGAGACCGTGTAGAACGATATTGGCAAAATCTAGGTGTGGTAACACCAAGGTTTGGAAGATTGTGCGGAAGTCGGAATAGTTGAGTAGGGATCGAATCCTGTGGTAAATTGCGTTCATTGCTTTCTTGATGTGTGCTGACATATCAAGCCGCTGGTCTGATGTAATCCCTAAGTAACGGATTGTGGGTTGTGCCTTCAGCTCAATGTTGTTTACTTGTAATGAGGTAGGGGGTATGAATGATGGATTCCGTGTAACAAATAGAACGTCTGTTTTGTTGTGATTTATACGTAGGTTCTGTTTGAGGAGCCAGTTTGATACAGCTTCAAAGCAATGAACTATTGGTGCAAAATCTGGATGTTTTACGTTGAATGGAGCATACATCAGGATGTCATCAGCGTATGCTAGACATTGAATATTGAAGGTACGTATCAAATCACAGATTGGCTGCATATAGATATTGAACATTAGTGCGGACAAGGAGGATCCCTGAGGGACACCTTGTTTAAGGGGGAATGAATCAGATGTTGCTTCTCCTGTTCTGACTTGCTGCTGTCTATCGGATAAGTAAGATTTGCACCAGTTCAGGGCTAGACCTTGAATACCCTTATCTTGGAGATGCTGTAGTAGAGTATTGTGGTTTACTGAATCAAATGCGGCAGCTATGTCGAGAAAGATAAGAATGCACCCTTGATGGATATTGTCAATGCTTATGATTAGGTTATTGAAGAGGGTTGTGAGGAGGGTGTCAACACCATGTTCTTCTCTAAAACCATGTTGTGAGGGGTCCAAGGGAGCTTCTGAGTCAACATGGTGTTGTATTTGTCGCTGGACTACTTTTTCCATGATTTTTGCTAGTAGAGGGATGCTTGAGATAGGTCTAAAGGATTCGACTTTTGTTGGGTCTAGCTTGCTGTTCTTCAGGAGTGGGCGGATGGATGAATGCTTCAGGCTCTGTGGGAAGGATCCAGTTGAGAAGGAATAGTTGACGATCTTGCTTATAGTTGGGCTAAGTTCATGTCGTAGTTCTTTGATCCACCTGGCAGGGCAGGGATCATTAGGTGCGGTAGTTAAATTAATAGCTGCTATGATTTCTTCGATCTCTTTGCTGGATACCTGAGAGAAATTGTCAAGCGCGGCTAGTTGGATCACAGTCTGTGGGGTGGAAGGTGCTGATGCTGTGAGGATCAAACTGGTCTGTATCATTTTTGATTGTAGGTATTCAGCATAATCTTGAGGGTGTGGCATAGGTGGTTGGGTTGTGGTTGGATCACCTGTTAAGGATTTAACAATATTGAAGAGGTCATGTGGCTTGTTTAAGGACCGCATTAGTGTTTCCGAGTGGTATTTTTTTCTTCTATCCATTATCATCCTCCAGTGAGGTTGTAAGTATGAATTGTATGAGCAGAGTGCATCAGGAGACCGGGAGGAACGCCAGTGTCTCTCAAGTCTACGCAGGTAGAGGAGAGATTCTTGTAGTTCAGAGGAGAACCATGGTTTATGTTTGCCCTTGGTCTTGATCCTGTCAATAGCAGGGATGCAGGCAGCGGCTTTCAATGTGTTGTCCAAGTTGGCTACTAAGTCATCTTGAGAAGGTAAGTCCTTGTGGAGAGCAGGTAGGATTTTCTCCAAGACTTCGATCTTATTGAAAGGACGGAAGCGTGTTTCAAGGACACTTGGGGGGCGACCTGATTTGTTGCTGTTGGTGGTGAGGTGTTCAGTGGGGATGTAAAAGAGGAGTAAATTGTGATCAGACCAGGGTACAGGGGTTATGGAGATCAGGAGCTTCTGAGATGTGTTGAGTACTGCTTGAGGGGCGAAAATTAAATCCAAGGTGCTTCCTTTAATGTGGGTGGGAGCGTCAATAAGTTGGTCATATCCTAGTTGGCACATGGCTTCGAGGAAGGCTGACGAGTGTGAGGTTTGTAATGAGGGCAGGTTAAAATCACCCACTAGTCATGTGTCAGTTAACTGACACATATACCTACATTGTTTCTGATGATCTTAAAGTAGCTAAACAGGTAGAAAAGGTGACCGCAAAAGTTGGAAAGATGCCTGAGTGCATAGGGAGAGGAATGGCCAGCAGAAAGAAGGAGGTGATAGTACCTCTGTATAAGTCTTTGTTGAGACCTCACTTGGAGTATTGTGTGCAGTTCTTTGGTGAGATCTCATTTGGTGTATTGTGTGCAGGCCTGACCCTGCTTAGCTTCTAAGATCAGATAAGATCAGGTGCACTCAGGATTATGTGACCACAATACAAACATACTTAACAAAGAAGCTAGACACCAGCAGCTACACCTTCTCCAAAGTAAACATAGAAACATGATTGCAGAAAAAGACAATATGGACTATCCAGTCTGCCCTTCCATACCTAACATTGCCTGTAACATAGCATGTGCTGCGTAGCCTGCTGAAACCACTGCTACCTCATTGGCCTGTAATATTTATTTATTTATTTTTTATTTTATTTATTTATAGTTCTTTTATACCGCACTCTTTTTCGTCAGCGCGGTTTACATTAAACAGAATACTCATTGCACGCAACAGACTGTAATGAGTTTACATATAACAGGCAAATACAACTAGGAATTTAACCATGGGAAACTTTGTACATATTTGTAAAAACTTTGTAAAACTTAGTACATATTTGTAAAGAACTTTTATACTTTGAGAAACTTTGTACATATTTATAAATAAGAATCTATATACAAAGGATAGAATTTCTTAGTATGAGGTATTTACAATTTTACTGTGCATTTTAGAATGATGATAATGAGCCTTGGAAATGCAGAATGAAGAGGTGATGCTTTATGGCTTTTCTGAAATGCTTGAGGTCAGTAATAGCTCTTATGTTGGGGGGTAGGTTGTTCCAACATCTAGGAGCGTAGTATGCAAAGGCCCTGTCTGTAGTTGAACGTTTGCATTTTGTGGTCTCAGGTGGTGTAACTAGGGTGTTTGTCGCTGCTGACCTCCTGGCTCTGATGTCGGGGGTGAGATGGAGGAGTTTAGACATTGAAGAAGGAGCTAAATTATTTATCACTTTAAATGTCATGAGAAGAGCTTTATATGCTATTCTGCAGTATATGGGGAGCCAGTGAAGTTCCATTAGGATGGGTGTTATATGTTCGCTCTTTGAAGCGCCATATAGTACCCGGGCTGCGGCATTCATTGCAAGTTGTAAAGTATTTAGGGTGTTTTTAGGAAGACCATGGAGTATTATGTTCGCATAGTCGAAGTGGGGTGTGATTATGGTTTGGAATATGGTTCTGAAGCTGTCTGGTTCAAGCATGTTTTTCAGATGGCGTAGGGTCCTTATCTTGAAATAAATGGTTTTCACCGTGCGGTTGATATGTTCTTTAAAGTCCAGGCGATGGTCCAGTATTACTCCAAGGTATTTTATGGAGGGCTTGATTGGGAGGTCTGCCTCCCGTACTTTTAGGGTCTCAGGGGGTGAGAATTCTCTGTTTTTAGTGACTATCAGTACCTCGGTTTTTTTATAGTTTATTCGCATATTCTGGGTTAGGAGCCAGTCTGCTATTGCGTTAAAGTGTTGTGTAGTCTGGGAGCTTGACATTGATTGGTGTGAATATTAGGACATCGTCAGCGTAGATCAACGAGGATATGCCAAAGGACCGAGTGATGTCGCATATAGGCTGCATGTAAATATTAAATAGCAGCGCGGATAGGGATGATCCCTGAGGTACTCCTTGTTTTAACTGGAAAGATTGGGAGGTACCTGTAACAGTCCTGACGTGTTGTAAGCGATCTTCGAGATATGATTTGCACCATTGCCATGCTAGCCCGTGGATTCCTTTGTCATATAGACGGGTTAGTAGTATTTCATGGTCCACCGAGTCGAATGCTGCAGATATGTCGAGAAATATTAGGGCAAAGCCTTTCTTAATGTCGTCTAATCCACTGATGAGTGTGTTGGTTAATGTGGTTAACAGTGTCTCTACACCGTGGGCTTCCCTGAATCCGTGTTGACTGGGGTCGAGGGGAGAGGAGGTGTCTATGTGTTGTTGTATCTGATTGTTGGTTACTTTCTCGATTATTTTGGATAGCAGCGGTATACTAGATATCGGGCGGTATGATTCTTCCTTTGTTGGGTCTAGTTGGTTGTTCTTTAGCAACGGTCTTATAGAAGTCTGTTTTAGTGCCGATGGGAAGATGCCAGTTGAGAAGGACATCTTTATTATTTCTGCTATGACTGGGCTAAAGTCAGATCGCATAGTTCTTATCCAGTGCGCTGGGCATGGGTCGTTAGGAGCTGTGGTGGTATTCATTTTGACTATAATGTCTTCCACGTAAATATAACATTTACCCTGTTTTTACCCTCTTCTTACCCTGTTCTACCCTGTCTTACCCCTGTTTTGCCCATGCTTGCACCCTCTATGGTTGTCTTGATTAGATTGTGAGCTCTGATGAGCAGGGACTGTCTCTTGTTTGTTCTTATGTAAACCACGCTGATTTTAAATAGCGTGGTATATAAAACCAAATAAATAAATAAAATAAATAAATACAACTACTATAGTCCCTTTTTTTTCCTTTAGAGATCTTCTGTGTTGGTCCAATGCTTTCTTGAGATATTGTCCTGGTCTCTACTACCACCACTGGGATACTGTTCCACGTATCTACAATGCTTTCTGTAAAGAAATATTTCCACATATTACTCCTGAGTCCTATGCCCCCTTGTTGCAGAGCTTTCTTTCAATTGAAAGAGGCTGTCCCGCCTTTCCTCCAAAGTATACAAAAGGATATAAACAGGATGGATCTGTGCAGAGGGTGCCTACCAAAATGGCCAGTGGACTTCATCATAAGGCATATGGAGACAGACTTAAAGATCTCAATATGTATACTTTAAACACCTCCATGGAATAAATGCACAGGAGGAGAGCCTCTTTCAATTCAAAGAAAGCTCTGCAACAAGGGGGCATAGGATGAAGGTGAAAGGGGATAGACTCAGGAGTATTATGCAGAAATATTTCTTTACGGAAAGAGTGGTAGATGTGTGGACAGTCTCCCAGTGATGGTAGTAGAGACCAAGACAGTATCTGAATTCAAAAAAGCATGGGACCAACACAGAAGATCTCTAAGGAAAAAAATGGACTATAGTAGCTGGTATGGAAAGGAAGAACGGATAGTCCAAATGGTCATTTTCTGCCATCATGTTTCTGTGTTTACTTTGGAGAAGGTATAACTGCTGGTATCTAGCTTTTTTTGCTAAGTATGTTTGCATTATGGTCACATAATCCTGAGTGTACCTGATCTCATCTGATCTTAGAAGCTAAGCAGGGTGAAGCCTGATTAGTACTTCAATAGGACACCACCTTAGAAGATAAGATCCTGTAGGCTTATGTGGCAGAAAGGCATGGCAATCTACTTCCAGTTGCTCCTTGCCAAGAAAACCCAGGGGATAGTCACAACATGGACAACTATCCATAGGGTTGCCAAGGCTTGACTGTACACAACAACAACATATAGTTGTGGTCAACATTATTGGCATCCTTGCAGTTCAACCCTCATTGTCTGATATCTCCTAAAAAAAAGCAGCCATTGAAATGGCTTTGGCACATAAAAGAATGAAATAAAACAAGGCCAAATGAAAAAAGTTAATAATAGGAAATAGTATAAAAACTGGGACATTGACAGGACATGATTACCGGCACCCTTATAAACAATTCAAATCAGTTTGAACAGAAGGAGGTGATAATGCCTCTGTATAAGTCTTTGTTGCGACCTCATTTGGAGTATAGTGTGCAATTCTGGAGACCGCACCTTCAAAAGGATGTGAACAGGATGGAGTCGGTGCAGAGGGTGGCTACTGAAAAGATTAGTGGTCTTCATTATAAAGCATATGAGGACAGACTGAAGGATCTTAATATGTACACCTTAGAGGAAAGGCAGGATAGAGGTGATATGATTGAGATGTTTAAATACCTCCGTGGCATAAATGTTCAGGGAGAGAGCCTCTTTCAATTGAAAGCAAGTTCTGCTACGAGGGGACATGGTATGAGGGTGAAGGGAGATAGATTCAGGAGTGATATGCAGAAATATTTCTTTACAGAAAGAGTAGTGGATCCATGGAATAGTCTCCCAGTGGAGGTGGTAGAGATGAGGACAGTAACTGAATTCAAAATTCAAAAAGCATGGGACAAACACAGAGGATCTCTAAAGGTAAAAAGGGGACTGTTGTAGTTGTTATGGAAGGACAGACTAGACAGGCCATGTGGTCTTTTTCTGTCATCATATTTCTATGTTTCTATGTTTCTAGAAGAACCACATTCCCATTGCAGTAAAATTAAATGCACCTGTGATCAATTGTCATTACTCACATGACTTGAATCAACCAATGAATGATAGCTCTAATGTTCAAAATGGCCATATTCACTCCCTGTTCCATTTTCACAATGGTGAAGACAAGAGAGCTGTCTTACATTGTCAGAAAAGCCATTATCACCAAACATCAAACTTCAAAGGGGTACAAGCCATGTCCAAAGACCTTGAGATTCCTTTGTCTACAGTTTGCAATGTTATTAAGAAGTTTTCTGCTCATGGAACTGTTAAGAACCTGCCAGGATGTGGTGGGAAGATGAAAATTAATCCAATAAGTCTTTGAAAGTTAGTGTGAACTGTTATAAAAACACCATGTATGATATCCAAAAAGCTTAAGGCTGACCTGGGGCAATCTGGAGTGGTGGTTTCAACAAATACCATATGCCATGCACTGAGAGGTTTAGCCATGGTT
The DNA here is from genome assembly GCA_033557465.1 of Ichthyophis bannanicus. Lineage (NCBI taxonomy): Eukaryota > Metazoa > Chordata > Amphibia > Gymnophiona > Ichthyophiidae > Ichthyophis > Ichthyophis bannanicus. Next base: position 529,127,489 of record CM066035.1, read on the forward strand.
TGGAAGTATGCAGACATGCACATGGATCTTGAAATCATGGACAATGTCTCTGTAACCATTCCACAAATACTGTTCACAGATATCCGCAATATGGGGATATTCATGTAGGTGTGGTGGAGGCATGTCTGAGGAGGGGGCAATTGATTTATACATTTCTATTTTATTCCAAAAGCAGTGGAGCTGTCTGCAGGAATTTGTATGTTTATTCCTGCTCCAGGCACAGAAAGGTGTTGGTTTTCACCTTAAAGCATCCAGAGAGTACAGAGAAGATGGAGAATTAAGCAACTAGATTCAGGTTATAAAGCCCCATTATGGGATTTGAACCCTATCCACCCATCTTTTAAGCCACTATGCTAACCACTATGCTATCAGATTCCATGGTGCTATTGGACTATTTTGCTGCCTCAGGAACTGGAGGCCTGGAGTGTATGAAAGGCATCATGAAGTCAGAGGAATACCAGGTTTTTTTGGAGCAAAATCTGCTACCTAGTGTCAGAAATTTAGGTCTGGGTCGAAGGTCATAGGGCCTCCTGCAGGACAATGACCCATGACATACATCCAAAAGTACAAAAGAAGGGTTAAAAAGGAACAAATGGACTGTTTTAAACTGGTCAGCAATGAGTTCTGATCTCAATCCAAAAGAGAACCTTTGGAAAGAGCTGAAATCTGCCTTTGATTAAAGGAATCCTGGAAGCATTCATGAGCTGGAACAAACTGCAGTTGAAGACTGGGAGAAACTACCAGCAGACTGATGTACAAAACTTATAGATGGCTACAAGAAATGTTTGGAGGTTGTCATCACTGCCAAGAGTTGTGCAACCAAATATTAGTGAAAGGTGCCATTAATTCTGTCCAGGTCATATTTTGTTTTCTTTTTCTCAGAAATTACTTTGTCTAAGGGGTATGTTTACTAAATGGCACTAACGTCGCAGCTGTGATGTTATCGCGTGATAATGACGCATTACCATGCGAGAACGTCATGTATCGTGCGATAATGTCTCCGGCGGCAGTAAGGTGCGCAGAGGGTGGAGTAAGGCTCCCCAGAGGGCGGAGTAAGGCTCCCCAGGGGCAGAGATAAGGGGGTCAATGGGCGGAGAGTGGGCGGGGAGAGGCTCCATACACACTAACGCCTTGAAATGAACGTCTGAAAAGTAGTGCCACTGAAAACCTCGTGCTAGAGGCACATTTGCAGGGGAGAGAGACCATTTCAGTCAGCAATGTGCAGCAAAGGCAGGGAAACCAAGAAAAGTTATAGTAGTGATACATGTACAGCAACATCATAGTGCCCAAGTATGAGAGGGCACTACTGTGAGGCTGCAAATGGGGTGCAGGGAGCTGCAGGCAGAACATGCAATGGGGAAGCTGGGGCACAGGGTGGGCTAGGCAGATGCCTAGGTGACACATAGGAATGTAGAAGCAGAAAACCAGCAAGCCAGCAACTGACCAAGGGCAAACATGGCCACGAGTGTGTGTCCCACAGTGTCCCAGGGGACAGTACCCAGCAAGTACCCCAAAGGGCACATAACAGTGGCAGGCGGTGCCAGGGGGAAGCGTGGATGTCTAGGCAGGCATCTCTACCCCATATCATGCATCATAGGGAGCTGCCTACCGGCACACTGGATGGCCTGGGACTGTGCATCACCCGAACCACTGGCACAAGGGCATGTCAACATGGTGGCGGAGGGGTGCTGGTGGTGGAGGGGGCAGTGGCATCTGCCCACAGCAGACCACGACCAAGCCCCATTTAGGTGGGTGCCGTGCACTGCAACAGACAAGGTCTTTCTGATGAACAGTCATGGTATCCCCAGGGAATGATTTGCCTCTGTGGCAACAGTTTGGTGCAGTACACACAGTCAGCTTGTTCAGGGGCAGAAGGTCACAGGTTCAAGTCCCAGCTGCAGCTCCTACAAACCATGTCCCTATAAGTTACCCAGTACTAAACCATGGTAATAAAGACAGAACCTTTATTGCAGATTAAATAAACATGCCATAAACACCTACATATTACCCTACAGGGCACAGACACCATAAACATGTACAATCCCTAGAGCAGAGTTTTCCAACTGCAGTCCTGGAGGGCCAAACACCATTCAGGTTTCATGCTGTCCCTAATAAATATGCCTATGCTGCATTTGTATGCACTGCCCCATAGTATGCAAATGTATCTCATGAATATTCATTTGGGACAGCATGAAAACCGGAACCGTGTTTGGCCCACCAGGACCGGAGTTGGGAACCTCTGCCCTAGAGCAGCGGCCAACAGTGGCACAAACACCCACACCCACAGGCTCCACTATCCAAAGCCTCATGGAGAGTCAGGCTGTTGGGCCCTGCGTGGAGCAGCATCTCCCAATACTAGCACCTGCATACCTTAGCAATGCCGTCCTAAACTTGGGAACATGTTACACATATATCAAAAGGTTGCTATTATTAATGGCAGTTAACAAATCCTAAGTTAAACACAATTTGTTGACAGAGATTCATCATAGCAACCTTTATGATATCTGTGGAGTGTGTTTCACTTTTGGTTTATGACAGTGTTTACCACCCTGGGGAGTGACCCCAACAGTATTCCATACCATAGGAATGCCTGCACTGTGCCCAAGACTGGTGTGGTGGCCAGGGCTGCCAAAAACCTCTATATTTGCACAATGCTGGCATAGGTGTGGGAGTGTGTGTATGTCTATCCAGTGTTTTGTGGCTGTCTACAGCTTACTGAGCCCACACTGCTTGTACTGTTTCCAGTGTTAGCCTGCCAATGTGCATAATGAGGAGCAAGGTACTGTGGGTATGGCCTGGACAGGGCGGCCTGGGCAGGATGCATCTGCACAGGGCATAGGGCAATGGCTGGGACATTGTAGTGCCCGACCACCACCTGCCCGGACAGGGTGGCCACAGCATGTCATGCTGGGAGGTCACTCTCACCCTGACTGAGCAGTGACCATGGCATGGTTAGGTTCTCCCATAGTGCTGCACAGTGTTTTTCTGAAGTGGTATCTATGAGTTCCCTTTTCTGGGGCCCAATCACTGACATACTTGCTTGGGGTGTGTGCTCACTTCCCATTTGTGGGTGCACACGGTTCCTCCAGGAACATGCACTATGTACTAGCTAGCAGACTGTCTGTAGTTAGCATGTGTATGGCTGGAGTGCCTTGCAGGGTGCAGCAGGTGGAGACTGACTGTGCCCTCTGCTGGTGAATGTTAGATAGTGGTGGGGGGCACCTGAGCTTTCCCAGGCATACTGCCTGTCTGCTAGTGCCTTATGTGATGTGTACAGATCTGCATTGACTGTGCTGTAGGGTACCTATTCCCCAGCAGGACTGGGGTTGATAGTTCCTTCTATTGTCAACATTGCAGAGTTGTAGAATGTGGATCTGTTGGTGAGAGATCCTGTTTACCCCACCCTGACACACAGAGGGTGGGTTGGGAGGTGCTACATAATCTGTTTTTGGGTTCAACCACCACTCTTCTCTTATCACATGTGACCATGGCAACCACACAGGATATGCACTATTCTGGGTGCATCATAGTCCACAAGGGCTAGATGTGACTGGGAAATATAGATGGACACAGATCTATCTTAGGTGTGTTTTCAGGGACTACCCATCTCACACTAACACTGATGGGGACTTGCAGCACAGCCTACCTCAGCGAAGCCAGGTGCTGCGGACCTGGTGCTGGGCACCCCACCTCACCCTCAGGGTAAGCACAGGAACCGCACAATGTCACAGTCTGTAGCTACTCTGTGCCAGAACACACACAGTCAGTTCCCCCTACCAGGCCGGGGTGCTATAGAGGCGCATACCCCATCTTGTGATCAAATGTAGGCTCCTGATCTGCATATGCAGTGCATCATGGGTACGGGTGGGTTTACCCTATCCTGGTAACCACAGCAGACAGTTTGTGTGGTGACCTGCAGTCTTTCCATAGCTAGCCAGCTGTATGCTAGACCTTATGGAGAGGTAGCCCACTGGTTACTTCAATGACTGCAGAGGCAGAGGTCATGGGCTTTATCCTACAGTGGTATTATTTAATAAGGCTGTCTGAGGCATTTCCTTTTAATTTAAATTAGTGCTGCCAGCAAAAACACCCTCACAGTGCCATAGCCTAAGGTGCCTCATAGGGCAGGGCACTTTATACTGTGCCCTATGAAGTGCCTTATAGGGCGCCTTATGTGACACCTTAGATTACGGCACTGTGAGGGTGTTTTTGCTGGCAGCACTGATTTAAATTAATAAAAGGAAATGCCTCAGACAGCACTGATTTAAATTAAAAGGAAATGTCTCAGACAGACTTCTTACATAACACCACTGCTGAATCAAACCCATGACCTCTGCTTCCACAGTCATTGCAGTAACTAGTGGGCTACATCTTTATTGCTTCTAGCTTTGTGCTGGCATGAACTTAGGGTTAACGCACGTTAACGTGCCACGGCGCACACTATCATGTGATATAGATTCTTGATACCTTGCTGTCGGAACGCCCACTCCTTATATGGCATCCTTCACATTATCGCTGCAACTAGCGCCGGTAACATTAAGACGGTTTAGTAAACATACCCCTAAGTTGCACAGACATCTTTTTTTTGTTGTATGTCTTTGAAATGCTATTATAAGATTATGATGACATACAGTTGTAATATTTCCAATTATTTCTCAACATACCTAACATGCAAGGGTGCCAGTAATGTTGACCACAATTGTATCTGTATTGCCATTACAAAATAAGAAATACACATATATTTTTTCATCCATTCCCATATCATGCCCTCTTGGAAGCTGTGTGTACTGAAAATGTAAATGTTGACTTTCTAAATAGCTGTTTATACATATTGATCATTTACACATGTATAAAAGCCAGAGAAAACTTTTAAGATGGCATTGTTCAGCTGTGTGATCCTAACTGGCACCCGCTGGTGTTTGTAGCAACATTAACTCTTACATCTCTTTATTTCTACTATGCTCAAATTTACAATGGAAATTAGAGCTAAATTCAACAGTGGCCATGCTTTTGAAAACTTTAATACAGGGTTCTTTCAAATAAATGAAGCAACAAATAAATCCAACTACCAGGTCAGAAATTCATGTCCTCAAAGACATAAGTGCAATTTTTTTCCTCAGGCAAAGCTGTAGAAAGCTTTCCAATTTTTGAAATTATCTATCAATCCACTGTTCTATACACCAAATAAAAGATTGGTCAAAATCATTATTTACAGTGTGCAGAATACTTATTTCTGCGACACAGAGCTCAGTCTGTATAAGGTAGCAGAAGATAAAATTCATATTTGGAATTTACATTATATAGTCCTTTGTTTTCCTCCTTGAGAAAAGAGAGAACTTGTGAGTTTTTGTTTCAGGAAGCTGCGTGGGTGTGCTTTCAGAACAGCTCCACTGGAGGTGATTTTACAACTGTCCAGCACACTTTTCTTCAGCCCTTATCTTCTTCACATTTTTAATTATCATGCATGGGCTGTATCTTGATTTCATTTCTTGAAAAGGGATATTCAATCTTAGTACCATAGAAAGCCATTGTGCAAATCTTAGAAATCACAGATTTCTATCACCTAGGTTAATAGCTCCCTTTGTTTCTTCTTTCGAAATCTGTGTGTTTGGTACATTTATGCAAGGGAGTCATGCACGTAACTTGTGCAGATACACCACCTCCTCTTTATGCTGGTGCTCAGATAAAGATTGCAGTGAATCCTTTTGGCTTTACTTCTTCAGAATCTGATCACCCACTGAAAAGTCTGCTGCTGCTAACATGAAATTGTGTGCTTGCATCTAAAGGGTCTCCCCAACTGCTCCAGCTGCCAAAGTTGCTGCTTCTTGCTACTGCTTATGCTGTCACACGCTTCACACGTCACCTTTCCAGCAAAGAGACAGGCATTTCTTTTCATTGTTATTTATCAATACCATTTTAACTCTCCGAGAGCATTAGCTCCTTCCGGGGCCATGCTGCTGGTTGTATCACAGTGCTGTGATTCTTTTTTACTCATTATTATATTCCACATCTGAAAGCAGTCATCACTGGAAGGAACAATAATGACAAGCACCGTTTTTCTTCCACAGGGAGGGACATCTATGCAACTTTCATCAGACTAGGTGTGGATGCAGGAGGCTTCATATGCTTGCATGATCCCTGCTAACTGGAGCTTTCGTTTTACAAATGACAGGGAGGATGGACTACAAAGAAAGCATTTGGTATGCAATGAAATTAGCTCACGGCTTTCCCTGCAAGCAGTAGAAGCAATCCAGTGAGAAAATTTCAGTTAAGCATGCTTAATTTCTGGGATGAGAGACATTGCAATCAGGAACACCAACTGAGCAGGAGAGGTTTATATCTGTTATAAACTAGCAATTTCTCAGGAAAATTGCACAAATCCTGCTGCTTCTTTCCTTTTTTTTTTTTTTTTTTTTTGAGAAAGAGATAGGAAGCAGAAGAAGAAATGGTTTGATTATAGATCTTTCAGGAAAGAACACTGGTATTTGTTCTCCTTCTCCCTGATGCTGATTTCCAAAGCATTACTTGTCACTTTCAGGAAGAAGGAAGATGAAAAGAAAGCCAGAGGAAGCATGGGCGACCAAGGCATAGGAAAGTGTGAGCTCTGGGCTGCTGAACAGATACCGGATACTGGGATTTCCATACAATCAGTGATCCAGTGACAGCCAGGGTTGCACTGACTCTGTTCTGCTCTTTCTTGCACTTGAGTTCAGAAGGTGTCTAGACTGTATGATGGAGGGGTTCCTACTGAGCCAAGTGACCTCATTGTCAGTGCCACAGTACTAACCTGCTTTTGGAAAACTGGATTAGTTGTGAGTGGAAGTGCTGCTGGAAGACATGACTGGCTTGTGGGGGAAGCTCTGCTGAAATTTCTCTACCATCTTTCCTGTATTAGTGCTGTGGCACCATTTGATTTTATCACACTGTGCAGGAACACTTGCTACCTGTGGAGCTGAACCCTTGTAGGGGAATGTCTGAAACAGTGAATGCTTGCAGAGCCTTGCTTCCCTGATCTCTCTTGTCTGTGAGTGTTAAAAAAAGGATCTCAGTTCCTCTGCCCTTGCACTGGGCTCATCTGTCTAGTGTAAGGGCGCAGGACTTCCTTTAAGGGTGAGGACAACATGGCAGCTGCCATAGCAAGTGGGTTGATCCGCCAAAAGCGGCAGGCACGGGAACAGCACCTTGATCGACCCTCGGCTAGCAAGAGGCGCAACAGCCCCAACAAGAACCGTGGCCTCTGTAATGGTAACCTGGTGGATATTTTCTCCAAGGTGCGAATCTTTGGCATCCGGAAGAGGAGACTGCGACGTCAAGGTTAGTCTGTCCACCTATCTAACTGCCATCCCTCTGTCTTTTCCTCGCAATACGTCTTTTTGCAGAGGGAGCGTCTGTGGGGATCACTCCCACAATTCTATATGACAAAACATTAGTTTAAATAGTGTATGCATTTAGAGTTTCAGTCTTCTCCACCAGTACGCACAAAAGGAACATTAAATAGGCATGTCCTCATGAAAATGAGCACAGTTTATGCTGTACTCTGCAAAATACAGTATATACTACTGTTCTTAGAAGCCACAATGCACGTTTACAGAAGAACAACATAGTTAAACCAATTCATTTAAAATAGGAATTAAAGATGAGTGTGAAACAGTTAGAATAACCAATATACGATTATGGATTTCTAAAAAAAAAAAAAAGTGAGAGCCTGATGAAGATATAATAACATTTACAAAATTAAATGCTGCAAAAATAGTACAACATCTGATAGTAAGTATCTATCGAGTTAGGAATTTATTTTTCTTGTATCTCTCTTCTATATTTCTAAAAGAAAAAAATTAATATTGCTTTTATGATTTAAGGTCTGAATAACATGTTTCTGAATAGCATGCTCTCAGTATATTTCTTTAGGGTCAGATGTACAAACATTTTCCCCATCCACAGAAACTGGGAAAACCTTTTAGTGCATCTGGCCCTTATGCTGAGCTATCTTAACTTATTTGATATAAATGTAGATGCATGCTCCCTACTCATAACCTGAAGGGATCATACAGAATATTAATTGCTTCTTGACATGGCTTCAGTGAACACAAAAGAGCTGCCCATATTGCTGAGTATAAACTTCTCATGTTGTCATTCGAACTGTAAAGAAGTTAAATATAGTAGATTATTGAAAAATAGCTGTCACTATGTAATGAAATGAATAACCCTACCAAAATGCAGACTTCATGTCAATATTTATGAATATTTTGTACATTGGGCTTAAGACAAGAGACAGCAGAAGATACAGTATTTGTTAAAAATAAAAAATGGCAGTTATTCACAAAACCTTAGTCTAGCTTGCTATTCAAATTAATTGGATGAAATTTAGATCTCTGCTAATATGAATTTATTTTTTGACATTGTCATCATTTAGTTCAATTTTATATTTCATTTTTTAATTTGTTTTTATACATAAGCAGATTTTATATACAAAATCATGAAAAATTAATAAATTTTCTCCATCCTATCTTATTTTAAGCATCGTTGAAACTTTCCTGGTAATCCAGTAGCAAGTTTGCTTATACTGTAGATGTTTCCTTATTCTCTTGTCTTGCAGTTCTTGAAAGGTGTGATAAACAATAGTGGTGAAGTGGTAATTACATTATTTTTGAAGTGTTTTATCAATAAATATAAATCTCTCCCTTTCTGCAATTTTCAAACAACAAAAGAAAGAAAATAGCTACTTATATAAACTTATCTTTTATATTTCTTGATACAGAAATGTTTAATATTGTCAGTCTTTTCAAAGAAGGATGGAAAATGGTTGACATGACATTTGCTTTAAATCATCATGTTATGCCCGTATACAATAGAACAGTCATAAAATGTTTGCTAAGAATTTACACAGATATATCTATTGGGATAGTTAAATTTGTAGAAATATATATACTTGAGAAATTAATAGAAACATGTATACTTGGAATGGCAAAAATAATGTGATAATCATAATATCAATTAAACACTAGTGAATCTTTCTCACTTGTTGAAGAAAAAAGTTCAATTTTCTCTGGCATTATTTTGTAGCCAATAACAAGTTACGCAGCTATATGCACTTCAATTAGACTCCTGTGGCGTTTGGCTGCAATCATTTTTTTGCTGAAAGGGGTGTTGAAATGTGGTTAGAAAATGAGGCAACGTCAAAATCTAATTGGAAAACTTGATGATAATTTTCTCACTTACAAATTCATGGTAGTCTAAATTTAATGTTGGCATATTTTAGCGATGGGTTGATTTACTGAGTCTATGGGGAAAAATGTCTTAGTAATTCAGGCCCATGAATTACTGCTCACCAGTAAGTATTTCTGAGAATGGGGTGCCTAAGTTCTGCTCGTTTTTTAAACAAAACATATGTGCATAAGTACTTTCATAAAATAAGTACTTTCATAAAACTGATGCAGAATAGCGCGGTATATAAGAGAATTAAAATAAATAATTAAATAAATAATTAAAATAAATAAATAAAATAAAATAAAATAAAATAAAATTACCCAATAAAAAGCAGCCATACACCTTTATACATGTTCTGAAGCACACACAAATGTTTAAACCATTTCTATGTACTGTATATAATCATGTGTTTTATAACATAAACAGCTAAGTCACTACTCTGCTAAGACTTTGGTAAAGGTTTGCACTTAATTATATTAAGCATATACTTTTATGTGCATATACCTTGGATAATTTTTAAAAAGCCTATTCATGTCTATAAAATGCTATTTTATGTATCAAAATGCCATATAAAAGTACCTACATGTGTTTTAATTTTAAACAAAACAACTTTAGATTTAACACATACATTTTTATGCATATACCTCTGTGAAAAGGATGTTTGAAATGACACTTTAGAAGGGATGTCTAAGAAGAATCTCGGATATCCAGGGCAGAACTTCCAAAAATACAGGGGAGTGGCAGCAGTACCTTCTGAATTTTCTGTGTCTCCATTCCAAAAAATTTATGTCTTAATAATTGGTTCTGGAGATGGGCTCTGCACAGATAGCAAGGTCATGTATGTGCAAGGCCCTTTCACAAATGTGGATGTCCCCAAAGTGCACCCATGGGTGGCAGTTATGTTCTAAGACTTGCACGTCCTGGCCTGCCATTTCAGATACTCAGATGTGTGGTGGCAAGCCTGTAATATGTTTGGAGTGTGTATTTACATGCAGGATATTTTAGCCTGGAAATATTAGCTGGGCGATAAAAGTGCACTTTGCTCTTCTCCCTGGAAGCATTGCAACCATTAAACGAGCACTTTTTTGCACCTTATTTGTGTTCAAGAGCTGGTACAGGCATTGATGTCTCAACAACCAGAGTCAGACATGCTTGTGCCATTCTGCAATTGCACCGTGTCGTGCATCTCCCGTACTCCACACAGGACATGACTCCATCACAAACCCGTGCGACACTGACATTCTCGCATTCCCTGGTGACATCTTTATACCCAGCTTTCAAAAATGGCTCCAAGGATGTCTCCATGATTTGCACATCCAAGTGCCTGTTTTTAGATGTCCAAATCATGAATAGGGCTTCTAAAATGACCCCCAAAGCTAATGTTTCTACATTTACAACTCATTTATCATTTTATCTCTAATCGGATTGTCAGTAAACAAGTGAAATTGATACAAGAATTAATAAGAGAGAAACACACAATGTATTTTTTTTGTAAAGAATGATATATTTCTTTATATCAGCATAAATAAAATAGAAATGTGTTCTACCTATTGATAGCCACCAATATAGAAATGAATCTAGGTATCTAAAAGGGAAAGTACTTATGTCGGACTCACATCAGACAAAGGGTACATCAATATACATATGCCTCCTAATCCAAAGTACTTTTATTGTAATTTCAAAACATTACCACTCAATGGTATCTTATGGCGAGATTTACAGTTCCAAAAAAACAGGCCAATGCAGAAACATTGGCACACTCTTTGCGTTCAGATAAACACATAGAGGATTACATAACTAGGCAGAAGGTTCATGAACACCATTATCTCTATGCCTGGTCTAAGATGGCTTAAAAATCTTGCACGTGTAGGAAAAGACTGTTTCAGCATGTGCACTAGTGAACAGTTATTTATTTTATTTATTTATTATTTATTAATTTATTTATTTTTCTTATATACCACGCTATTTGATATCAGTGTGGTTTACATGGAACATCAAGGTATTTTACGGTGGGGGATTACACCGTAATTACAAATAACAGGGATATCAACTTGGATAACCATATTAACTATTTACACATATATTTACAGGGAACATGGGCTATGGAGGGTTAAGTGGCTTGCCCAAGACCACAAGGAGCACCTGTGGGACTAGAAACCCCAGTCCTTCCGGCCCAAGGTTGCTGTCCTCTAGTGGGATTTGAACCCCCGACCTTCCGGCCTGAAGTACCTTGCCCCAACCACTAAGCCCCTAACCACAGTTACCTTCGGTATGAAAATCTTTGGACTCATTTATATAATTCTCCATTTCTTGTTATGTCGCCTTATTGTGATTTAATATAAAAATGTTTTTGGGTGGAATAGTGTTGATTATTATGGGATGGGCATCATCAAGCTGTAACTGGCTTTACTAATGATGAAAGAACCTGCACGTCCTATGCACTCATAATGTGAACGTCTGAAATATACATGCTTGCACACATGGACACTTGTAGCACATCTATTGTTTGTGCATGCGTTGGCTCCTCTCCTTTTAACTTTATGCCAAAGTTTTCCATGCAGCTCATTTGGATACATGTCCCTTGATGCATATCAGTGCTGAAGTTTCAGCGCTATTGGCGCATTACAAAACGCATACACAGCTAGAGTGTGCGACTTCAGCACTGGCTTTCTGAATTGGCTCAAAAGTGCATTAAAATCTTGTGCGTCCTCAAGCACAAAGTAGCTTCAACTTGCATTTCCCCCTGAAGTCCTGACATAGTCCATTGCATACATCCATGTTTCGATGGTGAACTTCTACCATCTGCTTCAGGGAAGGGCACTTAGAAACACCAGTTCAGGTGTTACATTGCTATTCTTGCTATGACTAGACTTTCCTTTAAATATATCTTCATAAACTCGGTAAGCGTGTCTATATAAGACCACTTTTTCACAGCACAGATATACTTTTGCTCCAAGAAGACATTTAGATCAAAACCCAACCACAGAACAAAGACCTTCAATTTGTTTACATATAATTTTTTGTCGGAGCTGACCGGAGGAAGGTCGGATAGAGAGCCGACCCACACCAAGCGGGCAACCACTTTTATTATATTAAGGTTCTTCACCATAAGTAAAATTTCAAATTTTTCAAAAAAATAAACTGAAAACTTATCTGAGATAGAAACGCTGATTTTGGAGAAATCTCAACACGACGCGCGCGTTTCGGGCACTATCACCCTGTATCAAGTGTAAAGTCCAAAATTCACAAATTCAGCAGTCATCCTGAGTAACGCTGTCGTTGCAGCATAGGTCATATCTTATGTATAATGGCGGAACAAACGCCATTTAAAGAGAGAACCAACCTATCAGATCGGGCAAACCCCCACATGACGGGGAACCCCTGATCTGATTGGTAATAATTTGAGTGACGACAGCATTCATTCAAAGCAAGCTCTGCCATTCAATTTCTCTATTGAGACCTCCCGGCTCAATTGAGTCAAGATAAAATATCCATCGTTGTTCCAAAAATTGGAGTTTATCTTCTCTTGACCCTCCATGGGGATTATTAGGAGCTTGATCCAATATAGTCCAATTGAGATGATCAAAAGTATGGCAAAAGTCAATACAATGAGAGACCAACAGAGCAGAAAGTATTGCATGACGAAGACGTGAGGCATGTTCACTTAAACGACGCTTAATAGGGCGTATTGTTCTTCCAACATAAACAAGGGAGCATGGACACTGAATTAAATACACTACAAAAGTAGAATCACAAGTCGTATCCCAATGACGTTGATACACTCGATGAGTCTTCGGATGTTGCCAATCTATCCCTGTAAGTGTTGTAGCACAGAAAACACATTGCTGACACGCAGTATGGCCAGTAGTAGGGGGATGAAATTGTAAACGATCTTCTTGCATAGATGTTTTTACCAAAATATTACCTAGATTGCGACCCCTAGAAAAAGCAATCTGTAAAGGCACACTAAAACAATCATGTAGTTGAAGAATAGGCCAATGTGTTTTAAGAATCCGTAGCACATCCATACTTCGGGCTGTATATGGCAATATCCCCGTTATCTTAGATTCATATGCTAGGTAAAAAAACCATTGGAGCCAAAGTGTCATCCATTCAATGCACACTTACTGCATTTCCAAAGCTTGTCACTACCTCTCGGAAAACCACATGCCCCTCAGATCCAGTTCCCTCTACCTGGCTTCCAGTGGTGTCTCTTGCACTCTTCCCACCCGCCCTTTCTATCATTAACAATAGTTTGACATCAAGTATTTTCCCATCTGCCTGAAAAGCTGTCATTTGTCCTATTTTTAAAAAAACAACTGCAGACCTGTATCCAATCTGTCCTTCTTATCTAAATTTCTGAAAAAAATGGTCTTTTCTCAACTTATCACCCACCTTGTTAGCACTAATACTTTTCACACTCGTCAGTTTGGTTTTTGGCCTGGTCATAGTGCAGAAACCATCTTTCTCTCCTCAATGAAGTCCATAACTCTCTCAATAAAGGTAATATTTCCCTTGCAGTATCTCTGGATTTATCATCTGCTTTTGACCTGGTCGACTACACAATCTTACACTCGCACTTACATGACATTGGTTTACGCAACACTGTTCTCCAATGGTTTGACTCCTTTCTGGCTGATCATTTCTTCTCTGTAATTTCTAATCTGGCAGTTTCAACTCCCTATCCCCTCAACTGTGGCATATCTCCCTATTCTCTCAACTGCGAGGTTCAGTGTTGGCTCTGCTCCTGTTCAATATTTGTCTATCTCCTCTTACTCTTCTTATACCACTACGCTGATGTTATCTTATTACTACTGCATACTAGCCCTTTCTCTCTTGGTTTCACACCCTCAACAACTGTCTTATTCAGGTAGTCCACTGGCTGAGGGAAAATCACCTTAGTCTTAAAGAAGACCTCAGCAATCTGGTTGACAAGCTTGGCAGTGCCACCGTCTTTGTGTCCTCTTCTCTTTGGGGCTCCTATTCCTTTGATTTCTTCCTTCCGCTACCTTGGTGTTATCCTTGACTCAGCCTTATCTTTTCATGAACACATCAGCTCTCTTATACACAGTTCAATGTTTTCCTTCCGAAAGATCAGAGCTGTCCACCCATTTCTCTCTCCCTCATCATTAACCACTTTGGTTCTATCACTAGTTACCGCATTGTATTGTTGTATTGTAATGCAACAATACAATTTAAATAAATACAACAATACAATTTAAATTAAAATGAAAGGCCAGTGAGGACTATTGTAATGTTGTCCTCACTGGCCTTTCAAACTATGAATTGCAATGACTACAACTCATAAAGAACACTGCTGTGAGATTATTAACTCATGCTTCCAGTTACAACCATGCCACTCCTCTATTAATTCATTTCCACTGGCTCCCCATACCTCATTACATTCATTGCAAACTTCTTATCTTGGTTCACAAAATCCTACATATTGATAACCTGTCCTACCTCTCTTCTCTCATTCTCCACACCCCTTTATGTAAACTGTGTTTCATTCATTACAACCACCTTCACCTTCCCACTGCCTCACAAGTCAGACTTGAAACCACTCGCCACTCAGTATTCTACTTCACCGGTTCCAGCCTCTGCAATAACTTGACTCCCAACCATTGATTAGAGCGATCACACACTGCTTTCAAAGCCCAACTAAAGACACATTTATTTCACAAAGCCTTTGAGCTCCCCATTACCTGACCTTACCAGGAAATCTCTCCTTCCTTTTTCTCCACCTACCCTGATCCATCCGTCTCTTCTATTATGAAATGTATTTCTTTCTTTCTCCCTTTTTAATTGAGTTTTATTGTAAACTACCCTGCTGCTACTGTGAAGGGCAGTATATGAAGTTTTCATAAACAATAAAAGTCCCCAATGTTTCTGAAATCGAGTGGGGGTGTCTATGTCCACTATACCACCTCAGACATGCCTCCACCACACTACCTTCCTACTTGGCCTTCCTCACACTGGAGACATCTTTAAAAGCCATTTGTCAAATGGTTCCAGGAACATCTTCGTGATATGGGCATCTGCATACACATTTTCAGAGGTCCACATTGCGACTAAGGCTTTTAAAATGTATAGCAGCACTGAAAATTGCCACTATACAGATAATTCACTGCTTCAGCCCTACTCTCTCTTCATACTGTCTCTGCATTTTCCGGATGGGACAGAGGCATTCAGGATATTCAGCGGCATTATTCATATAGTTCTGCTGCCTATCCTGGTCATATAGCAGGTACTCCTATGCAAATAACTGATGATTACATCAGTCTGTTTCTATTTAGAAGCAATGTTCAGCCGCAAAATGGGTATTTTTATCCATTTAAATTAGACCTGTTAAATAGAATGCCCAAACTCAACTAATAGTACCACCACAGTCACTGTACTACACATATAGGAGTGGAGGAGTGGTTGGGGCAAGGTACTTCAGACCCAAAGGTCAGGGGTTCAAATTCCACTAGAGGACAGCAACCTTGGGCTGGAAGGACTGGGGTTTCTAGTCCCACAGGTGCTCCTTGTGGTCTTGGGCAAGCCACTTAACCCTCCATAGCCCATGTTACCTGTAAAATAGTTATCTCCAAGTTATAATGCTCTGTTCAATGTAATTTCAGTTTGTTCAATGTAAACCACACTGATGCAGAATAGCACAGTATATAAGAGAATGTAAATAAATATATTCAGTGCCACTAACAATGTGGATAACATTGCAGATTACATATGTAGTAGTTTAAGCATGGAAAGCTGAAATTAGCACAGGGGCCCTGCCAGATAAACATTGATCCTACTGCTTATATTCTGGCTAGCTATATTAAATGGATTGTCTTTAACTCACCTCTTAATATTAAACCAGCATATGCAGGCCATTCATATACATATGGGGGAAATTTTCATGACACTTTTTTCATGTGTAAATCCTATTTTACATGCTGAAAAGGCCTTTTATAAAATTGTGTTGTGGTTCATTGGAGCATAGTTGAAATGGGAGAGGCATGGAGTTGTGATATATGCAGATATTTTAGAAAATATGTGAGTACATGCATAGATTATACCATTGAAACACAGAACATGAAGGTAGATAAAGACTATATAGCATTTCCAGTCTACCCATCCATACTAACTACTAAGCTCTGCAATTCTTTTCTCTACCTTAGATATCCTCTGTGCTTGTCCCATGCTTTCTTGAATTCAAATACAATCCTTGTCTCCTCCGCCTCCCCTGGGAGGCTATTCTATGCAGCCATCCCCTTTCTGTAAATAAATGTTTGCTTAGATTACTCTTTACTCTGTCTCCTTTCACTTTCATCCTATGCCCCTTGTTCCAGAACTTCTTTTCAGTACAAGGAAGGCTGTTTCCAGTGCATTTATGCCATGAAGGTATTTAAACATCTCTGTCATATCTCCCCTCTCTCATATTTCTTTCAAAGTATACTATTGAGATCTTTAAGCCTTTCCCATATGTTTGATGACAAAGAGCACTTACTACAGTTTTTTAGTAGCGCCTTCTTCACCAACTCCATCCTGTTTTTGCACACAGTTCTCCAAATGACGTCTCACCAGAGACTTTTACAGAGGCACTATTATCTCCTTTTTCCTGCTGGCCATTTCTCTTTCTATGCACCCAAACATTTTCTGGCTTTTACTGTTATTTTTTCTACCTGTTTGGTCACCTTAAGATCATCAGACGTGATTATCCTCCAGGTCCCATTCTTCTTTCATGCACAGAAATACTTAAACCCCTGTATTGTCCTGCTCCCTTGGGTTTTGGCAGCCCAAATGCATGACCTTGCATGTTTTTTTGTATTAATTCTCAGCTGCCAAATTCTAGATCCCTCCCCATGTTATCTCTTCTTCAAAGGTGTCTACCCTATTACAGGCTTTGGTTTCAGCCACAAAGAGGCAAACCTTACCTGATAGCCCTTTTACTATATCATTTCCAAATATGTTAAAAAGAGCCAGACCAAGGACTGATTTTTGTAGCATACCATTGGTAATAACCCAATCCTCAACATGAACTTCCTTTGTCACTTTCCATCTAACCAGTTTCTATCCCAGTCAGTCACTTTAGTGCCTATCCCAAGGGAACTAAGTTTATTTATAAGTTGCCTATGTGGAACCGTGTCAAAATTTTTGTTGAAATCTAAGTACACCATATCTAGAGCTCTCCCTCAATCTGTCTGGTTATCCAAAAAAATTAATGAGCTTCTTCTAACAAGACCTACCTATATGGTTCACTAAAGAAGTGGCTGCACAAATAAAGGCAAAAGACCACAGCTTTCACAAAATTCAGAAGATCGCAAAAAGAAGAACACAGAAAAGAATGCAGGATAAAGCTAAAAGAGACAGAGAAATAAGGATAGCCGTAGCAAAGGCAGAGGAAAAGATGGCTTAAGATGTGAAGCATGAAAACAAAACTTTATTTCAGGCATATTCAGGAGAAGAGGAAGATCAGAAGTGGAATTGCAAAAGTATGGAGGATGGATTTGTGGAAATTGACATCGAAAAAGCCATAATGCTAAACAAATACTTTTATTCTGTATTCACAAAAGAAAATCCTGCGGAAGGGCCACGTATGATTGACGAATAAACAAATGGGAATGGAGTAGATACCACACCATTCACAAAAGATGATGTTTTTGAACACTTGTAAAAATGAAAGTGGACAAGGCCATGGGACTGGATGGAATACATCCCAGGATACTGAAAGAGCTCAGAGAGATTCTGTCAGGGCCTTTAAAGGATGTTTTGAATAGATCCTTGGAGACGGGAGATGTTCCACAGAGCTGATGTGCCATGAACAGATGGCTTTGTATAGTGGATAGCAAAATACTGACACACGCAAAACATGTTATATGCCCATGCCCTACCACACAAGGCACCCAACACACCTGATGGCAGTTACATAGCATATGTGCGTGTTAGTGGCTTAAACAGCATTGTAGACTGCCTACACATGAGTATGTGCTGTGCCAAAAACAACCAGAAGCCATTTACACAGGTAACTAGGACAGTTTACTTGTAGAAATGGCCTCAAAAATCAGGGACACAATCTACAATGATGACATGGAGGTAGGTAAGAGAAGCACGTGTTGGCACAGTAGTCCAAAAAATGTTTCTCACGGGTGCTGAGGCAGCAGAATACAATTATTTTATTTATTTATTTTATTTATTTGCATTTCTTATATACCGCGCTATTATAATCAGTGAGGTGTACATTTGAACAGAACACACCACAATGTAACAGACTACATTGAGTTTTACAGTGAAGAGGGGTAGCAAACATGGACGTAACCGGGGAAACTATTTACATATTATGGTAACTATGTACATAAATGTAGGTTTTATGTGAGAGACATAGATGGAGCATTTATCGGAAGGGTATATAGGACGTGGTGGAAGAGGAAGGGAGAGCTGATTAACCATTTTCTGCAGGAGGCTTGGGTATGGGGCAGTCTGGGTAGGGGGGCAGGGTGACGGCTGTGGGTCTTTCAGAGTCGGAATCAGGGTAGTATTTTAGGAACAGGTGATGTTTGAGAGCCTTTCTGAATAGCATTAGGTTCGTGATGGCTCAGTTTTCAGGTGGGAGGGCGTTCCAAGCTCTAGGTGCGAATAAGGAGAAGGCTCTGCTGGCTGTCGTCTTTGAGCATTTTGTCAACATCTTAGGGACTTCTAGTGTGTTCAAAAATGAGGACCTCCTGCTCCTGTTGACTGGCGTGCTGTGGATAAGCTTAGTGATGGGCGCAGGGCCGGCCCGTCCATTGAGCAAGAATGTTTTTTGCACAGGGCCCCGCGTTTCAGGGGCTCCGCGCAAAGAACATTCTGCTTTTTTTCAAAATTAAGTAAAAAAAAAAAAAGCTGGCTGCTACCGCTACCGCTGCCGCTGCCGCCGCAGCAGCAGCACAATGGAGTGTCCCGCGGGGCCCCCTCTGCCCAGCTGAGCTCTCCCTCTGCGATGGCTGAGCCCCTCTGTGCTGGCTTTCAGATACGTGAAGGGAGAGTGTCTCCCTCACGTCTCTGTTAAGCCTGCAGGGGCAGATGGGTAATTTCGCATCAACCCCTGCAGGCTTAACAGAGATGCGAGGGAGACACTCTTCCTTCGCGTATCTGAAAGCCGGCACAGAGGGGCTCAGCAGTCGCAGAGAGAGGGAGGGAGGGACTCAGCCGGGCAGAGGGGGCCCCGCGGGACACTCTATTCTGCCGCTGCCGCGGCGGTAGCAGCCAGCTTTTTTTTTTTTTTTAATGTTCCTTGAACCGATGAGGGGGGGGGGGCGAGGACTGGTAATGGGCTATGGGGGGGGTAGGACTGGAAATAGGCTGGGGGGGTTAAGACTGGAGGTGGGCTGATGGGGTTAGGACTGGTATTGGGCTGTGGGCTGTTGGGGGGGGTTAGGACTGGTAATGGGCTGATGGGGGCTGTCTGGTAATGGGCTATGGGGGGTTAGGACTGATAATGGGCTATGGGGGGGCTAGGACAGGAAATGGGCTGATGGGGAGGGGTTAGGACTGGTAATGGGCTGTGGGCTGATGGGGGCTGTCTGGTAATGGGCTATGAGGGGGTTAGGACTGATAATGGGCTATGGGGGGGGGGGCTAGGACAGGAAATGGGCTGATGGAGAGGGGTTAGGACTTGAGGTGGGCTGATTGGGTTGGGACTGGTAATGGGCTGTGGGCTGATGGGGGGGGGGTTAGGACTGGCAATGGGCTATGGGGGGCTGACTGGAAATGGGCTGATGGGGGGTTAGGACTGGTAATGGGTTATAGGGGGGGCTTAAACTGAAAATGGGGTGATGGGGGGTTAGGACTGGAAGTGGGTTGATGGGGGGCTAGGACTGGTATTGGGTTGGGGGGTTGCTAGGAATGGAAATGGGCTGATGGGGGGCTAGGACTGGAAATGGGCTGATGCAGGAACTAGAAGGGAATGGATGCTGGGTGAGGCTGGAACTAGAAGGGAGCTGATGTTGGGGGAGGATTAGAATGGGATGGGGCTGGGAGAGTGAAATGGAGAGGGAAAAATATTTTGTGTGGGAGGGATGAAAAATCTACAATTGGCCGGGTATTGGGAGAGTAAGTGGGGATTGAGGATGGAGGGGTAAAATTTGAGTGGATGAAATAGGAATGAGGAAAGTGCAAAAGGAGAAAGATTAGTATGTTAAAGCAGATGTAGAGAGAGAATGGAAAAAAAACTAGGAGAGAAGAAAGGACAAATGGACAGCAGACGATGGAGAGTTAGCAGAAGACACGAAGAAACCAGAAGAAAGTGGCTGGAGCAATTGCAGCTGAAAAAAAATGCACAAAAGGTAGAAAAATATCTCTTTATTTTGAATTTATTAATTGGAATATGTCAGCTCTGGTAAATGTGCATCATTAATGTCTGCGCTTTGTTTAGTACAAGAGCAAATTAATGTATAGTTTCATTTCTACAGTGTTGTACATTCCAAGTTTGGCTTTTGGGATTCCCAGTCACAGGTACACTAAAAAAATTTTTTTTTAAACTGCCTCTAATGTTTCGATTGATTTTTATGTTTTTTGGTGCGCTGAATCCAAATCTGGTAACCAATTTGCTCCATCACGTACAGATTTTTTGCTACATTGGGTTAGCAGTTTGAGGTGAACGTTTCAGATTGAGTGCGATCAAGATAAAAGTTTCTTGGATGAATTCTTTATACTAATTGTTTAGTAGTTATTCAAATAAGAATAAAGAAAATTGTAACAAGGCAGCACATAAGAATAGAGTAATGTCAACAAAACACACTGTGATGGTAGCAAAATTGTCTGCACTTAAAACAGCCACATACATGTGCACAAACATTGAGCATATAAGAGTGAGGTTAGACACAAAGCAAAGCAAAGAAATGTGCAAAAAATGTTGTACAGGTATGTATGTAAGAATAGAAAACGCAAACCGCACCATTGCAATACATGAAGACAAACACCCGATGGTGTGAAAATAAAATTCTAATAAATGAGATCCGACACTGTGGTAATAACTAGCAAATTTTTATTTCAAAGTTTAGTAAAAACACGATATTTGTCAACACAGTTTAGATTTTAAAGTCATTCTTGGGTCAATCAATCTCCTGGTGGGCCCGTTTCTTCTTCCCCCGAATGCTTCTCTTGGTGCGCTGCTTGGCGTATTTTTCATCTGGGGTTTCCCGCAGCAGCAACTAGCAGAAATCAGCCATCATAGTGGTGTTCCATCTTCCTTGGTACCTTCTCTCTGCGTCCTTGATGTCCTGGTGAAACCTTTCACCTTGTTCTTCACTGTACGCCCCCAAGTTTTCGGGAAAGTAGTTCACATGGGAGTGCAAGAAATGGACTTTCAGGCTCATGTTACAGCCTTGTTCTTTGAAGGCATTGAGCATCCTGGCAACAATATCCTTATAGTTCTCATCCCGCCTGTTCCCCAAGAATTTGAGAACAACATCCCTGAAGGAATCCCAGGCTTCTTTTTCCTTCTCAGACATCGTTTCAGCGAATGCTCCATCTGAAATGAGTTTCCTTATATCAGGGCCAACAAACACTCCTTCCTTTAGCTTTGCTTCAGAAAGTCGGGGGAACTTTGAGCAAAGGTACCGAAAGCACTCACCATCTTTTGGAAGGGACTTGATGAATTGCTTAATGAGACCCAACTTAATGTGGAGAGGTGGTAATAGAATTTTATCACGAGGTACCAAGCTCTCATGAAGAACATTTTTCTCACCGGGTCTCAAATACTCCCGAATTGGCCAGTCTTTTTTCCCCCAGTGTAGGTCGCGGGCCCGGCTATCCCACAAGCAAAGGAAGCAGGGATATTTGGTGAAACCGGATTGCTGCCCTAATAGCATGGATAGAATTTTAAAGTCTCCACAAATCATCCACTTATGCTCATCATAACGAATCTTCTGAAGAATCAGGGCCAAATTCTCGTATTTTTCTTGGAGAATAACAGAGTGAGCAATAGGAACTGAAGCGAATGTGTTGCCATTATGAAGAAGAACACCTTTTATGCTGTCTTTTGACGAATCAATGAACAGCCGCCATTCATCAGGATCATACTTGAGTTTAAACTTTTCCATCACTCCGTATATATCGTTGCAAAATACCAAATCTTCCTCTTTGCTGAAATACTTCAAAAATTGTGTCTTGCGGTTGCGGTACCAATAAAAAGTTGTTCCTGGTGACAATAGATTTTTCTGTTTAAGCCGAGAACCTAGCAGTTGGGCAGCATCTTTTGGGAGTCCTAAATCCCGGACTAAATCATTCAATTCAGCTTGAGAGAAAAGTTCAGGTTTCGGATCTGGTTCAGTTTCAAACTCGGAAGTACTGGACTCATCGGGAAAAGCCATCTGATGAGTCTCATCATGATCAGAACCGTCCACACAAATATGATCCAAAGATTTTGGTGGTTCAGGCACAGGTACTTCGTTGCTATGAGGCATAGGCCTAATTGCTGAGGGAAGGTTGGGGTAACTTATTACGTTCTTATTTTTTAAGTTGTATCCCTTCACAATGCAAGAGCAAAAATAGCAGTCACTGCTGTGGTCTCTTTGTTCACGCCACATCATAGGTATTCCGAAACGAAATGCTTGTTTTTTACCTTTCATCCATAAGCGTAGATCTTCCTCACATGTCTTGCACACTTTGTGAGGAGCCCACGGTTTGTCTTGATCGCCTAACTTCAAACCGAAATAGGCGAAATATACTTTTTTAATAAATGCAGAAATGTTCCTCTGCCGCTTTTTCACGGTATATTCCCCACAAATAAAGCAAAAAATGTCCGGAGAGTTGACGCAACCTTTGGCTCTGTGAGCCATCACAAATACACAGCACTGCAAACTACAACTGTAGTGAACCACTTCGGAAGAAAGCTGGATTACGACTGAGCAAACAAAAGGTAATAATGAACTTGCAAGAAACTGAAATTTGCCAGGAACGTTCATGTCGCAACCACCGTGTTTGAGCGAGCGAACGAGGCGAGGCGAACAGGAAAGAACATGCGCCAGCGCGAGTACTGGATTTAGCCCCCCGCCTCCCAATTGTCCTGTTAATGTATAAAATGAATACAAAACACTCTAAAATATCATGAGGGAGTGTTTCTAGTTAGTTAATCATTACAACCTCTATTTTGGGCCAAGAAAATAAACTGCAGTCGGCTAAAAAGAAATTATGTGAACATTCCTTATATGGGTAAGAAATCTAATTTTGCAAGAAAACGTGACGTGATGGAACATTTTGGCTATTTTTCCTGGATTCAGCACCCCAAAATCTATAGGAATCAGTTGCAAAACTGGAGGCAGTTTTTTGGTAGTGTACCTGTGTTATTGTCGTCCTGTTTCTAAATTGTGATTCCTTGTTTGGTGATGGTTTATGTTCTGTTCATGTGTAACTGAGCTGAGGTATTCTGTTTATATAATTCCTATTTGACATTGCCACTTGTTCTCTTTCCCCAGTAGGTCATGTATTGGTATTCTCTGAAATGTATTGGGTTAATATTTGCATGTTTCCTTTTGATAGGTAGGGTATGGTGCTTTGTGAGTCCTGGTAGTGCTGTTAGGATACGGCGGGTTTGCTATGGGTTCTAAATGGGCAGTGTTTGTAGTAGTTCCTAATGTGTCTGGCGGTTGGCACTGGATTATAGTAATGTAGAAATCTTTTAGCCTTTCTTTATTCATACACTCATTAAGAGGCATGTTTACTAAAAGCTAGTATATGGTAACATTA
Source organism: Ichthyophis bannanicus (assembly GCA_033557465.1). Lineage (NCBI taxonomy): Eukaryota > Metazoa > Chordata > Amphibia > Gymnophiona > Ichthyophiidae > Ichthyophis > Ichthyophis bannanicus. The sequence continues at coordinate 529,151,405 of CM066035.1, forward strand.
TGCAAATATTTATGCAAATGAGGCCCCGCACCGAGTCTCCGCACATGGCCCCGCACCCCCCTTGGGCAACCCCTGGATGGGCGTGGGGGGCTGATTCTTTGAGGCCTTGAATGTCAGGACTAGAGTCTTGTATTGGATTCTAGCCTGCAGAGGTAGCCAGTGTAGGTTCTTCAGGATAGGCATTATGTGGTCTGATCTTGATACTCCTACAAGTACCCTTGCCGCTGAGTTCATGGCAAGTCGGAGTGGGCTTAGTGTAGACTGTGGGAGTCCGTGGAGGATGATATTGGCAAAGTCAAGGTGTGGAATAACCAAGGCCTGGAAGATTGAGCGGTAGTCGGTGAAGTCAAGTAATGGGCGGAGATGGCGCAGTGTTCGGATCTTGTGATAAATTGCTTTCGTGGTGTGTTTGACGTGCGCGGACATATCAAGTCGTTGGTCGAGTGTAATGCCCAGATAGCGAATTGTGGATTTGGCCTTAAGTTCAATGTTGTTAACTTGAAGTGAAGGAGGTGGCATAAACTTCTGATTTCTCGTGATGAATAGGACGTCAGTTTTGCTGTGGTTAATACGTAGGTTTTGTGTTAGGAGCCAGTCTGCTACTGCTTCAAAGCATCTTATTATTGGTGAGAAGTCTGGTTGATCAATCTTGAAAGGTGTGTACATCAGGATGTCGTCTGCATAGGCCAGGCATTAGATATTGAAAGAGCGAATCAAAGCACAGATGGGCTGCATAGATGTTAAACATAAGTGCAGATAGGGATTTTATTTATTTATTTAGCTGTATTTATATCCCGCTTTTCTCCGGGTCAAAGCGGTGTTACATAGAAGGGTGGGGGAATTAAGTTGGTAGGGTAGGGCCATCACCAGGGAGGCAACATTTATGGCCTGTGAGAGAGTCAATTGGACCGTTAGATGATAGAGGGGTAAAAGGGGCAGTAAGAGGAGACAAGGATATAGCAGAGAGACTGAATGAATTCTTTGCTTCGGTCTTTACTGAGGAAGATGTAGGGATGTTACCCATGACTGAAGTGGTACTTAAAGGTGATACTGCAGAGGAATTGAGAGAAATATCACTACACCGGGAAGATATATTACAACTATTTGATAAACTGAATAGTAGCAAATCACCTGGACCGGATGGTATACATCCCAGAGTGTTGAAAGAACTGAAATATGAGATCGCGGACCTGCTATTGGTAATCTGTGAACTTTCATTAAAATCATCTGTAATACCTGAAGATTGGAGGGTCGCCAACGTAACACCAATTTTTAAAAAAGGTTCCAGGGGTGACCCGGGAAATTACAGACCGGTGAGCCTGACATCAGTACCGGGGAAAATGGTAGAAACCATCATAAAGAACAAAATTACACAACATGTAGATAGTCATGGCCTAATGGGAGACAGCCAACATGGCTTTAGACCAGGAAGATCTTGTCTTACTAATCTGATATGTTTCTTTGAAGGTGTGCATAAACAGGTAGACAAAGGTGAGTCGGTTGATATAGTGTATCTGGACTTCCAGAAAGCTTTTGACAAGGTCCCCCATCAGAGACTTTTGGCAAAACTAAAAAGTCATGGGATAGGAGGCAGTGTACTATTGTGGATCGGGAACTGGTTAAAAGATAGAAAGCAGAGGGTAGGGCTAAATGGCCAATATTCCCAATGGAAAAAAGTGAATAGTGGAATACCCCAGGGATCTGTACTGGGTCCGCTACTTTTTGACATATTCATAGATGACCTGGAAAAGGGAATAACTAGTCAGGTTATCAAATTTGCAGATGACACAAAACTGTTTAAAGTTGTTAAAACCCAAGAGGATTGTGGAAAGCTGCAGGAGGATCTGGATAAATTGGAAGACTGGGCATCCAAATGGCAGATGAAATTTAATGTGGACAAATGCAAAGTTATGCACCTAGGAAAGAACAACCCACACTATAGTTACACGATGCAAGGCTCCACATTAGAAACCACCACCCAGGAAAAGGACTTAGGAGTCATCGTGGATAACATGTTAAAACCCTCCGCCCAGTGTGCAGCGGCGGCCAAGAAAGCAAATAGAATGCTAGGTATCATAAAGAAAGGGATGGAGAATAAAACAAAGGATATTATAATGCCTCTGTATCGCTCCATGGTACGACCGCACCTTGAATATTGTGTGCAATTCTGGTCACCGTATCTTAAAAAGGACATAGCGTTATTAGAAAAAGTACAGAGAAGAGCCACCAAATTGGTGAAGGGGATGGAAGGCTACTCCTATGAAGAGAGGCTAAAAAGGTTAGGGCTCTTTAACCTGGAAAAGAGACGGCTGAGAGGAGATATGATAGAGGTCTATAAATTAATGAATGGAGTGGAACGGATAAACGTGGATCAATTGTTTACGCTAGCAGAATATAGAAAGACTAGGGGACATGTAATGAAACTACAGGGTAAACTATTTAAGACAAATAAGAGAAAATATTTTTTCACTCAACGTGTAATCAAACTCTGGAATCTGTTACCGGAGGATGTAGTAAGGGCTGTTAGTATAGCTGGGTTTAAAAAAGGTTTGGACAAGTTCCTGGAGGAAAGGTCCATAAACCACTATTAAAAAGGGACCCAGGATATCAATGCTTGACCCAGTACAAGCATTGTGGAACCTGTGGTCTTTTGGGGATATTGCTAGGTGTGTAGGACCTAGATTGGCCACTGTTGGAAACAGGATACTGGGCTTGATGGACCTCGGTCTGACCCAGTATGGCATGTCTTATGTTCTTATGTTCTTATGATTTTGACATGGTACAGACTTTGGACATGGGACAGACTTTGGACATGGGACAGACATGGACATGGGCAGGTTACTGTGTTTTGAATCAGAGGTTCTTGGTGGACGAGATCAGAGGTTAGTTCGCTTTTTGGTGGGGGTCGTGTTGAGGTATTCCTGGAACAGGATGGTTTTCAGCTGTTTCCTGAAAGATGGTAGATCGGTGTTGTTTCTGAGATAACTCGGTAAAGAGTTCCATAGGGATGGAGCATAAAGTTCAAAGGCTCGGTTGCTGGTCCGTTGCAAGCATTTAGTTCTTTTGTGGGGGATGGTGAGGGAATTGCTGGATATTTGTCTTGTAGTTCTGCCATGGGCTGGGTGAGACAGTAGGGTGTTCCCTGAGGTACACCTTGCTTCAGTGTAAATGGTTCTGATGTAGCGGAGCCTGCTCTGACTTGTTGCCATCTGTTGCACAGGTAAGATCTGCACCAGGTTAGGGCTGAGCCTTGTATGCCTTTGTCTTTGAGGCGAAGTAGTAGTGTCTCGTGGTTCACCGAATCAAAAGCAACTGCAATGTCCATAAAGATGAGGACAAATCCTTTATGAATGTTGTCAAGTCTGGTGACTAGGTTGTTAAAGAGGGTTGTGAGGATGGTGTCGACACCATGTGCTTCTCTGAAGCCGTGTTGGGAAGGGTCAAGTGGTGCTTCGGTGTCGACATGCTGTTGAATTTGTCGCTGGACTATCTTCTCAATGATTTTGGCTAGCAAGAGGATGTTTGAAATTGGTCTAAATGATTCGACTTTAGATGGGTCGAGTCTGCTATTTTTCAGTAGTGGGCGGATTGATGTGTACTTTAGGCTCTGTGGGAAGGATCCTGTTAAGAAGGATTAGTTCAAGATTCTGCTTATGGTTGGGCTGAGGGCGTGGCGCAGCTCTTTAATCCAACTGGCTGGACAGGGATCATAGGGTGCGGTGGTAAGGTTAATGGAGGAAATGATGTCTTCAATCTCTTTGTTGGATACCTCGCAGAATTTCAGCAGAGCGGCTGGCTGGGAAGTGATGTGCGGGGTGGAGGGGGATATGGAGGTAGTATTCATATTAGTCTGGATCATCTTCGATTGTAGATAGTTGGAGTAGTCTTGTGGGTGGGGCATTTGTGGTTGACCTAGGGTTGGATCACCTGTTAAGGACTTTACAATAGAAAATAGGTTGTTGTTTTCAATAAGGAATAAGTCATTTGTTTTAAAAGAGTGAGTTCTTGAGGAGTTGACAATTACACTCTTTACTGTGACCGAAGAATTTTTTGGATTGCTCTGCAAGCAATTGACACATCCTGTAGATATGGATGGCCATATGGCCACACATATACCGTGTATGCACCTAGCTACATGTGTGACCATATGGCCTGTGTGACTGCTGCTTGCATGGACCTGTGAAGCTCCCTCAATGATAACTAGTATTCACGGCCCTGACCTTGTCCTGGCCAACTCACTGCTTCTCCACAACATCCATGTAATAGGTTGGACATGCCATTTGTTGTTCTCTGACAGTGACAGTTTATGGCCCGACCTCTGTGAATACACCACAAAGTCACATATCCACTCCTTACTCACATATCATGCATACTCCTGTAACTGATTACCCGATGGTCTCTCTGGGTATCAACTCTCTCCCCTTAGATATGTACCACCCTCCTCTTTGCGACATGTCTCCCACAAGTAATGTTGTGCTTGTCTCTCCCCATTTTCATGCCACTTTAATGGCCCCATATCTATTTCCGCATCCATTTTGAAGGGCACCTGGTGACCTTGACTTGCATTTGCACAGCACCTCCACACTACCTTTCCTCTCAGTAATCTCCATAACCCCCACCCCTTTGGGGATTGTGCCCTTTGTCATATAAACTCTATATGTTTTATTTTTTATTTATTTGTGTGCTTTTCTATACCGCCCCTTCCAGAGATCAAGGGCGGTTTACAAGGAACTTAAAACAACAATACAGCAGAACAGTGCAATATTGCATTACATTAAACATTAAGTATTACATAAGAACTATGATACATGGAAAACAGTGTGTAAGCTATTAATAAAAGGAACATAACTATGTTACAAGGAACCACAAATGGCAAGTTATTTACATGGTTAGCAAGAGTTATTTGCAGTCATAAGTACAATATTGGGAGGATGCTGACTTGAGGGGATATTCAAATGAAGTCTGGATTTAGGTGGGGTAAACTTGTGTTTGGTTAGTTGTATGTTCTTGTGTAGTAAATTTGATTTCAGGTTGTAGGTTGCTATAGTGTTGAGTAAAGAGGTAGGTTTTTAGTTCCTTCCTGAAAGATGTGAGATCCTTAATCTCTCTTAGGTTTAGGGGCAGTTTATTCCATTGGCTGGGAGCATAAAATGAAAAGGCAGTGTTGGAGGTTATTTGTTTTGATTTTGTCACGGCAATGGGAATTAATAGCATGTTGAGGTTAGTTTTTCTTCTAGTTCTGTTTTCTTGTGGGGTTTGAAGTAGAGTTGCCAACTGTGATGGGGCTAGGTCATTAATGAGTTTAAAAGTTGTGACAAGTGTTTTATATTGAATCCTACTATAAATGGGTAGCCAGTGAAGAGCGTATAGGATAGGAGAAATGTGATCGAATATTTTAGCTTTAACAATGATTCGAGCAGTGACATTCTGAGCTCTTTGAAGGATGTGTAAATTCTTTTTGGATGTTCCTTGGAGGATGCCATTGCAGAAGTCTAAGTGTGGCATAATGAGAGCCTGGACAACTGTTCTGAAATCGTTGATGTCAATGAGGGGTCGGAGTTGCTGTATGGTTCTCAGTTTGAAAAATATAGTTTTGGCAGTCTGTTTTATGTGATTAGTCATGCTTAGGGTTTTGTCTAGTGTCACTCCAAGGTATTTAATTTCAGATTTGACTGGTAGAGTAATGTTCAGAATGTTGATGGAAGTTGGGGGGGTGAAGGTGGTATTTCTTGTTACGAAGAGTGCTTCAGTCTTTTTGTAATTAATATCCATATGGATAGAGTGGAGCCATTTTTCAGCTTCAGAGAGGCAGGAGGCGATATTGAGGAAATTAAGGTTAGTTATGTCTAAAGGAGCGAACAGCATGATGTCGTCCGCATAGATAAAATATCTTAGATTGTGACGTTGAAAGATTGCACAAATAGGTTGTATATAGAGGTTAAAAGTAATGCAGAGAGTGAGGATCCTTGTGGGATACCACGTTCTTGTGGGAATGGTAGTGAGGGGGAATGGTCTAAATGGACATATTGGAAGCGATTAGAAATGTAGGACTTAAACCAGTTCAAAGTGGTATCTTTCAAACCTAGTTGTGATAGCCTAGATAAGAGGGTATTATGGTCAACACTGTCAAAAGCTGAGGAAATGTCAAGGAATATGAGTAAGAAGGTCTGCTTTGTGTTATCAATACCTCGGATAAGTGAATCAAGAAGGGATATGAGTAAGGTTTCTACTCCGTGATAAGAGCGGAAACCATACTGGTACTCATCCAAAGGGAAGTTGGTATCAATATGATCTTGGAGTTGTATCTGGGCTACCTTTTCAATGATTTTGGCTAAAAAAGGTATGCTGGCAATGGGGCGGTATGAGGATGGGTCTGAACTGTTAAGGGTTTTATTTTTTAGTAAAGGGCGAATCGCCGAGTATTTCAGATCATCTGGCATGTAACCTTGAAGTAGGGATTGATTTACCAGTTTCAAGATGTATGGAGCTAGTTCGGATTTTGTTGCTTTAACCCAAGATATCGGGCATGGGTCCAGTAGTGAAGTGGTAGTATTGAGGTTTGATATAATCTCAAGCAGTTGTTTGTTGGAGATTGTATGGAATGAGCTCCACTCAGTGATGGAATTTGGTGTGGGAGAGGTTAGGATAATGCTTGGACGGGCGCTTAGTTTGAGCTTATTGGCAAAATGGTTTGCAAGGAGTTGTGGATCTATTGGTGTTTTATTAGGGGTGTTATCGGGAACCTTAGTTAGAGATTTAATAATCTCAAAAAGTTCCCTAGGTCTATTGATGGACTTAGATAATGTTTTGGTGTAGAATAGCCTTTTTGTGTTGTTAATGGCTTCCTTGTATGTTTTAAGGCTTGAGAAATATTGAACCCTGAGTTCAGATGTTTTTTTCTCTCTCCATTTAGTCTCTAATTTCCGAAGGTTTTTCTTTAGTGTAGCAAGTTCAGAGGTGTACCATTTCTCGGACAAGCTAGATCTAGATTTTCTTTTATTAGAGGTTGAATATTTAGCTTCTGATTCAATAATAGAGTTCCAGGTAGAAACAAATTCGTTAAGATTATTTGACGTACTGTCTAATTTTGGAGAAATAGATTCTAAGAAACTTTCTTTGTTGAACTGGCGAAAACTTTGTTTTGTGCATTTGGCGTTATTGTGAGTAGAGTTGGTGGGTTGGAATGGAAGAGAGAAATGTATCAGGAAGTGATCTGACCATGGTACTTGAGTTGTGGTGGGCGAAGTAGAAAAAGATGAGAGTGTGAGGTGAGATGGAAAGAATATTAGATCAAGGGTATTACCTTTGCAATGAGTGGGGTGGGTCATTATTTGTTTAAAATCCATTTCCTCCATTGCTTCAATGAAAGATAGTGCATGGCTATCTGGTAATGAGGCAAGGTTAAGATCTCCTAAAATAACAGAGGGCTTTCTCAGTGAAGAGTTACATGCAACCTCAAGTATTATGTCTAGATTATGTATGTCAGGTGTGGGGGGTCTGTAGATAAGGCAGATGGCTATATTGTTATTTTCTATTCTGAGTATATCAATACCATCATGTTTATCTAGTAGGGTAGGCGAAAGATTGAGATGAGATTTTGCTATTATAAGAACTCCGCCACCTCTTTTTCTGTCTCTATTATTGTTGAGTATGGTATAACCATGTACTCCTAGTTGGTTAAGGAGAACTGAGTCAGATTCGTTTAGCCACGTTTCAGTTATGTAGAGTAGGTGAGGATTTTCATCTATAATAAGATCGGTTATGATGGTGATTTTGTTCCTAATTGATCTGGCGTTGATAAGTATGCAATTTAGTTGTGTTGATTGTGTAGTGATTTGTATGGGGTTATTAATTGGTGAAGGGTTCAATTGGATTAGTCTTTGAACATGAATATGTTGGTTTGTGCGTGGTTTGTTTATGGATGGATTACTGATAATATATCTTTGTGTGTTGTGTCTGGGTTTGTATGGGATGATATGAATGTGTGCAGGCTTGAAAATGTTTGAGGTTGGAGTTAAAGAGTGAATGGGAGGGGTGTGGGAGAGTAGTACCCCTAGTGTGAGCATTAGAATATTTAAGGTGAGTGTAAGAAATCTTTTTAGATCCATTGTTAGTTATATAGGTAGGTATAAGGGTCAGAAAAGTTTTGCTGTGGATAATAGAAGCACGTTAGTACTGAAATGTATAGTACGTGATAGTAATAATGTATTATTAGATTTTGAGATACAGATGCAACAGCTATTGGTTGAAGTTATCAGATTGATAGCGAATCTGCTGATAGCAGTTCCAGGAGAACTGAGTGGTTACTGACAACAGTATAGTGTGTAATGTGTTACTAACAACAGTATAGTGTGTAATGTGTTACAAACAACAGTGTGAAGTTACAAACAACAGTATGATAGTTTCAGTTCAGCTGGAGATCAGACATTAATCATTAACCTTCTGTTCTATTGCTAGATCCTGACTTTGCCCCATTTACCTTGCTGTACTTTTGACATGTTACAAGATGCCTGTGTCTGCACGCCAGGCCCCTTATCTTACCCCATTCATATCCTGCCCGAGCACTCACATCTTTGCTGCAGCTTTTGGTTCCTGCCTTTCATGTTCTCCTGGTTTTATTTAGCAGTCCCCCATTTTTGTCTGTGTCTACGCCGTCTGTGTTGTTGGTCTTTACTAGATGTTAGGCTCTGCAGAGCAGGGTATGTTTCACACATGTGTGTACAGTGCCGCACACATCCTGTAGAGCGATACATATGCTCAGTAGTAGCAGTAGGGGTAGTAGTCTGACATTTATGGCTGTCTTTGTCATTACCATGGCAAGGTACGTGTACATGCCCATACCTGTTGTGAACATAAGAACATAAGGTATGCCATACTGAGTCAGACCAAGGTCCATCAAGCCCATTATCCTGTTTCCAACAGTGGCGAATCTAGGTCATAAGTACCTAGCAGTTTCCCCAAAAGACACAGGTTCCTCAATGCTAGTATTGGGTCAAGCAGTGATATTCCAGGTCTCTTTTAATAATGGTTTATGGACCTTTCTTCCAGGAACTTGTCCAAACCTTTTTTAAACCCAGCTACATTAACAGCTTTTAATACATCTTCCGGTAACAAATTCCAGAGTTTTATTACACATTGCATGAACAAATATTTTCTCTTATTAGCCTTAAATAGTTTACCTGTAGTTTCATTGCATGTCCCTTAGTCTTTCTATATTCTGATGATGTAAACAATCGATTTATGTTTACCCATCCCACTCCATTCATTAATTTATAGACCTCTATCATATCTCCCCTCAGCAGTCTCTTTTCCAGGTTGAAGAGCCCTAAACCTTTTTAGCTTCTCTTCCATCCCCTTTACCATTTTGGTAGCTCTTCTCTGTACCTTTTCTAATAACGCTAGATCCTTTTAAAAATACGGCGACCAGAATTGTACACAGTACTCATGATGCAGTTGCACCATGGAATGATACAGAGGCATTATAATATCCTTTGTTTTGTTTTCCATTCCTTTCCTTATGATACCTAGCATTCTATTTGCTCTCTTGGCTGCCCGCTAGACACTGGGTGGAGGGTTTTAACATCATATCCACAATGACACCTAAAGCTTTTTCATGGGTGGTGGTTTCTAATGTGGAACCCTGCATCTTGTAACCATAGTTTGGGTTTTTCTTTCCTAGGTGCATAACTTTGCACTTGTCCACATTAAATTTCATCTGCCATTTGGATGCCCAGTCTTCCAATTTATCAAGATCCTCTTGCAATTTTCCACAATTCTCATGGGTTTTAACAACTTTAAATAGTTTTGTGTCATCTGCAAATTTGATAACCTCACTTGTTATTCCCTTTTCCGGGTCATTTATGAATATGTCAAAAAACAGTGGACCAAGCACAGATCCCTGGGGTACTCTACTATTCACCTTTCTCCATTGGGAAAATTGGCCATTTAGCCCTACCCTCTGCTTTCTATAATTTAACCAGTTCCTGATCCACAATAGTACACTGCCTCCTATCCCATGACTTTTTAGTTTTGCCAAAGGTTTCGGTTGAGGGTCCTTGTCAAAAGCTTTCTGAAAGTCCAGATACACTATATCACAGATTACTAATAGCAGCTCTGCAATTTCATATTTCAGTTCTTTCAACACCCTTGGATGTATACTATCCGGTCCAGGCGATTTACTACTCTTCAGTTTATCAAATAGTTGTAATACATCTTCCTGGTGTATCAATATTTCTTTCAATTATTCTGCAGTATCACCTTTAAATACCACTTCAGTCATGAGTAACATCCCTTCATTTTCCTCAGTAAAGACCTAAGTAAAGAATTCATTCAGTCTCTCCGATATAGCCTTGTCCCCTCTTACTGCTTCTTTTACCCCTCTATCATCTAATGGTCCAACTGACTCTCTCATAGGTTTTTTTTGCTACGAATGAACTTGAAAAAGTCTTTATTATGTGTTTTTGCTTCCACAGCAAGCTTCTTCTTAAATTCTCTCTTTGCCTGCCTTATCAATGCCTTGCATTTAACTTGCCAGTGCTTGTGCTGTTTCCAGTTTTCGCCTTTTGGCTCCTTTATCCATTTCATGAAAGATGCTTTTTTTTTGGCAACAACAGCCTCTCTGACCTCACCTTTAAACCATGCTGGCAGTTTTTTGGACTTTCTTCCACTTTTTTAAAGCATGTAATACATCTGGTCTGGGCTTCCAAGATAGTATTTTTAAACACCCAAGCTTGATATGTCTTCAACCTTTGCAACTGCTCCTTTTAGTTTTTTTTAGCTATTTTCCTCATTTTATCATAGTCTCCCTTTTGAAAGTTAAAAGGTAGTACTGTGGATTTCCTTACCATCCCTCCTCCATTAATTAAATCAAATGCGATCATGCTATGGTCACTATTGCCAAGTGACCCCAACACCCTTATCTCTTGTACCAGATCTGGTGTTCCACTAAGGACTAGGTCAAAAATGGCTTCCCCTCTGGTCGGTTCATGAACCAGCTGCTCCAAGAAGCAGTCATTGATTTCATTTAGAAACTTTATCTCCCTAGCATGTCCTGCCGTGATACTGACCCAATCAATACCGGAGTAATTGAAATCACCCATTATTATTAGTGTGCTGTAACATTTGTTAGCTTCCCTGATTTCTTTGAGCATTTCATTATCCATTTGTTCATTCTGGCCAGGCGGTCGCCATCGCCTTCCCTTTTTAACAAGGAATTTCAATCCAGTACATGCTTATAGTGATTGTAAACCGCTCTGATGCCCTTCAACCTGGGCGGTATATCAAGGAATTGCATAAACATAAACATAGAGATTCTACAGCAAATTTTGTTTCCTGCAAAACTTTAATCCTTTGTTACTCAATGCCATCTCTAAAATAGAGAGCAACCCCTCCACCAATTTGATCAGTTCTATCATTGCGATATAATTTGTACCCAGGTATCGCAGTGTCCCACTGGTTGTCCTCCTTCCACCATGTCTCTGAGATAGCAATCATATCTAACCTCTCATTTAGTGCTATATATTCTAACTCTCCCATCTTATTTTTTAGACTTCTAGCATTTGCATACAAGCATTTTATAGACTGTATTTTATTCATATTGAACTGGCTATCGATAGACAGGGGTAATTTGGAATCTTTACTCTGTCTGCTCCGTACTGAAGGGCATTTGTGCTACTTTTGTCTTTATTGGAACTTCTCTGCTGATATGCCCTGACTTCATTCTTTTGGTAGCATCTTTCAAGGATACATTGTTCTGAACCATGCGCTCTTTGCGAATGTTGGCTTTCCACTATTATCTAGTTTAAGAGCTGCTCTATCTCCTTTTTAAAGGTTAATGCCAGCAGCCTGGTTCCATCCCAGTTAAGGTGAAGCCCATCCCTTCGGAAGAGCCCCTCCTTTCCCCAGAATGTTTCCCAGTTCCTAACAAATCCAAAACCCTCATCCTTGCACCATCGTCTCATCCACGCATTGAGACTCCAGAGCTCTGCCTACCTTTTGGTTCCTGTGCGTGGAATGGTAACATTTCGGAGAACACTACCCTGAAATTTCTGGATTTCAACTTCCTACCTAAAAGCCTAAATTTTGCCTTCAGAACCTCCCTACTACATTTTCCTATGCCATTGGTACCAACATGTACCAAGGCAGCAGACCTCCCCAGCACTATCTAAGACCTTGTCTAGGTGGCGCGTGAGGTCTGCTACCTTCGCATCAGGCAGGCATGTTTCCAGGCGATCCTCATGTCCACCAGCCACCCAGCTATCTACATGCCTAGTGATCGAATCATCAACTATAACGGCTGTCCTAACCCTTCCCTCCTTGGCACATGGCCCTGGAGAAACTTCCTCAGTGCGAGAGGGTTTTACATCACCTGGAGGAGAGGTCCTAGTTGCAGGATCACTTCCAGCCACACCAGGGTGATTCTCTCCTGCCACGTGACCTCTCTCCTCCATGGCTACAGGGATGCTGCCAGACTGGAGGTGGGACCTCAGGACTATATCACTATAGGTCTCATTTATGTACCTCTCTGTCTTCCTTATGTCCTCCAAGTTTGCTACTCTAGCCTCCAGAGATCGGACTTGTTCCCTGAGAGCAAAGAGCTGCTTGCACCTAGTGTACACGTAAGACCCCTCACCAACTGGATGAAAATCATACATGTGACACTCAATGCAAAAGACTGGAAAGCTCCCATCTCACTGCTGGACTGCTGTCTGCATTTTAATTTAGGTTGTGTTTAGATATGTAAGTTCTTTACTTACTAAGGATTGCTGGGGAAAACTATACCTAATATGTTTAATGTACTTTGTCCACCTGTAGCTTAATTAATATCAGGTCCTTAATATATGCCTGATGAGGATAAACAGCTGCACCTGAGAGTGAATATGTCACCTCATTTTCTTTAAGAGGTTTAAGCACCTATAAAGCTATGATTATCCCAGGGTTGGTTAGGTGTTGGGGAGGGAGGGAGGAAAAGAAGACCTATGAAAAGCTGGCTGCTACACAGTACCCTGTCCTGTGCTTCTAAGGTAATCTGTGACCACTTTCCAGCTGGAGTCCCACAGCCCTTGCTTGGATAGAGGGAGTCTTTGGGTCTAAATTTAACCAGAAAGCTTTCTGCTGTGTTTTAAATTTAAACTGAAAGCTTTTTGCTGCTACTAGGCCCTGACGGATTTAACAAATACACTGGGTTCACAGATTAATCATGCCCCATTGATAAAATTGTGATAAAATTTACACACGTACTTACAGAAAAGGGACCACATAAAGTATGTGCACGAGTGCTCATTTATGTTTATAAGTCTTTGAAAATCATGACTTAATTGTGTAAATGGCACATATCTTTTCGTGGCTTATTTATAAAAGAAGCACCTATATTTATTTATTTAGCTGTATTTATATCCTGCTTTTCACTTGGTCAAAGCGGTCAATTGGGGGATACATTTAACACAAGGGGATATGACACACATATGCTAATACTTACAGGGAAATGGGCAATGGAGGGTTAAGTGGCTTGCCCAAGACCACAAGGAGTGCCTATAGGACTAGAAATCCCAGTCCCTCCGGACTGAGATTGCTGTCCCCAGGTGGGACTTGAACCCCTGGCCCTCCGGCCTGAAGTACCTTGTCCTAACCATTAGACCACTCCTCCCATTAGACCACTCCTCCCATACAAACTCCTTGTTTGTATGGGGAGGCTTAGTCGGGGACGGTAAGGGGGGCAAATAGCGGGGATGGACGTCCCAATAGATGGTCATCCCTGCTATTCGCAGGACAGAATTGACCCCATATTGTCTGAACATGGTTAGGACTGAGTGAGGGCAGGAATAGAAAAATATCCTTATAGCAGGCATATTCAGTTGCAATATGAATAATTTATGCATTAACTTTAGGCCTGTATTTTTTAAAAACTATTCTGATTGCCATGTCTCAATGCTGACTGCCTATTCATTTTTTTTTCTTTCTGAATGCATCATTATTCAGTTATTTGACTTCACTTAAAAATACTACAAAGAATACATTAGTGGTATGATTTTCATCAAAGGAGAATCTGATGTTTATTTAAGTATTACCTTCTAGTGACTGTGCCTCTGTTCCTGTTCAATGTATCAAAATAAACAAAAACTGGTATTTGCTTAAAGATAAAAATAATTTTAAAATGCCAAATTTAATGTTTTGGTTTATTGATGTAACTTTCAGGGTTAACAAACCATGAAAAATATATTTTGGGCCAGATATTCAATGCGATTACATAGTTAGCAGACCTGATAACTGCATTAATTGTGGTGATAGGGATATTCCTCAACACTAATGTAGTTAGTGCCACTGAATATCCCTGGGTACCGCCACTGAGCACCCCAGTGCTAACTGGCTAGCATCAGTGTGTTCTGGGGGCAGATTGGGGGCAGCACCCAACAATAACCAGGCAGTGCGATATTAAGCTACTGCCCACTTATCCTTAAACGGAGAAAAAATTATGCACCTTAAAGGCTGGCTTAACTTTCACCACAGAAGCTAACCAGGCAGCAGATGAATAGTGCCACTGCCCGGTTGACTTTGCCACTATCTGGTTGACCTGGATATTCAATGCCAGTGGCTGGATATGGTCCCGATTGAATATCTGGGCATTAAGTTCAGTGGCAATGTCTAGTCACTTTACAATAGCTAGCCACCACTGCTGAATATATCGGGCCCTTTGTTTATACCCATTCACATGAATGTTTGTTTCTAAACCCAGAAGAGAATGTGCCCACTAGGGATGTACATTTGTCTGAAAACAAATGATAAAACATAAGGAATGAGGCCATTTTTGCTTTGTTTCCTGGAAACAAGGGTGTCAAACTGCAATACTGGAGGGTCACAAACTAGCTTGGTTTCCAGCATACCCCTAATTATATTCATGAGATATAGTTGCATACAATGGAAGTAGTATATATACCTATATCTCACGGATATTCATTTATGGACCTCCTTGATTGCAGTTTGACACCTCTGCTCTAAACAATTCTAGTGACCTGAAAATCCATTTTTTCTGCAGATTATAGTTTATGGGACAAGGAAAATAACCAATGGCCCTTAAGAGTAGGTGCTAGAGAAGTGCAGCTGAAGCCACAGGAACTGTACAATCCTGCTTGAAGCCAGAAAATATTTATCCTCTCAGCAACAGAATAAAAGACACCCCTGGTGGAGCCAATCAGATAAGCATTTAGTTTCTAATCAAGGACACACATTATGCTAGTCTAGCAGTCTGTCAAAGGATGTGTCTCTCCTGTTGGCCAGAAGATGCTATTTACTCCGCCACTATGTTTTCAACTATAGTTCTTCAGTCTCTCTTCCTGAGGACATGAAGCTACCATAGGAAGAAACAAAGAAGAAGCAGAGGTCACTTGATTTGCCACATTAAAATATTTTGAAAGACTACCAAGATGTGTTATCCGCTCAAATATTCACCATAGAAACTAATAGGACATGTGTGCAGTGGTGTACTAGGGTCTCAGTCCAAACATATGCAGCTTTTCAAGAAAGGGGCTTCATCAAGATTATCACCCTTATCTAATGCCACTGTTTACATCAATGACCCTTTATTTTTATTTTTGTACACTTCAACAAACACTGTCCTTTTTCTTAATTTTGTTGTTTTTTTTGTTATTTTTGTAAGCTCTCAAATGCTCAAAACTTTTTTTATATAAAAGCCTTGCTCGCTCAGCTCCAGCCTAGGGGCATAACTTTCAAATTATCTTTCTTTTCTTAAAGCGTACCAAAACAATACCATGTAAAAGAAAAATATTGGTTGGTACTTAGCTTCCAATCTTAAATAACATGTCCATGATGTGCTGAGCGGCTACTAAGTATTGATGCTTGCAGCTGCAGTGTAAATTCCATATGAATCCCAACGCCGTTTATCTAAGGCGCCCAAGCGTTTCACACCTTGTGTTTCTTCAGGGGATAGCTTGCCGAAATATCTATTTAAAGCACACAAGCATAGTCAAAGTGTATCCAATAGTAAAACTTGTCCATATTGTTTCACATCAATATTCTCTAGACATGTCGCTAAAAAGATTAAAAGGAAAACACATACCGAAAATAGTTGTTCCGTTCTTATTCCTTTTCATGAAGGGGGTTAGGACTGCAAGACCAAAGGTTTAGGCAAAAAGACGCCGCGCATGCTCTCAAAAATTACACTGGGAACCTATAAAGGCTTTCCCCCAAGGCCCCGCCTCCCTGGCACTCGTCATTCGTAACGGGTCGTTATACACATACTGACCAATCAATTGAAACATTTAACCCGTGCGGGCGAACTGTTTTTAAAACAAATATCCAACGCTGCTCTTCATATAGTAAAGTTTGTTCAAGAGTCCGTCCTCCGCGAGGGGCATCCACTCGATCAAGAATAAAACACTGAAGTTGATCAAAACTATGGTTAGCTGTAAAGCAATGCTATACCATAGGTGCCTCCATAACTTTATTTTTTATCCGGCTACAGTGTTCCATCACCCGAAATTTAAAAGGCCGGACTGTCTTTCCAATATATAGTAAAGAACAAGGGCAGCGAACCACATACACTACTAACGGCGAAAGGCACGTTGTGGCTTTTCTCAATTTATAAATAACTCCTCGATGTTCAAACTGTGTAAGTTCCAGAGTTACCGCACAAATGCTGCAAGAACCACATTTTCTGTGTCCCGGTGTAATGGCCAATGCATCTGCACATCACTCCGTACGCAAAATTGACGGACTGAGTTTCTCTTTAAAGTTCGAACTTCTGCACCATACACATCGTATGTGTCTATCTTGGAGCCCTGGGACCACCCTCAATACTGTACTGTGTCGGTGAATGATCTTTTGAATGGCCTTGCTCATTGAAGAAAAACGGGTAATTAAATTGACAGGACTAGTCACATCTTCTTCTACGGGCTTTGGAGCTGGAGTCCGAGGCTCCAACAAAAGCCACTGATCATTATATTTAGCTCTTGTATAGGCTCTTGTGATAACAGAGGAAGGGTAACCACGTTTCAAAAAGTTATTCTTCAATTGTTGAGATTTATTTTTAAAATCCGCTATATCGGAACAATTCCTACGGTATCTCAAAAACTGGGAAAATGGCAACCCTTCCTTTAAACGTCTCGGATGGGCACTACTGAAGTGTAAAAAAGTATTGCGATCTGTCGGCTTACAATACACTGTGGTGTTCCATTCAGATAACCCTCGAGACACTTGTACATCCAGAAAAGTGATGATATTCCGATGATATGTTATTGTAAATTTTATATGGGAATCACATTGATTAAGCCAATCAAAAAAAATTTTCAAATCCGATTCACTACCCTGCCACAGAAGAAAAATGTCGTCTATGTAACGTCTCCAGGTTATGATGTATAAAGGAAGGGTTGCCATTTTCCCAGTTTTTGAGATACGGTAGGAATTGTTACGATATAGCGGATTTTAAAAATAAATCTCAACAATTGAAGAATAACTTTTTGAAACGTGTTACCCTTCCTCTGTTATCACAAGAGCCTATACAAGAGCTAAATATAATGATCGGTGGCTTTTGTTGGAGCCTCGGACTCCAGCTCCAAAGCCCGTAGAAGAAGATGTGACTAGTCCTGTCAATTTAATTACCCGTTTTTCTCCAATGAGCAAGGCCATTCAAAAGATCATTCACCGACACAGTACAGTATTGAGGGTGGTCCCAGGGCTCCAAGATAGACACATACGATGTGTATGGAGCAGAAGTTCGAACTTTAAAGAGAAACTCAGTCCGTCAATTTTGCGTACGGAGCGATGTGCAGATGCATTGGCCATTACACCGGGACACAGAAAATGTGGTTCTTGCAGCATTTGTGCGGTAACTCTGGAACTTACACAGTTTGAACATCGAGGAGTTATTTATAAATTGAGAAAAGCCACAACGTGCCTCTCGCCGTTAGTAGTGTATGTGGTTCGCTGCCCTTGTTCTTTACTATATATTGGAAAGACAGTCCGGCCTTTTAAATTTCGGGTGATGGAACACCGTAGCCGGATAAAAAATAACGTTATGGAGGCACCTATGGTATAGCATTGCTGTACAGCTAACCATAGTTTTGATCAACTTCAGTGTTTTATTCTTGATCGAGTGGATGCCCCTCGCGGAGGACGGACTCTTGAACAAACTTTACTATATGAAGAGCAGCGTTGGAGATTTGTTTTAAAAACAGTTCGCCCGCACGGGTTAAATGTTTCAATTGATTGGTCAGTATGTGTATAACGACCCGTTACGAATGACGAGTGCCAGGGAGGCGGGGCCTTAGGGGAAAGCCTTTATAGGTTCCCAGTGTAATTTTTGAGAGCATGCGCGGTGTCTTTTTGCCTAAACTTTTGGTCTTGCAGTCCTAACCCCCTTCATGAAAAGGAATAAGAACGGAACAACTATTTTCGGTATGTGTTTTCCTTTTAATCTTTTTAGCGACATGTCTAGAAAATATTGATGTGAAACAATATGGACGAGTTTTACTATTGGATACACTTTGACTATGCTTGTGTGCTTTAAATAGATATTTCGGCAAGCTATCCCCTGAAGGAACACAAGGTGTGAAACGCTTGGGCGCCTTAGATAAACGGCGTTGGGATTCATATGGAATTTACACTGCAGCTGCAAGCATCAATACTTAGTAGCCGCTCAGCACATCATGGACATGTTATTTAAGATTGGAAGCTAAGTACCAACCAATATTTTTCTTTTACATGGTATTGTTTTGGTACGCTTTAAGAAAAGAAAGATAATTTGAAAGTTATGCCCCTAGGCTGGAGCTGAGCGAACAAGGCTTTTATATAAAAATTTTTTTGAGCATTTGAGAGCTTACAAAAATAACAAAAAAAACAACAAAATTAAGAAAAAGGACAGTGTTTGTTGAAGTGTACAAAAATAAAAATAAAGGGTCATTGCTGTAAACAGCAGCATTAGATAAGGGTGATAATCTTGATGAAGCCCCTTTCTTGAAAAGCTGCGTATGTTTGGACTGAGACCCTAGTACACCACTGCACACATGTCCTATTAGTTTCTATGGTGAATATTTGAGCGGATAACACATCTTGGTAGTCTTTCAGTAGCAACCGCTTAATAACGAGACCAAACTTTTGTACATTAAAATCTTTTGACAAGCCATCAAATATTCATATCCCAGTCTCACTTCTTCCAAATCCCATGGCTGAAATATCACCATGAATCTGAGGTCAGCACAATTTTCTTGCCCCCTTTCTCTTGGAATTCAGAGGAGAGACGCTTGTATTAGGAAGGCATAGATTTCAGAGAGTAAAGAGGTGAAAATGATCAGGCTTAGAGGCAGGGGCGGCCCAAGGGGAGTGCGGGGCCACATGTGGAGACTCGGTGTGGGGCCTCATTTGCATAAATATTTGCATAATGTTAACATGCACTGACTTTTAGTAAACATGTCTCTTAATGAGTGTATGGATAAAGAAAGACTAAAATATTTCTACATTACTATACTTCAGTGCCAACCGCCAGACACATTAGGAAGTATTACAAACACTGCCCATTTAGAACCTATAGGAAACCCACCATATCATAACAGTACTACCAGGACTCATAAAACACCATACCCTACCTATCAAAAGGCATCATTGCAAATATTAAACCAATACATCTCAGAAAATACCAATACATCTCCTACTGGGGAAAGAGAACAAGTGGAACTATCAAATATAAACTACATAAACAGAATACCTCAGCTCGGTTACACATGCAGAACACAGACCATCACCAAACAAAGAACAAGGGATCACAATTTAGAAACAGGAAGACAATAATAAATAAATAAATAATTAAACTGCGAACCCCAAAAGCCAAACTTGGAATGTACAACAACAGTGCAGAAATAAAACTATAAATTAATTTCCACTTGTACTAAACAAAATGCAGACATTAAAGACGCACATTTCCCATAACTGACATATTCCAGTTATTAAAATCAAAATAAAAAAGTATTTTTCTACCGTTTGTTGTTTGTGCACTTTATTTTTCAGTTGCAATTGCTCCAGTCACTTTCTTCTGGTTTCTTTTTATCTTCTGCTATCTCTCCGTTGTCTGCTGTCCATTTGTCCTTTCTTCGAGTTTGAGTTTTCCATTCCATTCTCTCTCTACATCTGCTTTAACATACTGATCTTTCTCATTTTGCTCTTTCCTCCATCTCTTTCTTTATTCCTTTTTCATCCACTCAAATTTTACCCCTCCATCTTCAGTCCCCACTTGCTTTTCCAATACCCGGCCAATCGTAGATCTTCCTGCTCTCCCACACAAAATATATTTTCCCCTCTCCATTTCACTCTCCCAGCCCCATCCCATTCTAGAGCTCCCCAACATCAGCTCCCTTCTAGTTCCAGCCTCACCCAGCATCCGCTCCCTTTTAGTCCCCCCATCAGCCCCTTTCCAATCCTAGCCCTCCATCAGCCCATTTTCAATCCTATCCTAGCCCTCCATCAGCTGTTGGGGTTTTTCTGGGCTTCCCCTGCATTTATTTGGGGAATTTTATGTTTTATTTGGCTGTTTGTGTTCAACCCTAACATATACAGGACCTTAAACAAATTGCTCGTGTCACCATAAAAGCATGGAAATTATTTATTTATTTTGCCAGGTCTGTAACATCACAAGCTTTGCTTTTGATTTATAAGGTACAAATTTCAATATCAATCCATAGCATCAATACATCTATAACAAGCAAAGCACCTGACTTAAGTGTAAAAAGGTCCCGGAGACAGAGACAACTTCACTTCCAGTGAGATCAGCTAATGTCTGTCTGCTTATTAGAATTTCTCCTCTATATTTATATTCATTTTCAGGCTCAAATTGCTGATAAATAGATTTCCCTTCTTTTCTCATTCTCTATTATTTCAAGCAAATCTGCTTCCCAATCTCTACCCTTTATTTTTTCCCTTGTAGCATCCTGTCTTCCCATTCTTACGGCAATCCTTGTCGCTGTGTGCTGGCTCTGTTTCCTGCTGATTAAGTTCTTCGTTCTGTTCCCCTTTGTTCATTCAAGGGGCCCAGGTGACAGCTTTTCACTAGCTGTGTTATTTTCATAGCCTCTCATTGTGTCAGCTCTCTGGGACAGGATATTAGCTCATTTCATTGCTCAATCTTGCTGATTCTGCAGTTTCAGTGTGAAAAGGTCAGAGCAGGCTGTTTCTTTCTTAGGCCTGAGCTATAGATGTTAGCACAGGATGGATTCAACCTGTAACAAAGGTACGTGAAGGGGGATTCATTTTTCCCCTTCATTCCCCTCTTGAATCCCACTTCAGGTTCCTGCTGTTGTCCCCATAGTGTGCCCTTCTACACTCAGACATCCGGAACCTCCAGTGACACTCACTAAAGAGATGGAGACATGACGAGATCAAGTTGCCACATGAGATCTGAATCCCATTAATTCTATACCTAACATAGGGAACTTGAAAAGAGAGGAAATCCATATAAGGTTACTTGTTACCTGAATATTGGACCGCTACCAAGTGGAACCCCTCTGGAATAAGAGGATGGGCATCAGACAGGTTACCATTTATATTAGTAACTCTAGGTCTACGGGCTAGGGAAGTATATTCATTGGCCTGATTTTGGGAAGTAAGAATTAGAGTTGTGGTAGACACCTTAGTCAAACACCTTCTACAGAAAGCTAGAATAAATGAAAAAAACACAGCAGCTAACTGATAAAGCAAAGAGCAGACCAAACAAGGCTACAAGTAAGCCACGTAGGCCAGAGCTTAGGCCTGTAAACCAAGAAGCAACATCATTCCACCATGCTCCAACCTGAATCCCACCCTTGAAATCATCCAGATGTAATTCTGATAAGTGTCTAATCCTGTCTATTGCATTAAGTACAAAAGTTGTATGGTTTGCTATAACTGTGCAACAATTTGTTTCATTAATGAATTTACATGCCCCTCCCTAAGCTGCTAACAATAGATCTAAAGCTCGTCTATTTTTCAAAGTCATTTGATTGTTTTGCTCAAGGGATTTGGCTAGGAGAGTAATGGATTCAGTGACAGAATGCATTTGGACATGAAGCAAACATTACAACCTACGTACAGCCATACCTAGTTCAGTAGTAATTGCAGGGGTCTGAAATATAGGAATCCAAGAGGTATAGTGTGGCAGGCTATGGCCTAGCATGGCCTGCTACTATGAAAGGCCTGTAAGTTAGGCCTGGATCCTAACTCCCATTATAGCTAGAAAAGAACCAAAAATCTGTGAAAAATGAGAAAACTCTTTTAAACTGCTTAATAAGAAGTTTTACATTAATTCATAAGTCTTTCATTATTCTCTTGTGTTCAAAAGAAAGAAATGTTTCAATACATGCATTCCTGAAGCTAGGGATAATCTTGCAGTAGAGAAGTATCAAAATCAAGAACTGCACCATTGTTAGAACAATCCTAAGGGAGGGGGCTGGTTGCTAGGCCCCGGAGGGATTTCTGATTGGACAGGTGCAGGGAGTGTTGGAACCAATGAGAAGTTTGCATGTATCGAGCTAGAACCAATAGAAAGTTCTCATGTATCAAACTGAAAAAGAGGTATAAATGGTTATGTATCTGTAAAAACTTTGCTCAGTTCCTTTTGAAGCTTTGACTGACTGGGCCTGTGCACAATAAACTGGCTTGGACCCTGTCAATTGACTCCTGGATTTATTCATTGATTGCACTTTGCTGCAGCATATTCTTGGTGCGTTGGCCGGGAAGTGCGAGTAGTAAATGGTATTCAAGTGAATAATCTACGAAATTCGCCTCGAGGTTTGGCCCGGTTGGAACCGTGTCTGTCCGACCGCGGGGGAGACCTCAGGCGCCGCCGGCCCCTTTGTGCCAGAGAGGGTTCCGCCTGCCTCGGCAGGCCATCGGGTCCAGCTGGCCAACACCTCTGACCCGGGGGGAGTCCAGGATCCAACCCAGGAGCTGGTGTGGTGAGTAGACATTTCTGTGAGTAGACATTTCTGTGACATTTCTGTGAGTAGACATTTCTGTGATTCGATAGTCAGAGAGTACAGCCTGGGACAACGTCTTGCATGCGCAGGACTGATTTGGTATATTTGGTATAGACTAACTGGGAAAATCTCGCATGAGTGTGTGCGAGACAAGGGAGCCTGATCACCTCCCATAAGGGCAGTCCTAGTAAGCTCCGAGTAAGGGAAAGCGGAAGCCGAAGCCACCGACCCTTCTTGTTTGAAATAGTCAGTTAGTCAGAAAACCTGGGCACTTGAAAAATGATTTCTTGTTGAAATATGATTGCTTGTGTGATTGAGAGGTCTTGAAATACAGACCGAGCGAGAGCGGACTCCTGAGTAGCGCAATTCCTGGCTGGGCGACCGCGCCCAGGTCGCGAAAAGGAGGAAGCGAGTGGTGTTTGTCCTCCCCAGTGTTCTGTGGGCTGTATGGACCCCTTACCTACAGCCATACTACCTATCCTTATTGTTCGTTGTCTTGTACGTCATTACGTGTACGTAGTTACGTTTAGATTATGGGAGGGGCGGAGTCCACGCAAACTCCATTGGAATGCATGATCAAGAATTTCCGTAAAGGATTTTCGGGTGATTATGGTATGAAAATGACTCCGTCTAGATTAAAAATGTTAAGTGAAAGGGAGTGGCCTGCGTTAGCTGCTTCATGGCCCCATGGGGGCACCTTTGATTTAGAAACAGTTTTTCGAGTTCATCAGCTTGTACAAAAAGTGTACCCTGACCAGTTCCCCTATATAGATTCCTGGTTAAGCACTTGTGAACAGCAGCCCTCATGGATGAAGCGCTGCTATGAGGAACGCTGTAGAATATTTCTAGCCACCACTAGGGGAACCAGGAGAGTTAAGGAGGAGAAGCCACCAGTGTATTCGGCCCCAGAGTCCCCAGATATCCTGGCTAGGTTACCCCAGTACCCACAGAAGTTAGTTCCCCCAGCACCACGGCCTGAAGTGAAGCCAGTTGAGGAGCCCCAGAAAATGCTGCTGCAGCAGCCCAAGAAGCTCCCTACCCCGAGTGATAGTCCCGAGTCAGGCCCAAGCACGTCGGGGGGACCCGAGTTCTCTGACGAGGTAGAAAGCGGAGGCTCTCCTGCCAGTTCAGGGTCACCCACCAAGGAGACTTGTGCCCGGGAGCCTTATGATTTAAAAAGCATAACTCCCAAGAAGAAGAAGGAGAAAGCAGGGCACCTAATGCCATTACGCCAAGTGCCTGGAATACCTGTTTTAAATGATCAGGGCCAGATGGCGCCAGGCTAGTTTACGTGCCCTTTTCCACCACTGATTTATTAAACTGGAAAACGCATTATGCATCCTATACAGCCAACCTTCAGGAATTAACAGAATTAATGTCTAGCATTATGCAAACCCATCAGCCTACTTGGGCCGATTGTCGCCAGCTCCTGTCCACCCTCTTTACTACTGAGGAGCGAGGGCGAATTGGGCAAGCAGCCCTCCGTTGGTTAGAAGAGAACCCTGTAGAAGGGGGAGGAATAAACCCCCACAAGCAGCTGCTGCAGAATATCCAAATGAAGATCCCGGATGGGACCCGAATGATGAAAGGGGGGCGGCGGCCCTAACCAGATTTCGCCAGGCCTTATTGCAGGGCCTGAAGAAGGGAGGCCAGAGGGCCATGAATATCGGGAAGGTATCGGAAGTTCTCCAGGGTCCAGATGAGAGCCCAGCGGCCTTTTATGAGCGGTTGTCTGACGCTTATAGATTATATACCCCATATGATCCCGCCGCTCAGGAGAATTTACGCATGGTAAATGCGGCCTTTGTCAGTCAGTCCCAGAGAGACATAAAACGAAAATTGCAGAAATTGGACGGATTTGCGGGCATGAATACAGCACAGTTAATGGAAGTCGCTCAGAAAGTGTTTGTGAATCGTGAAAATGAACGAGACAGAGAAAGTGAACGGAAGATGAAGAAGAAGGCAGATCTTCTTGCTTCTGCTATAACCGAACGACGTGGAGGAGGTTTTCCTAATCAAAGGACCAGAGGACGTGGAAGAGGCCGTGGAAGCGAAAGGCCTCAATTGGGTGCGAATCAGTGCGCCTACTGCAAGGAAGAAGGACATTGGAGAAGTGAATGCCCGCATCTGGACTCTGCCCTCGCGAGGGGAGGAGGGAGTCCCTGGAGGCCAGGAGGACGATTTCGAAGGAGGGGAGGAATGAACTGAGCACAGTTCCAGCAAGAAAGTGAGGAAGCCATTGAGGGAGTGGCAGTAGCAATGGGCTATGACCTGGATGATGTGGATGAAGACTAGGCCAGACCGGGCTCCAAGTTCACCCTGGGTCCCCAGGAGCCTATGGTCAGTTTAAAGATAGGGGACCAATACATGGAGTTTATGATAGATACAGGAGCAGAACATTCAGTAGCAGCCAAGCCAGTAGCTCCTCTTTCCTCTCGATCTGTTACCATTGTTGGAGCCACTGGAAATAAAGCCACAAAGTCATTTTTACAGAACCGCATGTGTGAATTAGGGGGACAGAAAATAACGCACCAGTTCTTGTATATGCCTGAGTGCCCTATTCCACTAGTGGGCCAAGACATGCTTGCTAAGCTCCAGGCACAGATATCTTTTGCTGAAGGGGGAGAAATGAAAATGACTGTGAACCCAAAGCCTGCTGGATTGATGGTGCTCACTGTTCCCCGAGAAGAAGAGTGGCGGTTCTACAGTGCACCTCCAATAAAGTCAACTAGTCCCTGTATACCTACCAACCTCATAGCCCCACCTGAAGTATGGGCAGAAGATAATCCACCTGGCCTAGCGAAGAACATAGCCCCTGTAATTGTCACCCTCAAGCCAGGAGTGGAACCAGTGCATGTGAAGCAGTATCCTCTCCCTCGACCAGCCATCGAAGGAATCCACAGCCATTTGATGAAACTGCTGAAGTATGGACTTCTCAAGGAATGCCAGTCACCTTGGAACACTCCCCTTCTCCCAGTTAAGAAACCTGGGACAGGGGACTACCGCCCAGTACAAGACCTAAGGCGAGTGAATGATGCAGTTGAAACTATACACCCTGTAGTACCAAATCCTTATACTCTCTTGGGACTGATCCCCGCTGAGGCTACTCACTTCACCGTCCTGGACCTGAAGGATGCCTTTTTCTGTGTACGCCTAGCCCCCACTAGTCAACTTTTATTCGCTTTTGAATGGCAAGACCCCACAACAGGAAGGCGGGGCCAGCTCACCTGGACCAGATTACCCCAAGGATTCAAGAATTCACCTACTCTCTTCAGTGCTGCCCTGAATCAAGATCTCTCAAGTTACCCAGTGGACCCAGGAAAGAGGGTTCTTCTTCAGTATGTAGATGATTTGCTCATAGCCACCAACTCAGAAAGTGAATGTCTACAAGCTACTAGTGAACTCTTGTACCTTCTCAAAGAGGCTGGATACAAAGTCTCAAGAGCCAAAGCACAACTATGCCGAACTGAAGTCAAGTATCTAGGATTCCAGTTGTCCAGTGGGATCCGACGTCTGGGACCAGAACGCAAAGAAGCTGTATGTAGTATCCCTACTCCAACCACTAGGAGGCAAGTAAGAGCCTTCCTGGGGGCCACGGGGTACTGTCGCATATGGATCCCCAATTTTGCGCTGATAGCAAAACCATTGTACCAAGTCACCAAGGGAATGGAAAAGTCTCCACTAGAATGGGGACCTGAACAAGATGCAGCATTCCAGTCTCTGAAAAGTGCTCTGATGTCATCTCCAGCTTTAGGTCTTCCAGATGTTCAGAAGCCTTTCCATCTTTTTGTCCATGAGTCACAAGGAAATGCGTTGGGAGTATTGACTCAATCTCTTGGATCTTGGCAATGACCAGTAGCCTATCTGTCAAAACAATTGGATGTAGTTGCAAAAGGATGGCCCCCTTGTTTGAGAGCTGTTGTAGCGACAGCCCTCCTAGTGGGCGAAGCAGATAAGCTCACACTGGGGCAAACTCTTCAAGTTACCATACCACACTCTGTTCTGACTCTCATGGAACACAAAGGAAACTTCTGGCTGACAAATGCACGAATGTTGAAATATCAGAGCATGCTGTGCGAATACCCCCAGATACAGTTAAAAGTCAGTCAAGCTTTGAACCCTGCTACGTTGTTCCCAATTGGTCCTGGGCCCCCTGATCATGACTGTTTAGAAACCATGGACACTGTATTTTCAAGTCGCCCTGATTTGACTGATGTCCCTCTAGAGGACCCTGAACGGACTTTCTTTGTGGATGGAAGCAGTTTGGTCATCAATGGACATCATTGTGCTGGATATGCAGTGGTGACCCTTGATCTGGTAGTTGAGTCGTCAGCCCTGACCCCAGGAACTTCTGCACAAAAAGCTGAATTGATAGCCCTCACCAGAGCCTTGACATTAGGAGAAGGACTCCACTTAAATGTGTACACAGATTCCAAATATGCTTTCACCACTTTGCACACACATGGAGCCTTGTATAAAGAACGAGGGTTGATCACCTCAGGGGGTAAGGCCATTAGGTATGAGCCCGAGATATTGATGTTATTAGATGCTGTGTGGGCCCCCAAACAAGAGGCAGTCATGCACTGCTGAGGTCATCAGGCAGGAACAGGAGAAGTCACCCGAAGAAATAGATTTGCTGATGCCACAGCCTGGAAGGCAGCCACCACAGGACCAGTTAGGACCCAAGATACTGTTTTGCAAGCAGCCCTATTCCCTGTGCCCCTTAGTTCCTGGGCACCCCGATACACTACAAGAGAGTTAGACTATTATTGTGAAAAGGAGGGAGGAGTCTTGACAGAACAAGGTTGGATAGTGTTGCCACCCCCAGAAGGTAGTCCACCTCCAGGTCCTACAGTCATCCCTGAAGCATTAGGGCCAGCTGTTGTTCAAGCTTTTCACCAAGCCACACATTATGGGAAAACAGCCATGGAAAAAGCTCTAAGACCCCATTTCTGCATTTCACTATTAGGATCCCTGACTGCCTCGGTGGCACAGCAATGTCTGATATGTGCCAAGAATAATGCTAAGCAAGGTCCCATTCCACCCCCAAGAGTTCAGTCAGTAGGGGTGACCCCAATGAGTGATATACAGGTAGACTTTGCTGAAATGCCCCGTACAAATGGATATCACTATATGTTAGTGTTAGTCTGTACATTTTCGGGATGGGTGGAAGCCTATCCCACCCGAACTGAGAAAGCCCGAGAAGTCACTAGGGCATTGCTTCATGAGATCATTCCTCAATTCGGAATACCATTGACTATGGGGTCAGATAATGGCCCATCGTTTGTATCTCAAGTGACCCAACAGTTAGCTCGAGCTTTGCAACTACAATGGAAGTTACACACTGCTTACAGACCCCAGAGTTCAGGAAAAGTGGAACATATGAATAGAACCTTGAAAACTCAGTTGTCCAAGCTTTGAAAAGAAACACACCTAAAATGGCTTCAGGTTCTCCCTATAGCTCTTCTTAGGATACGTTCAGCTCCCACCAAGTCCCTAGGAGTCTCCCCTTTTGAGATTTTATATGGGCGACCTCCACCCCTTGTGCAGGGAATAAAGGGAGACATGAGACAAATAGGATCTGAAATAACTAGACAAGAACTATTAGCTTTAGGTTCTGTCTTGCAGAATCTCCAGACGTGGGTGCAAGATCGACTACCCATCAACCTGACCGAGCCTCTGCATCCCTTCAAGCCAGGAATGTCCATGTGGGTAAAAGAGTGGAGAAAAACCCCGCTGGCGCCGCATTGGAAGGGACCATACGTCGTCATTCTGTCAACCCCCACTGCAGTGAAAGTTGCAGAATTTGAACCCTGGATCCACCACAGTCGAGTAAAGCCGGCAGCTGCTCCTGATCCTGACCAATGGACGTCAGTGAATGATCCCGAGACTCCATTGTGACTTACATTGCGGAGACAGCCGGCACTATAGAGAATCTTCAGAATCTATTTTCGTCACGCTAGGGTGACTATCGCAGCAGGAGAAAAGAAGAAGATTCAACAAGTTCATCATACCCAACTTCCTAGTTGATCCCCAAAGACTGTAATCACAATGTTCTTCCACTATTGCCTTGTGGGAGTGGTGATCCTGGGATTCCTGGAAAAGACTTTTGCCTTACCCCCTTGTGCAGCCTGCATAACTACCACCCGAACGGGACAAAAGATTACTCTGACTTTACTCTACCATTCCTACTATACCTGCACTGGTACAGTCAGCCAGTGTATTTATAATGGCACCAAACTGAATATTTGTACAAAGGGGAAAAGTAAGACTTGTTATAACCCCCGACAAACCCCTTCATATTATACATTTGAAATTCGTTGGAATGATGAAGATGGAGCCATCATAAATGAAACAAAAACCTCTTGCAGACCCCACAAAATCCATTATCCTGAACTTTGATGCCTGTGATGCAATTAACAGAAATGCTTACCACAGGTGTGGGTCATGGGAGCGAGCATACTACCATGATGACAAATATATGTGTCCAGAAGGAGCCTACGGATGGGGACGGTGTACAGGAAAGAACTCTCCAACTACCACTTACACCACTGCCTCTAAACATGATTACTTCTGCCCAAAATGGGACTGCGTATATTTTGCTACGTGTAAGAATGCACCTGTGGGACGAGATGGTGATAATTGCAAAGGCAGTCTGACGAAGATCAGCTTACCTGAGCCCAAGAAATGCCAGAAAGGTGCTTGCAATCCTCTGCAACTTCTCATAATTAACCCTAGCCAATGGAAGCAAGGATACAAATTTGGATTACGTATAGCAGGAGGAGGTGTAGATCCTGGGACTATCTTGTATCTACAATTGAACACCAAGGCCCATGTATCCTCACCCTATCGTATACATCACTCCTTCTACGAGGCCATGAAAGCCGAGTTTGAAATTCCTCCTACCTCCCAGAACTTGTTCCTTGAGTTAGCGGGAGCAGTAGCATCTAGTCTCCACATTTCAGACTGTTTATTTTGTGGAGGAACTAAGATGGGAGACCAATGGCCTTGGGAGGCACAAGAACTGAACTATTCTGTTCCATATAATCAGACTGATATACATAATACAACGAGTGAATGGGTATTGGCCCACTCCATTGTGGGTAACTTATGCTTTGCTCGCTATGGACCGCAGTTTAATATGGAAGTGGGGCAGCTGGTCTGTCTCAATCAGAAGTTCTACAACAGTACCACTAAGAAGACGTCTTGGTGATCAGGAGTCAACGCTACAGAACCTTCCAATCCTCTAGTCCGTTCCCCCAAACTTGCCAGTATTTGGACTAACTTAGCAGCATATAATTCCTGGCAAGCACCACCTGGACTGTACTGGATTTGCGGAACCCAAGCATATGCTAGGCTCCCTCATCACTGGGGAGGCGCATATGTATTGGGAACCATACGACCTTCCTTTTTCCTTTTGCCTACATCCCAGGGAGAACAACTGGGATATCCTGTGTACAGAAGTCGACAGCTAAAGGAGGCCTTGAAAATAGGCCAATGGGACAAATGGGATGCGACATTTGAAGAATGGCCACCTGAGAGAATTATCTCATAATATGGACCTGCTACTTGGGAGCAGGATGGGACATGGGGATATCGTACCCCTGTTTATATGATTAATCGAATAATACATTTGCAAGCTGTTGTTGAAATAATAAGCAATGAAACTAATAAAGCACTAACCCTTTTGGCTAAGCAAAGTACGCAAATGTGCACAGCCATTTATCAAAATCGTTTAGCTTTAGATTATTTGTTAGCAGCTGAAGGTGAGGTATGTGGAAAGTTGAATTTAAGTAATTGTTGTTTACAGATTGATAATAATGGGCATGTAGTTGAAGATCTAGCCACCCAGATGAGAGAGCAGACATTTGTGCCTGTCCAGACCTGGCACAGTTTGAAGCTGGATGGGTGGTTTGGTTCACTATTTTCATGGTTTGGTGGTCTCAAAGCCCTTGTGTTTATTGTATTATTCATATTAGCTATGTGCTTATTGCTCCCTTGTCTCCCTTTGCTTATGCATGGTAACTTCAGTAATTGATAACACTATAGAGCGGAAGGCTGCTGCGAAGGTATTAGCTATGTGGCAATATTACCCTATATCCCACGATGATACTATTACACCAGTATAATGTGTTAAATTTTATTTATTTATTTATTACAAGTTCTTATATACCGCACTATTCGGCATCAGCGCGGTTTACATTATAACATAAAGACCATAACAACAAGCTGTTTGGTTTACATCGAACAGGAGTACAAACTTGGAGAACCGGGGTAAACTATATACATGAGATAATTACATAGAACAGAATAGAGTCTTAATAATATCAAGAACGGCATGGTGTGTTCATGAGTGGGTCACTTCCTCTGGTTCAATTGCTGGTAGGGTAGTATTGAAGGAAGAGGTGGTATTTGAGTGCCTTCCTGAACTGGAGTAGGTCAGTAATGGCCCTTATGTCGGAGGGTAGAGCGTTCCAGCATTTGGGTACATAGAAACTGAAGGCTCTGTTTGAGGTTGTCATGTTGCACTTTGTCAACGCCTTCGAGGTTGTCAGTAGGTTTACGGCTGATGTTCTTCTGGATCTGTTGGGGGGTACAGTGTGAATCAGATCTGCAATAAAGTTAATTTGAAAAGGAAAGACAACCTGTGAGGAGCCTGCCCCCATGACATCACTTCCTCGGGCTCTGCGATGACCGGAGGGCTCCTTACACAGTTTGTCTTTACTTTTCAATGTAAGTGTATTGCAGCCGCTGCTCTGTACAAAGCAGAAGCAGCGGCTTGGGCAGAGGGGGGGGGGGTGATGGTGTGAGTGAACCAGCAAGGGGTGTGTGTGTGGTGTGAGTGAACCAGCAAGGGGGGGGGGGGTGGTGGTGTGAGTGAACCAGCAAGGGGGGGGGGGTTGGTGGTGTTAGTGAACCAGCAGGGGAGGGGGGGGGTGATGGTGTGAGTGAACCAGCAGTGGAGGGGGGGGGGTTGGTGTGAGTGAACCAGCAGGGGAGGGGGGGTGAGTGAGTGACCCAGCAGGAGGGGTCAGTAAGTGACAGGGGGGTGGGTGAGTGAACCAGCAGGGGAGGGGGGTTGGTGTGAACCAGCAGGGGAGGGGGGTTGGTGTGAGTGAACCAGCAGGGGAGGGGGTGAGTGAGTGACAGGGGGGTGTGTGAGTGAACCAGCAGGGGAGGGGGGGTGAGTGAGAGAACCAGTAGGGGAGGGGGGTGAGTGAGTCAGCAGGGGGGGGTGAGTGAGTGAACCAGCACTGAGGGGAGGGGGGGTGTGAGAACCAACACTGAGGGAGGGTGTGACTGAATCCTCGGTAATTTTTGTGGGTGGGGCTGGGGCGGGGCAGGGGTGGGACTAGGGGCGGGGAATGGGTGGAGCATGGCGAGCCACAGGTGTCGGGTTTTTCTTGGTGAAAAAGTTGGCAACCCTACATGGAGTAGTGTAGTATTCGGTAGGGTCCTGGCAAGCCAAGTTCCCCGAGTACTCCACTGGTTGTACTGGTACTATATTGACTGGTGCATACCCAACTCCCTTTGGCAGTGGGGTGCATATGATACAGTCCAAGATATTCATTAATTGGACAACCTCAAGAACTGTGGATTTCCATAGATTAGGTCCTGGTGTGGACCTTCGGGATCGTAAGAGATTACCCTGGGAAATATTAAAGGAACTATTGAAAGAACTGTTCAGTTTCTGTGTAGAAAGATTCAGAGGAGCAGGTTGAGGAATATATAAGTATGGAAGGAAAAGAACTAGAAGTGATCCTACAAATGCTCCACAAAGAATTGCCCATACCATGAAAGGGGAGTGATTCAATGGGGACTGGTGGGCCTTATGCATTATAAAAGCAATCTAAAAAGTAGCAATACTAAGTAAAGTACAACAAATATGATTACTAACAGAATGAAAATTATAGGAGGCGGATCTAACACAGAGGGACTGATTAGAGATAAATAGGCTTCAGATAGTATACACATTAATCAGTTATACTAATATCTTAAACAGGCACTAGGTAAATGTCTTTATAGTGGGTCCAAGTGGAGCTTCTCTTTTTCTAGATCTCTCGGAGAAGTGTCGGTCACTAATGATATCACTGTTCTGTACCCACAGTTTGTTGAACACTACTGATGGTAGGGGCTGGAAAAATATCTTTGCTGTGTATCCACGAAGTGCCGTTATCAAACTGAACAGTGGTTGGAGTTACAGCTGTAACAGTGTGTGGTCCAGAGTAGATAGGATGGTACCACTTGTCCCTCACTTGGTTCCAGCGGTAGACAAGATCACACAATTCAAAAGCATATCAGACTAACGCTGTTGGTGGTATGCAGGAAGCCAACTTCTGTTGAATCAAGTATACACTGGTCTGAAGTCCTGTAAGATAAGCAGAAAACAAGTTGGGCAAATTTTGGGTACCTGACTTCATAACTGGGCACATGCTCCTTCTTCCAGTTATGATTTCATGAGGAGTTAGACCTAACCGCTTGATAGGATTATTTTGCAACAGATACAGGCAAAGAGGTAACGCTTGCAGCCAGGTCTGGCCACGCCCAATCAGTAGCTTTCTTAACTGTGTTTTAATAAGACCATTGTGCCTTTCTACAAGGCCATTCGAGGTTGGAGAATAGACAGCAACATAGCGCCATCTAATGGGCAATTTTTCAGAAAATTCTTTGACTAATTGATTTTTAAAATGGGACCCATTATCTGATAAGATTTGGGCAGGGATCTCATACCGGGGAATTATATGTTCCATTAATACTTTTAGGACTTCAGCAGCGGTCTCTTTCTTACATGGAAACCCATTGTGAGGAAGGACAAACCAGAACCAATAGGTATCGTCTGCCCTACCATTTCACCTACATATCAGTGAGATCAATGCGCCAATGCAGATAAGGCCCTTGTGTTCTTGGTATTGCACCCCCACTTTGTTTAAGACATGCATGGGGGGTGCTAGTGATACAGGTGTGGCAGCCACTAACTACTGCCTGTACCATCTTACGCATATCAGGACACCACAATGTATCCCCAAGATGAGAGATAATGGCTGTCACACTACAATGATCTGCATAGTGCAGCTTAGTTGACAAATTTATCAAAGCAGCAGAGGAAACACACATCTTCCCCAAAGGGTGCATCCATACTTTGTGGATCTTAGTACATCCAGCATTCACCCATCGCTCAGCCGGGCGACCAGCGTGAAGGCCTCAGGTCGCTACCCCACCGCCCCACTCCCCTCCCCTCCCGCCCCCCCCCCCCCCACTTTACCTAAATAAATGCACACACACGGCATTTTCAACAATGAAATCCAGTAATTTATTTGTTAACAACACATTTGGAATTACAGTACATTAACTGTTGGCCACAGCATGATTCTATTATGTAGTATTTACAGAATCCTTGATAAATAACATGCAACCATTTATGCAGTAAATGACATTAAACGATATTAAATTACGTTTTCTTCAACCCTTCTCCAGAGGCACAGCCCGCTCTGATTAGGTTCTTGTCGCTCGGCAGGGATCTCTGGAAAAACGGCCGTCCAAGCCTTTTCCTCCACTGCCGTCGTTTCCTACTAGCATGATCTCTTTTCGGGGGTGTTTTTGCTAACAGGCCCTGTTCTGGGCTCTGTCTCTCTTGCAACAGTGTCCCTATCCGCCTCTGCCCAAGTCCCGTCAAAGGCGTGAGCAGGGCTACGTTGCGAATCTCTATTCTTGTCCCTCCCGCCGTGAAAGCATCGGGAGGCCCTCTAGACACTGTTCCTGCTTCCACTCAGTATCCGGTTTACGGACACATCTATGTACCACTCCCCCTTATCATGGCTGGGCTGTGCGCTCTCTCGAGAGGAGGGGTCCCTATCTCTCCTGCCAATCCCTCCCGGCGGCGACTCCGCTCGCCGGGGGGGTCCCCACCTCGTATTGGGTCCCCCCCTGCAGCTGTGGCCAACATCCGTTTCTGCCATAAACGCTCAACCGTGTCTTGTATCGCACATATGTACACATCCATCCCAATTTCGGATAGGTGTATGCCATCCGACCGATACATGCCAGGGCACTTCTCCTCTATTAGATCATGATTGATACAATGCCCTCCAATTTTGTCCATGAAGCGCGTCATCCACCTATTCACTTTCCTCCTAGTACGCTCCACCGCTTGATGCGACCATTCGCCCTTCCACACTCGCCGGGGGATGATGTGGGACCAGACCATTGAGGTGCCTGGGAAGGTAGTCGCAAGTGTCTGCAGGTCTTTTTGCATTTTCTTCGTGAGTTCGACACTGCGCGTACTCGCCAGGTCATTACCGCCGAGGTGGATGACTATTACCCAGGACTGATCCCTCTGATTTTGCACCCGCAAGAGGAGCGGCATCAACTGGTCCCAAACCATACCCCGACGGCCCATCCACTTCACTGCCACTTTATCTGTGGGGAGGCCCAAATTACGGCCCTGTGGTCTGATGTTGGCTCTCTTTTCTGCCCAATGCACGAACGAATGGCCGCATATCCACGCTTCCCGTCCGGGTCTGCCACCTACAAACATCGTTATTGAAGATAAAAAATGGGCATGTTACACTTAGCTTGACAACTGAACACTGCATCGTTTGTACACACAACTGGAACATAACTCATCCAACACAAGTATGCCGTCTCCCTTAACTTCTGTAAGCTCACATTTCCCTTTTTTTTTTTTGTTATTATTATTATTTTTTTGTTATATATATATATATATATTTTTTTTTGTCATCGCCTCCTCGTGGCTTGCCCGTGGCATTAGACCGGGCGCACGTATAACTTGTACCTATCGGAGCGCCATCTCCCGATGCCCATGATTTGCTCCTTGGTCATACCCAGGCTGGCTGCCGTTGAAGCGGCTCCGATCCGGAAGGAATGCGTGCCGTAGAAGCATGATTCTAGACCTATAACCTCTAAGGCTTGTTTCAGGACCTTGGCGAATTGGAAGCGTGATAGGGGGGCCCCGTTTGCGTGCACTAGCCAGTGATCCGCCCCCACCGGCCAAATTCGCCTATAGTCAGCAAAGGTTTTTACTGGGCAAGATGGGTCCCCTGGTAGCTGGGCTAGCCGTATCGTGGCGCCTCTCGCCTCCGTGTCTGTCTTGGATCTCCGCACATGCAGGGACAGCAAACCGTTGGTCAGCCTGATATCCTGTTCTTTAATACCACCTTTGGCGCCAGCCTTGCTCGCCGAGGCGACCAGCTCGCCTACCCTGAATGCACCAAAGAAGGCCCATGAAAAGGCACATCGAAACAGTATCGTCTCGAAATTGTTGAAACATATTTGGCCTACGACTTCTATCAGCTTATGTAATAACGGGTGCGTTATAGGGCGCCGTAAATCCCTTCTGCAGGGCTGTTCCTTTGCCCAACCTTTCATTTCCCTTGTTATCACAAAGTCCGCTCTAGGGCTGCTCCCGCCCATCGCCTTCGTGAAGAAAGCGATCGCCGCCAACTGCGCCTGTACCGCTGATTTTTTT
Organism: Ichthyophis bannanicus; assembly: GCA_033557465.1. Lineage (NCBI taxonomy): Eukaryota > Metazoa > Chordata > Amphibia > Gymnophiona > Ichthyophiidae > Ichthyophis > Ichthyophis bannanicus. The sequence goes on from CM066035.1 coordinate 529,187,843, forward strand.
ATACCCTTGCTTTTTTGTTGCAAGATCCACCGCAGAATGGATCCTGTAGTAGGGCAGACCTCTTCAATCCTGTTCATGGCACAGAAAGCCTGGAATCTTTCCCAGGCCGTCAGGTATTGTCTCCGCGTCCTCTCAGATAGTGACCCCAGCACCAGCTCCCATACTTCGGTGGACCAAGATCCCATGCTTGATCCGGGACAGCTGTCTTGGCTGCGTCGGCGTTGGGCGCAAGGGATCGGAAAAGCGAGATCTTGGAATGAGAGAGAGCATCGGCAAGGTTATTGAGGGTACCGGGAATATGCTTCGCCCTGATAGTTATATTATGCATCAGGCATGCCAGCACTATATGCCGCAGGAGCGCTATCACCCCTTGAGTGTGCGCGCGCATTCCATTCAAAGCATACACCACCGACATGTTGTCAGTGTGAAAAGTGATCGCCTTATCCTGTAGCTGCGGGGCCCACATGGCTACTGCCACGGCTATGGGAAAAAGCTCTAGGAAGGTGATATCCTTGGTCGCCCCTACTGTGTGCCATTCATTGGGCCATTCCTCAGCGCACCATGCGCCTTTGAAATAAATCCCAAACCCCAAGCTACCGGCGGCATCTGTGAACAGGTCGATATCTTCATTCGACACTGGCCGCTCCTGCCAAAAAGTCAGTCCATTGAAGGAATGTAAGAAGAATTCCCACATGCGCAGGTCTTCCTTTATGCCTCTTGTTATCCTGATCTTATGATGTTTCCTCCGGATCCCTTTCGTCGCCAGTGCCATGCGACGGCAGAAAACCCGTCCCATAGGCATAATCCTACAGGCGAAACATAACAGGCCCAGCACTGATTGGAATTGCTCCAAGGTAGCCTTTTTGCGGGCCTGGATGGCCTGAATGGCGATTCGTAATTTCTGTATCTTGTCATCAGGAAGGCGCGACTGCTGTTTCGCCACATTCAACTCGATACCTAAGAAGGTGATGGTTTCCACAGGCCCACAGGTCTTGTCGCCTGCCAGCGGAATACCGAAGCGCTCGGCTACTTGCTCAAAGACCTTGAGGACTCTTTGACAGTCCTCCTGGTCGCTCCCAATAAATAGGAAATCGTCAAGGTAGTGTACCAACGTGCCTGGACCCGAGATATCCTCTACCACCCAGTGTAAGAATGTGCTGAATTGCTCGAAATACGCGCACGATATCGAGCAACCCATGGGCAAGCACTTATCAAAGTAATAATCGCCATTGAAAGTGAATCCCAACAATACAAAGGACTCCGGGTGGACCGGCAGGAGTCGAAAAGCTGACTCGATGTCCGCCTTTGCTAGCTTCGCCTGACGTCCCCGCTTCTTTATGAGGTCTACAGCGTGGTCAATCGTCGAATAACTCACCGAGCATAACGCCGGGTCGATCTGATCGTTCATTGAGCTCCCTTCTGGGTATGACAGGTTGTGTATGAGGCGGAACTTTCCTGGCTCCTTTTTAGGTACTATTCCTAGCGGGGACAGCACCAAGTCCGTAAGGGGTGGGGTCTTGAATGGGCCTGCCACCCTCCCTAACTCTTGTTCCTTTAATAATTTTTGTTGTACTATATTGTTGAATTTGTTAACTGATGGGGAATTGCGTATTCCCCGTGCAATTGGGTTGGCTGCGACCGGGATCCTAAAACCGTAAGCAAAGCCGCTCTCAATACAGAGAGCCTCGTCACGCCGTGGGTAAGCGCGGAGCCAAGGTCGCATGTGTTCAAGCCTGATGGGGGTTGGGGCCATGGCCATCGCCTCCCCGTAGTTGCCCTGGTCGAAAGGGCTTACTGTCTTTGCTGGTGTGGCACACAGTGACTGGGTGATTACCCCCGCAGCTGGTACACACGTGTCGAAATTTGCAAGGCCGCCATGTACAACTCCCTGCATTGAACTGGCGGCATGCCCTACGCCCGTTCGCCTGGGAGGCCTGCCGCCATTGTGGCGCTGGAAAGGACTGAAAGGACCCTTCCTGACAGTATGGTCTGTTGGGTGACATCTCTTCTAGCCATAGGTCAACGATCCTGTGCTGCCAGGTCATGGTGGGGTCCTCGGCTAAACTTTGTCTGAACTTAACGTCATAGTTCAGCCAAGCCCACCCACCTAATCGTTTGTGTGCTTGCGTGATTGTATCCAGGTATTTAATTAGGTACTGGTTCAATTCTGGCTCCCGCTCCAGTACCATGCTCATAAAAATATGGAAAGCCGCAACCCAATTATTTATTGATTTCACAATTTTTGGCTTCTTCTCCCACTTCTTATCCTTCTCCTTGCCCTCAATTATTTCTCCGTCCTGATCCCTGATCAGTAACAAGAATATATCTATAAATTCTCTCCTCCAAATTCGCTTTTTCAATTTTTTGGGCACCGCGCTGGCTAGGGAGCTCACTCCGCACTGCGGGTCTCCGCTTACCGCCAATGGGCTTGCTAGCGTAACCGTAGGTGTAGACCCGGAGGGCACGGATTTGCCATTGTCAGGTGTATGTGTGCCTGTTTCACTCTGGCCTGCCCACACCTTTGTTAACCGCCTCTCATTGTGTGTTCTCTTGTTTTTTCTTTTAAAAGTTTTCAATATACTGTGCATAGCGCTTGCTAGGGAAATGTCCCCCTCGTCATCTGAGACTGATTCTTCAGATGAGGAGGATGACAACCCTGCCGATGCCACCCTGCTGCCCGTGGGCTTACCTTGGACCGATGAGGTGTGTGGTGCACTGCCGCCATCTGCGGCGCTGGTGCTGGGCACGCTGTCACAGGTCGTTGAGCTGGTGGATGGCGTGCTGTCAGCTCGTGTCGAGTTGGTGCTTGGCGGGTTGTCCCTCACAGTCTGTGGTTCTACCTGCCGTATGTCAGCAGCTGCTTCTAGCCATTGCTTGAACGCACTCAAACCATGCTGGCTCACCTGCTCGCGTATAAGGCGCAACAGGTCCTCCAACTCTTGACTTGATGTCGATTGCACTTGTTGCTGCGCAGCGTCCTGACTATTCTGTCGCGGATTCGTAGTTGCGCGTTTTCTGCGCGAACCGTCCCCGGCGCTGGCTTTCCCCTTGATGGCTTTTGCAGGTGCCCGTTTTGTAGCACCGCGTGTCGTTCTACCCAAGGTGCTCTGACCCCGGCCTGCTCCTTCCGCGTCTTGGTGTCTCCCCTGGCTCCTTTCTCCACCCTGTGCCCTTCGTGGCATATTGTCCTGCCTGCAAAATGCTATGGGAGGAACAAGAAGGTACAGAAATTCACATTAGTTGCTCCTACAGTTGGCGGGGTACCATTGTTCCTGCCCCTCCCTCACATCACCTGCTCAATATACATACACACATTTTTGAAAACCCCCTCTTCTTCTGTACGATGCCCCCGTTTTCCTTCATGGCCTACCAGTTCATTCCCCAACATGTGGGTACTCATGGTGCCTCCCTCATTGTGGCCTAAAATGACAATCTGAGTCAGGGAAAAAAGGCCCATGAGGGTCCCCAACCTATAAGCATCCATTCAAACATCATGTTGATATGGAAGGGCCGGCTAGACCGGCCATGTGGTCTTGCCCAGCCATCACGTTTCCATGCCCCCATGTTACTATTATCATGTTCTAAGCTGCATCCCTGCTTTTCGCCACTGGATGGCAGCAGCTGCATAGGATAAGTCACACTACTCCTACCAACGATATGAAAGCAAGCCAGAAAACATGGATAAACCTTAAGGCTTCGATAATGTCCCGGATATCTCCCCTTTTCCAGGAACTCTCAACTTTGCATTAATTCTTTCTTTTTTTTTTTTTTTTGCGTGTATGTGGACATATCTTCATTCCTCTCCCTGTTTTTTTTTTTTTTTTTATAAGCTGCTCTCTGCGCGCGTATGGTTTTTTGCACCATGAGCTGATGCCATCATACATCGGGAGCTAGTAACGCCGGTACAGTATAGGTAACGCGAATAGGACACCTAAAGGTGCAGTGCCATAGCTCCGATTTTCTATGTCCCTCCGTTTCCTTCATTTTGCACCAGCGTTCTTGGCATCCGGCTTGCTCATCCGCCATGTGGTCAGCGCCTTGAGCCGCGGTCTACCCCCCTCAACATGCCTTGTTGAGTTTTTCCTGAGGCACCATCGCCTAGTTTCTTCCCCCGCTAAGCTCCGAACCCCCCCTTTTTTCTCTCGCCCCCTCCCCCTTTCCTCCCGCACACCCACAGTCCTTTGTGCCAAGCCCGATTCGCTGATTATAAACGCCGATCAAACCTGCTCGAAGAAACGCTGGATTTCTGGGATCGCGATCTACAACAGCAGCCCTTTAGGCCGTGTTGGATTCTACGGATCTCTGGGGGCCTTCCACGTGTCCCAAAAAAACTTCTGTGGGTAGGATGCTCTTCTTGTCCTTCTTGCGTGGCACCGTGAGGGGTAAAAGAGGGCGAGCCAGGCGCCGCCGGCCTTTTTGTAGCCGACCGCGCTGCCCGCCCCCCCCCCGCCCCGCCCCCCCCCCTGCCGAAGTTAACCCTCGGCCCGCCGGCGCCCACCTGTGCTCGGCCGCGTTTAAGGTCGCGGCCGGATCTGTAATTCATTCTGTAACACATTTTCCTGTAAATCTTCCAGTTTGCAAAAGTCATGCTGGCTACTCTGCTGACGGGTTACTACCATAGTCTCAGGGACTTCAGGACAGGTGGTTTCTTGTGCTAGGCTGTCAGCTATCGGGTTTCCGTACTGCCCCCATGTCTTAACTTCCTGATGTGCTGCAACCCACTCACATGCTGTCAAATAGCCCTGCTCTGCTCTTTCTCTGAGCATTTCAAAAACTTCCATTAGGATCTCAGCTTGTTGGAGAGGCTGGTCTTTAGCTGAGAAATATCCCCTCTTGGCCCAAATGGTACTATATATGTGTACTGAGCTACTTGCAAACTGAGAATCGGTGTAAATTGCTAGATGTTTATTTTCATTTTCACTCAGAACTTGTGCTAGTGCTGCAATTTCTGTACTCTGTGCACTGTATCCTAGGGGCATCTTATACTGTGCTGTGGAAGTAACTACTCCCTGTGGGGTTACTGTACAGACAGCAAAACCTGCTCTGCCTTCTCTCTGGGATCCATCTATGAACCAACATTCAGCCTCTTGAGGCACATCTGAATATGGCACTATCCCTAATGTGGGTCTCACATCTTCTCCTACTTTCTGCAGGCAGTCATGTGTGATACGAGGTAGTAGATACCTGGAGGAGGTCCTATAAATCCCTAAAAGGGTTCTGCTTTGGTACCAATTGGTGTCTAATATGGCTGCGTAGCAGCGCAGCTACACACTTACCTACCCTGGAGGGTAAGAAATGAATGGTACTGGACTTTAAAAGCACATGCAGTGTGTGGTCAGTATATAAGTTTACCTGTAAGGGAGTCATATGACCATACAATTTTTCAATTGCTGCACTGGCGGCCACTAATCCCTGCTCACAATTTGTGAATCCTTGCTCTACTAGAGAAAAAGATCCTGACAAATGTCCCACTACTTTACCATCTCCCTGCGTGGCAACTGCTATCCAGGCAGTGGGGCTGTGAAACACATAGGGGTATGTTTACTAAACTGCGGTAAGATAGCAGCGGCTACGTTACGGTGCGTTATGTAACATTAAGGCGCCTTAACGTTACATTAAGGCGCCTTAACGTTACATTAAGGTGCCTTAACGTTACATATCGTGCCTTAACGTTCCCGGACGCGGTAAGTCCAGAAAAGGATGGAGAGAGGGAGGAGAGAAGGGGTCAATGGGCGGGGAGTGGGCGGGGAGAGGCTCCTTTCACACTAACGCGGAGAAATTAAGGGCTGAATCCTAACGCAACTGAAACCTGGCGTTAGCACACATTTGCAAGAGAGAGAAGCCAGTTCTGTGTCAGCAATGTACAGCATAGGCAGAGAGCCCAATAAAAGTGATAGTAGTGCTCCATTTGCAGCAACAGCATAGTGCCCAGGTATGAAAGTCCACTATGGTGATGGTGCAAATGGGGCATGGGGGCTGCAGGCGGGACATGGAGTGGGGGCTACTGGGGCACATAGGAATACAGAAAATGGAAACTAGCAAGACAGCAACTGACCAGGGTCAGACATTTATTTATTTATTTATTTTTATTTATTTATATTCTCTTATATACCGCGCTATTCTGCATCAGTGCGGTTTACATTGAACAAACTGAAATTACATTGAACAGGGTATTATAACTTGGAGATAACTATTTTACAGGGAACATGGGCTATGGAGGGTTAAGTGGCTTGCCCAAGACCACAAGGAGCACCTGTGGGACTAGAAACCCCAGTCCTTCCGGCCCAAAGTTGCTGTCCTCTAGTGGGATTTGAACCCCCGACCTTCCGGCCTGAAGTACCTTGCCCCAACCACATGCCCATGAGTCTGTGGCCCACAGTGTCCCATCCAGGAGACATTACCCAGCAGGTATCCTAAGGGGCACATAACATTGACAAGTGGTGCCGGGGGAAGGGTGGACATCTATGTAGGCAACCCTACCCCAGAACCCACACCTTAGGCAGCCGTCTATCTGCCCCCGGATGGCCTGGGATGGAGCACCACCGGCACCGACAGCATATGGTCATGGTGGCATGGCAGAGGGGGTGGGTGATTTATTTATTTAACATCTTTTATATACCGCGCTATTTGTTTTCAGTGCGGTTTACAACTAACAGAAGCTGCACAATCAGAAAGAGTGAGAGTTTGTCGGTTTAGGAGTGCTGATTGTGCTGGAGGGAGCAGTGGCACCCACCTGCAGTGGACCTATGCCATGCCCTGTACCAGTACGTGGTGTGTAGTGCAACAGAAAAGGTCTGGCCGAGGAACATAAGGGTAGCCCCAGGGAAACTATGCCGCTGTGGCAACAGTGTGGTACAGTACACCCAGCTAGCATGTCCAAGAGCAGAGGGTCAGAGGTTCAGGTCCCATCTGTGGATCCTGCAGAGCATCTCCCCATAGTTTTAGCCCACAATGCAGCCACACCAACAACATGGGCAAACCCCAACGCAGTGGTGCACAGGGGTACGGACACCCACTCACAAGGGCTCCACTATCCACAGTTTCATGGAGTGTCAGTCTGTTAGCCCCAGCACAGAGCTGCAGTTATCACCAGAGCACTACTACTATCCCCTGCAAAGATTAGCAATGTCGGTACTGTGATCAGGACCAGTGCGGCGGGTAGGGTTGTCAACCACTTCCATCTCTGCACAATGCTGAGATAGGTGTGGGAGTGTGCTTATGTGTCTCCATTGTTTTGTGTCTGCCAGTACCTCACTGAGCCCACATAGCTCACACTGCTTCCAGCGTTAGCCTGCAAATGTGTATAATGAGGAGCAAAGTATTGTGGGTATGGCCCAGACAGGGCGGATTGGCCAGGATGCATCTGCACAGGGTGGAGGGCAATGGCTGGGACACTGTAGTGCTTGACCACCACCTGCATGGACAGGGTGGCCACTGCATGTCACACTGGGGGGGGGGGGGAAGGGTCACTCTCACTCTGACCGAGCAGTGACCGTGGCATGTCTATGTTCCCACACATTACTTTTCCCTCCAGTGATACCTGTGTGTTCTTGGTTCTGGAGACAAATCACAGAGGTACCTGCTTGGTGTCTGTGCTGTGCATCCCACCTCTGGGTGCACAGGGTTCCCCTGTGAGCATGCACTATGGACTGGTTAGTGGGCTGTTTGCCTGTGCATGGTGGAACACCTTTTAGGATGCTGCAGGTGCAGTCTGACTGTGCTGTCTGTTGATGAATGGCAGACCGTGGTATGGGGCAGTTGAGCCTTCCTCTGCCTACCCCAAGCATCATTGCTGGTCTGCAATGGTCACAGGTATGGCACTGGCCCAGAAGCCCTGTAGGGCTGTCATCCGCCAGCAGGACTGTGGTTGCTTGTACTGCAGGCACCTGCCCCACCACACCCTTATCAACAAAAGGGGTGCTTGAGGCCCCTTGGGGTATATAACACATACCACTTAGACCCATAGTGGCAGTGCTGCATCACCCTCATGTGAGTCTAGACACCCCACTGCCATGATAACAGGTACACATAGCAGCCAGACTGTAACACTGGGTACACACTAATCTAGGTGGTGTCTGGTCCCACAGGGCCACATGTGACTGCAGAACACAGCTGGAACAGATGTACCTTCAGTTGCACTGCTGAGAACACCTGTCACACACTGGCAGTGCTGGGGATGTGCAGCAGGACCTATTTCTAGTACCACATGTACTGTGGACCTAGTGCTGGGCGCCCATCCTATCCCTCAGGGTGAACATGGAGCCTGCACAATGGCATGGTCTGTAGCTACTCTGTGCCAGTATCACGCACTGTCAGTCCATCTTAACATGCTGCAGTATCGGAGAGGTGCAGACCCCATTTGGTGGTCAGCTGTAGGCTGCTGTTCTGCATGTGCAATGAATCATGGGTGCTGGTGGGGTTACCCTATCCTGGCACACAGGGCAGACAGTTTGTGCGGTGACCTGCAGTCCTTCTGTACCCAGGCATTGCTGTGCAACAGGCCATAGAGGTATAGCCTACTGGTTAGTACACTGACGTTCTAGGTGGAGGTCATGGGTTCATATTTCTCGTTGTTCCCTCCTGTCCAAGGCAGATATTTTGCTTGCCTGTGACAGTCATATCTTTGCAGATCCATGCTGCCAGCCCATAGTACCCTTACCACAGTTGGCAGCAATCCTTATAAGATGTTATGAGGCTCCTAATTAGGCACAGTACAAGGCACGTTACAAGGCACCTTATTGGGCACAGTACAAGGCACGTTATAAGGCACCTTATTGGGCACAGTACAAGGCACATTAAGGCACGTGCCTTATAACATGCCTTATAACATGCCTTATAATGTGCCTTATAACACGCATTACCTGACGGCTTGCCATAATGATTCCCCGCCCACGCCTTTATATGGGCATCTGTACCTTTACCACGGAACCTAACACGAATGACATTACCGCAGGTTAGTAAACATACCCCATAGACATCCACTGGGAGGCTGTGATCAGGTAAATGGAGTGATGGCAAATCGTTCAGATCCTTCAATGTTTGCAAACATAACCTTTCTTCCTCACTGAGAGTTATAGGCTGGGACCCTTTCGGGTTCCCTTTCAAATGTCTCCTGAATGTCTGAGTCCTCACACTATATCCTGGCACCCAGAGACGGCTATAGTTTAACAGTCCCAAGAGTGCCCGTAACTCTTTCACAGTGCGAGGTTCAGTGACCTTGAGCACAGCTTTCTGAAATATTTTTTATTTATTTATTTATTTATTTAACATTTTTATATACCGCACTATTTATTATCAGCGCGGTTTACATAGAACTACAAAACATCAGATATGGGTCCTAATAGTTTTTCCTTTTCACTGAGTGTCATTCCAAGGAATGTCACCTGTAATTTACAGTACTGAAGTTTCTCCCTGTTCACTCTGTAACCACTCTTAGCCAATAACACTAACAATTCTCGGGTATATTGTTTACACAATTCCTCAGTGTCTGCTGTCAAAAGTAAATCATCTACATACTGACAAGTGAAACTGAGCCAGGCAGATGGAGTTTGAAAGGAGCTAGATCTTTGTCTAAATATCGAGTGAAAATTGAGGGACTATCTGTGTATCCCTGAGGTAATCTAGTCCACTGAAAATGTTGTCCATTATATTGAAATACCAGCAATGGCCTACTATCGGGATGGACCGGGACCCCCAAAAATGCATTTGATAACTCTAAGACAGTACTATATTTCCTTGGTGGGGTTTGCTGTAACAATGTAGCTGGGTAGCTACAACAGGGAACTCTGCCCCCACCACTGAATTAAGACCTCTCAAATCATGGACCACTCTCCACTTACCATTGGGCTTTTTAATAGGAAGCATGGGTGTATTAAGTTGAGACATACTGGATTCTATAATACCATTTTGCAATAATATATCAATCTCCTCACTTGCTCCTACTACAGCTTCTGGCTGTAGTGGATATTGAGCAACTTTTGGACCCTGACAATTTTCTTTTAATGTAATTCGAACAGGTGATGCAGACCTTATTAGGCCAAAAGGGTTTTCTGGGGTAGCCCAACCTTCAAATGGGATATTAGCAAAATTTGGTTCACTCTCTGTCTGCAGGAGCAAAACAGATGGTGTGCTGATAAAGGTCATCTGTACCTCAAAGGTGGATAGTAGATCCCGTCCCATCAAATTAACTGGACAATGTGGGGCATACAATAGGGTTTTACAGATATGTTGCCCCATGAGTTCTACCTCAATGGGTACTGTCATTTTGGTAGTAATTGGGTCTCCATCAAACCCTGTTGTCACAGTAGTTTGATGAGAGAGGTTTACACCTGGGGGTAGGGAATTCAGTACTGATGTTGTGGCTCCGGAATCCAACAACATCTGCACTTTATACCCATTTAGACGGACTTCAATTATCGGCTCAAGCTCATTGAGCATGGTCCGCATCACCATAGAGAGTCATTTTGGTCCCCCTTGAGGAGGCTGCCATTGGGGAACCCTGCTCTGAGGACCCTGGTAGGTATTGGGTGGCTCTTGTGGTTTTGCTGATCCTCGGGTTGGGGATCTTTGGCATTCACGCAGAAGATGTCCCCTTCTGCCACAGTTCCAGCAACTAAGGGCGCTTCTCTGAAAATGCTGTGACTGAGGTGGTTCTGCCCATCCCCCTTTCCAAGTACCCCCACTGTTTGGTCCCATCTGGTTCCAAGCCTGAGTATATAAACCAAAATTCTCCCAGGGGTCTTCTTCAATGTCATACTATTCCAAATCTCTAATAATTTCATTCTTCTGTTTTATAATGGCCCTAAGTTTTTGCTTTTCTGCCTCATGCTGCTTTTCTGTTTTATTTGAACCTTCTCTTTCTTTTTCCTTCTCATCGTCCTTTTCTTTGTCCTTCTCTTTAACCTTACTTTTATCAAGATCCTCCTGCAACTCTCTCAGTTGTAATGCCATTAATTTTGTCTGCAAACTTTTCATATCCTTCTCAGGTGTTATCTGTTCTTCTTCAGCTAATTTGACAAAATGGTGAATATGTGACTGCTGTCATGCCCAGGACTCATCTTCTAACCCCACAATCGTGTCAAGTCTTGATTGAACTGATTTAGGCAAAGTATTGCTAAGTGTTTGGAAAAATAGGGGCAGGAAACCTGGGTCAGAATAAACCATCCCAGTCTGGGTTTCCCACAAATCTTGAAATCGGGCAATATATGCACTAATATCTTTTCCTATCTTAAAACACATTTTCAGTAGTGGCCCTAAATTCTTCTGGGTGGGGTATAGTTCTTTTATAGAATTCCAAACTCTGGGACAGTGCTCATTAAACTCAGACCCATCATATTGTGTTTCTGCTACAGTAACTTGAGGTAAATTAGCTCTGGCAAAAACTTGATTTGTTGCATGAGTTCCCAGGAGTTCTGCTAACAGTGCTTTAACATCCCCTAGCCCTAAAGTATATCCTGCCGTGACCCGCTCAAACTTGTGAATCCAGGAAGCCCCCCCCCCTCTACTAAGAGGAGGTAAGGCACTAGCTATATTATCCATGTCAGTAAAATTCCAAGGGACATATCGAATAGTTCCTCCTCTTGAATGCAAGAGGGGCAAGCACAGTTTTTCTTCATATTTTTCCCATATTTCTAATCCTGTCTTCATGTAATCTAAATCCCATTGTGGGTCTCCCGCTCCCCCATGAATGCAAAGTCTATCAGTATTCAAAAGTGCAGTGTCAAGTGCTCCCTCAGGAGGCCATTGCAACATTTGCGGCTGGTTCTCTAACGTCCAGCCATACATATTATCATTACATCGGTCGATGAAGTAACGATTTCCCTCGCCCTCAGCTACTGTTTCTTAGGCATTAGTGAGGCTCCAGCCTGACTGTTATTTCTTGCAATCCCAATGTGCTTTTTATTACTTTCCTTGTTTTCATAGCTGGATCTCAAAGAGTCCAGTCTTTCTTGAGCTGCATTTAATTTTCCCTATTCCTCTTTCACCCTATCTGCCTCCTTTCTGTTATGCTGTTCCCACTCCTCCAGTTCTGACTTCCGCTCCGCCTAATCTTTAATTCGTGACTCTTCTAATTTCTTTTGTTCTTGTTCTTTATATTTATCCTGTTCTTCCTTCTCCTTAACTTTCTCTTCCCACTCAGCCTGCTGATTTTCTAGGCTTATTCTAAATTGTTCCTCTTGTTCTTGACGAGCCCTTTTCCATTTCTCAGTACAGGCTTCTAACGCTACTTTCCATTGTGCTAATTCGTTCTCACAAATTGGCTGCTTACAATATTCTAACTTAACCGTCCCTGATATTTCTCCCCACTCTTCTTTCTCTCTCCCTATATACTCACATGCTGCCCTCATCTCAGGATCTTCTTTCGGGCCTGGGAGCATTTGGTCATAAAATCTCCTTTCGGGTGAGGTCTCCTTCAAGTTACTGTGGAGGGTCCCCTTGGATTGTTTAGGTTCCTAATCTATAGGAATAGGGTATTGGTATCCTATAGCTGCAACTGAAGTTAAGGTAGTCCTGTTTCTCCCAGATTATGTGTGGGGTTTTAAGGAGGGGGTTCCTCACCACATTCTCTTGCTACCTCCATCCATAATGGGACATGTTGTAAGTGTTCCACTAATTTCTGTCCTGTTTTGTCCTTCTCTATCTTAGTTTGCAAGTCATGTAGTGAACGTGGATCTAGAATACCGCTTTCTGGCCAAGCAAAAGTGGAGTCGCGTAGTGCTCAGTTACGCCACTTCTTGCAGAACTGTTCTAAAGTTTTAGCAGCAAGTGGATATCTCTTAATAACTTTCTATAATGCAGTCTTCTCTTGTACATCCACTATTCTAGTGTCAGAATCAGTTTCTTTTGTCTTTTTCTTAAACATCCTAACTAGTCTACAATATCCTACTTATGCAAAATTTCCTACCTATGCAAAGTGAAAAACAACAATGTCTCTTACGCTCTCGACATTTCTTCTTCAGGAATTCAAAATCACACTTACCTCCTTCTCGACCTGTGCTTTGTCCAACGAACACGGGAGAACACTTCCCAGTGACGTCACTGCGCTCTGATGTCACCGTGATCAGCGTCGAGGTCACCAAGATGTTGGGGTTTTTCTGGGCTTCCCCTGCAATTATTTGGGGACTTTTCTGTTTTATTTGGCTGTTTGTCTTCAACCCCAACATATACAGGACCTTAAACAAATTGTTTGTGCCACCATAAAAGCATGGAAATTATTTATTTATTTTGCCAGGTCTGTAACATCACAAGCTTTGCTTTTGATTTATAAGGTACAAATTTCAATATCAATCCATAGCATCAATACATCTATAACAAGCAAAGCACCTGACTTAAGTGTAAAAAGGTCCTGGAGACAGAGACAGCCTCACTTCCAGTGAGATCAGCTAATGTCTGTCTGCTTATTAGAATGTCCCCTCTATATTTATATTCATTTTCAGGCTCAAATTGCTGATAAATAGATTTCCCTTCTTTTCTCATTCTCTATTATTTCAAGCAAATCTGCTTCCCAATCTCTACCCTTTATTTTTTCCCTTGTAGCATCCTGTCTTCCCATTCTCACGGCAGTCCATGTCGCTGTGTGCTGGCTCTGTTTCCTGCAGATTAAGTTCTTCGTTCTGTTCCCCTTTGTTCATTCAAGGGGCCCAGCTGACAGCTTTTCACTAGCTGTGTAGTTTTCAGAGCCTCTCATTGTGTCAGCTTTCTGGGACAGGATATTAGCTCATTTCATTGCTCAATCTTGCTGATTCTGCAGTTTCAGTGTGAAAAAGTCAGAGTAGGCTGTTTCTTTCTTAGACCTGAGCTACAGATGTTAGCACAAGATGGATTCAACCTGTAACAAAGGTACCTGAAGGGGGTTTCATTTTTCCCCTTCACAGACCATTTCCAATCCAAGTTCCCCATCAGCCCATTTCCAGTCCTATCCTAGCCCCACCATCAGCCCATTTCCAGTCCTAGCTCCCCCATCCATTTCCAGTCCTGTCCTAGCCCCCATCAGCCCATTTCCAATCCAAGCCCCCCATCAGCCCATTTCCAGTCCTATCCTAGCTCCACCATCCATTTCCAGTTCTATCCAAGCCCCCCCATCAGCCCATTTCCAACCGTAGCCCCCCATCAGTCTATTTCCAGTCCTAGCTCCCCCATCCATTTCCAGTCCTATCATAGTCCCTCCATCAGCTTATTTCCAATCCCATCCCCTCCATCAGCCCATTTCCAATCCTTTCCTAGCCCCACCATCAGCCCCTTTCCAGTCCTAGCTCCCCCCCACTCAGCCCATTTCCAATCCAATCCCCTCCAATGAGCCTATTTCCAGTCCTAGCACCTCCATGAGTCCATTTCAATCCAAGCTCCCTTCCACAGCCCATTTCCAATCCTAGCCCCCCCCCAACTTCCATTTCCAGTCCTATCCTAGCCCCCCAACAGCCCATTTCCAGTCCTATCCTAGACCCACCATCAGCCCATTTCCAATCTTAGCCCCCCCAACAGCCCATTTCCAGTCCTAGCACCCCCCTCACAGCCCATTTCCATCTCCAAGCCCCCTCCCCATCAGCTATTTCCAGTTAAAGCCCCCTCCACTCAGCCCATTTCCAGTCATAGCTCCCCCCCACAGCCCATTTCCAGTCCAACCCCCCCACCCTCCCGAAGAGCCCCGTGGCTATCTAAAATGCTTTAGAGGGAGCCAGAGAGGCCCCATCTCACCTCTAACAGCTGCCAAAGTGAAGCACATCTTTTTCCTTCACTTCAGCAGCTGTACTGAAGTTTAGAATGCTGCCGCGCTGAGGTCAAAGGGGACTTCCTATTTCCCGGCACTCAGTGTGGCAGCATTCTAAACTTCAGTACAGCTGCCGAAGTGAAGAAAAAGATGCGCTTCACTTAGGCAGCTGTTAGAGGTGAGCCGGGGCCTCTCTGGCTCCCTCTAAAGCTACCCTGCCTGCCATTCAGTGCGGGATGTTGTTGGCACGGGGTCCCCTGAAATGCGGGGCCCTGTGTGAACAACATTCTCGCACAATGGACAGTCCGGCCCTGCTTAGAGGCAGAAAGAAAACTAAAAGCATTCACAAGATTCAGCTGCAGAGGGGTCAATGTTCCCTCTAATTTTCTGAAGGCTGTGTGCGCATAAAATATCAGCTGTGCAGCTTTTGAAGAAAGGTTACATTTTTGTGCGCCACATAGCGACACTCAGATTTATATATTTTAAAATTTGACTACACGTCAGAATACAGTATGTACACCACATTGACTGCACTAGAAAATATTGTAGAACTTGTGAAAACCGTAAATACACAACAACTTTTAAATTTTAAGACGTCTGTGTTGTTTTCTATCAGAATCAGGACCATAATTTTTGTGCGCTCTGTTGTAAAGTATGTGCGCTCACTCGGTGAGGTATGTGCGCGCGCACACGCGCACAGCTTAGAGGGAACAGTGAGAGGGGTAGGCACTGACTGAGTTTGTGTGTCAGAGAAAAGACAGACTTTGTAGTGCAGAGCAGACAGTCCACAGTGAAAAGCTTGACTGAAAATAAATGGACAAAAAGCACAGCAGAGGATGGGCTGAGGCACAGAGTTAGGCAAGACACATACCAATTGAGTTGGTGTGTGAGTGTCATTTCACTTGTAAAACCTAGTGCCCTCTAGGGCAACCTTTAATAGGTGGATGATATCCTGCTGTAAAATCGGTTCAATGCCTGGCTGCAGGCACAGTTGGGCAAAGCAGAGAGTATCAGCATGCATTTCACAAGTGACATCTGAACCAGTTAAAATATTACACATACCTACCTCTCCTTGATGACACACTAGTGGTAGCTATATGAGACGGGGCAAGCATTAAGTATAGTGAGGGTGTACCAGCAGCAGAGTACAGATGGTCTGTGATGCATTTCCAAGTGATGGATCATAACTTAGCACAGACAAGTTTACTTCCCTGTTTACTTCCATGTTAATTTTCCTGTTACTTGTAATAGGTCTGTTATATCTGACCAATTGTTGTATTGTTTCAATGTAAACCGCACTGATGACAAATAGCGCGGTATATAAGAAAATTAAATAAATAAATAAATAAACAAGTCTGATTTAAAGTAATTTCCAAGCATTCCTTGGAGGTTATTTTAGAAGCCTTATGCACATTTGGAAATACTCGTATTTATACTTGCATATCACATACACATGTAAAAGGCAATTTCAGAAAAGCACTATTTACCCATGCAGAAATTTCCAGGGGCTTTTGGTGGGGGTGAGGTTTTTGGCATGCCAAACATTTATGGGGGGGATATTTAACATGATTAATGCAGTTAGCTGACCTTCTAACTGCGTTAATTGTGGTGACCAGGATATTCAAATATCAACAAGCACCGCCATTGAACACCCTGATGCTAGCCAGTTACTGTCAGGACAGAGCGAAGGTGGCATCCAGTGATAATTTGCCAGCAGCGATATTCAGCCGCTGCCCAGTTATTGCTAAGCAGTGAAAGTTAGGCACCTTAAAGGGTGGCCTAACTTTCATTGCCAAAGCTAACTGGACAGTCGCTGAATATCACCCCTGCTCTGTTAGCTTTACTGCAATCTGGTCAATCCGGATATTCAATGCTGGTGACCGGATATGGGCCTTCAGTTCAAAAGTGACAGCTAGCCGCTTTACAATAGCTAGCTGCCACATCCGAATATAGGGCCCTACATGTGTTTTCCCATTTCACAAAGAAAATCCACAAATATTGCAAAATATTTTCTTGCTGAGTTTCTCACAAGCTCAGAGACCCATATAAGTTTTTTAAAAAGTGCTAGTTTTGGCCAGGTCTTTACACAACGGATTAAGGGAGTAATTCTTCTTAATCCCCCATTGTTTATTTTCTCTTTAAAAAATTGCAGGCTCTCTATTTAATTGGCAGCACTTACGTTTAGTTTCCCAAAATGGCCCAAATATATGTGAAAGCTGCAAAATCACTACCTCTACATGAAAATCTTGACAGTTTAATATTGAAGCTAACAAGTTGATGCCACTCAGCTTTCCAATGTATAGATTTGTAAAATGGCTCCTCTTGCTGTTCAGACCTACTATTAGTAATCTGTGAACTATCATTAAAATCATCTGTAATACCTGAAGATTGGAGGATGGCCAATGTAACACCACTTTTTAAAAAGGGTTCCAGGGCTGATCTGGGAAACTACAGACTGGTGAGCCTGACATCAGTACCGGGAAAAATGGTAGAAACCATCATAAAGAACAAAGTTACTGAACATGTAGATAGTCATGACTTAAGGGGAAACAGACAACATGCCTTTAGACAAGGAAGATCTTGTCTTACTAATCTGTTATGGTTTTTTTGAAGGTGTAAATAAACGGGTAGACAAAGGTGAGTCAGTTAATACAGTGCATCTGGACTTTCAGAAAGCCTTTGACAAGGTCCCTCATGAGAGACTCTGGCCCAAATTACAAAGTCATGGGAAATGTGGCAGTGTATTATTGTGGATCAGGAACTGGTTAAAAGATAGAAAGCAGAGGGTAGGACTAAATGGCCAAATTTCCTAATGGAGAAAGGTGAATAGTGGAGTACCCCAGGGATCTGTGCTGGGTCCACTGCTTTTTTACATATTCATAAATGACCTGGGAATGGGAATAACGAGTGAGGTTATCAGATTTGCAGATGACACAAAACTATTCAAAGTTGTTAAAACCCATGAGGATTGTGGAAAATTGAAAGAGGATCATGATTAATTGGAAGACTGGGCATTCAAATGGCAAATGAAATTTAATGTGGACAAGTGCAAAGTTATTCACCTAGGAAAGTAAAACCCAAACTATGGGGTATGTTTACTAAACTGCAGTAACATTACATAATGCGTGGTATGTAACGTTAACGCGCGTTAACGTCACTTAACGATCATTGACGTCCCGCGCGCGGTAAACACCGCAGAAGGTGGAGAGAGGGCGGAGAGAAGGGGTCTATGGGCGGAGAGTGGGCGGGGAGAGGCTCCTTTCACACTAACGCGCTAATCTGAAGGGCTGAATCCTACCGCGAATGAAAACCTGCCGTTAGATGCACATTTGCAGGAGGGAGAAACCATTTAAGTGTCAGCATTGTACAGTCTAGGCAGGGAGCCCAAGAAAAGTGATAGTAGTGCTCCATTTTCAGCAGCACCATAGTGCCAAAGTATGAATGGCCACTATGGCAATGGTGCAAATCGGGCATAGGGGGCTGCAGGCGGGACATGTAGCATGGTCAGCTGGAGACAAGGTGGACCAGGCGGCCGCCTAGGTGGCACATAGGAACATAGAAACCGGAAATCAGCAAGACAGCAGCTGACCAAGGCCAAACACAATCCACCTATATCTACCTGGTTCACCCTAGCCAATAGTTGCTAGGGCACTGACCTGACATCCCCCCAGCCATCCCTCCCCCATGTGGAAGGGACATAGTATTGGTAGGCAGTGATGGGGGGAAGTGAGGATGTCCATGTATGCCCCCCCCCCCCATCCTGGGATCCGCTCCCTAGGCGGGCACCTAGCTACACAGTGGATAGCCTGGGACTGCGCACTACCAGCACCGACAGCAAATGGCCATGTCAGCTTGGCAGGGTTGTGTGTGCCCATGCTGGAGAGGGCAGTGTCACCTCCCTGCAGTGGATCTAGGCCATGCTCTGCATCAGTATGTGGTGTGCAGTGCAACATACAAAGTCTGGCTGAGGAAAAGTACAGGTAGCCCCAGGGACTATTGTGCATCTGTGGCAACAGTGTGGTGCAGTACACCCAGCCATTGTGTCCAGAAACAGAGGGTCACAGGTTCAAGCCCCAGCTGTGGTTCCTGCAGAGCATGTCCCTATGTTTTACCCTACAATGCAGATACAACAGCAACATGTGCAAAGCCCAAAGCAGCGGCGAACAGGGGTACAAACACCCACCCACACAGGCTCCACAATCCAAAGATGCATGGAGAGTCAGGCTGGTGGCCCCAGCATTGAGCTGAAGTTATCACCAGAGCACTACCACTACCCCCTGCACAGTTTAGCAATGTCGGCACTGTGATCAGGACCAGTGTGGCGGGCAGGGTTGCCAACCACCCCTATCTTTGTACAATGCTGCAATAGGAGTGAGCGTGTGTGTATGTCTATCCATTGCTCTGTGGCTGCCCACCCTTCACTGGGTCCTAAATGTCCCACTGTTACCAGCGTTAGCCTGAATAGGTGCATAATGTGGAGCAAGGTATGCTGGGTATGGCCCGGACAGGGCAGATTGGCCATGATGCATCTTCACAGGATGTGGGGCAATGACTGGGACACTGTAGTGCCTGACCACCACCTGCATGGACACGGTGGCCACAGCATGGCATGCTGGGAGGGCACTCACTCTGAACGAGCACTGACCATGGCTGGTCTAGGTTCCCATATAGCACTCTACACAGTCTGCCTCCAGTGATATATTTGTGTTCCCCAGGCCTGGGGTTGCAATCGCTGAGTTACCTGCTTGCTGTACATAGTTCCTCTGTGAGCAGGCTGGTGGACTGTCTGCAGTTAGACTGTGCATGGTCAGAACACCTTTAAGGTACAGTCTGACTGTGCTGTCTGCTGATGACTGGCAGACTGTGGTGGGGGGCATTTGGGGTTTCCCAGACCTAACCCCAGCATTGCTGCTGGTCTGCCACTGCCCCAGTCATAGGTATGGCTCTGGCCCACCAACCCTGGAGGGCTGTCTCATACAAAGAGGATGGAGGTTGCTTTCCACGCGGCGTGGACACCTGTTCTTTACCTACAAAAAGGGATGATGTGGGCCCTTTTGGGTATGTAGTGTATACCACTGTGACCTATAAAGGCACTGCTACACACACCTCATGCACTTCTAGGAACCCCTCCACTCTGATAACAGCGGCCCATGTGATCCAGACCCTAACACGGGGTACACACTAATCTGGCTGGTGTCTGGTCCCACAGGGCCACATGTGACCGCAGGATACAGATGGACACCAAATTACCTTCGGCTGCACTGCAAGGAACACCTGTCACACACTGGTAGTGATGGGGATGTACAGCAGGACCTATCTCTAGCACCACATGCACTGTGGACCTAGTGCTGGGCACCCATCCTATCCCTCAGGGTGAACACAGAACCTGCAAAATGGCAAGATCACATTAGACACAATGCTCCTGCGGCTTTTTTGAATGGCATCGTGGCAGATGCCAGACAGTTGATATTTCAAGGATTACAAGATTCATACATGACTCCAGCAAGTTCTATAAACAGTATCACTGATTATAGCAAAAACGGTTGCGCACCTAGGGTTCATCATTCTGCCATCTCCCCCTGAAGAAGGCGTTCGCCAAAACGCGTTGGGGTTTCTCAGTAAAGCAACTGTGCTCTCCATTCACTCTTGCTCCTTGTGTATCCTTGGTTTGTATTTTGCAAGAGCCTCCTACTCTCCTTTGTGCTTGACCTGTAGCTACTCTGTGCCAGTATCACGCACTGTCAGCTCGTCTGTCCAAGCTGAGATACCGGAGAGGTGCAGAACCCATTTGGTGATCAGCTGTAGACTGCTATTCAGCATGTGCATTGCATCATGGGTATAGTGGGATTACTCTATCCTGGCACTCAGAGCAGACAATTTGTGCGGTGACCTGCAGTATTTCTGTACCCAGACATTGCTATGACATACACCATGGGGGTATAGCCTACTGGTTAATACAATGCCATTCTTGGCAGTGTTCATGGGTTCGGTTCCTCATTGTTCCCTTCTCTCATGCCTGTCCTACCCAAAGAGTGTGCATGCCTGTAGAGGTCATATTTTTGCAGATCTGTGCTTTCAGCCCATAATACCCTCACCACAATTGCCAACATTCCCTCGGTCCATCTATCTGCGTCTGTCAGCTGTGTAGAGTCCTGTCTGCCAGTGCAGGCTGCCACCCCATGTCATACCCACCCCACTAACAGCCTTTACTACATCCTCCGGTAACAAATTCCAGAATTCGATTACATGTTGAGTGAAAAAATATTTTCTTTTATTAGTCTTAAATAGTTTACCCTGTATCTTCATTGCATGTCCCCTAGTCTTCCTATATTCTGATAACGTAAACAGTCGATCTACGTTTACCCATTCCACTCCGTTCATTAATTTATAGACTTCTATCATATCTCCCCTCAGCCGTCTCTTTTCCAGGTTAAAGAGCCCTAACCTTTTTAGCCTTTCTTCATAGGAGTATCCTTCCATCCCCTTTACCATTTTGGTGGCTCTTCTCTGAAACTTTTCTAATAACGCTATATCCTTTTTAAGATACGGCGACCAGAATTGCACACAATATTCAAGGTGCGGTCTCACCATGGAACGGTATAGAGGCATTATATTATCTTTTGTTTTATTTTCCATTCCTTTCCTTATGATACCTAGCATTCTATTTGCTCTCTTGGCTGCCGCTGCACACTGAGCCAAGGGTTTTAACATGTTATCCACAATGACGCCTAAATCTTTTTCCTGGGTGGTGGTTCCTACTGTGGAACCTTGCATCGTGTAACCATAGTTTGGGTTGTTCTTCCCTAGGTGCATAACTTTGCACTTGTCCATATTAAATTTCATCTGCCATTTTGATGCCCAGTCTTCCAGTTTATCAAGATCCTCTTGCAATTTTCCACAATCTTCTTGGGTTTTAAGAACTATAAATAGTTTTGTGCCATCTGAAAATTTGAAAACCTCACTCGTTATTCCACTTTCCCGGTCATTTATGAATATGTCAAAAAGCAGCGGACCCAGCACAGATCCCTGGGGTACACCACTATTCACCTTTCTCCATTGGGAAAATTGGCCATTTAGCCCAACCCTCTGCTTTCTGTCTTTTAACCAGTTCTTGATCCACAGTAGTACAAAGCCTCCTATCCCATGACTCTTTAGTTTTGCCAAAAGTCTCCGATGAGGGACCTTGTCAAAGGCTTTCTGAAAGTCCAGATACACTATATCAACCAACTCACCTTTGTCCACCTGTTTATTCACACTTTCAAAAAAACATAACAGATTAGTAAGACATGATATTCCTTGTCTAAAGCCATGTTGGCTGTCTCCCATTAGGCCATGACTATCTACATGCTGAGTAATTTTATTCTTTGTGATGGTTTCTACCATTTTTCTCGGTACTGACATGAGGCTCACCGGTCTGTAGTTTCCTGGATCACCTCTCGAACCCTTTTTAAAAATTGGCTTTACATTGGCGATCCGCCAATCTTCAGGTATTAGAGATGATTTTAATGATAGTTCACAGATTACTAATAGCAGGTCTGCAATCTCATATTTCAGTTCTTTCAACACCCTTGGATGTCTACCATCCGGCCCAGGTGATTTGCTACTCTTCAGTTTATCTAATAGTTGTAATATATCTTCCCGATGTATCGATATTTCCTTCAAATCTTCCGCACCTTTAAATACCACTTCAGTCATGGGTAACATCCCTACATCTTCCTCAGTAAAGACAGAAGCAAAGAATTTATTCAGTCTCTCCGCTATCGCCTTGTCGCCTCTTAGTGCCCCTTTAACTCCTCTATCATCTAATGGTCCAACTGACTCTCTCACAGGTTTTTTGCTACGAATGTAATTGAAAAAATCTTTATTTCACATTTTTGCTTCCGCAGCAAGCTTCTTCTCAAATTCTCTCTTTGCCTTCTTTATCAAGGCCTTGCATTTGACCTGCCAGTGCTTGTGCTGTTTCCAGGTTTCATCGTTTGGCTCTTTTTTCCATTTCCTGAAAGATGCTTTCTTGGCAACAACAGCCTCTCTGACCTCACCTTTAAACCATGCTGGCAGTTTTTTGGACTTCCTTCCCCTCTTCTTAAAACGTGGAATACAGCTGGTCTGGGCTTCCAAGATAGTATTTTTCAACAACACCCAAGCTTGATGTAAGTCTCTAACCTTTGCAACTGCTCCTTTTAGTTTTTTCTTAACTATTTTCCGCATTTTATCATAGTCTCCCTTTCGAAAGTTAAAAGGTAGTACTGTGGATTTCCTTACTATCCCTCTTCCACTAATTAAATCAAAGGCGATCATGCTATGATCACTATTGCCAAGTGGCCCCAACACCCTTATCTCTTGCACTAGATCTGGTGTTCCACTAAGGACTAGGTCTAATATGGCTTCTCCTCTCATCGGTTCATGGACCAGCTGCTCCAAGAAGCAGTCATTTATTTCATCTAGGAACTTTATCTTCCTAGCATGTACTGCCGTGACACTGACCCAGTCGATACCGGGGTAATTGAAATCGCCCATTATTATTACCGCGCTGTAACTTTTGTTAGCTTCCTTGAGAATTTCATCATCCATTTGTTCATTCTGGCCAAGCGGTCGATAGTACACCCCCACCGCCATCGCCTTCCCCTTTTTACATGGAATTTCAATCCATAGAGATTCTACAGCAAATTTTGTTTCCTGCAAAACTTTAATCCTTTCTGACTCAATGCCCTCTCTAACATAGAGCGCAACCCCTCCACCAATTTGATCAGTTCTATCATTACGATATAGTTTGTACCCAGGTATCACAGTGTCCCACTGGTTGTCCTCCATCCACCATGTCTCTGATATTCCAATCACATCTAACCTCTCATTTAGTGCTATATATTCTAATTCTCCCATCTTATTTTTTAGACTTCTAGCATTTGCATACAAGCATTTTAGAGACTGTATTTTATTCATATTAATTTGGCTATTGGTAGACATGGGTATTTAGGGATCTTTAAGCTCTGTCTGCTCCATACTCGAGGGCATTTGGGCTACTTTACTCTTTTTTGGAAATTCTCTGCTTTTGGTAGTATCCTTCAAGGATACATTCTTCCGAACCATCTGCTCTTGGGCGACTGTCGGCTTTCCCCTATTATCTAGTTTAAAAGCTGCTCTATCTCCTTTTTAAAGGTTAATGCCAGCAGCCTGGTTCCATCCCATTTAAGGTGAAGCCCATCCCTTCGGAAGAGCCCCTCATTTCCCCAGAATGTACCCCAGTTCCTAACAAATCCAAACCCCTCATCTCTGCACCATTGTCTCATCCACGCATTGAGACTCTGGAGCTCTGCCTGCCTTTTGGGTCCTGCACGTGGAACGGGAAGCATTTCGGAGAACGCTACCCTGGAAGTTCTGGATTTCAACTTCCTACCTACAAGCCTAAATTTAGCCTCCAGAACCTTCCTACCACATTTCCCTATGTCATTGGTACCGACATGTACCAAGACAGCAGATTCCTCCCCAGCACTATCTAAGACCTTATCTAGGTGATGCGTGAAGTCCGCTACCTTCGCACCAGGCAGGCATGTTACCAGGCGATCCTCACGTCCACCAGCCACCCAGTTATCTACATGCCTAATGATCGAATCACCAACTATAACGGCTGTCCTAACCCTTCTCTCATGGGTACATGGCCCTGGAGAAGCTTCCTCGGTGCGAGAGGGTTCTACATCACCTGGAGGACAGGTCCTAGTTACAGGATCACTTCCTGCCACACCAGGGTGAGGCTCTCCTGTCACGTGACCTCTCTCCTCCATGGCAAAAGGGATGCTGCCAGACTGGAGGTGGGACTTCAGGACTATATCCCTGTAGGTCTCGTCCATGTATCTCTCTGTCTTTCTTATGTTTTCCAAGTCTGCTACTCTAGCCTCTAGAGAACGGACTTGTTCCCTGAGAGCAAAGAGCTCCTTGCACCTAATGCACACGTAAGACCTCTCACCAACTTGGAGAAAATCATACATGTGGTGCCTTGTCCAAGGGTGCCTAATATGGCGCTTAGCCTGGGAGGCCCTATAGGGCGCCTTAGGAGGCACCTTACAGGGCACCTTACTAGGCACCTTTTAAGGCACCTTTACATGGCACCTTATAAGGCACCTTAGAAGGCACCTTACAAGGCGCATTACAAGGTGCCTTGCAAGGCGCTTTACAAGGTGCCTTGCAAGGCGCTTTACAAGGTGCCTTGCAAGGCGCTTTACAAGGTACCTTGCAAGGTGCCATACAGGGCACCTTGTAATGCTCGTTAGTCTAAGGCGCCTTGTAACGTGCGTTAGCTGTCAGCTTGCTGTAACGATGCACCGCCCACGCCTTTATATGGCCTTCTCTACCTTTACCATGGAACCTAACGCGAATGACATTACCGCAGTTTAGTAAACATACCCCTATGGTTACACGATGAAAGGTTCCACATTAGAAATCACTGTCCAGGAAAAAGATTTAGGCATCATCGTGGATAACATGTTAAAACCATCCACCCAGTGTGCAGTGGAGCCAAGAGAGCAAATAGAATGCTAAGTATCATAAGGAAAGGAATGGACAATAAAACAAAGGATATTATAATGCCTCTGTATCATTTCATGGTACGACCACACCTTGAATAATGTTTGCAATTCTGGTCGCTGTATCTTAAAAAGGATATAGCATTGTGATAGGTGATGGCCTAGTTCATCCTGTAGGTAGCCGAGGCCCGTATATTAGGCCTGAGTCCCCCTCCCTTACTTTAAAATATTATAACTGACTTTGGAATATTATAGCAAACCAGACAGACAGAAAATACCAGTAGCTGTTAGAAACTGCCTTGCTCTGCCTTTAATAAGAAGGCTTCTGATAAACAAAAGTAAAACTTTTCCACTGTTATGATAATCACAGCTGTGCTTCCACTGTATCTCTGCCGGCTAAATCACCTTGCAAGAGTAGCGAAATGTACTGTAGCAGAAGTATTCTGTCTAGAGCTTTGAGCCTTGGTTAGAAAAGCCTGCACGGAATAAAAACAGGTACAAGCCAGATCAGAGATGGCTATTGGGAGAGAGAGAGGGGGGGCCACCAAGACCAATGAGGAGTTTTGCCTGTATTAGACTGGAGAAGAACAGTATATAAACTGTCGTTTTTCTGAGCTCAGGGCTCAGACATTTTGTATGTGACATTGGCCTGAGTCTGTGCATATTAAACTGGTTTGAATTCTAGTCAATAGACTCCTGGTTTTATTCATTGCGAGCCCTTTGCTATTACATATTCTTGGTGCGTTGGCCGGGAATGGCGTAATACGAATAGTATGCAAGTGAATACTACCACGTATTACCGCCTCCAGGTTTGGTCCGGCTGGGCCCACAGCCGACCGACGTGGAGAGGATCCCAGGCGCCGACCGGTCCCTTGCATCGGAGGGTTCCGCCCTGCCTCGGCGGCCTGCTGGGTCCGGCTGGCCAACACCTCGAACCCAGGGGAGTCCAGGATTCAACCCAAGGTGGAACTGGTTGCGCAGCGCATTAGCTACAGGATCCGGTGAGTATTGATTTTTCTGGTTCTTAGTCAGTTAGCTCTGGGAAAGTCTCGAGACTGATTTGGTACAGTAATAGGTAAAGGAAGTCTGATCAACTTCCAGGGCGATCCTAGTACCCCTGCAGGAGTATGCACGGGGTGAAGCCATCGACCCTTTTGGTTTGGTAATTTAGGTTTAGTCAGTTAGCCCGGGAATTTGGAATTTGGGAAATGCTAACATGTTTGGTTGTGTGATGTGTGATTGAGAGGTCTTGCAATACAGGCCAAGCGAGAGCGGACTCCTAAGTAGCGCAGTTCCTGACTGGGCGACCGCGTTCAGGTCGCGAACAGGAGGAAGTGTTTGTTGTTTGTCCCCTCATTGTTTTGTGGGCTACGCAGACCCCTTACCCGTAGCCATCCTACCTACCCTTTCTGTTTGCTGTCTTGTACGTTATACGTTATAATGGGAGGGGCGGAGTCCGTACAAACTCCGCTGAACTGTATGATCACGAATTTTAAGAAAGGATTTAGTGGTGATTATGGGGTGAAAATGTCACCGACCCGCTTAGAAATATTGTGTAGTAGGGTGTGGCCAGCGCTGGACGCCAGGTGGCCACCAGAAGGTACTTTTGATATCCAAATTGTGTCCCGTGTGCACAAGGTAGTGCGCAGCTATAGTCCTGAACAGTTTTCCTATATAGACTCTTGGTTAGGGATATGTGAGAAACAGCCCTCTTGGATGAAGCGTTGCTGTGAGGGACAGAGTAAAATTATGTTAGCAACTGCCACGAGAGTCCCTGCCAAGAAAGAAAAACTCCCTGTTTATGTAGCCCAGGAGTCTCCAGAGATCCCAATGTATCCACCTGCCTTTTTGTATACTCCTGTCCCATCAGCTCTGCCAGTACTCCAAGAACCCCTGCCAATACCCTGAGTAGAGCCAGAGGAAGCGAGCGTACCTCCAGCCGAGGTGCCTCCACCCGATCATCCGCCTCCAAAATCTGAAGTGCGGACCAGTCCCCTAAGAAGTCGGAGCCCTAGTCCTGAGCAGCGCTCTGAGGTGGAACAATTATCCCCCGAAGAATCTGCTAGTGGAGAGTTAGATGCCAGTCCAGGGTCATCCACTGGTCCAGGTACCAGTAGTAGCGTCACCTAAAAGTCCACTGAAATGCGCTATGATTTCAGAAGTAGAACGAGAGAAGCTCACCAACTGCCGCTGTGGCAGGTCCCAGGATTACCCATTCAAGACAATGGTCAGGTTGTGGTCGGACCGACCAGTCTAGTGTATGTACCCTTCTCCACAACAGATTTATTAAACTGGAAAACGCATTATGCCTCCTATACTGAAAAACCCCAAGATTTAACAGAGTTAATGTCTAGTATTATGCAGACCCATCAGCCCACCTGGTCTGACTGTCGCCAGCTTTTGGCTACCCTCTTTACTACCGAAGAGCGGGCACGGATAGTGCGAGCGACCACTCGATGGTTGGAAGAGAACCCTGAAGTGGGGAGAAACCTAGATCCCAGACAGGCGGCAGCCGTAGATTTCCCAAATGAAGATCCCGGGTGGAACCCAAATAATGATGTAGGAGAAAAGGCCCTCACCCGGTTCCGCCAGGCTCTACTGCAGGGCCTAAAGAAAGGAGGCCAGAGAGCTATGAATATTGGGAAAGTAGCGGACGTTCTTCAGCGCCCAGATGAGAGTCCAGCTGCTTTCTATGAACGATTAACTGAAGCTTATAGACTTTACACCCCCTATGACCCAGCAGCTCAGGAGAATTTACGCATGGTAAATGCCGCTTTTGTGAGTCAGTCCCAGGGAGACATAAAACGAAAACTGCAAAAATTAGAAGGATTTGCGGGCATGAACGCAACACAGTTAATAGAAGTCGCACAAAAGGTATATGTGAATCGTGATCAAGAAAGCAAACGGGAAAGTGAAAGAAGGATGAGGAAGAAAGTGGATCTGCTTGCTGCAGCACTAATTGAAGGACGCGGAGGAGGATATCCTAACAGAAGAGCCAGAGGATGGGGAAGGGGCCGAGGGAGCGCTCGGCCCCCCTTAGGTGCAAATCAGTGCGCTTATTGTAAAGAGGAAGGACATTGGAAGGATGCGTGCCCGAACATGAGCTCCACCCCCTGGAAGGGACGTGGGAGCGCCAGGAGAGTGGGGGGGGGGAGGGGGGCGATTCCAGCAGTGAGGGGGGATGCAGCGCGCACAGTTTCAGCAGCTCCAGCAAAATGAGACTGCCATGCAGGGAGTGGCAGTCACCGAAGCAGATTTCATGAATGATGAGGACTAGGCCAGACCGGGCTCCAAGTTCTTCTTAGGTCTCCAGGAGCCTATGGTCAATGTAAAAATTGGAGACCAGCATATGGACTTTATGGTAGACACAGGGGCCGAGCATTCAGTAGTAGCCAAGCCGGTGGCCCCTGTGTCTTCTCGATCCGTTACAATCGTGGGAGCTACAGGAACAAGAACCACAAGACCCTTTCTGCAGAACCGCGCCTGTGAACTAGGGGGACAGAAGATAACACACCAGTTCTTGTACATGCCTGAATGCCCAGTTCCTCTGTTGGGCCGAGACATGCTTGCAAAGCTTCAAGCACAGATATCCTTTGTTGAAGGGGGAAAAATGGAAATGACTATAAACTCAAAACCTGCCGGCCTGATGGTGTTAGCTGTCCCCCGAGAAGAAGAATGGCGGTTCTATTCATCTGCATCCAAAGCAGTAAGCCTCTGTACACCTCTCAGCATTGCAGCCCCACCTGGAGTATGGGCAGAGAATAATCCACCTGGCCTAGCGACAAATATAGCTCCTGTACTTGTTACCCTTAAGCCAGGAGCAGAACCAGTGCATGTGCGTCAGTATCCCCTCCCACGACCAGCAATTGAAGGTATTCATCGCCACCTGAAGAAATTACTGCAGTATGGACTTCTTAGAGAATGGCAATCACCCTGGAACACCCCCCTTCTCCCAACCAAGAAGCCTGGGAGAGGTGACTACCACCCAGTGCAGGATCTACGTCAAGTAAACAGTGCGGTTGAAACTATACATCCAGTAGTACCAAATCCTTACACCCTCCTGGGACTGATTCCAGCAGAAGCCACTCATTTCACTGTGTTGGACTTGAAAGATGCCTTTTTCTGTATACGCCTGGCAGAGGCCAGTCAGCTTTTGTTTGCATTTGAATGGGAAAACCCTACCACAGGAAGACGAGGACAACTCACTTGGACTCGCTTGCCACAAGGATTCAAGAATTCACCCACTATCTTCAGTGCAGCCCTCAGTCAAGATCTGTCAAGTTACCCTGTAACTCCGGGAAAGAGAATCCTACTCCAATATGTGGATGATTTGCTCATAGCCACCAACAATGAAACTGATTGTGTGCAAGCTACTAGTGATCTTTTGCACCTTTTGAATGAAGCTGGTCTCAAGAGCCAAGGCGCAATTATGCCAGACAGAAGTGAAATACCTAGGGTTCCCTTTGTCAAAGGGAACCCAGAAATTAGGACTTGAGCGAAAGGAAGCAGTATGCCGCATTCCAACCCCCACTACCAGAAAACAGGTGCGAGCTTTCTTGGGAGCCGCAGGCTATTGCCGAATATGGATACCGAATTTTGCAGCAAAACCCTTGTACCAAGTCACACAGGGAGCTAAACGATCCCCCTTGGAATGGGGCCCAGAACAAGATAAAGCATTCAAATCATTGAAAACAGCATTAATGTCATCCCCAGCCTTGGGACTACCGGATGTACAGAAGCCATTTCGTCTGTATGTCCATGAGTCAGGTGGAAATGCATTGGGAGTTTTAACCCAGCCTCTTGGGTCTTGGCAGCGACCTGTGGCCTACCTGTCAAAACAACTGGATCCTATTGCCAAAGGATGGCCACCTTGCTTGAGAGCTGTAGCAGCCACAGCCCTTTTAGTAAGCGAAGCTGATAAGCTCACCTTAGGACAAAATTTGCGAGTCACTGTACCACACTCTGTTTTAACCCTGATGGAACACAAAGGAAACCACTGGCTCACCAACGCTCGAATGTTGAAGTATCAAAGTATGCTATGTGAGAATCCGCGATTGCAATTGAGCGTCAGCCAAACTCTGAACCCAGCTACCCTGCTGCCAGCCGGTCCAGGCCCACCTGACCATGATTGCCTAGAAGTAATGGACACTGTATATTCAAGTCGCCCAGACTTAACTGATATTCCCTTGAGCCACCCAGACAAAACTTTCTTTGTGGATGGAAGTAGCCTCATAATGGAAGGACAGCGATGTGCGGGGTATGCAGTGGTGACCCTAGACATGGTAGTAGAATCATCAGCCCTGGCCCCAGGAACCTCAGCACAGAAGGCTGAATTGATAGCTCTAACACGAGCACTCAAACTTGGAACAGGAATCAGCCTGAATGTATACACGGACTTTAAATATGCTTTTACAACACTGCATGCCCATGGGGCCCTGTACAAGGAACGTGGATTGATCACCTCAGGAGGCAAGTCTATCAAGTATGGTCCAGAAATATTGACTTTGTTGGAAGCAGTATGGGCCCCCAAACATGTAGCAGTGATGCATTGTCGAGGCCATCAAACTGGAGATGGAGATGTATCCCGCGGAAATAGATTTGCTGATGCCTCAGCCCGAGAAGCAGCCATTGCCGGACAAATTACTACCCCAAATGTAACGATTCAAGCAGCCATATTTCCAGTACCTTTGAGTGTATGGACACCCAGATATACCCAAGTAGAGAAGGACCATTACTGTCAAAAGGAGGGGGGGCAGTTATCAGAAACTGGATGGATAGTGTTGCCCCCGCCTGAAGGGAGCTTAACCCCTGGTATGACCGTGATCCCTGAAGCCCTACGCCCGGCCTTTGTCCAAGCCTTTCATCAAGCTACACACTATGGAAAAACAAAGATGGCCAATGCTTTGAAGCCATACTTCTATATCTCCCTGCTGGGACCTTTGACCACCTCAGTAGCCCGAAGATGTGTGACCTGTGCCAAGAACAATGCCCGACAAGGTCCTGTACCTCCCCCAAGAGTTCAGTCAGTAGGAGTGACCCCCATGGGAAATATCCAAATAGACTTTGCAGAAATGCCACGAGCAAATGGATATCGCTACTTGCTAGTCCTAGTTTGTACCTTTTCTGGATGGGTGGAAGCTTTTCCCACCAGAACTGAGAAGGCCAGAGAGGTCACTAAAGCCTTGCTCCATGAGATTATCCCCCGATTCGGAATACCTTTGACCATGGGGTCTGACAATGGGCCCTCTTTTATATCACAAGTAACCCAGCAGCTAGCCCATGCCCTGCAAATACAATGGAAGTTACACACAGCCTACAGGCCCCAGAGTTCAGGGAAGGTAGAGAGAATGAACCGAACCCTAAAATCTCAGCTATCCAAACTTTGTCAGGAAGCCCACTTGAAGTGGCCCCAAGCTCTTCCCATAGCCCTTCTCCGAATACGTTCAGCCCCCACCACGCCATTAGGGGTATCCCCGTTTAAGATTTTGTATGGGAGGCCCCCGCCCATAGTACAGGGGATAAGAGGAGATATGAATCAAATTGGATCCGTAATTACTAGGCAAGAATTGTTGGCTCTAAGTTCTGTTTTGCAGAGCCTTCATAACTGGGTGCAGGACCAGTTACCTATCAATCTAACAGAGCCATTGCATCCTTTCAAGCCTGGAGCCTCGGTGTGGGTAAAGGAGTGGAAGAAGACACTGTTGGCGCCTCATTGGAAGGGACCGTATATCGTTTTGCTATCAACCCCAACAGCAGTTAAAGTGGCCGAGATCGACTCCTGGATTCATCACAGTCGAGTGAAACCAGCAACAGTTCCTGAGAGTCGCCCCTGGACTTCGATCGCTAATCCTGCATCACCGTTGCGACTCACGCTGCGAAGACAAGATCCATCATCATAAAGACTTTGCCAGCTTGCTCCTGAACATCTACATTTCAGACTCTATCCTCTATCTATCTACCTCAATCAACCATTAACTACCTCATTAATCATCAAAGACTATAATCATGATGATTACTAATTGCTGCTATTTCCTTCTTGCGGTAGCCCTGTGACACTTGAGAGCCACTCTTGCTTTGCCCCCTTGTGCAGCCTGTATAACCACCACCCGAACTGGTATGCAAGTTACTCAGACTTTGCTTTATCACTCTTACTACACTTGTACCGGTGTAGTCAGCCGGTGTATCTATAATGGTACAGAACTAAACGTCTTTACAAAGGGAAAGACTCGTACTTGCTTCAGACCTCGACAGAATCCATCTTACTATGTCCTGGAACTGAGATGGAATGATGAAGATGGAGCCCTTATCAATGCCACAAGTCAACTCTCTGATCCTAACCAACCTGTTTACCTGTATTTTGATGCTTGTGAATTGATTAATAAAAATAATTACTACAGGTGTGGATCATGGGAACAAGCTTACTATTATGATGAGAAGTATATGTGTCCTGAAGGTGCGTACAACTGGGGAATATGCACTGGGATACATTTCCCAACAACATATAGCAAATCAGCAGAAGCAGACTATTTCTGTCCGAAATGGGATTGTGTGTACTATGCTACCTGGTCTGGTAGCCCTACAGGACAGACTGGAGATAATCGCAAGGCGCTGCTGGAAAGATTACCCTTACTGAAACCTGAACAGTGCAAGAAAAGCGCCTGCAATCCCCTACGGCTTCAGATCTTCGACTCCAGCCAGTGGAAGCAAGGATTTCGATTCGGCCTGCGCATAGCAGGAGGTGGAACTGATCCTGGAACCATTGTATTCATCCAGCTGAATGTAAAGACTCATGTTTCTTCACCTTATTGTATACATCATACCTTCCACGAGGCCATGAAGGCAGAATTTGTTGTTCCCCATGCTTCGCAGAATTTGTTCATCGAACTAACTGGAGCTGTGGCATCCAGCCTCCATGTCTCGGACTGTCTCTTTTGTGGTGGAACTCAGATGGGAGACCAATGGCCTTGGGAAGCACAAGAATTGAACTATTCCGTACCATATAACCAAACTGATGTGCATAACACTACCAATGAATGGGTCCTCGCCCACTCCATAGTGGGTAAACTATGTTTTGTACGAGCAGGACCACAACTGAATGCACCTGTGGGACAATTAGTCTGTTTGAACCAAAAATATTACAATGCCACAACTGGAAAGACTTCTTGGTGGTCAGGTGCCAATACTCCGGAACCGTCTAACCCTTTGATCATCTTTCCTTATTTGGCCAGGATATGGACAAATCTGGCTACGCACAGCACTTGGCAAGCTCCACCTGGACTATATTGGATTTGTGGCACCAGAGCATATGCTAAACTCCCTGCCAATTGGGGAGGAGCGTGTGTTCTAGGAACTATACGGCCATCTTTCTTTCTTTTGCCCCTTTCCCACGGAGAACAATTGGGGTTCCCTGTATATAAAAGTCGACAGAAACGAGAAGCTCTGAAAATCGGCCAGTGGGACAAATGGGATGCAACCTCTGAAGAATGGCCGCCAGAGAGAATTGTTTCTTACTATGGACCTGCTACCTGGGCACAAGATGGTTCTTGGGGCTACCACACCCCCGTATATATGTTAGACTGTATTATACGTTTGCAAGCTGTTGTTGAAATTATAACCAATGAAACTAGTAGAGCACTAACCTTGTTAGCTAAACAAGCCACACAGATGCGTACAGCCATTTACCAGAACCGCTTAGCTTTAGATTATCTGCTTGCAGCTGAAGGAGGAGTATGTGGCAAGCTGAATTTAACTAACTGCTGCTTGCAAATAGATAATGAAGGACAAGTTGTAGAAGATATAGCCAATCACATGAGAAAGCAAACTTATGTCCCAGTCCAAACGTGGCATGGCTTGCAACTAGATGGCTGATTTGGTTCTTGGTTTTCAGGCCTGGGCGGCCTGAAGACACTTATAGCGCTTGTATTTTTGATTGTAACTGTTTGCTTATGTATCCCATGTTTCCTTCCCCTATGCTTGCGTATGCTACACTCCATTATTGATAAAGTTATTGACCGCAAAGCAGCAGCACAAATATTAGCAACGTGGGACTACTACCCTATACCAAGGAGTGATCCCTCTACTATAGTTTAAAGTACTTTCATATATATGTGTGATTTGATTCTCACCCTTTTTCACTTGCGGGTGTGAATAATCAAAAGGGGGGAATGTGATAGGCGATGGCCTAGTTCATCCTGTAGGTAGCCGAGGCCTGTATATTAGGCCTGAGTCCCCCTCCCTTACTTTGGAATATTATAGAAAACCAGACAGACAGAAAATACCAGTAGCTGTTAGAAACTGCCTTGCTCTGCCTTTGATAAGAAGGCTTCTGATAAACAAAAGTAAAACTTTTCCACTGTTATGATAATCACAGCTGTGCTTCCACTGTATCTCTGCCGGCTAAATGACCTTGCAAGAGTAGTGAAATGTACTGTAGCAGAAGTATTCTGTCTAGAGCTTTGAGCCTTGGTTAGAAAAGCCTGCACAGAATAAAAACAGGTACAAGCCAGATCAGAGATGGCTATTAAGAACATAAGAACATAAGATATGCCATACTGGGTCAGACCAAGGTCCATCAAGCCCAGTATTCTGTTTCCAACAGTGGCCAATCTAGGTCATATGTACCTAGCAGTTTCCCCAAGAGACACAAGTTCCACAATGCTTGTACTGGGTCAAGCATTGATATCTTCGGTCACTTCTTAATAATGGTTTATGGACCTTTCCTCCAGGAACTTGTCCAAACCTTTTTTAAACCCAGCTACACTAACAGCCTTTACTACATCCTCCGGTAACAAATTCCAGAGTTTGATTACACGTTGAGTGAAAAAATATTTTCTTTTATTAGTCTTAAATAGTTTACCCTGTAGCTTCATTGCATGTCCCCTAGTCTTTCTATATTCTGATAAGGTAAACAATCGATCTACGTTTACCCGTTCCACTCCGTTCATTAATTTATAGACTTCTATCATATCTCCCCTCAGCCGTCTCTTTTCCAGGTTAAAGAGCCCTAACCTTTTTAGCCTTTCTTCATAGGAGTATCCTTCCATCCCCTTTACCATTTTGGTGGCTCTTCTCTGTACCTTTTCTAAAATCGCTATATCCTTTTTAAGATACGGCGACCAGAATTGCACACAATATTCAAGGTGCGGTCTCATCATGGAACAATATAGAGGCATTATAATATCTTTTGTTTTATTTTCCATTCCTTTCCTTATCATACCTAGCATTCTATTTGCTCTCTTGGCCGCCGCTGCACACTGGGCAGAGGGTTTTAACATGGTATCCACAATGACGCCTAAATCTTTTTCCTGGGTGGTGGTTCCTAATGTGGAACCTTGCATCGTGTTAACCATAGTTTGGGTTGTTCTTCCCTAGGCGCATAACCTTGCACTTGTCCACATTAAATTTCATCTGCCATTTTGATGCCCAGTCTTCCAATTTATCAAGATCCTCTTGCAATTGTTCACAATCCTCTTGGGTTTTAACAACTTTAAATAGTTTTGTGTCATCTGCAAATTTGATAACCTCACTCGTTATTCCACTTTCCAGGTCATTTATGAATATGTCAAAAAGCAGCGGACCCAGCACAGATCCCTGGGGTACACCACTATTCACCTTTCTCCATTGGGAAAATTGGCCATTTAGCCCTACCCTCTGCTTTCTATCTTTTAACCAGTTCCTGATCCACAATAGTACACTGCCTCCTATCCCATGACTCTTTAGTTTTGCCAAAAGTCTCTGATGAGGGACCTTGTCAAAGGCTTTCTGAAAGTCCAGATACACAATATCAACCGACTCACCTTTGTCCACCTGTTTATTCACTCCTTCAAAAAAACATAACAGATTAGTAAGACAAGATCTTCCTTGTCTAAAGCCATGTTGGCTGTCTCCCATTAGGTTGTGACTATCTACATGCTGAGTAATTTTATTCTTTATGATGGTTTCTACCATTTTTCCCGGTACTGACGTCAGGCTCACCGGTCTGTAGTTTCCTGAATCACCCCTGGAACCCTTTTTAAAAATTGGTGTTACATTGGCGATCCTCCAATCTTCAGGTATTAGAGATGATTTTAACGATAGTTCACAGATTACTGATAGCAGTTCTGCAATCTCATATTTCATTTCTTTCAACACCCTTGGGAGAGAGAGAGGGGGGCCACCAAAACCAATGAGGAGTTTTGCCTGTATTAGACTGGAGAAAAACAGTATATAAACTGTCGTTTTTCTGAGCTCAGGGCTCAGACATTTTGTATGTGACATTGGCCTGAGTCTGTGCACATTAAACTGGTTTGTATTCCAGTCAATAGACTCCTGGTTTTATTCATTGCGAGCCCTTTGCTATTACAACATTATTAGAAAAGGTACAGAGAAGAGACACCAAAATGGTAAAGGGGATGGAAGGATATCCCTATGAAGAGAGGCTAAAAAAGTTAAGGCTCCTCAACCTGGAAAAGAGACGGCTGAGGGGAGATATGATATATGTCTATAAATTAATCAGTGGAGTGGAACTGGTAAACGTAGATCGATTGTTTACACCATCAAAATATAGAAAGATTAGGGGGCATGCAATGAAGCTACAGGGTAAGCTATTTAAAACTAATAAGAGAAAATATTTTTTCACTCAACGTGTAATCAAACTCTGGAATTTGCTACCGGAGGATGTAGTAAAAGCTGGAGGAAAGGTCCATAAACCATCATTAAAGGGGACCCAAGATATCCACTGCTTGACCCAATAAAAGCATTGTGGGACCTGTGTCTTTTGGGGAAACTGCTAGGTACTTGTGACCTTGATTGGCCACTGTTGGAAACAGGATACTGGGCTTGATGGACCTTGGTCTGACCCAGTATGGAATATCTTATGTTCTTATGGAAGCAAATCCACATGCTCTCCTGCATGTCCTTATACATATTTTACAAAAGACATCATGTTCCGCAGTCTTTTCTAAAATATTGCTGGAACTGAGCACGGCCCCGCCTGTACATCTCAATTCCAAACTCTATGTGCTATATTACATCTTGTGAACTCTATAAGAGAGCATTCTTTGGCATGATACAAGTACTACAGCAAGTGTTTGCAGTAAATATTAAGAGACTGAGATCATATTTCACATACTCTGACTAAGGAATGAGGTTCATTATTGCCATAGCATGTGAAAAACTAACCCATTTGGAGGCACTGTTCCTGAATTAAGAACAATTATGGAGAGCTGCTTACTAGGATGAAGAGTGACAACTATGGTTCCTGGCTATTTGATAATAGATGGTGGAAGATGGGTTGGGATCCAGTACTTTTTACACTTTCTGTATCTTTTAGTAAGGGACTCCCTCAGGCTAGAGACCAAGTAAAGTGGCAGCCTTGCCCTGAAGGGAAGTGCAGAAAAATAGTGGGATAATTTCACTGGGGTATGAATTGCAACAGAAGTAGGAAGCACCAGGGGCACCTGCCTACCAGTTCATTTGTGATGTAGGCACCAGGTGGAATTCTGCCTATTTGATGCTGAAGAGGTTAATTGAGCAATGAGCAGCACTCAAAGTTGTCACTGTGGCATCAGGAATAACTCAGATGATAGAAGTCTGATGCCCTTCAAGGATGCCAAAGAGGAACTGAGTTCAAGTAGGGCTATCCTGTTTGTGGTCATCCTGATAGTGCAGTGCTTCTCAACCCTCTCCTGGAAGCACACCTAGCCAGTCAGGTTTTCAGAAATACCACAATGAATATGCATGCAAGAGATTTGCATATGGTGGATCTTCAATATATGCAAATATGTCCTGAGGTAATCCCAAAAAATTGAACTGGTTAGGTATGCCTCCAGGTAAGGGTTGAGAAGCACTGATGATAGTTAATATCCTGAAGCAGAAGTTAGAGAGTTTTCAGCAGTGAGAAGGATTGAACTTCAAACTGTTGGACTCCATGCAGTTGCAATTGAAACCTTCACCAAGCAGGATGCTTACATGCTAACAAGTCAGTGTGACCCATGATTAAAGGAAATATCATCCTGTGTTCCAAAAAACTGATTTATTGGAGGGAAACGATGGTGTATAAAATGAAGGAAAAGGAGCACCAGCTGCAGAGGGGCAGTGGGAATACAACAGGAGAAAGAGTAGGCATCCCAGCATCCATATATTATACAGGATCAAGTTCAAGACCATTTTTATGGTTCATCTTGCTCCATATTCTGGCCTACCAAGATATTTAGCTGACCTAATTATTCTCTGTACCCCTCTTTGTTTAGTTTAATTTAGTTTAGTTGGTTTTCGCTATACTGCTTTAGAGCCCAAGAGGATATTTCAAAGTGGCTTACACTTTAAAAATATAAGAGGAAAGAGAGAAAAGGAGTTAAAATATTTTATTATGGCGTTCTTTTCCATGTTTTTTGCATTGCTAACCTTTTATTGTACACCGCTTTATGTTTCGACAAAAGCGGTCTATCAAATGTTGAAATAAAGATAAAGATAAAGATAAAAAGAAAGAGAAGGGGGGAAAGAATAACCAACTTTAATCCAGGACCACATCAGGTGGAGCACCAAAAGCTAGTGTAAAAAAATGCATTTTCAGAAGCAATTTGAATTTTGAAAGGTTTGTTTCCACTCTGAAGTGCTGCAGCAAGGACTTCAAGATAACTGGGTCATAACAGGAAAAGGCATTTTCTGTAGTGATGTCAAGGAGATGATTGCATGCAGTAGGGAGCATGAGTTAAATAACCTTATTTGAATGGAGCGGACAATCAGAGTTACATGGGGTTATCAGTGATGAGATGTACAGTGGAGTATTCATATGCATGACTTTGTGAATAGTGGTATAGATCTTAAGAATCCTGAATTGCAGCAGAAGCCATTGGAGAGACTTTAGAGCTGAAGTGATATGGTCAAATTTCCTAGTATTTGTGAAGAGTCTAGCTGCTGCGTTTTATGTAATTGGAGATGGTTTAGGGACAATTGAGAACGTCAAAATAAAGAGAGTTGCAATAGTAAAAGTGATTTAAGATGAGAGTGAAGACAAATGTTTTGATATGTGCTTGGTCTAGATAAAGCTTGATGGAGTTGATTTTCTTAAGAAAGAGAAAGTACGTTTTGAGAACTGATGACATATGTGCATGGAAAGTAAGCGATAAATCAATTTTACAGCCTAGAATTGTGAGAGAGTCATTGTAATAGGATGCTGGATTATAGAGGGAGTGCTGGCAGGAGAGAGACTATAATGGGTGATCTACATGGATTGGGATTTTGAAGGCTTTAATGTCATGCCATGTTCTGTTAATTAGTAGTTTTGAATTATGGATAGAAAGATCAGGGAAAGAGGTATCACTATAAGAAACCAATTGGATGTCATCAACAAATATGTCAGATGTATAATTCTGACAGATTGTAAATCTCATTTCCTGTAATTATTTCTTTTAGTTTGCTGTATAACGATGGTTGTAAACCGTCCTTGATCGTGTAGAAAAAACGTACAAAAATACATAAATAAATAATCAATCAATCAATAAATAAATAAATAAATATGTAGCCACTCTGTGTAGAGCAATCTTTGACTGGTTTTACAGCCCACTAAAATGCAGTTAAAGATTACTTATTGAACATCCTTTTCTTGCTTAGCCCTTCTTCATGCAGTAAGCTCCCGGAATATCTTAAAAAAGAACCTTCATACCTAAAATTCAAAATTGTTTGCATTTATTGATTAAATCATTGTATTCTATCTGCTTGGTTCTGTATTGGGGCATGCTGTCATGTGTCATATTCCTTCTCCATTTTCTTTCGCGTTTTCTTAGTGCCCGCTTTGCTTCTCTGATTGTGTCCGAGTACACTGGTCAACAAATTTTTACAAAAGTCATGTTACTGAAATAAAAATAGTCCTTTCTTATCAATTTTTATATGCTGAACAAGAATATGACAGTGAAATTGCAAAGTTGGCTCTAGTTTTTTTGTAATCTACAAGAATTAATGTTTACATCAAGAAATGCATGTCAATAGTAAATATAATAGGCCTTCGGTTAATACCTGTAAAAAAACAAGTCATAGACTACTTCTTAGATTTTTTCGCCTGTCTCTTGTACAGCTGTTCGAGAGCTTCTCTGGGGAGTGTCCAGCAGTAGTCAGCCAGCAATGTAGTGGACCATTTTCCCTGGTATCTTTGTTCCATCGTTGTGATCATAAGAATATAAGAACATAAGATATGCCATACTGGGTCAGACCAAGGTCCATCAAGCCCAGTATTCTGTTTCCAACAGTGGCCAATCTAGGTCACATATACCTAGCAGTTTCCCCAAGAGACACAAGTTCCACAATGCTTGTACTGGGTCAAGCATTGATATCTTCGGTCACTTCTTAATAATGGTTTATGGACCTTTCCTCCAGGAACTTGTCCAAAGCTTTTTTAAACCCAGCTACACTAACAGCCTTTACTACATCCTCCGGTAACAAATTCCAGAGTTTGATTACACATTGGGTCAATGGGTGAAGAGTGGGCGGGGAGAGGCTCCAGGCACACTAACGCTGTGAAATCTGGGTCTGAACACTAACGCCAGTGAAACCCTTGCATTAGAGGCACATTTTCAGGAGAGAGAAACCATTTCAGTCAGCAATGTACAGCAAAGGCAGAGAAACCCAGAAAACTGATAGTAGTGATACATGTGCAGGAACCAAAAAGGCAAATAAACATAGAAAATGACCAGAACCACATCTGAAATCCCAATAACCAAGCTGGCCAATAGTGATATTAATGATAAACATAAAGCAACACTACTGACAAAGCATAAAAAGGAAGATATCATGTTTGGAAGGGTCTATGCTCTGTCCCCCTACAAAGTGAATGATCCCACATTGAAATAGCGGTGATCAGGGTTTTTGTCATTTATATTGGGCAGGTTTGTTAGGGCGTGCACATGTGCAGCAACAGCAGAGTGGGCACGTAGGAAAGGGCAACTGTACTGCTAATGTAAATGGAATACAGGGGGCTGCAGGCGTTACATGCTCTGGTCCAGCTGGGGCACAGTGCGGACTAGGCAGATGCCTAGGTGCCACATAGGAATGCTGAAACTGTAAAGAAGCAAGACAGCAACTGACGAAGGACCAACATGGGCTCGAGCGTGTGTCCCACAGTGTCACAGGGGATATTACCAAGCAAGTATCCCCAGGGCACATAACATTGGCAGGCAGTGCCAGGGGAAAGCGCGCATGTCAATTTAGGCACCCCTACCCGAGAACCCACAGCATAGGCAGCTGCCTACCGGCACACTGGATGGCCTGGGGCTGCGCACCACCAGCACCATCGGCATAAAGGCATGTCAGCATGGTGGCGGAGGGGTGCTGGTGGTGGAGGGGGCAGTGGCATCTGCCCAAAGCAGATCATGGCCAAGCCCTGTTTAGGTGGGTGCCATGCACTGCAACAGACAAGATCTGTCTGACGAACAGTCATGGTATCCCCAGGGAATGATCTGTCCCTGTGGCAACAGTTTGGTGCAGTACACGCAGCCAGTGTGTTCAGGGGCAGAAGGTCACAAGTTCAAGTCTCAGCTGTGGCTCCTGCCAACCTTGTCCCCATATTTTACCCAGTGCTAAACCGTGGTAATAAAGACAGAACCTTTATTGCACATAAATTAAACATGCCTGAAATGCCTATATTTTACCCTACAGAGCACAGACACCATAAACATGTACAATCCCTAGAGCAGAGTTTCCCAACTGCAGTCCTGGAGGGCCAAACACCATTCAGGTTTCATGCTGTCCCTAATAAATATGCCTGTGCTGCATTTGTATGCATCGCCTCCATTGTATGCAAAAGTATCTCATGTATATTCATTGGGGGCATCATGAAAACCTGAACAGTGTTTGGGCCACCAGTACCGGTGTTGGGAACCTCTGCCCTAGAGCAGCGGCCAACAGGGGCACAAACACCCACACCCACAGGCTCCACTATCCAAAGCCTCATGGAGAGTCAGGCTGTTGGGCCCTGCGTGGAACAGCACCTTCCAATACTGGCACCTGCATACCTTAGCAATGCCATCCTAAACTTGGGAACACGTTCCACATATATCGAAAGTTTGCTATGATTAATGTCAGCTAACAAATCCTAAGTTAAACACGATTTGTTGATAGAGATTCATCATAGCAACCTTTCTGATATCTGTGGAGTGTGTTTCAGTTATTGCTTCTGACAGTGTTTACCACCCGCAGGGAGTGACTCCAACAGTATTGTGCACCATAGGAAGAAGCTGAAGACTCACTTCTTTCAGACCCATTACAACCTAACCTAGTCAGAGTGTTACTCTATTCGGGCACCTTGCCAGCCTAAATAACACACAGCAGTATGAAACGCATCTTGTAATATGTAATATATGTGTACATGTATATATGTAAAGCCTCCTCCCAAACAATCAAATGTATATATGTAAAGTCTCCTCTGATACAATCAAATGTAAATATGTGACCGTTTGATGCTTTTACCCACCCCTGAAATCACACTGTATGTTCCAAATCCGGCCTGTACAGCCGCACCACTATGTATAGAAAGCCGCTGCTGATCGCTGGAAGTAGCGGGATACAAGTGTACACTAAATAAATAAATAAATAAAATAAATGGTAATGCCCACACTTTGCCCAGGATTGGTGAGGCGGCCAGGGCTGCCAAAAAACTCCATATTTTCACAATGCTGGCATAGGTGTGGGAGTGTGTGTATGTCTATCCAATGTGTTGTGGCTGCCCACACCTTACTGAGCCCACACTGCTTGCAATGTTTCCAGTGTTAGCCTGCCAATGTGCATAATGAGGAGCAAGGTACTGTGGGTATGGCCCGGACAGGGTGGCCTGGGCAGGATGCATCTGCACAGGGTATAGGGCAATGGCTGGGACATTGTGGTGCCCAACCACCACCTGCATGGACAGGGTGGCCACAGCATGTCATGCTGGGAGGTCACTCTCACCCTGAGTGACCTAGACCATGGCTAGGTTCCCCCATAGTGCTGTACAGCATTTCTCGCAAGTGATCTTTATGGGGTTTTTTTTGGGGGGGGCGCCCCAATTACTGACATACCTGCTTGGTGTGTGTGCTCACATCCCATTTTTAGGTGCACACAGTTCCTCCATGAACATGCACTATGTATTAGCTAGCAGACTGTGCATGGCTGGAACACCTTGCATGGTGGAGCCTGACTGTGCCCTCTGCTGGTGAATGTCAGATAGTGGTGGGGG
Source organism: Ichthyophis bannanicus (assembly GCA_033557465.1). NCBI lineage: Eukaryota > Metazoa > Chordata > Amphibia > Gymnophiona > Ichthyophiidae > Ichthyophis > Ichthyophis bannanicus. The sequence goes on from CM066035.1 coordinate 529,231,251, forward strand.
CAGCTGAGCTTCTCCAGCATTCTACCTGTCTGCCCTTGCCTTATGTGATGTGTACAGATCTGCATCGCCTGCCCTGTAGGGTGCCTGTTCCCCAGCAGGACTGGGGTTGATGGTTATCTCTACTTGATTGTATGATAAAGCGGTATAGAAATACTGTTAAATAAATAAATAAAATACTGCCAACATTGCAGAGATGTACAATATTGATCTGTTGGTGGGAGATCCTGTCCCTCCACCCTGAGCCACACACACACACACACACATGCATACACTCTCATTGGCTCACTATGCAAAAGTGGGGATGGTTGGCATTCCTGCTTGACACTCCTGTCTCAATATCAGCTCAAGGATTGATAACGTGCTTTGTTTGCAGGTGCTATTACCGTGTTCTATTAGCCTCCAACCAGCTGTGGATAGTGGAGCCTGTCAGTGCTGATGGTGGGTGTTTCCACCCTTGCTGGCTGCCTCCTTAGGGGTTGCACATGCTGGAGCTGTACTTACACTGTCAGCTAAACCTTGTCCACAGGAAGATGCAATACAGAAACCCCAGCAGGGAGCTGAACCTGTGACATTCCACACATATACACACCAACCATGTGTGTTGTACCACAGTGCTAATAGCTCCTGTTGCTGACATGCTTCTCTTTGGCTGGCCTTTGGCACATGCTACAGTGCACATGGCACACATGATCAGGACAAGGTTTCTGTCTGCTGCAGGCTGTTGCCACTTCCCACTTCCCACGCCACCATCAACACCCCACCATGCAGACATGCCCACGCACTAACAGTGGTGGTGGTCACTGTCCCAGCATGTTTAACATGAGGGTTTGGTAGGTGCCTTGGGCACAAGGGCCAGATGGGGGAGCAGGGGCACCATCACTGCCTGCCACCGATACGTCTCGTGGTGAGGATTGCAGTCCCTGCCATGGTATTTCCCTGGACACCTGCATTTTTCAGCTACCTGGAGGTCTACAGCTGCAGGTTTTATTGGCTTCTTCCTCCACAACTGTGTTCAGTGACACCGGGGAAGGAGACCGCTGGCATCATCTGCCAAGGGTGCCATGTCCCTTGGATTGCTCCATGTGGCACATCATCGTTCCACACCAGCAATATGCTGTGTTCCACCACTGTCACTGTGTGATCACGAAGGACATTACAGATGGTTCTGCGGATGGAAGGATTCCCCTATGTGAGGAGCTTTCAAATGTTAGGCCTCCTCAACCAGTTGGTGAGATGTTTGGGGGGTGATAAGATAGAGGTCTATACAGTACTGAATAGAATGGAATGGTTCACAGTTGTTAACGCCATCACAATATGGGGGGGGGGGGGGAGGACTAGGGGACAGGCACTGCTGCTACAGTGTAACACATTTCAGACAAATTGGGGCATATAGTTTGTCATTCAAGGCATTGGCAAACACCGGTACACAGTGGGAGTGTATGTCGTGACAGCTCCTTGTATAGCTGGGCTTCGGGAGGGCTTGGTTCTGGTCCTGGAGGAAAGGCCATTATGCATTTATTTGGGGGACACTGAGGATCATATGCTTGGCCAAATACAGGCCTCTTTGACCATGGGTGTCCTTTCGGGACCCACCTAGATTGGCCACTATTGAACAGAGGATAGTGGGCTTAAAGGACCTTAGTCTGACACAGTATGGCACATATTTTAAACATATGTTCTTATGCCCCTCTGTGCCACCTGGTCAGCTGCCTAGTCTGCCATATCCAGCAGCACCCCCACTGCACTACCCCCTGTGCCCAGTTTGCACCATCAGCATGGTGCCCTTTCCTAGATGAGCACCATGCTGTTGCTGCTAATGGAGCACTGCTATCACTATCTTGGGCTCCCTTGTCAGTGCATCACATTGCTGACACATAAATGGTCTCTCTCCCCTCTACAAACATCTTTTCCATGAGGATTTAATCAACAATCTGGTTCCCAGAGTTAAAGGTCTTTTCAGGCTATTGTGCATTCAGCTGTATGGGAGCACACACTGTAACCACCCATTCCAGTCATTTATTTAACAGCTTTTTTTATACCACTTTATCATTTCAATCAAAGCAGTTTACATTGTAACTTAAACTTGATAATGTACATTAAACAGGAACAATGATACTTGTAAGTTTTCTAAGCAATGGAGGGTTAAGTGACTTGCCCAAGGCCACAAGGAGTGTGAGTGGGAATTGAATCCTCACCTCTTGGTTCCTAAGCCTGTGCTCTAACCATTAGGCTACACCGCCACTCCAGTCATGCCTACTCTCTGGCCCCTGCATTCTTAATGTTGCCAGTGCCTTTACTGCATCTTACAGCAACATTTTTTTCTGTGTTAAGGGAGCAAATGTGCTGATAGTCTGCATTAACAGCACACATGCTCCATTACTGCTGTTTAGTAAACATACCCCTTAGTTTCTGTGGCACAACAAAAGATTTAGTTTTGGTACCTGTTTCAAATATGAAGTATTCCTTCAGCCTTACTAGCCTTCATTTAGAATGATAACCCAACAGATATTTAGTCTGTAGTTTCCCGGATCACTCCTGGAACCCTTTTGAAAAATTGGCATTACATTGGCCACTCTCCAATCTTCGAGTATTACAGATGATTTTAATGATAGATCACAGATTACTAATAGTACTTCTACAATATCATATTTCAATTCTTTCAACACTGTGGGATGTATGCCATCCAGTCCAGGTGATTTTCTGCTCTTTAGTTTATTAATTAGCTATATTACATCGTCCCAATTTATCAAGATTTATTTCAATTCCTCTGATAAATCATCTTGGCATGGGTAAATTTCTTACATCTTCTTCAGTAAAGACTGAAGCAAAAAATTAATTCAGTCTTTCCATTATGACCTTGTCCTCTGTCAGTACACCTTTTACCCCTCCATCATCTAATGGTCCAGCTGACTCACTCACAGATGTTTTGCTATGAATATACTTGAAAAAGATTTTATTATGAGCTTTTTCTTCCATGGCAAGCTTATTTTCAAATTTTTTCTTTGCTTGCCTTATCAATGTCTTGCATTTAACTTGACAGTCTTTATGCTGTTTCCTATTTTTGTCATTTGGCTCATTTTATCATTTTTTGAAATATTCTCTCTTAGCTATAACAGCCTCTCTGTCCTCACCTTTAAACCAAGCTGGCTATCGTTTGACCTTCCTTTTACCTTTTTTAAAGCATGGAATGCATTTGGTCTGGGCTTCCAAGATAGTGTTTTTTTAATAATGCCTAGGTCTGATGTAAATTCTCAACCTTTGCAGTTGCTTCTTTTAGTGTTTTCCTAACTATTTCCCTCATTTTATTATAGTCTTCTTTTTGAAAGTTAAATGCTAGCACAGTCAATTTCCTTGCTATTCTATCTCCATTTATTAAATCAAATATGAACATATTATGATCGCTATTTCCAAGTGGCCCCAAACAGTTACCTCTCACACTAGATCCTGTGTTGCACTGAGGACTAGGTATAAAATAATAGAGCTATCAGTACAGACCTATACTAGAGGTATACAGGCCAAAAAAAATCATTTGGTTTAGTTTCCTGTGTCATTTGCAGTTTTTTATTCATGTTGTTTTGTTTTGTTTTAATACATTTTCATTTTGTCTCATTTATTTTTATACATTTTTATTTTAGGGCAATTATTTTTAAAAAAACTCAAAGGTGGCTGTGGCTGCTGCCTGAATTAAAATAAAAAAATAGTTGAAAAGTTACTGGAGGTTTCCAGGCAAAAAAAAAAAAAGCCAAAATATTTTCCCCCCTATGTATCCAGTTGGCAGGTGTCTACATCAACACTGGACATGTCATGTATAAGCTTTAAATACACACATTTGTCAGATGACAGAGGATACATGGAACAGCAGTCTCTCTAACCAGGGCTCATAATGCGCTAGGACGTGATGGGCCATTACATTCAAATAGTGGGCAATGGTGCAACACAAGGTCCAATCAATGGCAGAAACTACACATTACATGCACCTCTGGAAAGCACAGCAATGCACTATAAATTATGTAGTTGCTCAACACATATCTAAGTGATATGCAGATGGCCTAATGGCCCCAAGCATGCTTCAGTAGAGTCAACCTAGTAACAACATCTTTCCCTGTACTAATATTGTAGGACCTTAGAAAATCAGCAACCCTCTTCCTGATCTGCAGGCCACAGCTTACCAGGTCAGGGTCAATAAGGGCACATGTCAGGTTGCCTAGGATGGCATTTGAGTGATTATCTGTCATGTGCACCTATCTGTAATCCATTGGTGTGCATCAGAACAATGATCAAGACCTTTTTGTTTTGCAGAAGCAGAAACTCCAGTGGCAACCACACCACCTCCACCACCTGCAGCCACATAAGCACCGATGCCCTTCCACAGGACTCCACCACAGAGGGGTTAAGCAGCAGCAGGTGACTCCTCATCAGAGGACCCCACCATTTTGGGGGCTGCCACAGAAAAGGATGAGGACTCCCCTGAAGTGGGAACCAACTCTGATGAGGAGGGAGAAAATGACCAGTGGCCAGCCCTTCAATCTGACACTGGAGGGAAGCAGCATAGGCAGAGGACAACAATATGCCTCCTGAAGAACATCCTAGTGTAAATTGCCCACACTTTCATCCATAAAGGGTGTGGTCGACTACTACTAACTCCTATACAGAGAGAGTTGGGGAGGTCCTGGACATGGAAGAAATGGAGGAAAAAGTGTTGGAAGTGCAAGGTGCAGAGATGGAGATAGATACTTCAGAATATTCAAAACAAAGCATTCCACAGCAAAGAAGTTTGACTATGTTACCCCTCTTCTTATCACCAATCACTGGTCTAATTCCACTGCAGTAATCAAGGTGTGAAATGGCCAAGGCATGAATTAATGAGTGTAGAGCAGTGGAAATCAAGAGTTATTTTCATGAAAGAAATCATAAGGTCATAAGAACAAAAGATATGTTATACTGGGTCAGAGCAAGGGTCTATCAAGCCCAGTATCCTGTTTGCAACAGCGGCCAATCCAGGCCACACGTACCTGTCAGGTTCCCTAAAAGATACACAGATTCCATGCTTCTTATCATAGCAGAAAACCTGTGAGAGAGGCAGTTGGACCACTAGATGATAAAGGCATAAAAGCGGCACTAAGGAAGGACAAGGCCAAAGCAGAAAGACTGAACTAATTCTTTGCTTTGGTATTTACTGAAGAATACGTAGGAAAGCTTTTATGATATATTTTTGCTTCCATGGCAAGCTTCTTTTCAAATTCTCTCTTTGCCTTACTTTTTTGGCTATAACAGCCTTGCTGACCTCACTTTTAAACTATGCCAGCAATTGTTTGGCCTTCCTTACACAATGCTTGGAATACATTTGTCTGAGCTTCCAAGGTAGTATTTTTAAACAACACCTAGGATTGATGTAAACCTTTGCAGCTGTTCCATTTAGTTTTTTCTTAACCATTTTCCTCATTTTATCATAATCTCCTTTTTGAAAGTTAAATGCTAGTGCCTGGATTTACTTGCTGTCCTCCCTCCATTTATTAAATCAAATGAGACTATGTTATGATCGCTATTGCTAAGTGACCCAATATCATTATCTCTTGCACCAGATCCTGTGTTCCATTAACAACTGGGTCTAAAATAGCTTCCCCTCAAGTTGGTTCATGAACCAGCTGCTCCATGAAGCAGTCATTTATTTCATCTAGAAACTTTATATTCTACTATCATTTCAATAGCGCTCAGGTATTCAAGGTATGTGCAGTGTTGTACAGAGATACGTAAGCATGTCCTGCTGTGACACTGAAATCACCCATTATTGCTGTGTTGTAACTTGTATTTTATTTTTTAAGTGCTGTCAGGTCAGTGCTTACTCCTGGTGACCAAGCAGCCCCTGGGCTTTCTTGGCAATGTAGAAAGGGACTTGAAGTGGGGTACCAGGACCCTTGAAAGGGTTGATATGGAAAATTACTTGGAATTTTGCTGACAGCCTAGTACATGAGCCACCAGGACTGGAGTTGGAAATCCCCTGGCCTAGTAGAATGTGTTATACAAGCCAAGGCCGTATTTTGTAAATGTTTGTGAAAAAATGAGACAAGATGTTTTTGTTTATCCTGATTAAACTTAGCAATGTCTTTGCCTAGTTTGACCTAAAACATGTAGGAGGTCATTCCATATGGCAAATAGTGCCAGAATACGTGCAGGTCAGACGTATAAGTTGTGAAAATCCCCTGGAGAGAATGCTGCGCCAATTGCACCCTGCACATCTGCATCTCTTGTGTGGGGATCACTCTACATGGGCAGAAAGGAGCAGAGCGAGGGTGTGGCCAGGTGACGTGATCTACATAGCGTATTCCAGAATGGTTTGTGTATGTTCTCCATCATTCTATTGGACATGCAGCCTATTCCTACCTGCCAGTGGAAGAGCATAGCAGTGTATATGGGCTGTACCCCCTGCCCCCTATGACAATGGCTGGCTGTGGCACCTGTGGATACGATCCTGCCCATATGAGTCTCCTGCGATGATCGGACACCGGATTGCAGGGGACACAGTGGGATGTGCGCCACACTGTAGATGAGTCAGTACCATGGTTACGGGATGCCATGGCACTCTTGCACCACCAGTTGAATGGTCACGTGGGGACGGGCAGATTAGGCTACGTATCCCCGTTTGGAATCCTGTGAGCGCCAGCCCATCTATCTTCCCATTTCTGCCATTGCAGGTGCATATAGACCCTACGGTAGTGGAATCGGGTCTAATTTGGCCCTGTCTTAGATGCAGCAGTGCCCACGGCCCATGTGTATATAGTATGGACTCTGCCTCATAGTGTTTAGTTTCAACTGTAAAGCAGAGGCATGACATAGAGTGATAAGATGAAAACTGTAGAATGTAGGAGTTTTTCCTAATAAAAGAAGTCCTGCGGCCATGCTGAGGTGAGGGATTTACAGTAAACTGCTCAAGCTTCTAGACCTGTGGCCCCCCTCTCTTAAAGCCTTAAGTAGTACTGTTATTAATATACTTTCTGTGTATGTGTTATCATTTCATTTCTTACTTGAATTTAGAGAATTGAGGTCAAAGAGCCATGGTAGAATTTTGCTACCTGGTGATGTCTGGTCAAGAATAGGCCATGCCAAGAGATTCTTTCAGGCAAGGTATGACCTGAAGTAGATTGCCAGGCCTTTTCTTCCAAAGCAATAGGTCACAAGGAGTGCTAGTGGGAAATGAGTCCTGACTGTTTGGGTACTAGGCTGTTGCTCTAACCACTAGGCTACTCCTCCATGTAACTTTTATTAGCTTTCCTTATTTCTTTTAGTATTTAATCATCTATCTGTTCATTCTGGCCAGGTGGATGGTAGTATACCCCCACTGCCATTGCCTTCCCCTTTTTACATGGAATTTATATCCATAGAGATTCTACAGTGTATTTTGTTTCCTGCAAAACTTTTATCTTTTCGACACAATGTCCTCTTAAAAATATAGCGCAACCCCTCCACCAATTTCATCTACCTTTTCATTGAGATATAATTTGTAGCCTGGTATCACAGTGTCCCATTGGTTATCCTCCTTCCACCACATCTCTGAGATGCCAATTATATCTAACCTTTCATCCAGTGCTATATATTCTAACTCTCCCATCTTATTTTTTAGACTTCTATCATTTACATATAGCCATTTCAGAGGTTGTATTTTGTTTATATTAACAAACTGATTACACAGGTACACTAAAAAAAATTTTTTTAAACTGCCTCTAATGTTTCGATTGATTTTTATGTTTTTTGGTGCGCTGAATCCAAATCTGGTAACCAATTTGCTCCATCACGTACAGATTTTTTGCTACATTGGGTTAGCAGTTTGAGGTGAACGTTTCAGATTGAGTGCGATCGAGATAAAAGTTTCTTGGATGAATTCTTTATACTAATTGTTTAGTAGTTATTCAAATAAGAATAAAGAAAATTGTAACAAGGCAGCACATAAGAATAGAGTAATGTCAACAAAACACACTGTGATGGTAGCAAAATTGTCTGCACTTAAAACAGCCACATACATGTGCACAAACATTGAGCATATAAGAGCGAGGTTAGACACAAAGCAAAGCAAAGAAATGTGCAAAAAATGTTGTACAGGTATGTATGTAAGAATAGAAAACGCAAACCGCACCATTGCAATACATGAAGACAAACACCCGATGGTGTGAAAATAAAATTCTAATAAATGAGATCCGACACTGTGGTAATAACAAGCAAATTTTTATTTCAAAGTTTAGTAAAAACACGATATTTGTCAACACAGTTTAGATTTTAAAATCATTCTTGGGTCAATCAATCTCCTGGTGGGCCCGTTTCTTCTTCCCCCAAATGCTTCTCTTGGTGCGCTGCTTGGCGTATTTTTCATCTGGGGTTTCCCGCAGCAGCAACCAGCAGAAATCAGCCATCATAGTGGTGTTCCATCTTCCTTGGTACCTTCTCTCTGCGTCCTTGATGTCCTGGTGAAACCTTTCACCTTGTTCTTCACTGTACGCCCCCAAGTTTTCGGGAAAGTAGTTCACATGGGAGTGCAAGAAATGGACTTTCAGGCTCATGTTACAGCCTTGTTCTTTGAAGGCATTGAGTATCCTGGCAACAATATCCTTATAGTTCTCATCCCGCCTGTTCCCCAAGAATTTGAGAACAACATCCTTGAAGGAATCCCAGGCTTCTTTTTCCTTCTCAGACATCGTTTCAGCGAATGCTCCATCTGAAATGAGTTTCCTTATATCAGGGCCAACAAACACTCCTTCCTTTAGCTTTGCTTCAGAAAGTCGGGGGAACTTTGAGCAAAGGTACCGAAAGCACTCACCATCTTTTGGAAGGGACTTGATGAATTGCTTAATGAGACCCAACTTAATGTGGAGAGGTGGTAATAGAATTTTATCACGAGGTACCAAGCTCTCATGAAGAACATTTTTCTCACCGGGTCTCAAATACTCCCGAATTGGCCAGTCTTTTTTCCCCCAGTGTAGGTAGCGGGCCCGGCTATCCCACAAGCAAAGGAAGCAGGGATATTTGGTGAAACCGGATTGCTGCCCTAATAGCATGGATAGAATTTTAAAGTCTCCACAAATCATCCACTTATGCTCATCATAACGAATCTTCTGAAGAATCAGGGCCAAATTCTCGTATTTTTCTTGGAGAATAACAGAGTGAGCAATAGGAACTGAAGCGAATGTGTTGCCATTATGAAGAAGAACACCTTTTATGCTGTCTTTTGACGAATCAATGAACAGCCGCCATTCATCAGGATCATACTTGAGTTTAAACTTTTCCATCACTCCGTATATATCGTTGCAAAATACCAAATCTTCCTCTTTGCTGAAATACTTCAAAAATTGTGTCTCGCGGTTGCGGTACCAATAAAAAGTTGTTCCTGGTGACAATAGATTTTTCTGTTTAAGCCGAGAACCTAGCAGTTGGGCAGCATCTTTTGGGAGTCCTAAATCCCGGACTAAATCATTCAATTCAGCTTGAGAGAAAAGTTCAGGTTTCGGATCTGGTTCAGTTTCAAACTCGGAAGTACTGGACTCATCGGGAAAAGCCATCTGATGAGTCTCATCATGATCAGAACCGTCCACACAAATATGATCCAAAGATTTTGGTGGTTCAGGCACAGGTACTTCGTTGCTATGAGGCATAGGCCTAATTGCTGAGGGAAGGTTGGGGTAACTTATTACGTTCTTATTTTTTAAGTTGTATCCCTTCACAATGCAAGAGCAAAAATAGCAGTCACTGCTGTGGTCTCTTTGTTCACGCCACATCATAGGTATTCCGAAACGAAATGCTTGTTTTTACCTTTCATCCATAAGCGTAGATCTTCCTCACATGTCTTGCACACTTTGTGAGGAGCCCACGGTTTGTCTTGATCGCCTAACTTCAAACCGAAATAGGCGAAATATACTTTTTTAATAAATGCAGAAATGTTCCTCTGCCGCTTTTTCACGGTATATTCCCCACAAATAAAACAAAAACTGTCCGGAGAGTTGACGCAACCTCTGGCTCTGTGAGCCATCACAAATACACAGCACTGCAAACTACAACTGTAGTGAACCACTTCGGAATAAAGCTGGATTACGACTGAGCAAACAAAAGGTAATAATGAACTTGCAAGAAACTGAAATTTGACAGGAACGTTCATGTCGCAACCACCGTGTTTGAGCGAGCGAACGAGGCGAGGCGAACAGGAAAGAACATGCGCCAGCGCGAGTACTGGATTTAGCCCCCCGCCTCCCAATTGTCCTGTTAATGTATAAAATGAATACAAAACACTCTAAAATATCATGAGGGAGTGTTTCTAGTTAGTTAACCATTACAACCTCTATTTTGGGCCAAGAAAATAAACTGCAGTCGGCTAAAAAGAAATTATGTGAACATTCCTTATATGGGTAAGAAATCTAATTTTGCAAGAAAACGTGACGTGATGGAACATTTTGGCTATTTTTCCTGGATTCAGCACCCCAAAATCTATAGGAATCAGTTGCAAAACTGGAGGCAGTTTTTTGGTAGTGTACCTGTGTTATCCATTGAGAGGGATAATTTGGAATTTCTAACTCTGCTCTTTACTTAAATGCATCTGGGTTACTTTTACCTTTATTGGAACCTCTCTGGAGCTCCACCTGCCTAATTTTGCTGTTTTGCCAGTATCCTTCAAGGATACATCATTCTGAACCATGTGCGACTGTTAGCTTTTCCCCTACTTTAAAAGCTGCTCCATCTCCTTTTAATTTTATCTTTTTTAATGAATGTTTATTGGATCACAATACAGAGAATATACAGACAAGTTTGGTTGCTAGTTATGACAAGTCAACCTTCTGTATTATCCCACCCAACATGCCCCCTCCTCCCACTATGAAACTCCTTAAAAAATATCCCATGTCCTTATAATCCTCCAAAAGTATATACGTAATCATAAGTAAGGTCCCATTTTAGCGAACAATGAATATCACCTTCCCAAACTTTAAATCAAATAATAAAAATAACAGATATTGTAGGATATCAGTTAATAACGTGGAGATTAAGATCTCAGTGCTATAACAGGGTCAAACATTTGATTAATAAGAAGGGTGTTTTTCTTTTCAATGATATCAGTAAGTTGGAGGAAAATAAATTTTCTGGTTATTTTCAAGAGGTATGGTAAGTTCCCCGGGTCTGTCTTGCTACAACAAAGGCTAGCACACCTTGTAATGAAGACAGGTAGTTTATTTATAAAACAAAGCAAGGATAACGTGAAGTTCACTTATTTGACTATTTTAGAAAGGCTAGTAATTCACTTATTTACCTATGATTAGTTAGGAAAGATAACTAGAAAGGAATTAGAATAATGATAACTAGAAAGCAATTAATTACAGGAGAATAATACATTGCCGAAAGAGTTCTGAACTTCATCTCATGCCCCACTTCGACCGAATGGATCGCTGATTCAGCCAGACAAGAGAGACTTCTCAATCAGGAAGGTTTCTAGGCAGCGTATCTGCTCTGTAGAAGAGATCCCTTTGTTTCTCTACCTTCTGGCTAAACAGACACCCCATTTTATTTCCATAGGATAAGGGCAGTCATCCATTAAACACAATCCAGACACTGGCCAGGTGTCTGACAATGCTCAAGGAATACACCCCCATCAGCCCCTGTGGGCTTAACAGAGACGCGAGGAGACGCTCTCTCTTCGCGTCTCTCACAGCCTGCAGCCTGCACGGAGGGAGGGAGGGAGGAACGACCGACCCGACCCGACCCGACCCGACGGCTTCAGCTTGTAGACGGGGCCCCCGCGGGTCAGTCGGTGCTGCCGCGGCAGCAGAGGGGGCCCCGCGGCGGCAGCCACCAGGTTTTTTTTTAAATTAAATTTTACTTTAGGCCGATGGGGGGGGGGGTAGGACTGGTAATGGGCTATGGGGGGGGGGTAGGACTGGTAATGGGGGGGTAGGACTGGTAATGGGCTATTGGGGGGGCTGAGGCTTGAAAAGGGCTGGGGGGGGTAGGGCTGGTAATGGGCTATGGGGGGGGTAGGACTGGTAATGGGCTATTGGGGGGGCTGGGGCTGGAAATGGGCTGGGGGGGTTAAGGCTAGAGGTGGGCTGATGGGGTTAGGACTGGTAATGGACTGTGGGCTGTTGGGGGGGCTTAGAACTGGCAATGGGCTTTGGGGGGGGGTTAAGACTGGTAATGGGCTGTGGGCTGATGGGGGCTGTCTGGTAATGGGCTATGGGGGGGCTAGGACTGGAAATGGGCTGGGGGGTTAAGACTGGAGGTGGGCTGATGGGGTTAGGACTGGTAATGGGCTGTTGGGTGGGTTTAGAACTGGTAATGGGCTTTGGGGGGGTTAAGACTGGTAATGGGCTGTGGGCTGATGGGGGTTGTCTGGTAATGGGCTATGGGGGGCTAGGACTGGAAATGGGCTGGGGGGTTAAAACTGGAGGTGGGATGATGGGGTTAGGACTGGTAATGGGCTGTGGGCTGATGGGGGGGGGTAGGACTGGCAATGGGCTATGGGGGGCTGACTGGAAATGGGTTGATGGGGTTAGGATTGGAAGTGGGCTGATGGGGGGTTAGGACTGGTAATGGGTTATAGGGGGGGCTTAAACTGAAAATGGGGTGATGGGTTAAGGACTGTAAGTGGGTTGATGGGGGGCTAGGACTGGTATTGGGTTGGGGGGTTGCTAGGACTGGAAATGGGCTGATGGATGGCTAGGACTGGAAATGGGCTGATGCAGGGACTAGAAGGGAATGGATGCTGGGTGAGGCTGGAACTAGAAGGGAGCTGATGTTGGGGGAGGATTAGAATGGGATGGGGCTGGAAGAGTAAAATGGAGAAGGGAAAAATATTTTGTGTGGGAGGGATAAAAAATCTACAATTGGCCGGGTATTGGGAGAGTAAGTGGGGATTGAGGATGGAGGGGTAAAATTTGAGTGGATGAAATAGGAATGAGGAAAGAGCAAAAGGAGAAAGATTAGTATGTTAAAGCAGATGTAGAGAGAGAATGGAAAAAAATCTAGAAGAGAGAAGAAAGGACAAATGGACAGCAGACGATGGAGAGTTAGCAGAAGACACGAAGAAACCAGAAGAAAGTGGCTGGAGCAATTGCAGCTGAAAAAAATGCACAAAAGGTAGAAAAATATCTCTTTATTTTGAATTTATTAATTGGAATATGTCAGCTCTGGTAAATGTGCATCATTAACGTCTGCGCTTTGTTTAGTACAAGAGCAAATTAATGTATAGTTTTATTTCTACAGTGTTGTACATTCCAAGTTTGGCTTTTGGGATTCCCAGTTTAATTATTGTCTTCCTGTTTCTAAATTGTGATTACTTGTTTGGTGATGGTCTATGTTCTGCATGTGTAACTGAGCTGAGGTGTTCTGTTTATATAATTCCTATTTGACATTGCCACTTGTTCTCTTTCCCCAGTAGGTCATGTATTGTTGTTCTCTGAAATGTATTGGTTTAATATTTGCAGTGTTGCCTTTTGATTGGTAGAGTATGGTGCTTTGTGAGTCCTGGTAGTGCTGTTAGGATACGGCGGGTTTACTATGGGTTCTAAATGGGCAGTGTTTGTAGTAGTTCCTAATGTGTCTGGCAGTTGGCACTGGATTATAGTAATGTAGAAATCTTTTAGTCTTTCTTTATCCATACACTCATTAAGAGGCACGTTTACTAAAAGTTAGTATATGGTAACATTATGCAAATATTTATGCAAATGAGGCCCCTTATGCAAATGAGGCCCCGCACCCCCCTTGGGCCGCCCCTGCTGGGGGCCCACAATTTTTGTTGGCGTAGGGCCTCACTCAAGGTAAATCCGGCCCTGGTCAGGAGACACACTTGAAGTGGCCTCAAGTGCTCCCAATAGCTTTACTCAGAATACGCTCAGCTCCTGTAAAGTCAACAGGTTTTTCCCCTTTTGAAGTTCTGTATGGTAAACCCCCACCAATAGTGCAGGGAATCAAAGGAAGTCTAGCCCAAATTGGTTCAGAAATAACCAGGCAAGAACTCCTAGCTCTTAGTTTTGTTCTGCAGACTCTCCATGCGTGGATCCAAGATCAGTTGCCTATCAACTTGACGGAACCTCTGCATCCCTACCAGCCTGGTACTTCGGTGTGGATCAAAGATTGGAAGAAGACACCATTGGAACCCCATTGGAAGGGACCATACACCGTCATCCTGTCTACCCCAACTGCAGTAAAGGTGGCAGAGATCGACGCCTGGATCCACCACAGCAGAGTCAAGCCCGCCGCTGATCCTGAACCTGAGCAGTGGACAGCAGAACAGCATCTTGATGCACCTTTGCGAGTTACTCTGAGACGGCAACCAGCAGCTTAGACACTTCATCACAGTGCCTTGCAGTAGCCAAGTCTTTCGAAGAGGATTGCTGTTTTTCCATGCAGCAACAGCTTTGTTTCAACGAACTCAATCTGTGTGCGATTTTGCACACTACTTTGATACTACATTAATTAACCATACTTCAAAAAACCAACTGAACCTGCTAAGTTGGTTGAAGTGTGATGGACAACTTGAGGATCTTCAATCAACACTCAGCTCCCGTTGAATTACTTCATTAGCGCACGGGACGAAGAAAAAGAACGTCGTGGTCAAGATCTGCAAGCTGAGGATTCAGAAGAACTCCAATCAACATGTATCTTTGTCTTTGCTTTGCCCTGGTTGCCTTCTTTGGAGGATTTGAACTGACTTATGCTTTACCTCCATGCACTGCCTGCGTTACTTCTACTCGAACTGGACTGAAAGTAACTCAGACTTTGATTTATCATTCTTACTATACCTGCAAGGGAAAAGTGACTCGGTGTATTTATAACACCACTGAACTAAATGTTTGCACAAATGGCAAATCTAGAGTATGCTATAATCCGCATCAGAATCCATCCTATTACACGTTGGAAATACGATGGAAGGATGCAGATGGACCTATAATAGCTGCTACGCCACCACTTAAGGACATTACTAGACCTGCTGTTTTGAATTTCGATGCATGTAATGTCATAAACAGAGATAGTTATTCCACCTGTGGTACTTGGGAGAAAGCGTATCGAAATAACCATAAATATATGTGCCCAGAAGGTGCCACAGGATGGAGAAAGTGTACAGGTAAAAAGGAACCAGGCTATAGTACTGCCCCAGCAGCAGATTACTATTGCCCGGATTGGGAATGTGTGTTTTATGCTACATGGAATAATGGTATAGTTGACGAAAAGATAGATAAACGCATGGCCACCTTAACCAAGCCAACGACAAATGATAAATGTCAGAAAGATGCTTGTAACCCCTTACACTTACGCATACACAATCCCAGTGCATGGAAACAGGGATACAAGTTTGGTTTACGTATTGCTGGTGGAGCAATAGATCCTGGGACCATTGTGTATATCAGATTGAATACCCAAGCCCACAAGTCATCTAAATATCATATCCATAATACTTTCTATGAGGCCATGCATGTAAATAAGTTTGAGATCCCTCATCCTTCTCAGAATTTATTTCTAGAATTAGCCGGAGCAGTAGTATCTAGTCTTAAAATCTCGAACTGTTATTTCTGTGGTGGAACCCAGATGGGAGACCAGTGGCCATGGGAAGCTCAAGAATTGAATTATTCTTTGATTTACAATCAGACTGAATTACACAAGGCTACTAGCGAATGGGTGTTAGCGCACTCAATCGTTGGACATCTTTGCTATGCCAGAACTGGACCCCAGTTCACCCAACAGGTAGGACAGCTGGTCTGTCTTAGCCAGAAATTCTATAATGCCACAACTAAAAAGACGTCATGGTGGTCAGGAATCAAACACCCTGAACCTCCTAACCCATTAGCCAGATTTCTTGAACTTGCTGATTTATGGACTAATCTTGCCAAAGTCCATGCCTGGCAAGCCCCACCTGGCCTATATTGGATTTGTGGAAACCGAGCATATGCACAACTTCCGCCACTATGGGGAGGAGCATGTGTCTTAGGAACCATCAGACCTTCTTTCTTTCTTTTAAACACTGAACATGGAGAACAATTAGGATATCCAGTATACACTACCCACCGACACAAACGAACCTTGAGACAGAAGAGATCACCCCTCCAGGTAGGCAAGTGGGAGAAATGGCTGGGGGATGATTGGCCACCAGAAAGAATCATTGAGTATTATGGGCCTGCCACTTGGAATGATGATGGTATGTATGGTTATCGAACCCCAATTTATATGATTAATCGTATTATCCGCTTACAAGCAGTAGTTGAAATAATAACCAATGAAACTAGTCAAGCTCTTACACTTTTAGCTAGACAAAGTACTCAGATGCGCACTGCCATATATCAGAATCGCTTAGCACTTGATTATTTGTTAGCAGCTGAAGGAGGAGTATGTGGTAAACTGAATCTAACCAATTGTTGTTTGAAAATAGATGATAAGGGTCAAGTAGTTGAAGAAATTGCTAAAGATATGCAAAGACATGCTTATGTGCCAGTACAAACTTGGCACTCATTGAAATTCCCTAACTGGTTTGCTAACCTTTTCTCATGGCTGGGAGGATTTAAGACTTTCATTGTCTTAGTACTAATCCTTGTTGCTGTTATTTTCTTATTACCATGTTTAATCCCATGTTGTATGCGTTCTATTCATAATGCTATTGATAGTACAGTAGAGCGGAAGACCGCAACTAAAATAATGGCTTTATATAAAGCCAGTCCTAGTCGAAATCCTTCGATCATGATGTGATTCTTCTAAAGGTGATTTAATTCTCACACCTTATTAAGTAATAGGGTGAGATTAATCAAAGGGGGGAATGTGGCAGGTGCAGGCCTGTGATCCACAGTGTCTGACATAAGCAGGCAGGCCTAACTAGCTTGACCTGTAAATGAAGCCTGTGAAGAGGCTCATAGGAATTACACATCCCCCAACATGCTGCTATTGTAGGATTAGAACTTAGTAAAAGTATTGAATTAGCTTAGACAAGCAGAACTGGAAGATGGAAAAATACAGAAAAATATGTTTAAAAGTTACTGATAAGAAAGTACATTTGCAAGGGATTTAATTGGGATTGCTGACAGATGAGTTGCAGAGCCCTGCTCCCCTACATGCACAAATTGGCTCTATGGCCTTGGAAGTATGAAAGTAACAAGTTGATGAACTGGCCATTGTAATTGGGACTAGAAGGGGGGTAAGCAGGTGCTGAGCCCACTGGAGGAACATAATTGGATAATCATATCAGTACCGGCACCAATAGAAGGGGTACGGGAGGTACGGGAGAGTACCGGGACCAATGAAATGTTTTTCTATACCTAGAATGGAGTAAAAGTCTATAAAAGTTGTTGTATTGCTAGAAAACTTTGCTCAGCCATTTTGAATTTGATTCTGCTTGAGACTTGTGCACAAATAAATGATTTGGACCTTCTGAACAGACTCCTGGTATTATTGGTTTGTCTGCGCTCTGCTGCTACAGAATCAGAAGTGGCTCTTAGAGTGACTGGGAGAGCATTCCATAGCGCAGGGGCAGCCAGTGAGAAAGGTCTTACGGATGTGGACTGTTTGGATTTGGCATATACGCTGGAGGTGGCGATTGTGTCGATAGTGATACTCCTCATGGATCTTGAACTGATCTCCACATTAATGAGGTTCTTTAATATATCAGCCGAGATGGATTGCTTGATTTTAATGATGTTCAGAGCAGTTTTATAGTTGATGCAGGAGGTAATGGGGAGCCAATGAAGGTGGTTCAAGAGGGGGGTGATGTGGTCGTGTTTAGAGGACCAATTATAATACGGGCTGCACTATTCTGCAGCATCTGTAGGGGGCAAAGTGCATGTTTGGGTAGGCCAAGGTATATGGGGTTATAGTAGTCTAAGACAGGAGTAATTATAGCCTGGAGCACAGTGCAGAAGTGATCTTGACTGAGTCCTCTGATAAGAACATAAGAACATAAGATATGCCATACTGGGTCAGACCAAGGTCCATCAAGCCCAGTATCATGTTTCCAACAGTGGCCAATCTAGGTCATACGTACCTAGCAGTTTCCCCAAAAGACACAGGTTCCGCAATGCTTGTACTGGGTCAAGCATTGATATCCTGGGTCCCTTCTTAATAATGGTTTATGGACCTTTCCTCCAGGAACTTGTCCAAACTTTTTTTAAACCCAGCTACACTAACAGCCTTTAAAACATCCTCCGGTAACAAATTCCAGAGTTTGATTACACATTGAGTGAAAAAATATTTTCTTTTATTAGTCTTAAATAGTTTACCCTGTAGCTTCACTGCATGTCCCCTAGTCTTTCTATATTCTGATAACGTAAACAATCGATCTACGTTTACCCGTTCCACTCCGTTCATTAATTTATAGACTTCTATCATATCTCCCCTCAGCCGTCTCTTTTCCAGGATAAAGAGCCCTAACCTTTTTAGCCTTTCTTCATAGGAGTATCCTTCCATCCCCTTTACCATTTTGGTGGCTCTTCTCTGAACCTTTTCTAAAATCGCTATATCCTTTTTAAGATACGGCGACCAGAATTGCACACAATATTCAAGGTGCGGTCTCACCATGGAACGATACAGAGGCATTATAATATCTTTTATTTTATTTTCCATTCCTTTCCTTATGATACCTAGCATTCTATTTGCTCTCTTGGCTGCCGCTGCACACTGGGCCGAGGGTTTTAACATGTTATCCACAATGACGCCTAAATCTTTCTCCTGGGTGGTGGTTGCTAATGTGGAACCTTGCATTGTGTAACCATAGTTTGGGTTATTCTTCCCTAGGTGCATAACTTTGCACTTGTCCACATTAAATTTCAGCTGCCATTTTGATGCCCAGTCTTCTAATTTATCAAGATAATCTTGCAATTTTCCACAATCCTCTTGGGTTTTAACAACTTTAAATAGTTTTGTGGCATCTGCAAGTTTGATAACCTCACTCATTATTCCACTTTCCAGGTCATTTATGAATATGTCAAAAAGCAGTGGACCCAGCACAGATCTCTGGGGTACACCACTATTCCTCTTTCTCCATTGGGAAAATTGGTCTTTTAGCCCAACCCTCTGCTTTCTATCTCTTAACCAGTTCTTGATCCACAGTAGTACACTGCCTCCTATCCCATGACTTTTTAGTTTTGCCAAAAGTCTCTGATGAGGGACCTTGTCAAAGGCTTTCTGAAAGTCCAGATACACTATATCAACCGACTCACCTTTGTCCACCTGTTTATTCACACTTTCAAAAAAACATAACAGATTAGTAAGACAAGATCTTCCTTGTCTAAAGACATGTTGGCTGTCTCCCATTAGGCCATGACTATCTACATGCTGAGTAATTTTATTCTTTATGATGGTTTCTACCATTTTTCCCGGTACTGACGTGAGGCTCACCGATCTGTAGTTTCCCGGATCACCCTGGAACCCTTTTTAAAAATTGGTGTTACATTGGCGATCCTCCAATCTTCAGGTATTAGAGATGATTTAAATGATAGTTCACAGATTACTAATAGCAGGTCTGCAATCTCATATTTCAGTTCTTTCAACATCCTTGGATGTATACCATCCGGCCCAGGTGATTTGCTACTCTTCAGTTTATCTGATAGTTGTAATACATCTTCCCGATGTATCGATATTTCCTTCAATTCTTCCGCACCTTTAAATACCACTTCAGTCATGGGTAACATCCCTACATCTTCCTCAGTAAAGACTGAAGCAAAGAATTCATTCAGTCTCTCCGCTATCGCCTTGTCGCCTCTTAGTGCCCCTTCAACTCCTCTATCATCTAATGGACCAACTGACTCTCTCACAGGTTTTTTGCTGTGAATGTACTTGAAAAAATCTTTATTTCGTGTTTTTGCTTCCACAGCAAGCTTCTTCTCAAATTCTCTCTTTGCCTGCTTTATCAATGCCTTGCATTTGATTTGCCAGTGCTTGTGCTGTTTCCAGGTTTCGTCGTTTGGCTCTTTTTTTCCATTTCCTGAAAGATGCTTTTTTGGCAACAACAGCCTCTCTGACCTCACCTTTAAACCATGCTGGCAGTTTTTTGGACTTCCTTCCACTTTTCTTAAAGCGTGGAATACTGCTGGTCTGGGCTGCCAAGATAGTATTTTTCAACAACACCCAAGCTTGATGCAAGTCTTTAACCTTTGCAACTGCTCCTTTTAGTTTTTTCTTAACTATTTTCCTCATTTTATCATAGTCTCCCTTTCGAAAGTTAAAAGGTAGTACTGTGGATTTCCGTACTATCCCTCCTTCACTAATTAAATCAAAGGCGATCATGCTATGATCACTATTGCCAAGTGGCCCCAACACCCTTATCTCTTGCACTAGATCTGGTATTCCACTAAGGACCAGGTCTAATATGGCTTCCCCTCTGGTTGGTTCATGAACCAGCTGCTCCAAGAAGCAGTCATTTATCTCATCTAGGAACTTTATCTCCCTAGCATGTCCTGCCGTGACACTGACCCAGTCGATACCGGGGTAATTGAAATCACCCATTATTATTACTGCGCTGTAACTTTTGTTAGCTTCCTTGATTTCTTTGAGCATTTCATCATCCATTTGTTCATTCTGGCCCGGTGGTCGATAGTACACCCCCACTGCCATCGCCTTCCCCTTTTTACATGGAATTTCAATCCATAGAGATTCTACAGCAAATTTTGTTTCCTGCAAAACTTTAATCCTTTCTGACTCAATGCCCTCTCTAACATAGAGCGCAACCCCTCCACCAATTTGATCAGCTCTATCATTACGTTATAGTTTGTACCCAGGTATCACAGTGTCCCACTGGTTGTCCTCCTTGCACCATGTCTCTGATATTGCAATCATATCTAACCTCTCATTTAGTGTTATATATTCTAACTCTCCCATCTTATTTTTTAGACTTCTAGCATTTGCATACAAGCATTTTAGAGACTGTATTTTATTCATATTAATTTGGCTATTGGTAGACATGGGTAATTTGGGATCTTTAAGCTCTGTCTGCTCCATACTTGAGGGCATTTGGCTACTTTACTCTTTTTTGGAACCTCTCTGCTTTTGGTAGTATCCTTCAAGGATACATTCTTCTGAACCATCTGCTCTTGGGCGACTGTCAGCTTTCTCCTATTATCTAGTTTAAAAGCTGCTGTATCTTCTTTTTAAAGGTTAATGCCAGCAGTCTGGTTCCATCTCGGTTAAGGTGAAGCCCATCCCTTCGGAAGAGCCCCTCCTTTCCACAGAATGTACCCCAGATCCTAACAAATCCAAACCCCTCATCTCTGCACCATTGTCTCATCCACGCATTGAGACTCCGGAGCTCTGCCTGCCTTTTGGGTCCTGCACGTGGAACGGGAAGCATTTCGGAGAACACTACCCTGGAAGTTCTGGATTTCAACTTCCTACCTAAAGTCTAAATTTAGCCTCCAGAATCTCCCTACCACATTTTCCTATGTCATTGGTACCAACATGATGATACTCAACTTGTGGTAGGCGCTCTTGTTTGTCTTGTTAATGTGTGAGTGAAGGTTAAATTAATTGTCCATGGTGACGCCAAGGTATTTCACTTCTGATTTGATGGGTATAGTGTAGTTTTTGAGCTTGATTGATTGTGGTGGGGTAAATCCTGGGTTTCGTGTGACCAGGAGGGCTTTAGTCTTGGTGTAGTTGATCATTAGGTTATTCTGGGATAGCCAACTTATCATTTCTTCTAGACAATCTGTCAATTTTGAGTAATTGGTGTTGTCTAGTTTGATTGGAGAATAAATCATAATGTCATCTGCATATAGGGTGTAGTGGATCTTGTGCCTTTTAATGATTGCGCAATTGTTGTTGTTGTTAAGTGCCGTCGAGTCGGAGTCGACTCATGGCGACCCTCTGGATAGCTATCCTAAATTATGTTCGGTCTTGAGTCAGGCGGCTCATTGTTGACAGACTGGTACCCGTAGCTGCTGTTATTGTAACGATCCATCTCATTGCTGACCTTCCTCTTTCGCGTTTACCTTCTATCTTGTCAAGCATGATGTCTTTCTCTAATGATCTCTCTCTTCGCATGATGTGTCCAAAGTATGAAAGTCAAAGTCTTGTCATCTGAGCTTCTAAAGAAAGCTTAGGTTTGATCTTCTCTAGCTGTTCTTCGGGCAGTCCATGGTATACACAGTATTCGCCGCCAGCACCATAATTCAAAGGCATAAATGTTCTTCCTGTCTATCTTTTTCACTGTCCAGCTTTCACATCCATATGATGTTATTGAAAATACCATTTATTTATTTATTTATTTATTTAACAATTCTTTTATACCGCGCTATTAAAATCAGTGCGGTGTACATAGAACAAGAACATACTACAATGCATACAAGTAACATTGAGTTTTACATTGAACAGGGAACTTCAACAATAGGACAACCGGGGGAACTATGTACAGATTAACTTAATGGCATATCTTGTTTAATGGTATTAACTTAATGGTATATACAGTAATATAAAACTCGTTTGGATGTTGCAATGTGGTTCCTAATAGGACTAGAGAGAAGGTTGGCTTGAACAAGTCGAATCTTTGTATGAAGAGAGACATCTCTGCTCTTGAGAATCTTATTTGGGTTTTTCATAGCCATTCTGCCAAGAGCAATGCGTCGTCTGATTTCTTGACTGCTTGTTGCTTCTTTATTGAAAGTTCATCCAAGTAGGTTAAAGTTGTTCACGATTTCAATTTCTTCTCCTTCAATGATGAACCTGTTGATTATGCCAGTTGTCATGATCTTTGTCTTCTTTACATTAAGGTGCAGGCCCATTTTGAGACTTTCTTTGATTGTGAGAAGCAAATGTTTCAGATCATCTTCACTTTCAGCCAGTAATGTGGTATCATCAGCATAGCGAAGGTTGTTGATGAGTCTTCCACCAATCTTCACACCTCTGTTGTCTTCATACAGTCCTGCTTCTCCGATGATTTGTTCTGCATATAAATGAAACAGGTAGGGGGAAAGTATGCAGCCTTGTCTTACACCTTTGCTTATTTTAAACCATGCTGTTTCTCCTTGATCCGTTCGAACTGTTGCTTCTTTATCAATGTACAAATTGTGCAAGAGTACGATCAGGTTTTCTGGTATACCCATGCTTCTTAATGTGGCCCAGAGTTTCTCATGGTTTACACAGTCAAAAGCCTTGCTATAGTCGATAAAGCACAAATAGATATCCTTTTGGTATTCTTTAGTCTTTTCAAGGATCCATCTCATATCCCCAATGATGTCTCTCATTCCTCGCCCTTTCCTGAACCCTGCTTGCACTTCAGGTAGTTCTTGTTCCAGGTATGATTGTAGTCTCTTTTGAATAATCTTCAGTAGAATCTTGCTGGCATGTGGGATCAGAGCGATTGTGCGATAATTTCCACAGTCAGTTGGATCACCTTTCTTTAGTATTGGTATAAACACAGATCTTTTCCAGCCAGTTGGCCATGATGTTGTCTTCCATATTTCTTGGCAGAGCCTTTTAAGTATGGTAACAGCTGCATCAGATTGCTGTAATACTTCTATGGGAATGCTATCAATGCCTGGTGCTTTGTTCTTTGATAAGGCTTTCAATGCTGATTTAACGTCTTCTTTCATCACCAATAGTTCCCGATCATAAGGTACAGGTTGAAACGACTGTTGGTCCACTTGATCTTTATCATATGAACTCTGTAGATTCCTTCCACCTTTTCTTGATCTTCTCAGCATCATTCAAATAGAACCTTGAGCATCTTGTAACATTCCAATTCGAGGCTGGAACTTTTTCTTTAACTGTTGTAGCTTTAGGAAAGCCGATCTTGTTCTTCCTCTAATAGTTTCTTCTTCTATTTCCTTGTATGCGTCATTGTAGTACTTTTTCTTGTCCTGTCTTGTTGCACGTTGGAAATTTCTGTTGAGTTCTGTGATTGTCTTTCTTTCTCCTCTGGCTTTAGCTTCCCTGCCTTTCTGGGCAATTTTCAGAGTTTCTTCCATCATACATTTTGGCCGTTTTTACTTTTTCAACTTTTGTAGAGACTTCTCACTTTCTTCCAACACAACCTTCTTGATGTCATTCCATAACTCTTCTGGAGCTCTGTCATTTGTATCTAAAGCTGCAAATCGATTTTGCAGGTAGTCTTTAAATTCCAGTGGTATATTCTCAAGGTCATATTTTGCTGCATTCATGAGTGGTTTGCTCTTTTTCAACTTTAGCTTGAGTTTGCATACTAGTAGTTGATGATCTGTACCACAGTCAGCTCCAGGTTTTGTCTTTGTTGATGTTATAGAACTTTTCCATCATTGACTTCCACAGATATAGTCAATTTGATTTTTATACAATCCATTGGGTGAAGTCCATGTGTACAGTCGCCGCTTCTGTTGACGGAAGAAGGTGTTTGAGATGAATAGATCGTTGGTCTTGCAGAATTCTATCACTCTTTCTCCAGTTTCATGGTAGGGGGTGCAGACGGTGTGTGTTAGTGGCACAGAGTAGCTACAGACCGTCACATTGTGTGGGTATTGTGCTCACCCTGAGGGTGAGGTGGGGCGGCCAGCACCAGGTCCGCAGCACCTTCAATGGCTGAAATAGGCCATGTCGCAGGTACCCATCAGTGCCAGTGTGTGTGATAGGTAGTTCCTGCAAACACACCTAGGATACATTAGTGTCTTTCTGAAGTTGTTAATCAGGTCTGGCCCTTATGGGCTAAGATGCAGCCAGAATAGTGCATATTCTGTCTTGGTGCCATGGTAACATGATGTAAGTGACAGGGGGTATTTGGACCCATAGGTGGATTATGTACCACCACCCAACCCACCCTCTGTGGCTCAGGGTGAGAGACAGGATTCCCCCACCGACAGATCCACATTCTACTTCCCTGCAACGGTGGCAGTAGGTGGGGGGGGGGCATCAATCCCAGTTGTGCTGGGGAACAGACACCCTACAGGGCAGCCAACGCAGAGCTGTACACATCCCTAAGGCAATGGCAGGAAGACAGTAGGCCTGGAAATGCTCAGCTGCCCCCCACCACCATCTGACACTCTCCAGCAGCAAACACAGTGAATCACCAGCCACTGCACCCTGCAAGGTGTTCCAGTCATACACATATAACTGCAGACAGTCTGCTAGTTATTCCACAGTGCATGATCCTGGAGACATGAGCACACCCACCAAACAGATAAATCAGTGATTAGACCCCAGAGAAAAGAACCCATATATTTCAATGAAGAGAAACACAATATAGCACTATGGGGGAGCCTAGCCATGCCGTGGTCACTGCTCAGTCAGGGTGAGAGTGACCTCCCAGCAGGACATGCTGTGGCCACCCTGTCGGTGCATGTCGTGGCCGGGCACTACAATGTCCGAGCCATTGCCCTATGCCCTGTGCTGATGCATTCAGGCCAGGATACCCTGTCCAGGCTATACCCACAGTACCTTGCTCCTCATTATGCACATTGGCAGGCCAATACTGGCAACAGTGCTAGCAGTGTGGGCTGAGGAAGGTGTTAGCCGCCACCACACACTGGATAGACAGACACACACTCCCACACCTATGCCAGCATTGTGCAACTATAGAGGTGTTTGGCAGCCCTGGCCACCGCACCAGTCCTGGGCACAGTGCAGGCATGGCTATGGTACGCAATACTGTTGGGGTCACTCCCCAGGGTGGTAAACACTGTCAGACACCAGACCCGAAGCACACTCCATAGACATCAGAAAGGTTGCTATGATGCAGCTCAATCAGCAAATTGTGCTTAACTTAGGAATTGCTATCTGCCAGTAATCATACCAACCTTTTGATAGCTGTGTACCGTATTCCCAGGTTTAGGTTGGCATTGCTAAGGTATGCAAGTGCTAGTATTGGGAGATGCACGCAGGGTCCAACATCCTGCCTCTCCAGGAGGCATTGGATAATGGATCCTGTGGGTGTGGGTGTGTCTGCCCCTGTTGGCCGCTGCTTTAGGGCAGAGGTGCCCAACTCCAGTCCTGGTGGGCCAAACACTGTTCGGGTTTTCATGCTGTCCCTAATGAATATGCATGAGATACATCTGCATACCATGGGGGCGGCACATAGAAATGCAGCACAGTCATATATATTAGAGGCAGCATGGAACCTGAATGGTGTTTGGCCCTCCAGGCCTGCATTTGGGAGACTCTGCTCTAGGTAATGCGCATGTTTATGGTGTCTGTGCTCTGTAAGGTCAAATGTAGGTGTTTTGGGCATGTTTACGTCATCTGCAATAAAGGTTCTGTCTGAATTAGCACGTTTTAGTAGTGGGTAAAATATGGGGACTGGGTAGGCAGGAACCACAGCTGGGACTTGAACTTGAGACCCTCTGCTCCTGAACACACTGGCTGTGTGCACTGCACCACCGTGTTGCCACAGAGGCAGTGCATTCCCTGGCAATACCATGACTGTTCGTCAGACAGGGAATGTCTGTTGCAGTGCATGGCACCCACCTACACAGGGCTAGGCCATGGTCTGCTCTGGGCAGCTGCCACTGCCCCCTCCACCACCAGTATCCCTCTGCCACCATGCTGACATGCTCTTCTGCTGGTGGTGCTGGTGGTGCGCAGTCTCAGGCCATCCAGTGTGCGGGTAGGCGGCTGCCTATGGTGTGGGTTCTAGGGTAGGGGTGCCTGCATAGCTGTCCACGCTTCCCCCCAGCACCATCTGCCAATGTTCTGTGCCCTTGGGGGTACCTGCTGGGTACTATCCCCTGTGACACTGTGGGAAGCACACTCGTGCCCATGTTGGGCCCTCATCAGTTGCTGTCTGGCTGCTCTACTGTTTCAGCATTCCTATGGGCCACCTAGGCATCACCCTAGTCCGCACTGTGGCCCAGCTGAACCACAGCATGCGCCGCCTGCAGCCCTCTGTGTCCCCTTTTCCAGCATCTGTCCAGTTGCCCATTCCGACATGCCCGCCCTGTTGTTGCGGAACATGTGCATGCCATAGGAAACCTGTCCAATGGAGAGGGAAAACCCTGATTAGCGCAATTTCACTGTGTGCTCATTCACCTTGTATGGAGACGGAGCATAGACCCTTCCAAAATTCTTATCTTTTTTTTTGGAGCTTTCTCGGGAGTGTTTTTTGATGTTTCCCATTAATATCACTATTGGCCAGCTTGGTTATGTTTGTTTTCCATTTTGTTCAGGTCATTTTCAATGTTTATTTGCCCTTTTGTTCCATGCACATGTATCACACATCACTTTTTTGTAGGTTTCTCTGGTTTTGCTGTACATTGCTGACGAAAATGGTTTCTTTTCACTTTAAATCTGCTCTAACGCCAGGGTTTTACTGGCGTTAGTTTTCAGCCCCGGATTCCACAGCGTTAGTGTGCAGGGAGCCTCTCCCCTCCCACTCTCTGCCCATTGACCCTCTCTCTCCGCCCCTGGGGAGCCTTCCTCTGCCCTCCAGCCTATCAGCCTATCTCCACCCTCAGCGCTCGTTTGCGCCGCTGCGCGCATTATCATGCGCCAAGGTACCTTTTCGCCCGATAAAGCGCCATTATTGTGTGATAAGGTACCTTATCGCGTGATAACATGAAGGAGTTAAGATAACGTTAAGACTGCAAGGGTCAGTGGAGATACTTATACTAAAAAAACCTACACCTAATACGTTTAATGTACTTTGTTCACCTGAAGCTTAATAAATCTCAAGTTCTTAATGTATGCCTGACAAACAGCTGCACCTGAGAGTGAATATGGCACCTCCTTTCCTTTGAGAGGTTTATGCACCTATAAAGCTACAATTATCCCAGGGGTGGGTGGGTTTTGGGGAAGGAAGGAGAGAAAAAGATGTATTAAAAGCTGGCTGCTACACAGTACCATGTTCAGTGCTTCTAATGTAATCTGTGACCAATTTCCAGGGTGAGTCCCATGGCCCTTGCTTGGATAGAGGGAGTCTTGGGGTCTAAATTTAGCCAGAAAGTTCTCTGCTGTGTTTTAAATTTCACAGGTCTCTTGCCCCCTCTGTAGAAGGCCCCTTTGTAAAGGTCTCTGGAAATGATTTATTGCTCAAAGAATACTAACCCTGTTTTGCCTTTTATGCTAAGTTATAGTCTGATTTGATTTAAATTAAAGCCCTTTGCTGCTACTAGGCCCTGACTGAGTATTACATTTAAACTAGAAGTTCTCTGATGGGTTCTAAATTTAACCTGAATGCTCTCTTCTATGTTTTAAATTTAAACTGAAAGCTCTTTGCTGCTGCTAGGCCCTGACTGATTTAACAAATACACTGGGTTTACAGATTAATAGCTTTAATCTAAAGAATTCCTTTTTCCCCAAGATTTAGAAAAATTCCCAGAAGTCAGTACTTACAATTTGCAGATCTCTCTCCAGAAGTAGCATATAGGAGCCCTGATTGCCTGCAAGCTTTGTAATGTTCCTTTTCCCTGCCAACTGACCCACGATTGGGCCTGCCAAGGGCAAGATTGGGCAGTGGGCATCCAGCGCCCTTGCTCACCTTGCTGGTGGTGGTTCTGCCGCGATGTTCTCCAACATTGGGGAGACTTATTCCACCTCCAAGGGCTGCAACTGGAATTGATCCAGTTTGACCAGGGTCAGGGTCCTGGCTCCACCCTGCCCATGCTCCTCCTCCAGCCCTCACCCTTCTGCCCCCATCCAGAGCTCCTCGTACATCTCATCTTCAAGTTCAGGGAGCTCTGGATCCGGCATCGGGCCCAGGCATTTAGCAGGGATGTAAATCCAAACCGGACATATATCCCCACTAAACGCTGCTCAGTATGCCTCCCATAATGCTTGGCAAGGTAGAAGGTCAATGCAATGAGATGGATCAATACAATAACAACAGCTATGTGTGCCACTCTATCAATAGTGAGTTGCCTGACTGAAGAACAAACACAGTCTTGGACAACTATCCAGAGGGTTGCCAAGAGTCAACACCAACTCAATGTCACTTAACAAACACAAGCACCAGATCCAGTATGGCTCCATTACGTGTTTGTTCTGTTAAAAGTTGCTGGGATAGTTCTTCCTGTAAAGAATCCAGGATGTCCTTACTTCTAGATGACACCACACAGGAATGTGCCAATTAAAATCCAGCATATTGAAATCATCTGACAGTAGCACTTCTCTTTTCATGGCAATATTGTGAATGTCTTCAGTGAAATCTCTGACCACTTCTTCTGCCTGTGGTTTTTCCCATTCCCTTTCCTGAGTATATGTTACACCAATGCAAATGGATGCCTCATTCCCTCTTTCTAGTTTAACCCACCGTTTCTCCTCCTTCC
Organism: Ichthyophis bannanicus; assembly: GCA_033557465.1. Lineage (NCBI taxonomy): Eukaryota > Metazoa > Chordata > Amphibia > Gymnophiona > Ichthyophiidae > Ichthyophis > Ichthyophis bannanicus. Next base: position 529,260,410 of record CM066035.1, read on the forward strand.
ATCGTAATCCCTGTAATTCTTTATCTTTAATATTATTTTTTACATATAATGCAATTCCTCCTCTCTTTCTTCCTGAATAAACTATAGTCTGGTATAATTACATCCCAGTCATGATTGTCTGTGAATTATGTCTCTGGTTCTTCTCATTCCTGGGATGTTTTCACCTCCTCCACTTCCAGGACTGCATACTGGTTCTTTAATTTGAGGGCTAGTGGAGTTGGATTGTCAATTCTGCAGGCTCTGGTGACTCCTGTCCAACTCTTATCTTTCTGTAGCATACCATCTTCACCTCTTTCAGAGAGCTTGCATGCCTCAAGAAACATCTCCTCAAAGTGTTTCTTGCTATCATGGATGTTTTCAGCTCCTCGACATGTTTCATGAGGTTTTCATCTTGCAGGCAACTTGCACATGGAACCAGTCCCTTGAATGGGATTGGGCTGCCTATCTGGACAGAGTCAAAAGCTGTAATGGGGGCAGCAGCTTTGACAACACAATTTTTCCCAGCCATATTTTAGTTGTTAAAGGTTTGGTACCTATTTAAGGAAATGAGAAAGCCCAAAAAATCCCTAACTTTTCCTCAGCTACCCTTTAAGAGAAAAAGCAGCTAGCCTCTTTCATGTGCATTTTAAGTGATCTGTTCTATGTACTGGTGTGTAGTCCTGATTGCTTGCTAAACAGTTATTACTTCACACTACTAAATGCTAATTGATGAGTTGCCATATATAGCAAGCATTCTCATATGGGGTGAGTGAGAGCTGGGTTGGGAAGGGGGGGGGGGGCGGGATCTAACACCTGAGGAGTGCAATGACTGCAAAGAGTTTGCCTACCTCTTTGAACTTAAAGTTTAGAGGAGTAGAAAAAAACAAACAAACAAATTATATTTTAGCAACAGAAGAAAAGCTTTGCTTAAGAACACAAAAAATCCTCTTTTGTACTACAGCTACAAATGAATAGGCAATGCAGTAAAAAAAGGTTAGCTATTCAAAATGAAAAAAGCCCCCTTTTAAAAAGTCTCAGGCAAAGACATTGTATTCAAGAAACACAGAATTATCTTGAACATAAGAACATAAGATATGCCATACTGGGTCAGACCAAGGTCCATCAAGCCCAGTATCCTGTTTCCAACAGTGGCCAATCTAGGTCATAAGTACCTAGCAGTGTCCCCAAAAGACACAGGTTCCTCAGTGCTTGTATTTTGTCAAGCAGTGATATCCTAGGTCCCTTTTAATAATGGTTTATGGACCTTTCCTCCAGGAACTTGTCCAAACCTTGCTTGCAATGGAGACCCTCTCAGGTACTTTTTCAGTGGCTAAGGATAAACAATAGCATTTTAATACTGGTTTTCTGTATGATAAAGAATTTTATATGGTTTGGGAAACCTGGACAAAATAGGATTTTTTTAGTGGAACCTGGCAGACCCCCTTTGATTATGCTATATAGGATGTCTATAAGGCCTATATAAGAGGACAGATTATTGCCTATGGAGCCCGGAAAAGGAAAGAGACCCAGCAGAAGCTGGCTTCATTAGCCACGGAGATAGCAGAGTTAGAGAGCAGACACATTCTGAGATACACTGCAGCTGATCTACTTCAGTTTCAGAAGCTTAAATAGATGTACAAAAGCCTGGTTAGTCAACAGGCTGGTCATAGTATACACAAGGCGAAGGCACACTACTTTACTGTAATGAATTGGGCCAGGAAATTGTTAGCACAATCTTTAAAATCTCAGAAAGAGAAAACTAGGATAGCTGGTATCAAAAACAAAATGGGCATCTTATTGGAGGACAATAAAGGTATTGTTGATCAATTCTGATAATTTTATGAAGAACTGTATTTTTCAGAGGTGACTCCTTCAGAGACTATGCTAGCTAGATTCTTTCAAAACATTAGCACGGCATGGTTGCCCCCTGAACAGAAGACTATTGGTAGTGCAATTCATAGTTCTCAATGTGAGAAGGCCAAAGAACCAGATGGATTCCCCATTGAAATAGTATAAGTAGTTTCATGCTACCTTAACTCCTTGTCTAACTACCTTATATCTGAACTTTATAGATGGCAATGGGGCTAAAGTTACTTTTACAGAGGCTACTATTGTGGTCCTAGAAAAGCTAGGAAGGGATAATCAATTGGTGGGTAACCCTATATCACACTATATCTTTAATCAACCAAGATGCTAAGATATATGCCAAAACCTTGGCATCTAGGCCTTCTACGGTTCTGCTGAGGTTTTCTAAAAGGACAGTTCTTAATTGATTATGCAAGGATTTTCTCCCATGTTTTATTTATCTTTATCTTTATCTTTATTGAATCTCTTAATATACTGCTCAGGCTAAATTGCATCAGAGCGGTTTACAAATAAGAAATTTGCCGTGTAAGAAAAGGAAAGAAACACCATACTTTGGATAGGACAGCAGAGAGAGAAAAGGATAGAGGAGGAGGGAGGCAAAGGAGGTGGAGGGGGGAGATTTAAAGTTGAGATTGGTAGCACAAAGTAACCTGGAGCCAGCAATGGCTATTGCACTTGATGTGGAGAAGGCATTTGATTGCCTTGAATGGGCATATCTCTTTGAGACTTTAAGATGTTCTGTATTGCCATCCAACAGCTTGGATAAATGCTAATTCTGCGCTATTGGAGCCCTTCTTGTTACATAAAAGCACCTGTCAAGTGTGCCCTCTCTCCCCACTGTTATTTATCCTGGCACTTGAGCATCTCTTAGTCAAGATTAGAAAAGGCACAAGTATTTAATGGTTTAGTTTTGGGCAGTGTCAAATCAAGGTTTCTTCATATGCGGCGATATGCTTCTGTAAGTCATTTCTCCTGATACATCTCTTCCAGCCCTATTGCAGCAATTGGATGATTACTCTTTAATTTTTAGCTATCATCTTAATCTCACTATGACAGAAATGATGCTATTGAATGTGCTCTGCTCAGATGAAATTGGTGTCTGAGTGTATTAAATATTTAGCGGTGCAATTCATAGGGTTCTAGGCCTAGTACAAGATATGACTTTGAGATGGTCTCCCTTGAATATATCATGGTAGGGACAGCTTGAAACTATTAAAATGATGATTGCCCCTGTGGTTAATTATACTTTAGGTATGATATCATTGCTATTCTCCAGTAGTTTCTACAAAGTGTTAAAAAATATGCTTTCTCGGTTTCTGTGAAAAGGGAAAGCCCCACAAATTAAGTTGCAGTGGCAGGAGGATGCACAAAGTTTAGGCTGGCCTGTGTATAACTGATCATTTGCTTTATCATAAGGCTTTTTTGATATGAGCTGGCACTTTTTGGAGTAGCTTTGATCAGCAAATAGATTACCCTCCTTGCACTGAGATAGAAACATATCTTGTCACTCCATACAGGCTTAACCACTTGCCTAATGTGAATTTACCTGGTAGCATGGTGGGAAATCCAATCATTATTGATACCTACAGGGTCCTAACAGAAGTGAGTAAATGTGTCTCTCCAACCTGGGAGGTTACTAGGTTCAGAGAGATATAGTTCAACAAGGATTTTCAAAATGGACATAAATCTGTCAACCACGACATGTGGTCTCAATTAGGTATTTGGAATCTAGAACACAGATCATTAGATATGGTAAACTCAAGTCTGTCTCTGACTTACAGATGGAATTTCATCTTCCCAATGATCAAAAGAACAAGTAGATTCAATAAAATTAATGTCCATGGGCTAATAATACGCTAGCTAACTTGGTAGAAGGGGAACCCGTAGGTCTATCTCAGCTCTGAATGATTGTTGTTACGGGGCATGTGGCCTCATAAGGTTATCAATTACTATTATCTTTAGAATGGTGACAAGATAGAGATCTGTTTAATGTTTGGAAGGAGGAAGTATAGTGTGCTGTTACTGACCAGCAGTAGCAGCACCTATGGTCAAGAGTAGTAAAAGCTTGTGTAGCAGCAAAAAATTTTAAGCAGAGCTTTGTGGACACCTATTATATTATGTAGGGCACATCTGTTTATGAACAAACAATGTTGGTCCTGTGGTTTGCAGGGTGACACATTTGTTTATATGATATATAAGTGTTCCTTTCTGCAGTTCTTTTGGAAAGATATATAGCAAAGAATGCAAGAGGTACTAAATGTTTCTGACCCTCTTACGTATGCTAAAATTGTATGCTATCAGCATTGTACAGGTATCTTGGTAGCCTATCAAAGGCGCATCAGCACTTATTAGATGGAGAGGTAGCCCTCCATGTAATAGCATCCAATTGGAAAGACTTTTCTGTAGTAAATTGTCATTTTTGGTGGAACACTAGTTCAGGGATTTAACGCTTGTTAATAAAGTTAGTGGGCGATAAGTTATTTCCAAGATGGCGGTGGCTTGAGTTTCTTCTGAAGTATGCCTAAACGCAAGAGCAAGCACAAGGCTTTGCCCATGGAGCCTGTTCCTGCTGTTACCTCGGGTCCTATGGACCGTTTTGTCCAGCTTTCGGAGCAAAAGAAGGGGGAGATTAGAGCGGGCGCTGTGGCACCGGTAGAGGTAGACCAGGAGTTACTTGCCCTGGAGGTGTCTCTCTCCCCGGACGATCGGTAGCCTCCCCAGCCAGAACCGTTTTATTTCTATTAACGCATGTTAACCTTTATTAAACATGCCCCCATTTGTATGATATGTAAATCTGAATCTGTGAACGCACAGCAGATGTTGAATAATGTCAACTATGCCATAACCTGACAGCCAATTGATGATTATTGTGATAAATTATTACAAGCTCTACAGAGATGTTTAATTTTCCGGTTGTATAGTTGATTGTTTCTTTTTCTGTTATGATAGGTGCTTTTTCTCTTGTATGGTGTTCCTTTTGCTATGCTAAAAACCAATAAAGACATTGACCAAAAAATAAAAAAACCATAACCTTTGAAAACAAAGATGTGATAGCAATCCATGTTCTTTTTGCACTTCCTTCTAGGTCATAAGTGCAGACCTTTCATAACACCTTTAACATGCTTAATTTCCTTATTGAATCAATATAAAAAAAAATGGTTTCTTATTAATCAGAATGGCTGAATTACACCATAAGACTGCTGCTGTGAAGCCGACCATTTGAGAACAAAGTATCTATTAAGCTACTTAAAAGCAGCATACATGGTCTTTAACATCGGATTTCCCCAAACAATCTTAGATAAGATTATTGTCCCAACAAAATCCTTTAACTGCCAAGGAAGGATCAGATGGTCTTCCAACCTATGCCAGCCCACAACCCACCTCAACTGAAGAATCAGGAATCAGCTTTCGGAGCAAAAGAAGGGGGAGATTAGAGCGGGCGCTGTGGCACCGGTGGAGGTAGACCCGGAGTTACTTGCCCTGGAGGTGTCTCTCTCCCCGGACGATCAGCAGCCTCCCCAGCGTCTGACTCTCCCGGAGCTTCCCCTCGCGGGAGGTGAGTCAGCCCCTTCTGATGACATCAGAGCTGACTTACTGGTGCGGGCCTCGCTGGATCAGAGCTCCGGAGTTGCCCCCTCAATATCGGGGGCAGGAGATGTGACTAGGCGCCAGATGGTGGAGTCTGAGGTCTTGGTACATCCGAGTGGGGATTTAACTGGACCGGTTCTCTCACCTAGCCAAATTTTACCTCAATTTACTTCGCTGAAACGCCCGAAGGAGTTTTCCCTGGAATCCATCTGGGAGGCAATATCGCAGCTCTCGGTGATGGTGTCCCAACAGCTGGTGGTGTCTTCCCAGCGCCTGGAGAGATTGGAAAGTGCTACAGAGGGTAATAAGGAAGAACTGACTGTTTTGGCTGAGAAGGTTAATACTGGGGAACAGAAACTTTTACATAACTCGACTTTAACTGATTCACTTGTGAAGGACAATTTTGTGATTCAAAGGAAATTGGAAAATTTAGAAAACGCTGCTCGTAATGAACACCAGTCAACATGGGAAAATTTAGCAGACGTATATTAAATACGTCTGCTAAATTTTCCCATGTTGACTGGTGTTTCCCCGGTTAATATGTTTAAAAAATATCTAATTGAATCTTTGTTGGTTCCTGAAAATTTAGTTCCTCCAGTTGTTAAGGCATACTTTCTTCCTTTGAAGAAAAATGGAGTTCAGGCTGTTTTGGCGTCCTCCGGGGTAGATACTCTTGATGTGTCTGCCTTGCTAGAATCACCGAATCAGCCTGATATTAAGGTATCTACTCTATTAGTCATTTTTGCATTATCTTCGGACTGGGATTGGCTATTAAAGTTGTATTTTAAAAAACGCTCGGTATTATTTATGGGTAAAAGAATTGTTATTTTCCCTGATGTATCCCGGGAAACCCAAAAGAGGCGGAAGGCTTTTTTGCTTTTGAGATCAGGTGTTCTCTCTATTGGAGCTACAATGTTATTGCGTTTTCCTTGTAAGTGTATTGTTTACTTCAAGGCTCATAAGTATGTTTTTTTTCAACCTGAAGACCTGTCCATGTTTATATCCTCTCATTTATTGACCTCAACACCTGTGGTTAATTGATCGTAATATGTAATATGCTCTGTATCATGCCTCCCCTCTTGGATAATTTTTTTTTTGTATTATTTCCTGGTAGTGGAACCTGGCTTTACCTGGTATCGTTTGCTTGTTTTCCTCACATGTCCCCCCTATCTTAGTGGACTACAACTATACTGTGTTTAATTAAGTTTGATGATGTTGAGAGGTTTCCTTTGTTTCTTATCTTTTTTCTTTGCACAGTTGTGTTTTTCTGTACAAGCATTTGCTTGGATTATATATGTAAATTGCATAAATAGAAAAAAAAAAAAGAATCAGGAATCAGAAATTGGCTTAAACCATTGTATACCCTGTGATGGTATATATATATATATATATATATATATATATATATATATATATCAAACAGAATTTCATGCCACCCTGTTCTCTGAGCTTCTTAAGCATTTTATAAGCTATCTTTGGGGGGCTTAGAATTCCACAGGAATTTACTTAGAAACTTTCAAGAGTCCTGTAAAAATGTAAAGGCAATTTCAAAGGTAACATGCTTAAAATATGGGTAACTTTTGGTGAAATAACCATCTTAATGGTTTCCTTTCGCACCCACCATGACATACGGAGCAGATGACGTAAAGTGAGTCGATCAGTAATTTTATTAACAATGGTAATATTGTTAAGGGAAATGATCTTATCCAAATCCTTATGAAATTTCACAGCCAGCTGTTACCCATGGAATTTTATAAGGTAGGTTACTTTGTTGGACTCATAGGCATTTAGTGGCATCTTCTGTCTTCTTACAGTTTACCTTGTATCCTGACAAACTATCATATTGAGTTATTAAGTCCATCAGCAAACTCAAGGTTTCTGAAGGCTTAGGCATAAACAATAAAATATCATCAGCATACACAGCCAATTTTCCGATCATTTCACCCCAGTTCTCTACAACCTCCACTGGCTCCCTATTGCTGCTAGAGTAAAATACAAAATGTTAGTTACAGCATTTCAATTACACAACAGCATCGCCCCCTCCTATCTATCCACCCTTATACATGCTTAAGCTGATAGAATCAGAAGAAAATGTACAAGAGACCTCCTAGACATAACTCCCTCATTAAGAAAAATCAAGCAATCTACCAGCAATAGAGCCTTTAGATATTCAGCCCCCGCCCTATGGAATGCGCTCCCTGACTCGATCAGATCAATCAAGGATCTACTAACTTTTTGCAAACAATTAAAAACCCTACTCTTTGCAGAATATTACAATTCTTCCTACTCTACTTTACCCACTTCCCCTACCCCTACCTCTAACTATGTCCCCCTGTCTATCCCTGGTAGGAATTCATCCAGCTAACCTACGCATCTGACACTATACATTGTAAATAGTTCAGACCCAGCTATCACGATACCTCCGTTTAGGTGATTAGCTGATATCTATATAGTTTCTTGTACCATAGTTGTGATATGTTCTCTGTAACCACCTCCTGGTAATTATTATTCATTGTAAACTGCCCCTGATCGATGGAAGGGGCGGTATATAAGAAAATGTTTAAATAAATAAATAAATTGTATGATGCAGCTCACTAAGCATATCTTGCATCCTTGCTTCCAGCAGGATAGCAACTAACAGTGACTCTAGAGCTAAATTAAAAAGATGAGGCGACAAAGGGTAACCTTGCCTCGTATTCCTTGTTAACTGAAAAGACTTAGAGGCTGATTCCAATCCCCATATACCTGTGCCGTGGGCACACATAAAGCTCGGACAGGGCCAAGTTAGACCGGATTCCGCAATCGCGGGGTCCAGACACACCTGTGATGGTTGAATCGGGGAGATAGATAGCCATGCCCTCACCTGATTCCGAAGCAGGATATGTCCCCGAACCTGCCGGTCTCCATCCCACAATGGTACAGCTGGTACATTAGTGCCATGGCAGAATGACAGGCCCAGCAGCGGCCCCTGCTCACCACCGTCAGATTGTCAGCGGGGGCCCTTTGGCCAGGACGTGGCAACAGGGGCTGTAGGGATCCATCACCATATGGGAAATGGGGGTTCCAACAGCACACTGAGTAGCATGCAGCCCTTATACCACCATTAGGGAGGTATAGGTTGCACTTCTCTGGTAGCACTCCCTCAAGTCTTCTAATTAAAAGTTTTGAATATATTTTATAATCAACATTTAACAAGGAAATAGGTTGATAATTCTTTACCAACCCTGAATCTCTGCCTAATTTGGATAGAACTATGATCATGGTTTCTGCAAATCATTTAGCTGGTCCTCCTTCTTCAGAAAATTGAGAATAAAGCCCATGCAAACTAGGTAACAACACATCTAATAAAGCAGACTAGAATTGTACTGGGTACCCATCCATACCCAGTGTCTTCCCTCTAGACAAGGTAGTTACTGCAGAACCAATTTCCTCCAATATGAGAGGTCAACCAAGATTAAACTCTGTCAGTATCCAATAATTTAGGACCTTGCAATTTATGCAAAAAAACTCCACAACCTCATCTGCATTTACAGGAATAAAAATCTTGAATCATAGATTGAGTGTCACATGTATAATCTTCTCCCAGTTGGTGAGAGGTCTTACGTGTGCACTAGGTGCAAGGAGCTCTTTGCTCTCAGGGAATGAGTCCGTTCTCTAGAGGCTACAGTAGCAGACTTGGAAGACATAAGAAAGACAGAGAGGTACATAGACGAGACCTACAGGGATATAATCCTGAAGTCCCACCTCTAGTCTGGCAGCATCCCTGTTGCCATGGAGGAGAGAGGTCACGTGATAGGAGAGCATCACCCTGGTGTGGAAGGAAGTGATCCTGTAACTAGGACCTGTCCTCCAGGTGATGTAAAACTCTCTCACTCCGAGGACGTTTCTCCAAGGCCATGTGCCCATGAGGGAAGGGTTAGGACAGCTGTTATAATTGGTGATTCGATCATTAGGAATGTAGATAGCTGGGTGGCTGATGGATGTGAGGATCTCCTGGTAACATGCCTGCCTGGTGAAAAGGTAGCGGACCTCACGCGCCACCTAGATAAGTTCTTAGATAGTGCTGGGGAGGAGTCTGCTGTCTTGGTACATGTCGGTACCAATGACATAGGAAAATGTGGTAGAGAGGTTCTGGAAGCTAAATTTAGGCTTTTAGGTAGAAAATTGAAATCCAGAACTTCCAGGGTAGCGTTCTCCAAAATGCTTCCCGTTCCACGCGCAGGACCCAAAAGGCAGGCAGAGCTCCGGAGTCTCAATGCATGGATGAGACAATGGTGCAGAGATGAGGGTTTTGGATTTGTTAGGAACTGGGGAACATTCTAGGGAAAGGAGGGGCTCTTCCGAAGCGATGGGCTTCACCTTAACCGGGATGGAACCAGGCTGCTGGCATTAACCTTTAAAAAGGAGAAAGAGCGGCTTTTAAACTAGATAATAGGAGAAAGCCGACAGTCGCCCAAAAGCACATGGTTCGGAAGAATGTATCCTTGAAGGATACTACCAAAAGCAGAGAGGTTCCAAAAAAGAATAAAGTAGCCCAAATGCCCTCGAGTATGGAGCAGACAGAGCTTAAAGATCCCAAATTACCCATGCCTACCAATAGCCAGATTAATATGAATAAAATACAGTCTCTAAAATGCTTGTATGCAAATGCTAGAAGCCTAAAAAATAAGATGGGAGAGTTAGAATATATAGCACTAAATGATAGGTTAGATATGATAGGAATATCAGAGACATGGTAGATGGAGGACACTGTGATGCCTGGGTACAAACTATATTGTAATGATAGAGCTGATCAAATTGGTGGAGGGGTCACGCTCTATGTTAGAGAGGGCATTGAGACAGAAAGGATTAAAGTTTTGCAGGAAACAAAATTTGCTGTAGAATCTCTATGGATTGAAATTCCATGTAAAAAGGGGAAGGCGATGGCAGTGGGGGTGTACTGTCGACAGCCTGGCCAGAATGAACAAATGGATGATGAAATGCTCAAAGAAATCAAGGAAGCTAACAAAAGTTACAGTGCAGTAATAATAATGGGTGATTTAAATTACCCCGGTATCGACTGGGTCAGTGTCATGGCATGACATGCTAGGGGATAAAGTTCCTAGATAAAATAAATGACTGCTTCTTGGAGCAGCTGGTTCATGAACCGACCAGAGGGGAAGCCATATTAGACCTAGTCCTTAGTGGAACACTAGATCTAGTGCAATTAGGGTGTTGGGGCCACTTGGCAATAGTGATCATAGCGTGATCGCGTTTGATTTAATTAGTGGAGGAGGGATAGTAAGGAAATCCACAGTACTACCTTTTAACTTTCCAAAGGGAGACTATGATAAAATGAGGAAAATAGTTAAGAAAAAACTAAAAGGAGCAGTTGCAAAGATTAAAGACTTACATCAAGCTTGGGTGTTGTTGAAAAATACTATCTTGGAAGCCCAGACCAGCTGTATTCCATGCTTTAAGAAAAGTGGAAGGAAGTCCAAAAAACTGCCAGCATGGTTTAAAGGTGAGGTCAGAGAGGCTGTTGTTGCCAAAAAAGCATCTTTCAAGAAATGGAAAAAGAGCCAAACGACGAAACCTGGAAACAGCACAAGCACTGGCAAATCAAATGCAAGGCATTGATAAGGCAGGCAAAGGGAGAATTTGAGAAGAAGCTTGCTGCGGAAGCAAAAACGTGAAATAAATACTTTTTCAAGTACATTCGTAGCAAAAAGCCTGTGAGAGAGTCAGTTGGTCCATTAGATGATAGAGGTGTTAAAGGTTCAATAAGAGGCAACAAGGCGATAGTGGAGAGACTGAATGAATTCTTTGCTTTGGTCTTTACTGAGGAAGATGTATTTATTTAGTTATTTATACCGTGCTCTTTAGAATCAGTGCAGTTTACATGTATACCAACAGGTACTTTTTATTCCCTTGTTCCTGAAGGGCTCACAATCTAAGTGTACCTGAGGCAAAGGAGGGTTAAGTGGTTTGCCCAAGGCCACAAGGAGTAGTCATGGGACTAGAGACCCCAGGCCCTCCTGCCTGAAGTTGCTTGTCCCCATGTGGAAATTGAACCCCCTGCCTTCTGGCTTGAGGTAACCTGTCCCAACCACTGAGCCAACTCCTCCCTAGGGATACAGTAGGAATGTTACCCATGAATGAAGTGGTATTTAAAGGTGCAGAAGAATTAAAGGAATTATTGATACATCGGGAAGATGTTATTAGATAAACTGAAGAGTAGCAAATCACCTGGGCCGGATGGTATACATCCAAGGGTGTTGAAAGAACTGAAATATGAGATTGCAGACCTGCTATTAGTAATCTATGAATTTTCATTAAAATCATATGTAATACCTGAAGATTGGAGGATCGCAAATGTAACGCCAATTTTTAAAAAGGGTTCCAGGGGTGATCCGGGAAACTACAGACCGGTGAGCCTGATGTCAATACCGGGGAAAATGGTAGAAACCATCATAAAGAACAAAATTACTCAGCATGTAGATAGTCATGGCCTAATGGGAGACAGCCAACATGGCTTTAGACAAGGAAGATCTTGTCTTACTAATCTGTTATGGTTTTTTGAAGGTGTGAATAAACAGGTGGACAAAGGTGAGTCAGTTGATATAGTGTATCTGGACTTTCAGAAAGCCTTTGATAATGTCCCTCATCAGAGACTTTGGGCAAAACTAGAGTCATGGGATAGTAGGCAGTGTACTATTGTGGATCAGGAACTGGTTAAAAGATAGAAAGCAGAGGGTAGGGCTAAATGGCCAATTTTACCAATGGAGAAAGGTGCATAGTGGAGTACCCCAGGGATCTGTGCTGGGTCCGCTGCTTTTTGACATATTCATAAATGACCTGGAAAAGGGAATAACGAGTGAGGTTATCAAATTTGCAGATGACACAAAACTATTTAAAGTTGTTAAAACCCAAGGGATTGTGGAAAATTGCAAGAGGATCTTGATAAATTGGAAGACTGGGCATCAAAATGGCAGATGAAATTTAATGTGGACAAGTGCAAAGTTATGCACCTAGGGAAGAACAACCCAAACTATGGTTACACGATGCAAGGTTCCAAATTAGTAACCACCACCCAGGATAAAGATTTAGGCGTCATTGTGGATAACATGTTAAAACCCTCGGCCCAGTGTGCAGCGGCGGCCAAAAGAGCAAATTGAATGCTAGGTATCATAAGGAAAGGAATGGAAAATAAAAGAAAAGATATTATAATGCCTCTATATCGTTCCATGGTGAGACCGCACCTTGAATATTGTGTGCAATTCTGGTCGCCGTATCTTTAAAAGGATATAGCGTTATTAGAAAAGGTTCAGAAAAGAGCCACCAAAATGGTAAAGGCGATGGAAGGATACTCCTATGAATAAAGGCTAAAAAGGTTAGGGCTCTTTAACCTGGAAAAGAGACGGCTGAAGGGAGATATGATAGAAGTCTATAAATTAATGAACGGAGTGGAACGGGTAAACGTAGACCGATTGTTTATGTTATCAGAATATAGAAAGACTAGGGGACATGCAATGAAGCTACAGGGTAAACTATTTAAGATTAATAACAGAAAATATTTTTTCACTCAATGTGTAATCAAACTCTGGAGTTTGTTACCAGAGGATGTAGTAAAGGCTGTTAGTGTAGCTGTGTTTAAAAAAGGTTTGGACAAGTTCCTGGAGGAAACCATTATTAAGAAGGGACCCAGGATATCAATGTTTGACTCAGTACAAGCATTGTGGAACCTGTGTCTTTTGGGGACACTGCTAGGTAAGTATGACCTAGATTGGCCACTGTTGGAAACAGGATACTGGGCTTGATGGATCTTGGTCTGACCCAGTATGGCATATTTTATGTTCTTATGTTCTTATACATAATATCTTTATCTGACACAGCAATGTGCCCTGCCGAATTCTTAAGATGTAATAGCAAACATTCCTTTTAGCCAGACACCTGTTGACTAGCTAATTTATTAACAACTTTGACAGAAGGATAAGGTGGTATACAAAACTGTCTAAATAAATAAAAAAATAAATAAAATTATATTCATATTTCAATTTAATCACTTTATGCAGGATAATACTTACAAAATCCATCAAGAACTGCTTCTCTGCTTCTACAACACTTTTTTTTCCAGAGTATCTAGATATTGATTGTATTTCTTATTTGACTTTGGCATGTATCCAATAATAGCTTCTCTATAAATGACCTTGTAAGCCCTGCATGCTGTAGTATAAGAAATATATGGAGTTCTATTTTCTTGAAAGTATAATTGAGATTCTTTTGTAACAAATTCTACAAAATACTCATCTCTCAGCATTCAGCATTGAAGCACCAAATAGGGGCAGCATCAGGAGGGCCAATCCCAGCCATCATAAGGACAGTTGCATGGTGCGAAATCACATTGATGCATATCTGTGCATCTAAGGTACCTGGAAGCAGACTCTTGGTGAGCAAAAAAACCCTATACAGAGTGGGTCATATGTAGATGAGAGAAAAATGTATATTCTCTGGGAACAAGCAGGAAGTCAGTCCTCACATATGGGTGATGTCAGCACTGATGAAGCCTGTGCGGTAACCTCTCCTCAACTTTCAAAGAAAGCCCTTGGGAGATCCATCACTCATGCATGGTCATCTTCCCACCCAAAGGTGCCATCTTGGCTCAGTCTTCTTTTTTCTGTGGTTCCATTGAACATTTGTCTGCACCCCAGAAAAGGTTGATTGTTTTCTTTTATTTTCTTCTCTTTTTCTTCTCCAGTGCCTTCTTGCCTCCAGGGACCACTACCGCCTCAATGTTGTGTTTTTCTTGGGTCCTTTTTCCCCTTTGGATTTTTTTCCCTTGCGCCCTCCCTGGTTTGGACCATATTACCCTCTATGTCCTTGGCCAGTGGGTTTAAGCGATGTGACCACTGTGGGCACACTATGTCCCGCACAGATCTGCATGATAGCTGCCTTTGGTGCCTCGGTGCTGACCATGATGAATCCTCCAGTGGGCTCTGTCAGCAAATGACGAGCAAGAGATGGAGGAACCATGAGAAGCAGTGAGAGACCATGTTAGGCAAGACCTCCGTTTTGGGCTTCAGCATCTCTGGTGGAACTGGTACCCTTGGGGACCACCACAGTGAAATCAATCTCTTGTGATGGCCATGCCCTTTCTGAGCCCTGAGGCTTATCAGTTGTACATGGGCATGTACTTGCGGGACCTGGCAAGTGAGCTTGCTGGGTTCTCAGCTGGGCTGTTGGAGGAACTTCTACAGCGGTTCCAGACCCCGACCTCGATGGTCAAGGAGTGCTCCAGTTCGTCACTTGTGCGGCCTATGACGGTTTTGAGTCGGTGGCCAGAGTAACTACAGTGGGTCATTAGTGCCAGCCGTCAAGCCTGGCTACAGTCCTCCGACTTGGAACAATTGGTTCATGACATAGTAACATAGTATATGACAGCAGATAAAGATCAGTATGGTCCATCTAGTCTGCCCAGCAAGGCAGCAAAGTAGGTGCACCTGCTGCTTCATGCAGGTCACCCCTCCCCATGCCTTTATTTAGGGGTGTACCCACTGCTCTGTGTAGTTCACTATTTACTGAGATATAAGAGATAGTTATGCTTATTTTGATTTTATCCTGTTGCTATAAAGGGATCCACTTTTTCTGTCCCATGCCATTTTGAATTCTGTCACTGTATTTGCCCCCACCTCTTCCATTGGGAGGGCATTCAAAGCATCCACCACCCTTTCAATGAAAAAGTATTTGCTAACATTGCCTTTCAGTTTACACCCTTGCAGCTTCAAGTTATGCCCTCTAGTTTTACAGCTTCCCCATCTTTGGAAGAGGTTTGTTTGTTCATTAATACTCCTAAGTATTTAAAGGTCTGAATTATATCTCCCCTATCCCTCCTCTCCTCCAGAGTGTACACATTTAGGTCTTCAATTCTCTTCTCATAAGTCTCCAAATCATTTTCCTTGCCTTCCTCTGCACTGTTTTCAGCCTTTTTATGTCCTTTGCGAGATATGGTCTCCAAAACTGAACACAATATTCCAAGTGAGGCCTCACCAACGACTTGTACAGTGGCATTAGTATCTCTTCCTTTCTGCTGGTAATTCCTCTCTGTATGCAATCCAGCATACTTCTGGCTTTTGCCACTGCCTTGTCACACTGTTTTGACACCTTGAGATCCTCAGAAACAATCACTCTGAGGTCCTTCTCCTGGTCCGTGCACACCAACCTCTCATCCCCTATCGCATACAATTCCCTTGTATTTCTTCTTCCCAAGTGCATGACAGTGCACTTCTTCACATTAAATCTTAACTGCCAAGCATTAGACCATTCTTCCAGCTTTTGTAGATCTTTCTTCATGTTATACACTCCCTCAGGAGAGTCCACTATGATGCAAATTTCCATGTCATCTGCAAAAAGACAGACTTTTCCATTCAGTCCTTCAGCAATATCACTCAAAAATATATTGAACAGTACTGGTCCCAGGACCAAACCCTGGGGCACACTGCTAATCACCTTCCTTTCATTTGAGTGAATTCCATTTACCATCACCATCTGTTGTATGTAGGTCAACCAATTTCTGATCTAGTTCACCACCTTGGGACCTATCCCCAAGCTCTTGAGTTTATTGATAAGCCTCCTATGAGGAACAGTATCAAAGGCTTTGCTGAAATCTAGGTAAATCACATCCATCGCATGCCCTTGATCTAGTTCTCTGGTTACCCAGTCAGAGAACTCAATCAGATTTGTTTGCCAAGATCATCCTTTGGTAAAACCATGTTGCCTCGGATCATGTAACCTGTTGGTTTCGAGGAAGTCCACTATTCACACTTTCAGGAGCGCCTCCATTACTTTTCCCGCCACCAAGGTAAGGCTTACTGGCCTGTAGTTTGTCACTTCTTTCCTACTGCCACTTTTTTGAAGAGGTACCACATCAGCCCTTTTCCAGTCCTGGGGAACTTCTCCTGTCTCCATTAAAAACATCCTTTAATGGCCAGAAGTATTTGTTTAGCATTTTCGCTTTTTCAATGTCACTTTCCACAAATCCATTCTCAGCACTTTTGAATCCTGCAATTCCACCTCTGATTTTCCTCCTCTCCCAAATATTCTTTAAAAAGGTTTTGTCACCACACTTCACGCTGAACTCAAAACAAGAGATACAATCCGATATCTAGGCATCACTCTAGATCGGCGTCTAGATATGACAACCCACGTAAAGACCGTTACAAGATCAGTTTACCACAAGATACGAACCCTACGCCACCTCCGCCCACTCCTCGATTTTTCGGACTATCGAACGATATTTCAGGCCCTAGTGATCCCACACCTCGACTTCGCGAACATCATCCTCCATGGCCTCCCACAGGCAACCCTCAGCCCGCTTCGGCTGGCCATGAACTCAGCTGCTAGGGTTCTAACAGGTGTATCAAGATCGGAACATATAACGCCAGTAATGAAAGAGTTACACTGGCTACCGCTACAAGCCCGAATTCAATACAAGGTACTAGTCATGACTTTCAAGGCATTGAACAATCAGTCTCCCACACCAATCAGCAATCTGATTAACAACATCCCTGACAACAGAATAAGACGGCCTGCACTACTGAACATGTTAACAGTACCTAAATTTACCACAAGGTGGACAAAGACAACTACTAATAGAGCCTTTTCGATTTATGCTCCGACAGCTTGGAATGAACTTCCCACCTGGATTCGATCCATACCAAGCCTCACCACATTCAGAAAAGCAATAAAACACCATCTGTTTCAAATCTACTATCCTGAAACCAGTCCCGAAAAACACAAGTTGCAGGCATTCACCCCCTGCTCTAACTATCCCAACGCCCTAACCCAACATGAGAATGGTTAGTCGCCCCTCTCCCTATGGCTGTACCCTGACCCCCACCCAACCTAGCTATGATCATACGAAGAGTTTAAGTATTAGTTGTATATAGCTCTATGTAAATATTATGTATATATCTTATAAATAGTTTCCCCCGTTCTCTCCCCTTCATGATTGTCCCCCTGTTCTATGTAAGCACATTGTGTTATTTAATGCATTGTTGCATTGTTCAGTTATAATGTAAACCACCCTGATTTTAATAGCGCGGTATATAAGAAAAAAATAAATAAATAAAATAAAAATTCACATCTTTAGCCATCTGCCTTTGATTTTGCTATCCTTATTTCTCTTTTTGTCTCTTTTAGTTTGATCTTGTATTCTTTTCTGTGTTCCTCTGTTTGTGAACTTTTGAATTTTGTGACAGCTGTGTTTTTTGCCTTTATTTGTAACATAGTAAATGACGGCAGATAAAGACCAGTATGGTCCCTCTAGTCTGCCCATTAGATAGTTAAGTTTATTTAGATTTTATCCTGTTGTGCAGCCACTTCTTTGGAGAACCAAATAGGTTTCTTTTTCCTCTTGTTTTTATTTACTTTCCTTACATGTGTATCTGCTGCCCCTTTTATTGCCTCCTTTTGTCCATTGCAATTCCACTTCCCTTATCCCCTCCCACCCTGCCAACTCCTCCTTCAGGTACTTGGCCATTATACAGAAGTCAGTGTTTTTGAAGTCTAGGACTTTGAGCTTGCTGTGAATAGATTCTACCTTGGCTGTTATCTCAAACCACACTGTGTGATGATCACTGCTGCTCACATGGGCACCCACCTGGATATTCGACACGCTATCTCCATTGGTGAGAACTAAATCCAGCACCGAGCTTTCCCTGGTCGGTTCCATCAAAATTTGTCTAAGTAATGCATCTTGGAAGGCATCCACAATTGTTTTACTTCTTTCCAGATTTGCAGAAGGAATACTCCAATCCACATCGGGTAGATTAAAGTCACCCAATATGATCACTTCCCCTTCATGGCTATCTTTGCAATATCTGCAATCAATTCGCTATCCATTTCTTTGGTTTGGATTGGTGGCCTGTAGACAACACCAGCATGATGACAGTGCCATCTCCTCTTTCCAACACAATCCACAGCACTTCTTCTTTTCACCATGTCCCCTGCATTTCAGCAACTTCAATATTGATTTTGTTTTTTTAAATTCTTTATTTTCGTTTTATAACAACAAGGAAAAGGAAGACATACAGCTAAAAGACAGATACATAAAGTGTAATACATACACCAAAGTAAACCCCTGCCACCCCCCTCCCCCCTGCTTCTTCTCTAGAAAACTGATCATTCCCGAAGCGGGCGTGTACTTACATTATTGTGTTACAAAACCTAACGGTGATCTGAAACATGATGAGTGCACATTATACAGGCATGTTGGAATAATGAGCAGATTGTACATAATCATTAAGCATCTGCCATTTAGACAAGCGAGAGTGAGTTTGGGCATGGGGAATAGCTCTCCGAGGTATCTGCTCATATTTACTATATAAGCAGACGAGGTTCCACCATTCATTGACAGTAAGTCGAGAGCTATCCTTCCAATTCCTCGTGATTAAGCATATGGCTATACCCAGCATGAAATCAAGGAGAAAGCGACCCTTCTTAGGAAGAGAGGGGACCTCCGCCACAGAGCGGAGTCCCACGATCTTCCAAGAGAGAGGTTCGTGAAGGTGTAAGATAAGTTGAATACAACCCCAGACCCGCCCCCAATAAACCTGTAGTTGAGGACATTCATAAATAACATGAGCGAAGGTTCCCACAGCAGTATGGCAAGACCAACACTGGTCCCTAGCATTTGTGTTCCATTTGGCTATTTTTTCTGGGGTATAAAAGCATCTGTGTGCAAAAAAGAAGAGAGTTTGGGTAACAGAGGCAGACCGGGAAACCCGCACTACTTTGCTCCAGAAAACACTCCATTGCACGGGGGTTAAAGTGGTTTGCAGTTCGCGCTCCCAGGCTTGTTGGGCACTAAAAGTGGCCGTGTCTGTACCCTGACATAATATTTTATAAAAGTTAGAGGCTACCCCATGTGTACTACTAATTGAGTGAACTATCTCTAATAGCCCGTCCTCAGTAGGGGCAGAGGGCGGCATGATTCGAGCACTTTTGAGGCAGTGTTGAAGCTGCATCAATTGAAAGTAGTGTTTCGCTGGTAACGCAAATTCCTTTTGTAAATCAGAAAAGGTTTTCCAACGAGCTGCAGAGAAAAGTTGTTGGGGTGTCCAGATCCCCCTTGAGTACCAGGGTTTCCATGCTATCGTTCTATTTAGGACTTGAATTCTGGGGTTATTCCATAGCGGGAGTCCGTCCTGAGGACATACGTTCGGGCCCAGTGATAAAATGAGAGTGTTAAAGGCCGCAAGAGTATCGACAATCATTGGTGGATGGCGGGTGTCTACTTGATAGGACATACCGGGGAGATGGGTCAACGGAATTGGGCTACTAAGCTCCTCTTCTATGTCAAGCCAAACTGGTCTGCTGTCTGTTGAGGCATCTAGCCATCGGGCACCTTGCTTAAGTAGGAAGGCTTGATGATATCTAAGAAAATCAGGAAATCTGGTACCCCCTCTTTCCTTTGCAGACTGTAGTTTTTGTTTAGCTATCCTTGGTGGCTTGCCCTGCCAGAGATAACGGACGAGAAGGCCCTCAACATCTTTATAAGTATGTAGCGGGAGTAAGCATGGCAGCATTTCTAAAATGTAGTTCACTTTGGGGACTATCATCATTTTCACAGTTTCTAAGCGGCCCCACCATGTAAGAGATAAGGGAGACCAACGATTTGTGAGCTCACGGACTTTGGAGACTACCTCTTTGGCATTAAAACTGATAGTGTCTTCTAAAGGAGAACAGTAATGGACCCCGAGATACTTCACCATGCGGGATTGCCAAAGGAAGGGAAAGGCCTGCATGTCAGCCTCATGTACCCAGCGGTTCAGTGGGAATGCTACAGATTTGGTCCAGTTAATTTTATAGCCCGATAATTGTGAGTATCCGTCAATCAGATCCAAGACCGCTGGAACCGAATCGAGGGATACGAAAAGCATAAGGTCATCTGCATATGCAGAGAGTTTAATCTCCCTATGACTGAAGGGGACACCTTGAATACGTGTGGACTGTCTAATAAGGAGGGCTAGGGGTTCAAGAGCTAGATCAAAGAGCATTGGTGATAGGGGGCAACCTTGACGCGTGCCTCTTTGGAGATTAAATGGCTGAGACTTGATGGCATTTACACAAATACTGGCGACGGGTTGAGTATACATGACTTGGAGATATCGGAGGAAGCCCTCCCCAAAGCCATACCATCGGAGAACTGCAAATAAGAAGGGCCATTCTAGGCGATCAAAGGCTTTTTCGGCATCCAGGGAAAGACCCACCCATGGATGATCTAGATTGGCAGCACTGGATAGCACATGGCACAAGGTCCGAGCATTGTCAGCAGTTGATCTGCCGGGTATAAAACCGCATTGGTCGGGGTGAATTAGGGTGGCCATCCTGTCAGATAGCCGGGTGGCCAAGATCGTTGCGAAGATCTTATAATCGGCATTAAGTAGGGAGATTGGACGGTAGTTGGCGGTTAGTAGCGGGTCTCTGCCTTCTTTCTCAAATACTACCACATTAGCTGCAGAAAAGGATCCCAAAGAGGATGTATCTACCGCAAGGGCAGTAAAATAGAGTTTTAAATAGGGAACTAAATCTGCACTGAACGTTCTGTAGAATTCGGTCGGGAGACCATCGGGCCTTGCGGCACGGCCCGAGGCTGTTCGTTTTAGGGCAGATTGGATCTCTGAAGTAGAGAAGGGTTCATCCATCGCATCCCTATCATCTTCAGAGAGGGTTGGCCGCTGAATGCCAGAGAGCAATCGCTCGAATGTCTCTGACGAGAACTCACATTCAGATTGATATAGGCGGGTATAGAAATCCCGAAAGAGCTCTACAATGTCGGAGTCTGTGGTCACTATGCCCCCTCCCTGTGGAGCTCGAAGGGCCGCTACGCGTTTGGCTTCTTTTTGACCTTTCAAGGCGTTGGCTAAGAGTCGACCGGCTCGGTTATTTTCACGATAATATGTCCCTCGCTGAAGCTCAATACTCTTAGAAGCTGCAGTTGAGAGGATTGAATTATATTGAAAGCGGAGACGCTGTAATCGAATTAATACACATGGATCAGTACGTGAAGTTAGAACTCGTTCGCCTGCTTTTATTTGTTGGTCTAGTATGAGTAGCTGCTGCTTGCGTTGTTTCCGCAGGCGGATTTGATAGCTAGTGATCGTTGCTCGAATGGCCGCTTTGAAGCCCTCCCACCAAGCCCAATTCGCAGTATCCTGGGGTAGATTAAAATGGAAGTAATCCTGTATGGCTGCTCGAATTTCTAACTGGAACTCTGGTTGAGTTAACAGGGCTCTATCAAAGAACCAGGCACCCGAATTCCCTTGGGGTGCAGTAGTGTGTAATTGAAAGGAAATGGCAGCATGATCTGAAATATGTTGGGAGTGAATCTTTGCAGTGTCCACCTGAGGAACTAACAGTTTTGATATTAGAAAGAAGTCTATGCGAGACTGGGATTTATGAGGGGAAGAGAAGAAGGTGAAGTCAAGCTCATCGGGGTGTAGTAACCTCCATAGATCAACTAAAGCAAGATCTTTGATCAGGGAGGTAAGCGTGGTATGACTCTTGGGGGGACCACTTGTCCTAGGCGGCTGTTTGTCAATCAGGGGATCAAGAACTAGATTGAAATCCCCCCCAATTATCAATGAAGTATTAGCAGAGGCCTGCGCAACCTGAGCAATGGTAGCAAAAAAGGCAGGGTCATCCACATTAGGAGCGTAAAGGCATATACATGTAACTTCAAGGCTACCTATCTTGAGGTGAACTCTGGACCATCTACCTTTTGTATCTGAGCTAGTCGCAATAATAGTAGCATGCAAAGATTTCCTAACCAGTATGGCAACCCCACATTTCTTAGAAACGGCTGGGGAATAGGCGGCCACCATGTAAGGTTTAATATTGAGTTTAAGAGTTTCCTTCGAATTTAAATGCGTTTCTTGGAGAAAAATCAGATCCGCAGCTTCCTGACTTAGGTAGCTTAGGATTTTCTTCCGTTTTATCGGATTATTGATTCCTTTTACGTTCAATGAGAAAATCTTACATGGTGCCATCAATCGGTAATAGACATTTTAGGTAAGGGCGCTTGAAAACATACAACATAATCAGAATCTGTGCAACAATGACATAATCACCGAGTATTCTGGCTAATACACCCCATATTGAAAAGTATGTACCAAAGTATCTTAGAGAAGAAGCAAAACCCCCAAAGAATATGGCGACCATATGTCTGCGGGAGGAGGCCCTAGAGAGGAAATAGAAAGACATGAAAAAAAAGAAAAGAAACACCAGAGTCCATAATTAACACTGTCTCTGATACTCATCGAGGCTACTGTGGGTAGATGGAGTCGGGTCACAGATATCATCAAAAGTAAGGCAACAAACTGCCCTCGCCAGACTCTTTGCTGGGCTGCGGCAGATCCAATATGGCAGGTACAGCGGATATGAGAATACCTGCAGGAATATTCTGGAAGTCAGCGCATCAAGTCGGCTTCTTTGGAATCCAAAAACTCCGCTAGTAGATCAGGGTCCTCAAATGTTCTTGTCTGATTGTGAAGCGTGACTCGGAGCTTGGCCGGGTACATCAGGCCATAGCGTGCTTGTAGTTGTTGAAGCCTCGGCCGGAATTCCAGAAAGCGCTTTCGGCGGTCGACCGTGGGTTTAGCCAAGTCGGGATAGAAGGAGATCTTGTGGCTCTCAAACTCCATATGGCCCTTTGCCCGAGAGGCACTTAGAATTTGCTCCACGTGTTGATATCTCAAAAGTCGAAAAATGATAGGCCGCGGGGTCTTCCTGTTGAGCGTTATGCTTGTGGGTACACGATGAGCGCGATCGATCTCCAAATCTTTGGTAAAGGTGATTTGGAGCAGGGAAGGGAGGATTTTGCATAAAAACTCTTTCATGTCTCCCGATTCCGCTCCCTCCGGTATGCCCACGAGTCGTATGTTGTTGCGGCGCGCTCTATTATTGCCATCTTCCACTTCTTTCTGCAAGGCCCGCACCTGACGTTCAACTTTGTCGAGTTTGGACAACCGGGCCGCATGGGAGTCCAATATGCTCTCCATTTTGTCCTGACGCGAAGAAAGCCCTTCTAGCTTGCTTTGCAGCACACCAAAATCTTCCCGCAGCGCTCGGAGTGCTTCACCGTTTGACTGCACGAGGTTTTTGACCCCTCTAATCTCTGCGAGGATTTCCTGCTGCATTTCGGGGCCCTCGCGCAAGGCCAGCCCCTTCTGCGGGGACGGAGGTTCAGTTTTGGAACGTTTGCCGTGAGAAGCCGCTGGAGATCCAAATTCCAGGCGCGTGGGTTTGGTCCCCGCCATCTCACCAATGTGCCCCGGCAAGATCAGAGTAGAAGTTCCAAGTATGTACGGTGTTAATTCAGGATTCTGAGTAGGCCTCTCGGGAGCCTCAGCGTTATGCGACCATCCCGCTGGACATCAGGCTCCGCCCCCCTTCAATATTGATTTTGACATATAGGGCTACTCCTCCTCCTTTTCTACCCTCTTTATCTCTTCTAAATAGATTATAGCCAGCTATGGCTATATCCCATTCATGTGACTCGTTAAACCATTTTTCTGTAATGGCCACACTGATCAAGTCCATTTCCACCATTAGGGCTTCTAGATCAGGAACTTTGTTGGCTAGGCTTCGAGCATTTGTGCTCATTGCTTTCCAGCATTTGTTGGCTGGCTTGCCTGTGTTTTGCATGGATTTTGTTCTACACACCCCTTCCCACTTGTCATTGATGTGTGGTTTAAAAGTGTGGCTGTTTCCAATGTCATTTTGCTTTTGTTGGGAGTGACGTCCTGAACTTGTCCTTCTCCATCCGTCACCCCCTTTCCCTAGTTTAAAGTTGGTCAATGTCCCCTGCTAGAGAGAGAATCTCTTCGGCAAGTCCATGATGGATAAGGCCACTGAGCTGGAGTCCCAGTTCCTGACCAGGACCAGGTTCTCCAAAAAGACTTCTGACCCTTCTCGATGGAAGGCTCTGGGAAAAAAGCCCCTATGCCCAAAGAAGAGGAAGGCTTATGGTAACTACTCCCAGTACCCGGCCTTCCCAGCTCCCCAACAGAGCCAGCAGACCAAGAGACAGGGGCATGGCCCACATAAGCCTAAGGCTCCCAAGCCCTAAGTAGCACACCAGCCACAATCTGGAAGGGAGGGGGGCTAGACCCACAACACATGGGGGGGGGGGCATCTGGTGTTCTATGCCAACCGGTGGTCCAGCGTCACCACTGACACCTCGGCCCTGCAGGTGATGGGGGAGTGTTAACTCCTTCATTTTGATCAGATGCTTCCCCTGTTCTTTCCAGGGTAATTTCCAATGACTCCCCTTCACTGAGACCTACTTCAGCGAGAGCTCACCGGGCTCCTAGACGATAAGGCAGTGGAACCGGTACTTCCTGGTTTCCTAAAGGACCAGTGGCTTTCAGCCTATACTGGATCTTTGGGATCTCAACTGGTTCCTGGTGAAAGAGAAGTTCAAAATGCTCTCCTTTGGAACATTGCTGCCCTACCTAAGGCCATACATACCAAAGGCTGTGCAAATGGTGCAGCTGCACAGGACGCAAGCACAGAAGGGGTGCTGATATCATCACTGGGCTTCCAGGAAGATCAAAAAGAGAGTGCTACTGCATGTGGTTGGGGTGGAGGGGGCTCTAGATTCATTAGTCACACAGGGAGCATTTCTAATTTGGTATTGTTCTGGCCCTACCTCCAGCAGGGAGATTGACTATGCTCCTTAGATCTCAAAGAAGCGTACATACACATTGTCATCCATCCTTGCCGCCGGCATTACCTCTGCTTCGCCATTGGAGGATGTCATTACCAGTACAGGCTCCTGTCCTTCACCCTGGCTTTGGCCTCAAGAGTGTTCACCAAGTATCTGGCAGTGGTCGCAGACTACCTACGACTGCAGGGGGTGTGCGTCTTCCTCTACCTGTATGACAAGTTCATCAAAGTTGCCACCACCATTGAAGTCCAGCAGGCAGTATGCCACACCATTCTCACTCTGGAGCACCTGGGGTTTGTCATCAACTATCCCAAGTTCCACTTGCAGTTGACCCAATGCCTAGAGTTCATAGGGGCACTGCTAGACATGGTTCAGGCCAGAGCCTTCCTCCCTCTCAACAGGGCCCAGCACCTTGTGGCCCTTGCAAAGGAAGTTCAGGGCCAAAACTTGGCCTTTGCCTGGATCATGTTGCACCTCCTGGGACACACAGCATCAACTGTGCATGTCACAACTGATGTCCATCTCCACATGCATCCGGCCTAGAGGATCCTCTGCTCCCA
The DNA here is from genome assembly GCA_033557465.1 of Ichthyophis bannanicus. NCBI lineage: Eukaryota > Metazoa > Chordata > Amphibia > Gymnophiona > Ichthyophiidae > Ichthyophis > Ichthyophis bannanicus. The sequence continues at coordinate 529,286,111 of CM066035.1, forward strand.
GTGGTCTCAGGCAACAAGATGCCTGCAGGACTGGGTGACCATCATCCGTGCCCTCAGCTAGTGGCAACAGCCAGAGAACCTGCTGGCAGAAATGCCCTTTCAGGCCCTGACCCCTCAGAGGGTCCTCACCACAGATGCCTCCAAGTTGGGCTAGGGGGCCAACTGCTACAACCTCCCCACCCAGGGCCTGTGGTCAGCATTGGAGAGCCTCCACCAGATCAATTTCCTGGAGCTCCGAGCCATTGTCTCCACTCTCTGGGCTTTTGAGCACCACTTACAAAACCAATCATTTCTGATTCAGACAATCAGGTGGCAATATTCTATGTCAACAAGGAAGGGGGGCACATGGTTGTCTCTCCTCTGCTGGGAAGCGGTCTGCCTCTGCACTTTTGCCAGCGAAAGTGGGATACTCCTCAGGGCTGTGTACCTCCATGGCCAGGACAATGCCCTGGCAGACTGACTCAGCTGGTTTCTCCAGCCCTACGAGTGGAGGCTCAACCCACAGGTGGCCAGATGACTGTTCCATCACTGGGGCCTTCCTGCAATGGATCTCTTTGCCAGCCCGGGCAATGCTCAGTTGCCCCAATTCTGCTCCAGGGCACTGCACCCCTCTCTGGTGGCAGCCGATGGATTTCCTGGACGGAGGCCCTTCTCTATGCCTATTCTCCCATGCTGCTCATTGCCAAAACTCTTTTCAAGGTCCAGTTCGACTGGGTCACCCTGATACTCATAGCCCCCCCAGTGGCCCTGGCAGTCATTGTTTCCTCTGCTGCTCAGCCTGTCTCAGGTGCCCCAACCTGCTCTCGCAGGAGGATGGCTCTCTCCTACACCCCAACCTGGGGTCCCTGGCCCTGATGGCCTGGCTTCTAAAAGGGTATCCTTGGCCCAGTTTGACTTTCCCAGGGAGATGGAAGAGGTCCTGCTGGCATCCCACAAGGATTCCACCTGACAGGCCTATGCCTTCAAGTGGGTCCAATTCTCAGTTTTGTGTGTGGAGAGGGGTGCCAGCCCCTTCTTCTGTTCTGTCCAGCTGGTGCTGCAGTACTTGCTGCACCTGTCCAATGATGGTCTGAAGTCTAACTCCATCAGGGTACACCTCAGTGCGCTGTCAGCGCACCATTACCTCATCGAGGGGAATCTCCTCTCCACCCAGCCTCTCAGGGCTCAGTTTCTGACAGGCCTCCCGCTCTCTCAATCTCCCACCCACCCACCAATGGCAGAGTGGGATCTCAATGTGGTCCTCTCAAAGCTTATCACTCCGCCCATTGAGCTACTGGCTTCCTGCCACCTCAAGCATCTGTCCTGGAAGGTTGCATGCAGAGTCAGTGAGCTCCAGGCTCTGGTGGTTCATGCTCCCTACACCAGGTTCCACAGGAATAGGGTAGTGCTCTGGACACACCCTAAGTTCCTTCATAAGGTGGTTTCCCTGTTCCACCTTAACCAGGAGATGATGTTTCCCACCTTTTTTCCATGGCCTCATGCTAACAGGGCAGAGGCCACTCTCCATACTCTGTAAGTGGGCCTTGGCCTACTATCTAGAGTGAACCAAGCCTCATCACTACTCCTCGCAGTTTTTCATTTCCTATGATCCTAACTACCTGGGCATAGTGGTCTCCAAATGTACTCTGTCCACCTGGATGGTGGACTGCATCACCTTCACCTATAGGCAGACTGGTCTTTCACTGGAATGTCACATCACAGCGCACTGCGTCTTGAGTCATGGCGGCATCTGTGGCGAACCTCCGCTCCGTTCCCTTGCTGGAGATCTGATGGGCTGCCACCTGGTCTTCAGTCCACATCTTTGTAGTGCATTACTGCCTGGAGGAGAAGTCCCGGCAGTACTCCATCATCTGTTTGGGGTTTGCAGCAACTCCTGTCCTCCGGCCCTTCTGTGTGTCCAGGCTACTGGAGAGCTGGTTTTCCTGGCAATTCTTCAAGTTGAAGAAACTTCTAAGATACTATAGCAAAGAAATATGGTGTATCAGCAAGAGCAGCATATATACTGAAAAGATATTTTAAATCCTTTTTTACTCAAGCCCTGCACAGACCCATCTCTTTTCCACATCCAAAGTCGTGGAAAGGATTTGGATTCTAGCATTCTTATCAAGAATAGCAACTCCATTCTTTTTGCCCAGGACCGGGGAAAAGAGGCATTCTTCTTTCAGCTTCCTTGACTCAGTAGTAGACAGATATGTCTGTTATAGTAGTGCTATAGATGGGTACTTCTTGTGTACATATGGCAAAACCTATTTCTTCCAAATTGGATGATTAAGGCCATTCACATTCAATAACTAGATTAGTCATGATATCATTCTTTATGGCCTAACCCATATGACCCTCTCATAGATTCTAATTCATTTATTTAACACGTTTTTTATACCATTTTTAGTCATTGCAACTTAAACTTGGTAATGTACATTGATAACTTGGATTCTTCTGAGGCAATGGAGGGTTAGGTGACTTGCAAAAGTCCGTGAGGAGTACTAGGGGGAATCAAACCTTGGTCTTGTGGTCTACCAAACCATTAGGCTGCTCCTCAACTCTAATGCCATCATATCAAATTTAAAATATCTTTGAGACTCCCCATTACAAATTACCACTGCATGACAAGCAATAGTTATACCCCCCAAAAATTCCCCTATTGAGAGGATGCCACTTATAAAAAGTCTAACAAAAAATCCTTTCCCACTAACTGAAATATAAAGAAAAAATCTCCTTGAAGGTAGAGATCTCATTGAGGCACTCAGACAAATATTTGGTGGCAGTAGCTGAGATCTCAGTACCAGTGTTTAGACCAATCGGCGTCTTTCACCAGCATTCCTATCCACCCCTGATGCAGATGATGAAAACTGGTCAGGTTGGGTGAATAGCTGTGGTTTAGAAATTTGGAAAATATGCACAGAAGTGAAAAGAAGCGATGGACAGCAGATAAAAGTTGTTTGTTTAGTAAACCATGCTGCACTGAAAGTGATACTATTGAAAGCAACATATAGGGGTATGTTTACTAAACTGCGGTAACGTTACCGGCAGTAATTGCAGCGTTAACGTGAGCAATGCTATTTAAGGAAGTGGGCGTACCGGTGTTAAGGTAGCAATGGCCGAGTAACGTGTGTTAAAGGGCGCCTTGGTCAGTTAGCGCACGTTAATGGGACATTGCACATTAAAGCTGACAAACAAAGCACATTACAAAGCTGACAAGGCGCTTTATAAGATGCCCTATAGGGCGCCCTATCCTAAGATCCCCTAAAAGGCGCCCTATCCTAAGGTGCCCTAAAAGGCGCCTTAGGTTAAGCCACCTTATAGGTGCCGTAAAAGGTGCCCTAAGGATGTTAAGGTGACCCAAGATATGGTGCCCAAGGGCAGTAAGATGCCCCAAGTTGACATGCATGAAATGTAAGGGCAAAAAACAGATGTAACCCTAACACTGCACAAAGCACCAAGAAAAGGCAATGAAAAAGTGATGGAAGGATGTAGAAGTGGGAGCTGATGGACCTGCCAAATTTGTGCGCAGCCTATGTGGCAGCCAGTAAAGTGGACAAACATATCGGAGCCAGCTATACCGATGCACAGGGTGTTGGCAATGTAAAGTGCTACAATGACAGTGGGTGGCAGAGGATGGGAATACGTGTCCACCAGTGGAGGTAGAGGTGGCAAGATAAGTGCAATGATAGGAGGACAGAGGAGTAGTAGTGCCATGCAGAGCAGACACAGGAGAGGCAAGCACGAAGAGCTGCAATGCAGAAAAGGGTACCAGTGCAGGAAATGGGGTAGCAGCCTGCACATGAAGACAGGATGCTGCACAGCTGACAGACACAGACAGACGGACAGAAAGATGGTTGGCAACTGTGATGAGGGTATTATGTGCTGGCAGCACAGATCTGCAGAGATATGACTACTACAGGAATGACAGGTAGTTGTGTAGCAGGCATAAAAAAGGAGAACAAAGAGAAACTGAACCCATGACCACTGGCTAGAAAGTCAGTGCACAAAGCAGTAGGCTACACCACCATGGTGAGTTTTACAGCAATGGATGCATACAAGAACACTGCAGGGCACCACACAAAATGCCTGATGTGTGCCAGGATAGGGCAACCCCAACAATATCCATGATGCAACGCACATACAGAACAGCCATCTACAGCTCATATCACAGTCTGTAATTGGGACGAGAGCCACATATAAACACATGCAACCACACCATGAAATGTTATGCAGTGGAAACAGCATGCAAAAGAGCAAAGAACCTAAACAGAAAGGGCGTCAGGGGCCGGCTGAGGGGACAGCCGTGTGGATGGTCTGTGGACCAGGCCAAAATGGGGAACAGAAGCGAAAAGGAGCATGTGAGAATTGGACCTGCATACTGATGTGGCCCAGACCAGCTCAACAACAGCAATACCAATCCCCCAAGCCAACTGCTCACATGGACAATACAAAGAAAGAGCTATATGTAACAGCTTATATGCGACAGATAGGCTGCATAGAGGGCACACTGTGGTGCACAGTAAAGAGATGAAAGGGTGTGTGGAGAAATGACGAAGCTATAGCCATTACATGGTCAGGTTAACAGAAGACATGAAAGAAAAAGGAAAGGAACATGTGAGACTCAAACCTGCAACCTATGGTGTTCCAACGCATGTTTGTAACCACTATCCCAAACAACCACAGCAAGCATGCTGAAAATATGTTCCTTCAAAGGGAATGTGTGCATGGAAACCCGTAGCACCCTTTGAGGTGGCAGACGGCTGGCACATAGACAGCTGCCACCGTACAAGGATGTGAGCACAGGTGGGCCATGTACATCAGCAGTAAATCACTAAATACATTTGTCAGTGTGGTCAAGCAGCAGCAGAGACAAATGTGCATCCAACATTTATTTGTAGTTAGGTTATTTACTTAACCTTTTCGTATATACCGCCTTTCATGATATCAATGAGGCTTACATTGAACAAACTGAAATTACATTGAACAGGGCAGTAACCCACATATCACACAAAAGTCACTGGGCCATCTACAGATGATGAGCAGGACAGATAATGTGCAGGAGCTGCATGGTGTGTACTGTGCAGTAGCCCCCCCCCCATGCAGCTTCACGCTCCAAATGCCGCAGTCACATTTGCGTGCATATAGACAGTAGGTGGTGCATGATGAGGACCCAACACACATCAGTCATGAATTGTCCCCAAAAACATATCTGCCCGCCAATACAGGATGCACAAACCTGAGAAAGCGTACATAGCAAAATGTCAGCAAGTGTACAGACAGATATATATATGTAACAGCTGTCAGATACTGCTTTATTATACCAATCAAAGCGGCACAAATGGGACCAAACACACTGCCAAAATTCTAAATGAGGACATGGTAACAGGTACAAGATGCACATGTTCCCAGAGAATAAACAAAGCAGAACCTCACAGACATGCAGAGATAGGACTATGCAGATGGTCTGCTGCAATGGGTGCTGTGGATACAGGATCCCCACACATATGTCACAGTACATGGAATGCACAAATGAAGGAACAAAACAGACACTCACACTGCCACACTGCAAAGGTACCGGTGCAATGTGAGTTGGGGAATGTTAGGGGATAAATAGGACTGTGCAGACATGCAATGATTTGTGTGTAAATCAATGTGGAGCGTCACGTCTGGACAGTAACCAAACACAATAGCATGTACACAGAGGTAGAAAGAAAGGTCAAACATGGGGCAGTAACCCACACATAATCCACACCGCCACATGCACTGGTGTACCAAAATATTCAGTCACTGCACATGCACCGTGTACGTTGAACCATGACACAATGCTGCCCCAGATGCACTGTAACAACCCTGGTGAGGGCAAACAGCAATCCAAGATTTTGGCGCGCATCAAAGTGGTATGGTGGCAAACAGCGTGTCATGTCCAAGTGAAGGGTAGCCAGACAAATAGAAGAGGACCTATACAATGTTCCCCCATTCCACATGCATGACTGCATGCTCTTGTTGATCCTAAGAGATGAGGATATCCTGCGGTGCAAGTCACACACATGGGCCACACACACAAACACAATGTCAGATGGATGTACAACATACAGCGAGTATGTGAGTCCCTGCTGCACACGTAGGAAGCAGTACACAGTGTCCACAGTACAAATGGCGTCTGCAACGCTACATGGCCTATTAAGACTGTCAGTGAATCCCTGGGCATGCCTAGTCAAGTGTGATATCTCAATGTGCCACAGTATTGTTACACTACACTAATATAAAGGTCAATTCTCGAAGCGATAATATACAATAAATATGATTTAAAAAATGATCAAAAAAATCACTCCACTAAAAACAGCCAGCAATTAAACATATAATAATTCACTAACGAGGACAATTTACTGATGATCTGGTGATAAACCTGTCTAATGTAAAATTGTCCCAGGCACAACACCAGTTATTGAATAAGGGTTTGTCTTTTGTTCCAGCAAGCACCCATGACCCTTTTCAATTTCGTGTAGACATGGAGAGTCTTCTGCGAAAGCTCCATTTCAAATTTTTTTTTGCCTCTCAAATACAGTTGGCTTATGAGAATGTGGTCTCTTCAGATGAACAAAGAGTTCCTTTACCATTTAAGTCGACTTGGTCTCCACCTGAACAGATGCATCCTGCTTTTGGTCATTTTTCGTGATTTAGTGATACGAGACGTAACCAATTTGGAGAAACAGCGTCCATATTCACTTAATGTGCTCTCAAGGACGGAGAGAGTGGCATTAAAAGAATTACAGTCTTGATCTGACATTGTTATCCGGCGTGCCAATAAGGGAGGAGCTGTAGTGATTTTAAGCCGGACTTATTACGTGGAGGAAGCTTTAAGACAATTATCGGATCATGCTACCTACCAAATTTTATTGTCTGATCCAACATCTGTCCTTCAAAATCAAATCCAGGAATTTACAAAACAGGCTTTGGAATATGGAGTCATTTCTAAGAAGGAACTGCGTTTTTTGAATGTGATATCGCCACAGGTGGCACAATTTTATCTAGTTCCTAAAATCCATAAAGATGCAGTTCGACCCCCGGGAAGACCCATTGTTTCCACTTCAGGGACCTTATTAGAGCCAGCATCAATTTTTATTGATTCTTATTTACGTCCTTTGTTATCAGCTGTACCTTCATATATACATGATACAACTCATTTTTTGGATTTATTGGAGGAACATTCGTGCTGGGCGACTGATTCAGAGGTTTATGTTTAGGTTTATGTTCATTAGCTTGATATACCGCTATTCCAATTAGAACACAGTGGTTTACAAAAAAAAACAACTAATATACAGAAAAGGCCAATGGGCCGGAAAGGAAATGAATTTACAATGTACGACAGGAAAGCACCCAAGACATTTAAAAAGACATAGCTAAGGAGAGAGAGGAGAGACAGAAACGGGGAAGGGGAAAAGTTATCACACAAGAGGGGAAGGGAGGTCAAAAGCAGTGGAGAAGAGATGTGTTTTTAGGTCTTTTTTAAAAGTGGGGTAATGCTGTTCTGGTCTGAGAGGAAGGGGTAGAGAGTTCCAGTAAGCAGGGCCAACAAAAAAGAAGGCCGAGGCGCATGTGGATTGTAGGTGGGCACGTGATGGGGAGGGGAGGTGAAGGCGGTTAACATGGATTGAATAAAGTGAGCGAGCGGGAGTATGAAATTGGAGTAAGTCTGCCAAATATTGGGAAGTGTGGTTATATAGGACCTGGTGAACTAGTGAGGATTTTGTAGCGAATGCGAAATTGCAGGGGAAGCCAGTGTAAGTGAAGAAGGAGAGGGGTGACATGATCACGAAGAGAGGAGTGAAAAATAAGGCATGCAGCAGTATTTTGAATGCGTTGGAGACCGTGAAGTTATGAGAGAGGGAGCCCAGCAAAGACGGAATTGCAGAAATCGACACGCGACATCACCAGAGAGAGAAGGAGGGTAGAAAGGGCTTCGGGGGTGAGAAAGGGTCGAATGGATCGTATTTGTTGAAGAAAGAAAACGGAGGTTTTTGTAATGTGTGAGATGTGACCACGAAAGAAAGATCAGAGTCGAAGATTACAACGAGATAGCGAAAGCTGGTGACAAGGGGAACCAGTGAGCCTGAAAAGGAGGGGGCATTCAAAGGGGGAGGGCTACCATGAGTAAACCATATGGCTACGATTTTTGTCAGATTGAGATGGAAGCAGTTTATAGTGAGCCAGTTAGCAACAGCTGAAAGACAGGAGTTGAGTGGATCAAGATCAGGATGGAGGGGGGAGGTGGGATACAGGAGGAGTAGATCATTGGCGTAATAGAACGCAGGGATCCCAAACTGCTGGACCAAAAGCGCCAATGGTGCTAGGAATATGTTGAAGAGAAGAGGTGCTAAAACAGATCCCTGGGGGACACCACAGGGCAGTGAAAAGATGTCGGAGGGAGTTGATGGGACAGAAGAGGAGACCACTGTGCAGGAACGAGAAGAGAGGAAAGAGTGAAACCAGTGATAGACTGTGCTATGGAGACCAGCTTCGCGCAGACGAGAGAGAAGAAGGGAGTGATCAACTAAGGCTGAAAGGTCTAGGGATACCGCCACCGAGAGGTCACCACGGTCGTGAGCAACATGAAGTTCATTAAGGAAGCCTAAAAGGACAGTCTCAACACAGGTTATTTTAGTAACACTGGATGTTATCTCATTATATACTAGTATACCTCAGGAACAAGCTTTTGCAACAGTAGAACGGGCATTAATAGGTGGGGGAGATTTGTCAGACGAGCGATTATCTTTTCTGCTATGTTTGGCTAAACTTACCATTTTTCAAAATTATTTTGTTTTTGCTGACACGTTTTATCATCAGATATCAGGTGTGGCAATGGGGGCAGCATGTGCCCCATCCATTGCAATTCTTTTTATGGGTTATTTTGAGGAACGCTGGTTAGCTTCCTCCCCTTACATTTCCCACATTAAAATGTGGTATCGATATATTGACGACATTTTTGTTTTATGGAAAGGTTCAAGTGATTTGTTGAGATTATTTTTTGACTGGCTTAATGGTTTGGATCAACATATTCATTTTACCTCCACGTTTAATGTCCATGAGGTTACCTTTTTGGATGTGCGGGTGATGAAACATAAACAAGGTTGGGTAACATCGTTTTTTAAAAAACCCATCGATCGTAACACCTTTTTGCACTATAAGAGTGCCCATCCACCTAAATTGAAAGATGGATTACCGTTTTCTCAATTTCTGCGATATCGAAGGAATTGTTCTAACATACTTGACTATAAGAGGTTTTCTCATACTTTGTCTGAGAGTTTTTTGAAGAGAGGATATTCCCCGAAGGTGATTCAGCAGGCTTAACATCAAGCATTGTATAATGATCGCACATGGCTGATGGGAACTAATAACAAAACGATTCCAAAACAAGTTATTGACGGTAGTCATGTGAACTCGGTGACTAAGTATTCTCCTCTTAGTTTCAAAATTCAGAAAATACTCTGAAAGCACAGTAACGTACTGAGTAATATTCAGGGTTTACGGGATAAAACTATTTGCTGTGTTTGGTCCCGAGATAGAAATTTAAAAGTGAAGCTTAGTCAAGCAGCCTTATGACCTTTGTTAGAACAAGGACGGGACCAGATGGTGGGTGATAGAAAATGTAACCATTGTAGTATCTGTGCAATTACTGTGGAGCTACAAAGTTTTACTCATCGTGGAAAGCAGTACCGTTTAAATACAGCTACTTTATGTGAATTGTCTTATGTGGTCTACGTGGTTCGCTGCCCATGTGATTTGCTTTACATAGGTCAGACAACGAGATCATTTAAATTACGCATGGCGGAACATAAAAGCCGGTTAAAAAACAAAATTATTTCTGCACTTTTAGTTCAACATTGTTTGGATCATTTTCATGTTTTTGAAGATCTGCAATGCTTTTGCATTGAACAGATTGTTTCAGGTTCTAATGGCAAAACGCGTGAACAAGCACTTTTGATAAAAGAACAACGCTGGATTTTTACTTTAAAAACTCTGGGCCCCCGCCGGTTTGAATATTTCTATAGAATGGGGAGCATGTATATGATGTTATTAGTGGTTCCTGTGATTATCAAATTGAGAGGATGATGTCATCACCCAAGAAGGTATAATAGGGCGACTTCGATCTTCAAGCCGCATGCGCGGCGTCTTTTGAAGAAGAAATGAAGTTTAAACCCTGAGTGAGGGAGAACGTCGGCAGCGTCAATTTTGATGATTTATTCAGAGGTATGTGATTTGAACAAGTTCACAAAGTATTTTCTATTGTTTTTATGGAGCAATGAACATGAAGAACTTTGGAGTGGGTTTTTGATCACTTTTCTGTTTGGTGGTTCATTTGTAGCTTTCGGCATTGTCCCCTGAAGAAACTCGGTTTTGGAGTGAAACGCAGGAAAAGGGCGCCAAGAGCTGGCATTGGGACATACTGCACAATTAAGCAGCTGAGAAGCTAAGTAGTCGAAAAGCTAAACAAAGAATTCTTTCAACAGTATTTGCAAATTCACTTGTGGTGGCTTTTACAAAAAGAAAACTAGTGCATACTGGTCATTGATGCTACAGGCACTTCTGAAGTTTTACAATCAAATGTCGTGCCGCTGAGACTGAGACCTTTAAAGCACACAAAAAGGTTCTTAACCATAAGTGAATTATTATATGTTTAATTGCTGGCTGTTTTTAGTGGAGTGATTTTTTTTATCATATTGACAGTATTGTTACAGGCATGAAAAGGACTTGCCTCAGACAGCCTTAATATTATGAGACCACTAAGGGATTAAACCCATCATCTCTGCCTTGGCAGTCATTGCATCAATCAGTGGGCTACACCTCTTTGGCTTTTATCACAGCAATGGCTGGCTACAGAAAGACGGCAGGTCAACGCACAAAATGTCTGCTGTGGTTACCAGGATAGGGTAAACCCAAATCTAAGCCACTTTATAAGGCACCTTAGGTTAGGGCACTGAGGTGAGAGTGTTTTTGGCTGGCAGCACAGATTGTAGAGATGTGTCTGACTGTTACAGGCATGAAAAGGACTTGTCTCAGACAGCCCTAATAAAATGAGACCACTGAGAGTTTGAACCCATGACCTCTGCCTCGGCAGTCATTGTATTAAACAGTGGGCTACACCTCTGGCTTTTATCACAGCAATGGCTGGCTACAGAAAGACTGCAGGTCACTGCACAAAATGTCTGCTGTGGTTACCAGGATAGGGTAAATCCACCAGTACCCATGATGCAATGCACATGCAGACCAGCAGTCTACCCGGGTTGGTCGACATAGGCTTTGCTGCAGGTCCCCATCAGTGCCAGTGTGTAACAGGTATTCCTTGTGGACACACCTAGGATAATCCTGTGTCCACCTGTGTTCCCTACTTATGTCTAGCCCTTGTGGACTATGATGCTACCAGAATAGTGCATATCCAGTGTGGTTGCCATGGTCACCTGTTATAAGAGCAAGGGTGTGCCGATTATGTAGCACCACCTATCAAACCGCCCTATCTGGGTCAAGGTGGTGGACACAATCTGCCCCCAACAGACCCACACTCTACATCTTTCCAACGGGGGCAGTAGAGGAACATGATGAAGGGCTGTGGGACCAGCAACCCCAGTCCTGCTGGTTAAAAGGCACTGTCCAGGGCAGTTGATCCAGATCTGTACTTGTCACAAGGGCACTAGCAGACAGGCAGTAGGCCTGGAAAACTCATCTGCCCCCCACCATGATCTGACATTCACCAGCAGAAGGCACAGTCAGTCTGCAACTGCTGCACTCTGCAAGGTGTTCCAGCCATACACATGGTAACTGCAGACAGTTTGCTAGCCAGTCCATAATACATGTTCCCAGAGTAACTAAATGCACCCAGAAGTGAAATGTAAGCACAGACACCAAGCAGGTATCTCAGTGATTAAGCCCCAGAACAGGAACCACACAGATATCACTTGAGAAGAGCACTATGTGGAAATCTAGACATGCCATGGTCACTGCTCAGTCAGGGTGAGAGTGACCTCCCAGCATGACATGCTGTGGCCACCCTGTCCATGCAGGTGGTGGTCGGGCACTACAAAGTCCCAGCCATTGCCCCACACCCTGTGAAGATGCATCCTGCCCAGTCTGCCCTGTGCGGCCCATACCCACAATACCTTGCTCTCATTATGCACATTGGCAGGCTAACACTGGAAACAGTGTAAGCATTGTGGGCCCAGTGAGGAGTAGGCAGCCACAAAACAATGGATAGACATACACACACTCCTCTCCTATTTCAGCATTGTGCAAAGATAGGGGTGGTTGGCAGCCCTGCCCGCCACACTAGTCCAGAGCACAGTGCAGGCATTGCTAAGGTATGCAGGTGCTAGTAGTAGCGCTTTGGTGGTAGGTGCTGCTCCATGCCGGGCCTAACAGCCTTACTCTCCATGAGGCATTGGATAGTGGAGCCTGTGGGTATGGGCATTTGTGCCCCTGTTGGCCAATGCTCTAGGGAGTGCACATGTTTATGTTGTATGTGCTATGTAGGGTAAAAGGTAGGGACATGGTCTGCAGGGGTCACAGCTGGGACCTGAACCTGTGACTTTTTGCCCCAGGACACACTGGCTGTGTGTACTGCACCATACTGTTGCCACAGAGGTAGATTGGTACCTGGGGAAACCATGACTGTTCAGCAGACAGACCTTGTCTGTTGCACTTCACGCCACCCACCTGAACAGGGTTTGGCCTTGGTCTGCTGTGGGCAGCTGCCACTGCCCCTCCTCCACCAGCACCCCTCCCGCACCATGCTGACATGCCCATATGCTGGTGGTACTGGTGGTGCGCAGTCCCAGGCCATTCAGTGTGCAGGTAGGCGGCCGCCTAGGGTGTGGGATCTGGGGTAGGGGTGCCTACATAGACATCCACGCTCCCCCCGGCACCGCCTGCCAATGTTATGTGCCCTTTGGGGTACCTGCTGGGTAATGTCCCCTGGATGTGGCACTGGGAAACAGACTCGTGGGCATGTTTGACCTTGGTCAGTTGCTGTCTTGCTGATTTCCAGATTTTGCGTTCCTAAGTGCCACCTAGGCATCTGCCTAGCCCACCCTGTGCCCCAGCTTCCCCACTGTATGTCCCATCTGCAGCCCCCTATGCCCCATTTGCAGCATCGCCATAGTGGCCTTTCATACCTGGGCACTATGCTGTTGCTGCACATGTAGCACTACTATCACTTTTTTTGGCCTCCCTGCCTATGCTGTACATTGCTGACATTGAAATGGTTTCTCTCTCCTGCAAATGTGCCTCTAATGACAGGTTTTCATGCGCGGTAATTTTAGGCCCTTCTGTTCCCAGCATTAGTGTAGCAGGGGCCTCTCTCCGCCCACTTCCCGCCCATTGACCCCTTCTCTCTGCCCTCTCTCCACCCTCTGCGGGACATAACTCTGCTGGAGACGTTAACTTGTGCTAACGTTGCATCTGGTAACGTTAGCGTGGGTTAACGTTACTTATCGCGCGATAACGTAGCTGCTGCTACGTTATCACAGTTTAGTAAACATACCCCATAGTAACATTAAAAGTGCCACTGAGCAGCATTGTTTTGTGTAATTAAGAAGTCTATACCAAGCTGTCTTGTCAGCGTGGATGTGAAATTCAACAATCAGTAATATCAACAGCATTTTCAACTTTTGATTTACTAATGAGTTGACAAATTGGAAATTTCACAGCGTTGACAATTGTGCACAATTAAATTCACTAAAAAAAACCACCTTCCTGCAGCTACACTTTTTAGCTTAAGATTTAAAATTAAAAATAAAAAAACATGTATTTTGAAAATTAATAAAAAGAACATGGTCATAAGTGCAGCAAGGAACTGTTGATTGATAATAGGAAGTAGTGTACAAGAGCTAAACTACCTATATGGGCTCTAGTTATGGTTCCATTCTGACGGTCTCTTGGCTTTCTAAATATTTCTGCTTATCTTGACTTATTTTTAGATTGATATTAAAAATTTGCTAGCTTCAAAGGTGTTTTTTCTTTATGTTTCAATTAGTGGGGAAAGATTTTTTGTTAGGTTTACAGTATTTTCCTTCCAGTTGAGAGCATTATTAATCAAGAAGTACTTAATAAAAAGTATGCATCCTTTACTAAAGGAAAATCTCACTCAGGTCCTTTGCCAGAAAGAGACCCGAAAATGACAACTTATATCTAACATTAAGTAAACCCTAATGCAAAACGAATAAGATAGCCTGCCCAGAAAATGGAAAAGAAAAACTCAGAGAACAAAAGAAAGAAAACCCTACCATTAATATAGAATCAGCAGGAACAGCCCCATCAACATCCATTACTTCCCAGACCCTTCACACCTCACAGCTCATATTCACTCCTCCTCCTCCTCCTCCACTCATCCATCTGCACATCCCAAACTTCTAAATAGTCCATGAAATGCTGGTAGGCTATGCCCACTCATTGCACTGTACTCATACAAATCAAACACTTCAAAAACCTCACTATACTTAACACCGCAAGGGCTAACCCTCTGCCCCTTTGCCCCATTCCATCCTAAAATATGTACTCACTCAATATCCTATCCCCCCAATACTCACCTAAATACTTGTTCCCATGCATTCCCTTACAGCCAGCCCATCTTCAACAACTCTATCATACAAACAGACCATACAAAAAACTATAGTTCACCCTCATCAGTCCATAATAAGAAAAAAAAAAGATTCATAGCAGATTGACTCCAATCCACACTCCTTGTTGATAACTTCACAGGAACTCATTTTCTACTCCTCATATTATGGCCAACACAACAAGGATCGAAATGATCAAGGGCAACACAGTCAACTTAACATCATGAGCATTGACAAGAAGAGAAAATATATAATAGTACTTGTTCATTTCAAGATTCACTTCTGATCTCTCAGTTCACAGTATCCTCCATTCCATCAAAGTACAATCTACCCATAAGTTGCTGGAGTTACCATCCCTCCATAAGCAGACTCCCTTCCTCATACAAAAACTTCTGCAATGCAGCAGGCTCCTCAGAAGTTGTATTATGGTTCTTATATGAATTGTACTCTATGTTTGTCCCATGCTTTTTTGAATTCAGATACCATCCTCATATCTACCACCTCCAATAGGAGACTATTCCACACATCTATCACTCTTTCATAAAGAAATATTACAGCATATTACTCTTGAGTCTATCCCCTTTTACCCTCATCCCATGTCCCCTTGTAGCAGAGCTTGCTTTCAATCAAAAGAGGCTCTCCTACTGTGCATTTATGCCACAGAGGTATTTAAAAGTCTCTATCATATCTCCTCTATCCTGCCTTTCCTCTAATGTATACTGTACATATTAAGATCCTTAAGTCTATCCTCATATGCTTTATAACGAAGACCACTAACCATTTTAGTAGCTATCCTCTGCTCTGACTCCAAACTGTTTATATCCTTTGAAAGGTGTGGTTTCCAGAATTCCACACAATACTCCAAATGAGGTCACACCAAAGAGTTTTTCTGCTGGCCATTCCTCTCCCTATACACCCAAGCATCCTTCTAGCTTTCAACGTCACCTTTTCTACCTGTTTAGCTACTTTAAGATCATCAGACACAATCATGCCCAGGTCCCGTTCCCTTGGATTATTGTAGCCTAATGCATGACCCTGAATTTTTTAGCATTAAATCTCAGCTGCCAAATTCTCAACCATTCTTCAAGCTTAATTAGATCTCTCCTCATGTTATCTACTCCTTCCTGGGTGTCTACTCTATTGAAGATTTTCGTATCATCTGCAAAGAGATAAACCTTACCTGACAGCCCTCCTTGCAATATCACTAACAAAGATGTTAAAAAGAATCAGGCCAAGGACAGATTCCTGCGGCACACCATTGGTAACATCATTCTCTTCAGAGGGAGCTCCATTTCCCTGTATCCTTTGGTGCCTCCCACTCAATCAATTTCTAACCCAAGCAGTAACTTTATGGTCCATCCCTACAGTGCTCAGTTTGTTTATAAGTCACCTGTGCAGAACAGTGTCAAAGGTGTTACTGAAATCCAAGTACACCACATCTAGGGCTCTCCCTCGGTGCAACTCCCTGGTCATCCAGTCAAAGAAATCAATTTTTTCTGACAAGACCTGCCTCTGGTGAATCCATGCTGCCGCTGATCCTGTAATCCATTGGACCCCAGAAACCTCACTATTTTCTCTTTCAGCAGCACTTCCAATTATTTACTCACCACAGAGGTTAGACTAACCGGCCTGTAGCTTTCAACCACATCCTTACTTCCGCTTTTGTGTAAAGAACATAAGAACATAAGATATGCCATAATGGGTCAGACCAAGGTCCTTCAAGCCCAGTATCCTGTTTTCAACAGTGATCAATCTAAGTCATAAGTACCTAGTAGTCTCCCCAAAAGACACAGGTTCCTCAATGCTTGTATTGGGTCAAGCAGAGAAATCCTGGATGCCTTTTAATAATGGTTTATGGACCTTTCCTCCAGGAACTTGTCCAAACCTTTTTTAAACACAGCTACACTAACATCCTCCGGTAACAAATTCCAGAGTTTGATTACATGTTGAGTGAAAAAATATTTTCTCTTGTTAGTCTTAAATAGGTTACCCTGTAGCTTCATTGCATGTCCCCTAGTCTTTTTATATTCTGATGACGTAAACAATCGATCTACGTTTACCCGTTCCACTCCATTCATTAATTTATAGACCTCTATCATATCTCCCCTCAGCTGTCTCTTTTCCAGGTTGAAGAGCTCTAACCTTTTTAGCCTCTCTTCATAGGAGTATCCTTCCATCCCCTTTACCATTTTGGTGGCTCTTCTTTGTACCTTGTCTAATAACGCTATATCCTTTTTAAGATACGGCGACCAGAATTGCACACAATATTCAAGGTGCGGTCTCACCATGGAACGATACAGAGGCATTATAATATCCTTTGTTTTATTTTCCATTCCTTTCCTTATGATACCTAGCATTCTATTTGTTCTCTTGGCCACCGCTGCACACTAGGCGGAGGGTATTAACATGTTATCCACGATGATGCCTAAATCTTTTTCCTGGGTGGTGGTTCCCAATGTGGACTCTTGCATTGTGTAACCATAGTTTGGGTTGTTCTTTACTAGGTGCATAACTTTTCACTTGTACACATTAAATTTCATCTGGCATTTGGATGCCCAGATCCTCTTGCAATTTTCCACAATCCACTTGGGTTTTAGCAACTTTAAATAGTTTTGTATCATCTGAAAATGTGATAACCTCATTCGCTATTCCCATTTCCAGGTCATTTATGAATAAGTAAAAAATTAGCTGACCCAGCACAGGTCCCTGGGGTGGAACCAGGCTGTTGGCATTAACCTTTAAAAAGGAGATAGGACAGCTTTTAAACTAGATAATAGGGGAAAGCCAGCAGTCACCCAAAAGCACATGGTTCAGAACAATGGATCCTTGAAGGATACTAGCAAAAGAATGAAGTTAGGGTATATCAGTAGAGAGGTTCCAGTAAACACAAAAGTAGCCCAAATGCCTTTGAGTACCAAGCAGACAGAGCTTAAAGGTTCCAAATTACCCCTGCTTACTGATAGCCAAATTAATATGAATAAAATACAGCCTCTAAAATGCTTGTATGCAAATGATAGAAGTCTAAAAAATAAGATGGGAGAGTTAGAATATATAACACTAAATGAGAGGTTAGATATGATTGGAATCTCAGAGACATAGTGGAAAGAGGACAACAGTATGACACTGTGAAACCTGGGTACAAAATGTATCATAATGATAGAGAAAATCAAATTGGTGGAGGGTTTGCGCTCTATGTTAGAGAGGGCATTGAGTCACAAAGGATTAAGGTTTTGCAGGAAACAAAATTTGCTGTAGAATCTCTATGGATTGAAATTCCATGTAAAAAGGGGAAGGGGAAGGTGATAGCAGTGGGGGTGTACTATCGATCACCTGGCCAGAATGAACAAATGGATAATAAAATGCTCAAAGAAATTAGGGAAGCTAACAAAAGTTACAACACAGTAATAATAATGGGTGATTTCAGCTGCCCCAGTATTGACTGGGTCAGTATCACGGCAGGATATGTTAGGGAGATAAAGTTTCTAGATGAAATAAATGACTGCTTCTTGGAGCAGCTGGCTCATGAACCGACCAGAGAGGAAGCCATTTTGGACCTAGTCCTTAGTGGAACACAGGATCTGGTGCAAGAGATAAGGGTGTTGGGGCCACTTGGCAATAGTGATCACAGCATGATCGTGTTTGATTTAATAAATGAAGGAAGGATGGTAAGGAAATCCACAGTACTGTCTTTTAACTTTCAAAAGTGAGACTATGATAAAATGAGGAAAATAGTTAAAAAAAACTAAAAGGAGCAGTTGAAAAGGTTAAAGACTTACATCAAGCTTGGGTGTTGTTTAAAGATACTATCTTGGAATCCCAGACCAGTTGTATTCCACGCTTTAAGAAAAGTGGAAGGAAGTCCAGAAAACTGCCTGCATAGTTTAAAGGTGAGATCAGAGAGACTGTTGTTGCCAAAAAAGCATCCTTCAGGAAATGGAAAAAGGAGCCAAATGATGAAAAATGGAAACAACACAAATACTGGCAAGTTAGATGCAAGGCATTGATAAGGCAGGTAAAGAGAGAATTTGAGAAGAAGCTTGCAGTGGAAGCAAAAATGCACAATAAAGACTTTTTCCAGTACATTTGTAGCAAAAAACCTGTGAGAGAGTCATTTTGACCATTAGATGATAAAGGGGTAAAATGGGCACTAAGAGGGGGACAAGGCCACAGCGGAGAGACTGAATGAATTCTTTGCTTTGGTCTTTACTGAGGAAGATGTAGGAATGTTATCCATGACTGAAATGATATTTAACAGAGATGCTGGAGAAGAATTGAAAGAAATATCGATACACCATGAAGATATGTTACAACTATTTGATAAACTGAAGAGTAGCAAATCACCTGGATCAGATGGTATACATGCAAGGCTATTGAAAGAACTGAAATATGAGACTGCAGACCTGCTATTAGTAATCTGTGAACTATCATTAAAATCATCTGTAATACCTGAAGATTGGAGGATCATTAAAATAATCTGTAATACCTGAAGATTGTAGGATCACCAATGTAACACCAATTTTTAAAAAGGGTTCCAGGGGTGATCCAGGAAACTACAGACCAGTGAGCTTGATGTCAGTACCAGGAAAAATGGTGGAAACCATCATAAAGAACAAAATGACAGAACATGTAGATAGTCATGGCTTAATGGGAGACAGCCAACATGGTTTTAGAGAAGGAAGATCTTGTCTTACTAAACTGTTATGTTTTTTTCAAGATGTGAATAAACAGGTAGACAAAGGTGAGTCAGTTGATATAGTATATCTGGACTTTCAGAAAGCCTTTGAAAAGGTCCCTCATCAGAGACTTTTGGCAAAATTAAAAAGTCATGGGATAGGAGACAGTGTACTATTGTGGATGAGGAAAGGGTTACAAGATAGAAAGCAGAGGGTAGGGCAAAATGGCCAATTTTTCCAATGGAGAAAGGTGAATAGTGGAGTACCCCAGGGATCTGTGCTGGGTCTGCTGCTTTTTGACATATTCATAAATGACCTGGAAATGGGAATAACGAGTGAAGTTATCAAATTTGCAGATGAGACAAAACTATTCAAAGTTGTTAAAACCTAGGATTGTGGAAAATTGCAAGAGGATCTTGATAAATTGGAAAACTGGGCATCCAAATGGCAGATGAAATTAAATGTGGACAAGTGCAAAGTTATGCCCCTAGGAAAGAAAAACCCAAACTATGGTTCATGATGCATACTGCCCAGTTAGTGGCCTGTGGCTTATAGTTTAATATTTACAGTGTTGTGGTACATTCAAAGTTTGACTTTTGAGGTTCCCAGTTTAATTATTGTCTTCATATTTCTAAATTGTAATCCCTTGTTCTGTATCTTGTGGTGGCCTGTCTGTTTTGTGTGTATGACAGAACTGTGCTATTCTGTTCATCTTGTTTCTGTGTAGTAGACCCACTTGTTCTCTTTTCCCAGTAAGAGATGTATTGGTTTAATAATTGTAGTGCTACCTTTTGATCAATAGTGTTAGGTGCTGTGTGAGTCCTGGTAGTGCATATTTGCTATGGATTCTAAATGAGCAGGGTTTTGTAGTAATGCACTGGAAGATAGTAATGCAGAAATATGGTAGCCTTTCTTTATCCTCACTGTACATGCAAATGGTTTTCAGACACTCATGAGGCATATTTACTAAAGGTTAATGTGCCTTCACAAATTTTAATATGTGCTACTGTAAGTGCAGCAACACCCATTTATGTTGCAGGGTATAGTGGCACTTGACACACATTAATGTTTAGTAAACATGACCCTAAGTCATTATTAAGGCAAAAAAAAGAAGCTTGTGAAGCACTTCTTTGAAAGCTGCTTAAAATTTTAGATAGACCGCATATACATTTTAAAATAAAATAGATTTATTCAAATGAGGCCCAGTGGATATGCAAATATTTATGCAAATGAGGTCCCAGAATTAGTCTCCACACATAGCCCCACCAAGCCTGGGAGAAACACCCTCCATCTGGCCACGGCCTGGAGGTTTCTCCCCTGCTCACCTTATAGGGCTGCCTGTCTGAAATCCTACAGGACTTTGAAGCTTACAATTTCTTCCTTCCCAGGGCCTTCCTTCTAAATGCCGCTGCACTACTTCTTAAACACCCAAAATGGCTACACCCTGCTACCTGGTTAACCTTGCTTCCCTGACAAGATAGCCTCTGCTTAATGGGGTTTTATAAGGAAGCTGGGCTTCCCTGAGCTTTACTTTGGCAGTTGCTCATGCCTTGAGCCCTCAGCTACCAGTGAATCTTCCCTTTAGTGATCAGAACAAGTCACTGCCCTGAGGTACACCCTTTTATTTTTATCTTTATTACATATTTGATATACCGCTACGGCAAAAGCATTAAGCGGTGTACAATAAAAACTGATTAAACACTGCAAACACCTTGCAGATCACTGGGGCTCCCATCAGCAAAATGAGTAGGGAACTGCCTGGATGTGCTCCTCTGCAAATCCTAGGAGCTGCCTCTATTGACAGAGGCCTGAAATTGTCTTGATGTGCCCCATCTGGAAAGCAGTGTGAATAAATGCCAGTGCAACATCTTGAATGTGATGTGCATAAATGCCTGTAATATGGGAAATAAGATCACAGATGTTGAGGCTTTAATGGAAGAGGCTGACTTGGATTTAGTGGCGGTTATGAAGACATGATTCACGGACAACCATGACTGGGATGTAATTATACCGGGCTATACTTTATTCAGGAAGGGTGGGGTAGGAAGAAGAGGAGGAGGAGTGGCACTATATGTAAAAAATAATATTAAGGCTACAGAATTACAGAGCTTACAAGGGAAGGAGGAGGCACTGTGGGTTAAACTAGAAAGAGGGAATTGGGAATTCATTTGCATTGGTGTGATACACAGATCTCCTTCACAGGCAGAAATGGACAACGATTTAATTGAAGACATTCACAGTATTGCTATGAAAGGAGAAGTGCTACTGACAGATGATTCAACATGCTGGATGTTTATTGGCACTTCCCTGCTGCAGTGTCATCTAGATGTAAGGATTCTGTACAGGGAGAACTATTCTGGCAACTGGTGGCAGAATCCACACGTGAAGGGGCCATACTGGACCTGGTGCTTACCAATGGGGAAGTGTTTCTGATATTTTAATGGGAGATCATTTTGTGTCCAGTGATCACCACATGGTGTGGTTCAGTATTAGGACTAGGAATGATAAAAACCATTGAAAAGCAAGGATCCAAAACTTTAGGAAAACTAAGGGGTATGTTTACTAATCAGTGGTAGCGGCTTCCATGCGATAACGGAGCCGGGCCCCATTGACTTCAATGGGGCTGCGGCTCCATTATCACACGGAAGCCACTACTGCCGATTAGTAAACATACTCCTAACTTTGCTAAGATGGGACAATATGTTAAGGAGAAGTTAGCAGTATGGGAACAGCTGAGGGATGTAGAAAAGCAATGGGCAAATCTGAAAGGGGTTATTTTCAGGGCAACAAACCTTTTTGTTAAGAAAGTAAATAAATGTAAAAGGAAAAGGAGGCCAAAACAGTTCTCAGAAGATGTAGCTGAAAAGGTGAAGAAAACGAGGGTGGCCTTCATAAAATACAAGAGAACACAGAAAGAGGTAGACAGGTATTCATGTTTGGAAAAACTTAGAAAGCTAGGAAAATAGGAAAGCAAAGATACAAATGGAAGAAAAATTAGCTAATGCAGCAAAATGGGGGGACAAGATATTTTTCAGATACTGTGTGCTAGTGAGAGGAGGAAGTACAAAAGTGATATTGAAGGGGAAGAATATGTAGTAGCTGATGAGGATAAAGCGGAATTGCTTAAAGAAATTTTTGTTCTATGTTCACAGATGAAGGGCCAGGAGCAGGACTTCAGAAAATACCCACAAATAGGAACAGAAGTGAAGGGGTTCTTGAATGATTTTCCAAAGACTGTGTTCATTAGGAACTAGATAAACTCAAAGTAGACAAAGTGATGGGGCTGGATGAGATACATCCATGAGTATGAAGAAACTTGAGAAAATTCTAGTGGCTCCAGTCTGACCTTTTCAATGCTTTTTTAGAGTTGGGAGTGGTCTCAGAAAACTGGAGAAAGGTGCATGTGGTCCCTTTACACAAAGTGGAAGTAAAGATGAGGTTGAGAAAAACAGGCTGGTTAGTTTAGCCTCTGTGGTGGATAAATTAATGGAAAAGTTGCTAAAACGGAGGATTGGGAGGTTTCTGGAGTCCAATGGATTGCAGGATCCGAGGCAGCATGGCAGAGTAATCTAATTAATTTATTTGAATGGAAAACCAGAGAGCTGGACTGAGGGAGGGCGCTAGATGTGGTGTACTTAGATTTTAGTAAAGTCTTTGGGGTATGTTTACTAAGCAGAGGTAGCGGCTGCCGTGCAGTATCGGAGCTACAGCCCCATTGAATTCAATGGGGCCGCGACTCCAATATCACATGGCAGCCGCTAACACTGCTTAGTAAACATACCCCTTTGACACTGTTCCATGCAGGTAACTTATAAATAAATTGAGTACCCTAGGAATGTCCTCTAAAATGACTGACTGGGTTAGAAATTGTTTGAGAGGGAGATAACAAAGGGTACAGGTGAATGGGGTTCACTCTGAGGAGAAGGATTTTACCACTTGTGTGGAAGGGCTGTCAGGTAAGGTTTGCCTTTTTGCAGGTGATATGAAAATCTGCAATAGAGCAGACACCAAGGAAAGAGTAGATAACATAAAGAATGATCTAGCCAAACCTGAAGAATGGTCGAGAATTTGGCAGATTTAACACTAATAAATGCAGGGCCATGCATTTGGGCCGCAAAAATCCAAGGGAGCTGTACAGTATAGGGGGTGAAGTATTTTTGTTCATGAAAGAAGAGCAGGACCTTGGCATGATTGCTTCTGATGATCTTAAGGCAGCTAAACAGGCAGAAAAGGTGATGGCAAAAGCCAGATGGATGCTTGGGTGCATAGTGAGAGGAATGGCAGCAGAGAAAAAGGAGTAACAATGCCTCTGAATAAGTCTTTAGTGAGACCTCATTTGGAGTATTGTGTGCAATTCTGGAGACCACACCTTCCAATGAATATAAATAGGATGGAGTCTGTGCAGTGGGTGGGCTTCATCGTAAGGCATATGGGGTCAAAGATTTCAATATGTATACTTTGGAGGAAAGTCAAGAGAGAGGAGTTATAATAGAGACTTTTAAATCTCCAGGAACAAGCAGGAATGTAGTCTTCACATATGGGTACCGTCGGCACCGACAGAGCCTGCGCGGGAATGCTCCCCAGCGTCCAAAAAAGAAAGCTTTTGGGAGCATCCACCACGCATGCGTGCTGCCTTCCCGCCCAACTATCTCTCTCACTTCAGTTCTTCATTTTCCGCGGAGTCGACAGGACGTGTCTTCTGTCACCGCAGAAAATCTTCTTTTATTTTTATATTTTTTGTGGTTGCGTCTGCCTTCTGTCGATGCCTACCGGTACCACTGGTGCTTTTCTTTCTTTTCTTCTAAAACCTTTTCAATTTTAGTATTTTTTCTCAGGGAGTTTTTCCCTGCTCTGGTGCTTGGTGCCATTTTGGGCATTAGGCCCTCCATTTCCTTACCATGGAAAAACCAGCCACTGATTTTAAAAAATGTTCAAAATGTGGCGGTACAATTTCTATTACCGACACCCATGACTGGTGTCTTAAATGTTTAGGTCTTGTCCATTGCCTGTCAGAGTGTCTCTCCTGCAGGAAGTTGACTAAAAGAAGTCTTCAAAATCGAGCAAATCAACTCGGTGCCCTATTTGCTTCAGACACAGTGTCTGTAGCGTCAATGTCTTCCAGGGCTTCGACTTCTTCCCAGGGATATCAGGTAACTAAACACAAGTCTTCTAAGACTAGCCGGTCCTCGAAGGGTAGATCTCCCTCTAAACATCGAGATGCCATTGGAGTTGCCCTCGAGGACAATATAGCAGCAAAACAGCCCCGGTGGGAGTCTTCGGGATCCAAAGCTTTATCGGGGCTCCAGGATGTTCCAGCGGCCTCAACCTCGATGGAACTACTGGTGCCATGCTCGGGGATTGTGGCCACTCCCACCGGTACCGACACCCTGGCATCGGCAGTAGCGGTGGACAAAAGACTCTTCGCTATCGAACGCAGTCTAGCGACTCTTTTAGCTACTTCGGTACCACTAAGGTCACTGCAGACGGTTCCACAGGCACCGGTACCGATGCCAGTACCAGTGCCAGTGTCTTCTGTACCTGTTTCAACAGGCATGCTTCCCCCAATGCTGAGCTTGTAATCTCTCTCTAGCATGGGGGATCAGGTACCGACTCGTGTTGGTACCGACATTGAGCGGTACCGATACCATCTGCTTCTGGAGAACCCGGTGCTTCCTCCTTTTGAGTCTTCCAATTCCGATGGCTCGGATGATTCCACTGGTACCAGAGCTGAACTTTTGCAGGATTCAACTCTTTCTCCTCAACGCAGAATGTCCCCTCCTGAGGACATGTCTTTTCATGGTTTTGTACGTGATATGGCAAAGGGTCTTGGCATTACAGTAGTACCTGAAAAGGAGCCTAGGGCAGAAGAATTGAGAATTCTTCAATATCCTTTGGCTCCAAAGGAGGCAGCTATGCTTCCTATTCATCAGATCTTACATGATCTAATGTTAAGGATGTGGGAAGCTCCTTTAACAGTATCTCCACATTCTAGACGTCTTGACACTACGTATCAAGTACCACCTTGTCCAGGCTTTCAAAAGACTCAGTTACCACATCATTCTATGGTGGTAGAGTCTGCCATGAGATGGATTAAGAGTGCTAAGAGACACTCTTCCAATCCACCAGGTCGTGAGTCTGGAACACTGGATGCCTTTGATCATCGATGTTTTCAGTCCTCCATGCTGTCAGCAAGAATCAGTTCCTATATATTATACATGGGGATGTTTCTTGAAGAGGTTACAAAAGACTTAGAACTTTTGAAGCCTTTTCTTCAAGAGGATAAACGGACAGATCATTTGACTTTGATCAAACATGCTCAGAATGTCTCTAAATTTATGAATCGTGCTACCTTTGACTGTTTTGAATGTATTAGCAGAACTTCTGATATATCCATAGGAGCAAATCGTATTGCCTGGCTCCAGGCTTCAGACTTAGAGGAATGGGTGCAAGATAAGCTGGGAAACATTCCTTGCACAGGAGAAAATCTCTTTGGCAAGGATTGTTAGCTCAAGGCTAACGAAATTGACACTGATAATACAACTTTAGACAGATTGTCAAAATCTACAGCTAACCCAGCCAAGAAAAAGTTTTTCAAAAAACCTTTTTTCTCTAAGAAGAAGAAATTCTATCCATCTTCCACCCAACAAACACATGTTCCCCAGAAGGGGCAACAACAAACTAGACAAAGAAAGGCACAACCTCAGAAGGCCCAGCAAGCTCAGCGTCCTCAGGGTCTTTGACTGTTGTCTAGAGAACTTAGCCATTCTTCCTGTTCTAAACCCAGAACCTTTAAATATTCCAGGCCATATCTGCCATTTTGCCAAAAGATGGCAACAAATCACATCAGAAAATTGGACTCTATCTATCGTGAGTCTGGGATACAAGCTTCATTTCCTCAGCTTGCCCCCATCCACGTTAATAAAGCAGTTCAGATCTCAACCACTGGCCTCAGACCAGTTGTGGCAAGAGGTCACCACTCTTCTGGCTCAAGGAGCTATAGAAGAGGTTCCAGTGTCCCAGCAGGGCACAGGATTCTATTCCCCCTATTTTTTCATTCCAAAGAAATCAGGGGGACTAAGACCAATCCTGGACCTCAGAGAACTGAACAAATATCTAGTCCGAGAAAGGTTCAAGATGATCTCCCTCGGCACACTTCTTCCATACCTCCACGCGCAAGATTGGCTTTGTTCTCTAGATTTAAGGGACGCTCACATGCATATCCTTATTCATGCAGATCACAGAAAATTCCTTTGATTCCTAGTCAAGGGAAGGCATTTTCAATAGAGTCCTTCCTTTCGGACTGGCCTCTGCTCCAAGGGTCTTCACAAAATGCATGGCAGTAGTAGCAGCATTTATGAGGACTCTAGGAATTTTTGTCTTCCCTTACTTGGACGATTGGCTCATTCGAGCACCATCAGCTCTAGAGGCAAGTCATGCTCTTTCATGAGCAATGCAAATTTTTCAGTACTTGGGATGGGTCATAAACCTTCCAAAGTCCCAGCTCACCCCATCTCAATCCCTCGAGTTTATAGGGGCTCGCTTGGACGCACAGCAGTCAAAGGCTTTCCTGCCTCAGTCTCGATGTCTGCGCATCATTGAACTAGCATCTCAAGCAGTGCTACAAACCTTCCTCACTGCTCGACAGATGCTTCGGCTTCTAGGACAAATGGCATCTCCATGTGATCACCTTATGCATGCCTTCACATGCGAGCGGCCCAGTGGACCTTAGCATCCCAATGGTCCCAAGCCTCAGGATGCATGTCAGACAAGATCAGGGTTGCCACACGCCTGATTGTGTCTCTGCATTGGTGGCAATCTCTGGAAAACCTTACAGTAGGCTCTCCTTTTCAGCAACCCCTACCTCAGGCTATCCTAACGACAGATGCTTCCAAGTTGGGTTGGGGAGCCCACTTGGGCAATCTGTCTACCCAGGGTCTCTGGACCCCACAGGAGGCTTCTCTACAAATAAACTTCTTAGAACTAAGGGCTATCTCCAATGCTATTCAAGTCTTTTGCTTCCATTTCATAAAAAAAACAATTCTGGTGCAAACCGACAATCAGGTGGCCATGTTTTACCTAAAGAAACAAGGCGGAACAGGCTCTCTGCAATTATGCAATGAAGCTTTGCAACTGTGGGTCTTTGCCAGAGAGCATCACATTCATTTGTTGGCAGTATACCTTCCAGGCATTCAAAACGCTTGGGCAGACAGGCTCAGCCGAGTCCTGTTGCCACACGAGTGGTCCCTCCACTCAGTTCCTGTTCAGCAGAGCTGGAGTGCAGACCTCTCCCAGAGAGCTCCTGCTAGGGGGCGGGGATTAGCAACTACCTGAGCCTGGATGTCGGGTCCTGGGCCACCTCCAGTAGGAGAGGCCCAGGCCCAGAGGCCTACCAAGCCTGGTGGGCCTCCTTCTCTGAACTCGGATGGAGGAACCAGCAGCTTGGAACAGCCGGCGCCCCGGGAGGGGGACTCCCCAGGTAGGACTGCACCTGGCCAAGAAAGAGGGACCCACAGGTATGGAGGTTTGGGCGGGCTACCCCAGGGAGGAGGCTCCTGTCTCCTCCCCAGGCAGGGTGTGGAGGCTGGGTGGCGGCAGGGAGAGGCCCTGGGGAGACCCTGGAGGACCGTGCAGTATAGCACTGGAGGAGGCGGGTTCCCCCCTCCGCCTCGGGTCCTGGAGGAGGCCTCTACCTCCTCCAGTGAGGATGAGGACGGAGGGTCAGGCCTGCCATCCTTCCAGCAGCCAGCTAGGGCCCCAGACGAGGTCGTGGCGGCGGTGCGGCGGCTCCGGGGTCTCCAAGAGGAGGCGGCCCAGCTGCAAGCCCAGCTCTCCCACCTGGAGAGCCTGCAGGCCACCGTTCCCGGGGAGGAATGGGTGGCCTATAAAACCTATAGAAAGGGGGTGAAGCGGGCCCTGAGAGACAGGTATATACAGCTTATGTCTTTAAAAACCCAGGGTTGTGGGTCCCTCACAGAAATTTATCAACAGTATGATCGTTGGGCAGCCTTAGGTGCAGTTCAGGGGGGGCCCCCGGGGGTGGGATGGCCGGTGGATCCCAGAAGGTTTTGTTACCCACCCTTGCCTGCCCTGGGTAAAGTGGAGAAAGGGTTATCATCATTGGCAGTGGTGCATAATGTTCCAGACCCCAGAGTTCCTTACCTGTCGGCTACTGTGGAAGATGGATCGATGGATGAGGCATCGGTGGCTATGGTGGCATGTCCTGCTGTTCCTTCAGTGTGTTCTCTGAGGTCCGCTGCCCCCGGGGCGGTTGGGGGAGGGGCACTGGCCCAGCGTACTGCACAGGATCCCACAACCGATGTTGCATCCCTGTATCAGGAGGAAGGGCTGGTGGATGAAAACCGAAGCCAGAAACCGGTTCCCGAGGCTCTGTCTCTGTCCATTCCGGCACTCCCTGGGTCTGTGGCAGCTGAACAGAGTGTCCAAGATGGCCGCCGGAGTCCCCGCAGGTGTTTTGGTGTAGCTGATGAAGTTCCTCTACAGGAAGTGCGGTTGGCAGGGCTTTCCCCGGCTCCTTTGCAACCCCAAGATGGCCGCCGTCGGGATGATTACATCATTTCCGGGTCTTCCAGGAAGTCTGCAAGTCACTATGGGTCTGCTGCTCTTCTGATGCCGGCTCTTTGCAGTGATGCTGTGGAGGATTTATTGTTGCTTTCCCAGCGAGGTTTGGTGTCCGATGGTCCTCGGGGGGCTGGCTCTTCTTCGGCAGCAGTTAAAGTCCCGGTGCAGGGTTTTGATAGGGGGATGGCTGGCAGACAGGATTCCCCTGTTTTGGCTGCCCTTCCGGCCCCCAGAAAGCTACAGGGTGCTCGCTCAGCGTCTTCTGCGGTGGCTGGCTGGGGCCGGAAGGGTGCTGGAAGGGGGAAGGAGCAGGATGGGGGCTGCTCTTTCTTTTCTGCGGCCCCCGGAGGGGGTCAGGGAGGGAAGAGTATTGGTCAGCTGTCTCTGCAATCTGGGACCGCGGAGCGGGCTGTGCAGCTGCCTGTCTTGTCTGGTGCTGTGGCCGAGGGAAGCCTGGCTCGCAGGGGGGCGTACGCCCTTGCTGCTGGAGCCCTGGCTGCCGGTCACGAGGTTCTGGTCCCCTGTGCCACGTCTGGCACCGACAATAAGGTAGGACCTGGGAGGGACGGGGGGCAGGGGGGTGGAGGTTTGGGGGACGTTATTGTTGGGGGCTCTGCCCTGCTGTCTCGGGTAGGTCCTGCCTTATTGCCGGTAGCTGTACAGGGGGTAGCGGACGGTGGGTCGGTGGAGGGTCTGGTGGAGGGAAAGGGGGAGTGGACGACTGGTCTAATAGTGGGGAAGGAGGAGGTAGCGGTTGGTCCTGATCGGGGGAAGGGTCCGTTCTCAGTGGGGTTAGGGGATGGGGTGGTCCCCCTGGATCCCGGGAATGGAGGGGAGCGGGGTCCATCCCCGGTAGTGGTGGCCGAGACCCAGGAGCCTTGCGCTGGGTCGGGAACACGGGACGGAGGTTTGGGGGGGCTTTCTGGTCCCCTGGGTGTTACCGAGAACCAGGTCCGTGATGCCCTTCAATTAGCTTTGGAGACCCCGACAGGCCCTCCAGGGGCCTTTGCTGCCTTTCGGCAGCCGGAGGTGGCAGCAGGGGGTGATCCGGGGGTTCTCGGTGGCACCCAGGGATCCGGAAGGGATAGCATCCCTGATTCTGTGTTTGCGGAGCTGACCTTGCCCAGTCCTCAGGTCGCCCCATGTGAGGCGGTTGCGGATCCTGCAGACCAGCAGCAGGGTCCCCCGCAGGTGGATGCAGGAGAAGACCAAGGAGGGCAGGGGCTGGGAGCTGGGGGGGCGATTCCCCCCCCGTACCTTTGCGGAGGCTCTGAGGGGGTCGGGCACCACTCCGGGGACGTCAGGTGGGGCTGGGGGGAGGGGGGGTTCCCAGGGGAATGGTCCTGTAGGAGGGGGAGGAGGTGGGGGAGGGTTCCGAGGGGTAGGGGGTGAGGTCCGACGGCGCAACGTGGCGCAGATCCGGTGGGCTGGGGAGGGGCCCCCTCCAGCCAGGGAACAGGTCTTGAGGATGGTCCTTGGGCTGGGGTTTCTCCCGGGAGATCCCTACGCCTTTATCCACATGAACAACACCATTGAATATGATGTTAGTTTCATGCTGCGACGGGGGCTGGAGATTTTCTGGGACCGATACCAGCAGCAGAGGGGCCAGGGCGGGTGGGCTGACTTTCGTGTTGTGCCTATCTCTCGCCAGGGGACAGTACCTGTGACCATCCTGGCCAGGAATGAGTCGCTCCCAGGGCAGGACATCCAGTTTTGGTTGTCGCGCCATGCGGTGCTCCTCGCACCTGGTTAAGGGCGCTGGGCCCCTAGGGGTGTGGGACGGGTCGTGGAAAGGTAAGATCCGTTTGCATGAGGTGGGAAACGTGGTGCAGCACGTGCCCTCGGCCGGTTTCCTCGGTCGGGATCGCATCTTGTGCTATTACCCCGGGCAACCCCGCGAGTGTCACCGCTGTGGCTCATTCCGCCATTTGAGCATGAACTGTCCCCGAGCAGGTCTGCACCCGTTGTGGTGGGACGGGGTCATGCCTCGGCCGGGTGTTTGCTTATCCGGTGTAACCTTTGCGGGGAGTTGGGCCACCCCTTTGCCCGCTGCCCCTCCGCATCACACAATGGACCGGGGGGGGATGCCGTCGCCCCACCTCGGGCTCCTGTGCGGGAGGAGGTTGTGGAGGACCCTCTCCCTCAGGAGGAGCCAGGGGGCCTTAGGGTGGAGGAGTCCATTGAACCGAGGGAGCCACCAGGGGAGGGGATTTGGGTAGGAGGGAGGAGAGGGTTTGATGTGGTGGAGGTTGATGTGTCACGACAGGATAGTGGGTTGCGGGTGGTGCCACCTCAGGAATGGACCACGGTCCCTTCCAAGGGTGGCAAGTCCAAGAGGAAGAAGCGGGAGACCTCCCCATTGTTGGAAGTAGAGCCCGTGTTGGACGTCAACCGTTTCGTCTTCTTGGCTACTGATGCGGCTGAGGTGGATGAGGGCATGCCTGTGGAGGCAAGGCTTCCTGTGCGGCGCTCGGACGGTTAGCGGTTAGCGGCGGGGGCGGCCCCTCTTCCTCAGCGGCGACCTTTGAAAGTTTCGAAGGCGCGCCGCGGTCAGGGTCCTCCGGTCAAGGTGGATTCTGGCGCCCGACGGGTGAGGGAGGCCGAGTCTTTGCCCCCGCAGTTGGGTACTGGGCCTTCGCAGGAGCCCCCTGCTGACCCGGCCATCCCGGCCTCCCCCACGGGGGTGGGCACTGGTCCGTTGTCTCAGTCTTTGTCCAGGGAGGGGGGGGAGGCACCGGTGGTGGACCCCACGGAGGGGATCATTCCTCCGACCCCTGACCTGTCCGTGCCCCCTCGCCCCATGGGAACTGGGTTAGCCCCTGCGACAGCTTTGCCTGGTGGTCTCAGGGACACCAGCACCTCGTGGGGGGACAGGGTCGAGCAGGAGGAGGAGGAGATCCTCGAGGTGGTCAACGTGGACCGTGAGGAGTTGCTCCAGCTCACGGGCTTGTCCTGCAAGCGGGATTCCGGGGATCCCGGGTATGGTGAGAAGAGGAGGAAAGGGTCACTGCACACGAACTAGCATGGCGTGCACTCCTGCGTTCTCGTGCGCCACCATCAACGTGGCCAGCATTTTCTCGGACCAGGCGCGGGCTACGGCCTATGATTTTCTTTCCACGAGTGGGCTGGATGTCATCTTCTTGCAGGAGACCAGGCTCACCTCGCTCGCTAGCCTTCATCGGGCGAAGCGGGAGTGGAGGTGGGGCCCTTCGTACTGGTCGCTTGCGGCACAGCCCTACGCAGGAGTGGCGGTTTTGTTCACGTCTAACCGATTTCAGGTGCAGTACGTGTGGGAACTGGAGCAGGGCCGGTGTTTGCTCTTAGACGGCTACTGCGGGCCTCATCGGTTTCATTTCGTGGTGGTCTACGGCCCCCAGTCTAAGTTGGCGCGGAAGACCCTGTTTGGGGTCATCCGCCCCTACTTACACACCTCCCGTTTGGTGGTCCTCGCCGGGAATTTCAACACCACCACCTTTTTGCAGGACCGAGGGGGGGATCGTTGCCCACCCAGTTACGAGGGCCTCTTTTTGGCCGAGATGACCCGGACGGCTGACCTGGTGGATGTTTTCCACCGGGCCTTCCCTAGATCGCCGGGGTTCACCTACTATCATGGGACCTGCAGGAGTCGTATCGATCGGATATATGTGAGTGCCCGGGTGGAGTGTTCCCCTCCGCAGTTGCAGGCGGTTGACTTTTCGGACCACCGTGTCCTCTCCGTGTCCTTCCTGGCTAACCACGAGGAGCTCAGCAGGGGTCCTGGCCTGTGGCGACTGAATGTGCAGTTGTTGGCAACATCAGAGGTGGTCCAGGAGTTCTTGGCCTTTCTCGCAGACCAGGAGACCCTGTTGGGTGTTTTTTCCTTCCCGTGGCGCCTGGTAGGACGAGGTGAAGACGCGTGCCCGCCAACTCTTCCGTTCCCGGGGTACCTCCATGGCTCGATCCCGCTACCTCACTTACACTGTCCTCCGGAGGTCGCTGGATCGTTTGGTATCCCGAGGGGCAGCGCGGGAGGAGGTGGAAGAGGTGCGAGTCCAGCTCCGTGGCCTGCTTTACGATCGCCATGCCTCCCTATGCTTCGAGGGGGCGGCCGGTGGGGTCGCTGCTCCAGACCCCTTCCTAACTTGCAGGGAGAGGGTTCGGCATCGGGAGGTCATGGCCCTGCGGGGCGAGGACGGTACCATTCATACCTCCCAGGAGGACCTTTTGCGGATGGTGGGGGAATACTTCTCGGACCTGTTTGGGGATCGCCCCGTGGACCTCACCCATATCCGAGAGTACTTGGGCCTTCCCCCGGTGTATTCGGCTGTGGTTCAGGCACAGGTTGATGCACTCGCTGCTCCGATTCAGCAGGTGGAGGTGGAGAGGGCGATTCGTGCCATGCCGTTGGGGAAGGTGCCTGGGCGCGATGGGCTCCCTGTGGAGTTCTATCGCACTTTCATCGCCCAGCTGGCCCCCTTCCTGACCTCTCTGTTTCAGGAGATCATGGATACGGGGTTTCTCTCCCGCGGTCATTTTGCGAGTCTGTCCTGCTGCTGCTCTCCAAGGGGAAGGACGATAGCTCCTTGGACTTTTGGCGGCCGCTCTCTCTCTTCTGAACGCGGACCGGAAGATCCTGGCCAAGTGTTTGGCCAACCGACTGGTGGAGGTGTCGGGCGTTTTGCTGTCCCCTTCCCAGTATTGTTCCGTTCGGGGGAGAGGGGTTCTGGACGCTGTCGCCACAGTCCGGGAGGTGGTGGAGAGAGGCCGGTCGCTCCAACGGGACCATTGGTTGGTCTCCTTGGACCAGTCCAAAGCCTTCGATCGAGTCAGTCACCGGTACCTGTGGGTGGTGCTCCAGCACTTCGGCCTCCCCGCAGGTTTCCTCTTCGTCGTGCAGGCGCTGTACCGAGGGGGGGTGAGCTTCCCGTTTATTAACGGGTGGCTCGGACGGCCGTTTGGTGTCGCCTCGGGGGTGCGGCAGGGGTGCCCTTTGAGCCCCTTG
The DNA here is from genome assembly GCA_033557465.1 of Ichthyophis bannanicus. Classification (NCBI taxonomy): domain Eukaryota; kingdom Metazoa; phylum Chordata; class Amphibia; order Gymnophiona; family Ichthyophiidae; genus Ichthyophis; species Ichthyophis bannanicus. Next base: position 529,319,932 of record CM066035.1, read on the forward strand.
CTGTATGTCTTCTCCCTCGACCCCTTCCTCCGGAGATTGTCCTCAGGTGGGTTGCGGGGCCTGGAGGCGCCGGGTGCGCCCCCGGTGTCCGTTGTTGCCTACGCTGATGACATCTCAGTTTACGTGGACGGCACTGAGGGGGTAGAGGCCTGCGGGAGGCCGTGGAGGAGTACTCGGAGGTAGCCCATTCTGTTGTTAACCACAGCAAGTGCCAGACGCTGTGGTTGGGCCCCTCGGAGGCCTCCCCGCCTTCCTGCGCCCCCTTTCCTCCTCCCGTGGGGGAGGTCCGCGTTTTGGGCCTCGTCTTCGGGTCGGAGGACTGTGTGGAGTCCAATTGGGACCGTTGTCTTGAGACTGCACGGTGTCGGGTGCTGCGGTGGAGGGGGTGGAGGTGTACGTACGAGGAGAAGATCAAACTCCTCGGGACGTTTCTGCTTCCTCTCTTTCTGCACGTGGCCACGGTCTTCGTCCTTCCGTCGTCCCGTCAGGCGTCTGTCTGTGCTGTCTTTTTCTGTTTTCTGTGGGGTAATCGCCTGAACCCCGTCCAGCGCAACATCGTTTGCCTGGATCGGGCAGAGGGCGGTTTGGGTATGTTGCACCCCCTTGTCTTCCTGTCAGTCTTGTCTATGGCGTTCCACTTGGGTAGGATGCGGGAAGGGGGTGGGGTTTGGTGGGTGGCCTCCTATCGGGAATGGTTCTCCCGCTTCTGGGAGCAGTGGGAGGGGGCGTCCTCGGTCCCACGTGTGCGTCGGAGCGTGGAACAGGCCCCATCGTACGTATGTGCGATGGTGGGGCTCATTCGGCGGTGGGGGGTGACCGACCCGCTCGCCCAGTCCTTGGGGCGGAAAGGATTATACCGGATGGTACTCACCTCTCACTTTCAACCACGGTGGGCCCTGCGGGACTGTCCGGCGGATGTGATGCAGCGGGGCCTTCGGCTGTTGAACTCCCCTCGGCTACCGAAGAAGGTTCGGGATGTGGCCTGGTTGTCTTTCCACGGGCGTTTGTACGTGAGGGACAACCTCAAGTACAGGTCACAGGCCGAGCGGGTCTGTCCGAGGGCCGGGTGTGAAGGGCAGACGGAGACCATGGACCATTTCCTCCGGCAGTGCCCCTTTAACGTGGAGGCCTGCCGGTTGGTGTCCGCTGCTCTTCACCTGCGCGACCTTTCCCTCCTCACGTATGCGGAGTGGGTGTACGGGGCCTGGTCCTTTCCTCTAAGGCAGGACTCCGGGACCCTCTACCTCGTCACGGCCGTAGTGCGCTACCACCTGTGGCAAGCGCGCTGTCATGTCTCGACCCGGGGGTTGGTCCTGCCCCTCGACGAGGTGGTGCGGGACATTCTGGAGGAAGTGTCCAGCATGGCGCAACGCGAAAGGCGGGTGGTGGAGGCCCATCGTTGGGAGCGTCTGTGGCGTCACCTCACCCTCCGCCCCCCGTGAGGGGGAAGGGTTCCCTGGGGTTCTCATCCCTGTAGGGCTTTGGGGTTGGTTTGTTTCCCTGGGGAGAGGGGTGTGACAGGAGGGGGAGGGTTCCCTTCCCTGGGGTTTTTGTTTATGGGTAGGTTTTTGGGGTTGTTTTTCTCCCGGAGGGGGGGGGGTGAGCTGGTGCTGTTGCAGGGGTTGGACCACTTGTCCGCTCTCCCTTTTTCCTTAGGGGTGGTTGTCCCAATTGTTTTTGTGTTTTTGTCTGTTCTTTTTGTGTCCTGGGCATCCCGCTCCGCTGACTGGATTGCAGGGCAGCACAGGGTTTTGTTTTTCTTGTTATTTCGCTTTTGTTTTGTATATTTTGTTTTGTTTTGTTTTGGTGGGTTTCTGGTGGGGCCGGGCAAACGGGGCCCTTTTTTTTTGGTTGGGGGGGGGGGGGAGGGGAGGTTTTGCTTTTGCTGTGTTTGTTTTTGTGGGATGGATGGGGTGGGGGCGGGGATCGGGGTGGAGGGAGAGGGGAGCTGCTGCTCCCTCTGCAGGGGAGGGGATGGGGACAGGGAATGTTGTATTTGGGGGGGTTTGGGGGGGGGGGCTCCGGCAATCCCCACCAACGGACAGTGCGGACAATGTGGACTGGTGGGGGTTGTTGTGAGGGGGAGGGGCTTTTGCGATGCAACATGGACACTGTTTGGACTATTCTGGGGTGTTGCTGCAGGGGGGGGGGGTCGGGTCCGGCATGGACATTGGACTGAAGGGGGGGGGGACATGGACATTGTCATGGACTATTGCGGATTGTTGTTGGGGGGAGGGGCACGTGTGTTGGGTGCTGGGTGTGGTGGTGGGTTTGGGGAGGTGGGTTACGGGGGGTGTGATTCTTGTTGTGCATTATGTCGGGGGGTGGGGTTTTGGGGGGGTGTGGGACTTGGTTGGGGTGATTGTTTTTGCTTTTTGTCTGTTTTTCTGTTGCATGACACAATAAACAAAATTTCCACTCATATCAACTTGCTCGAGTTTTTCAGGTCTGGGGAACTCCAGACATAGACCTCTTTGCAAGTCCACAGAATGCCAAACTTCCCTGGTTCTGTTCCAGACTTCCAGCTCGAAATTGTCAGGCGAGGGATGCATTCCTGCTCCAATGGGGCCAGGATTTTCTCTATGCCTTCCCTCCAATTCCCCTAATCCACAAAACCCTATTCAAACTCCAGAGAGACAGAGGTCGCATAATACTCATAGCTCCCTGTTGGCCAAGGAAAACATGGTATCCTCTTCTCTTAGGTCTCTCTCGAGCCACTCCTCTGGAGTTGGGGAGTGCTCTGGATCTTCTGTCCTAGGACAACGGATCCCTTTTGCACTCCAATCCTCAGTCCCTTCATCTCAAGGCCTGGCTTCTCAAGGCATAGAGTTTCAAGATCTAGGCCTTTCACAACAAGTGAAGGATATTCTTCTAGCTTCCAGAAAACCTTTCACAAGGCGTTCTTACGCTTTTAAGTGGAAGAGGTTCTCAGTCTGGTGTTCCCAGAGGGGACTTAATCTGCTCTTGGTACCAGTAGAGTCCCTTCTGGACTATCTCCTTCACTTATCAGCTTCTGGTCTTAAGACCAATTCTGTTAGAGTCCATCTTAGTGCTATTGCTGCATTTCATAAACCCTTCGATGGACAGCCAATTTCCTCTCATCCTCTTGTTTCAAGGTTTATGAGAGGTCTACTTTTAACAAAACTTCCCATCAAACCACCTCCGGTGGCATGGGATCTTAATATTGTTCTGGGTCAACTCATAAAGCCACCCTTTGAACCTTTAGCTACTTCGGAGCTAAAGTTTCTTTCATGGAAAGTCATTTTCCTAATTTCTATCACTTCTGCAAGACGCATTAGTGAACTGCAGGCTTTAGTGGCTGACACGCCTTATACGAGGTTTCATCATGACAAAGTTGTCTTGAGGACTCATCCTCATTTTATGCCAAAGGTATATCACCTTTTCATTTAAACCAATCGGTTTATCTTCCAGTCTTCTTTCCTAGGCCTCATGTCTCCAGTGCGGAAAGAAATCTTCATACCTTAGATTGTAAACGAGCTCTGGCTTTTTATCTTCACAGAACTTAGCCATTTAGAAAGTCTTCTCAGCTTTTTCTGGCTTTTGACTCTAGTCATTTAGGACTCCCAGTCACAAAACAAACTCTCTCTAAGTGGATTGCAGACTGTATTTCCTTTACCTATCAGAGTAAAGGAATCCCTCTTGAAGGCCATGTCACGGCTCACAATGTTAGAGCCATGGCAGCCTCAACAGCTAATCTTTGGTCAGTTGCTATTGATGAGATCTGCAAAGCAGCAACTTGGGCTTCTGTTCATACTTTCACTGCCCACTATTGTTTGGACAAGGACTCCCATCGGGATGCCTTGTTCAGTCAGGCTGTTCTACAGCATCTCTTCCATTCCTAGATCAACTCCTTCCCACCATCCACTCTTGGATGCCTGAGGTCCCTGGGAGGAAGCATGGCCCATCTTACTTAGATCCGCAACATGCTGGGGTCATCCCTAGGCATTTTTAGCTAGGGAGTCCCCATATGTGAAGACTACATTCCTGCTTGTTCCTGGAGATAGCGTAGTTATTCACCTGTAACAGGTGATCTCCGGGAACAGCAGGAATAAGTCTTCACAACCCACCCACCTCCCCTAGGAGTTGTCTTTCTCTATTTTTCTTCTACTTTTCTCCTTTGGTCTCAGCTTTCAACTCAACTGAAGTGAGAGGTAGTTGGGCGGGAAGGCAGCACGCATGCGTGGTGGATGCTCCCAAAAGCTTTCTTTTTGGGACGCTGGGGAGCATTCCCACGCAGGCTCCGTCGGTGCCGATGGTACCCATATGTGAAGACTTATTCCTGCTGTTCCCGGAGATCACCTGTTACAGGTGAGTAACTACGCTATACCTCTGTGGCATAAATGCACAGGAGGAGAGCTCTTTCACCAGTCTTCTCTATTTCTTTGAAGGAGCGAATAAGCATGTGGATAAAAGTGAACTCATCAATACCTGTGCAGCAGGAGGCATGGGATGAAAGTGAAAGGAGATAGACTCAGGTGTAATATGAGGAAATATTTCTTTACAGAAAGGGTTGTAGATGCATGGAATAGTCTCCGAGTGGATAGTATCTGAATTCAAGAAAGCATGGGACAAACACAGAAGATCTCTAAAGGAAAAAAAGGGATTATAGAAGTTGGTATGGAAGAGCAGACTGAATAGGCAATATTGTCTTTTTCTGCCATCATGTTTGTATGTTTTTATTTTAAAAAAAGGGTGATTATGAAAACTACAGACGACTGAGCCAAATGCCAGTGCTGGGAAAAATGGTGGAAACCAGTACATTTTTCTTAACAAAAAAGGTGCCAGTACTCATATGCCAGGCTGTTTCATTAATATATGAAGACCATGGATCAGTTTAGGAGGCAATGAAAAAGGTGCTGGTCCTCTGTACCACCGCATACCCCCTCAAAAAAAGCATGCAGGCCAAATGAAAATAATGCAGAGAATTTTCTACATGAGTCGGTGCACTATGGGTGGAGAGTGGGTGTGCCTCTACTGTTGCATTATCGCAGGCATTGACAGCATGTGGTAGCTGCATATTTTGCAGACATCATGGGTGCAGCTTAGGCCAAAGGGTGGTGTAAGCTGCATTAGCAATATTACCGCAACAGAAATCCCTTCATTTTCACCATGGCATCTGCTGGGGGAAATGCTGGGCACTCCCTCAGCAGATAATGCTCTACTTTTGCAGTTAATGCAGGGATATTTGAACTAACACGGTATTGCCGTTGACTATCCCCAGTTAATGATGCTACATGTCCCGATGCTAACTGCTTAGCATCGAGGCGTGTTGTGGGCATTCCGGGGTATTCCAAGGGTGGTACCAATCACTAACCAGGCAGCAGCAAGATTACACCACTGCCAGTTTAGCAACCCACGGGTAAAGATAGGTGCAGCAAAAGCTGGCCTATCTTTACCCATAGGAACTAACCAGGCAGCGGCTCAATATTGCTGCTGCCCCATTAGCTTCTGCGATTTGGGAGGCTGCGTGGTGACCCCGGATATTCAATGCCAGGGCCGCATATGACCCCGGAATTGAATATCTGGGTTAAAGTTTGGCAGCGACAGCTATGTGCCATAAAGGTGCATAGCCATTGCAAATAAATATCAGGCCTATAGATTTTTGACCCAATGTGGGCCACACCCTAACCATACCCCTGACATACCACCTTGCAATTTCTACATAGTAAGAACATCCATGTATAAATTCAGCCCTTTCTAAAATCACCATTTACATATGGATACCATTTCCACATGTAAATGCCTGATTTTACATGGAGAAATTGCAAACAAGGCTTCTACTACTATTACTAATTATTTGTACAGCGATAGCAATATAAACTGAAGACACAGTCCCTGCACGTTAGAGCTTACAATCTAATCAAGATAAAAAAAATCACAAAACTGGAGAGTAGAATATGATAAGACACATTAGTAGTGGGTAAGAGAATAAGGAGCATCAGGATCCAAACGCAGCCCCAAAGAGGTGGGTCTTCAACCTGAACTTCAGTAGGGCCAGAGAAGGCTTCTAAAATAACCCTTAAAATGCATTTATGCATCATTACTGGACCACATCAAATATATATCTGTTTTCAGCTGGTTAGTGCAACCTATTGATGTATCCCAGTATACCTTATTCATATACTTTTTTTTATAACATATTTTATTGGCATTGTGACATACAGGAGAATATAAAACAGTGTCAGTACAGCTACAAAGCCCCATACTCAGAAGAGTGAATTCCCACAATGTGCTGTCCCCCGTACACTCTGTAGTCCTGGACACAATATAACGGATCAAAACAAATCACACTCCCCAAAGATCAACCTGCATATCGCACCCCAAATAAAGTCTAAAGCTAGAAAAACACTTAAACTCTAAAAAACAACTGTGTGCGTGTGTATGCGGTCTCCCCCCCCCCCCCCAGGCACCCCACTATCCCCTTCCCCTCTCCAAGTAGGCATCCCAGATCTTATGGAATCTCCACTCCTGTCCCCGCAGGCGGTAGGTCAGCCAATCAAAGCGTACCGCTGCTTCCACCTTGACCTCCCAGTCCTCCTCCGAAGGACCACTCATACTCTTCCACTTCCCTGCAATCGCCACTCGTGCCGCCAAGCGCAACTTCTCAGCTAACAACTCCCGCCACTTCCCTTTCGCCGACCCTTCAAGGGATCCCAGCAGCCAAACCGTGCTGTCACGTTGTACGCCTGGCCTCCCATCCCCGAGCACCCCCCGGATTCTTCTCCCCACCCTCTCCCAAAAGTTGCGAATCACTGGGCAATCCTACCACATATGAAGGAAACCCCCACTCCCATCACAGCCTCTCCAGAAGGTATCGGAGGGCCGCCCCCCAGCCAAAAATAATCTCCGGGGAGTACAGTAGGCCCCATGCAAGATCTGCAACTGGGTCTGCCGCCATGAGGACACCCAGGTACTGCGGTACAACCCCGCATAAATCCTGGCCCAAACCTCTTCCCCCAACTCCACACCCAACCACCGATGCCACCGTACCTGATGCAAGGGTGGACCACTCCCGGCCCCCTCTTCCATCAAGGCACGGTAGATCCGTGCAATGAGCCCCTTGTCCCCTGTCCCCTGAAACAACACCTGCTACATCAACGTGCTCTCTCTAACAATCTGTGCCAGAATATCCCCGCTACGAAGGAGGTGGCGCAGCTGAAAGTACTGATAGAAGGGGATATTTTCCTGCACCATACCCTCTAAGTCCCGAAGAGACCGAATAACACCCCCCTCCACAAAATCCTGTAACTTATCCAACCGCCCTTCCAACAGGTGACGCCCTTTTCGTACCCAGCTCACCTTCCCCAGAGGGAGGAACTCCCCAATAGCAGACCAGGGCGAAAAAGGGCTGGGGAACCACCCCCGCCTCCTTCCTAAGACAGAAACCTCGATCATGGCATCTAGAAAGGGGTGTCCTGTTTTGCCTCTCCGACCACTCCCCGCCTCCCCATCCACCAGCCATTTCGCGCAGGAGAGCGCTCCCAACACTGACCTCTCCAGCTCCACCCAAGTCACTACACCCTCCCCCCCTGCATGATAACGCCATGCCCGCAAAATACAGGCCTGGTGGTACCATCTTAACGAGGGGAACCGTACCCCACCCTGGGCTTTGGACGGGAGGAGACTTCCGCGCCTTATCCTCGCCTTCCTCCCCCCCCCCCAAATCTCAGCAGTCGACTCTCCCACTGCCGCAACATAGTCCCCGGGACCCGAAGAGGCAACTGCGAGAATAAAAACAAGAACTTCGGTACCACTGTCATTTTAAGTACTTCCACCCTTCCCCACCAACTAAGCTGCAGGGAGGCCCACCCATCCAACAACGACGAGATCTGCCCCATCAATGGTCGATAGTTCAATTCAAACAACTGCGCAGGGTCCGCAGCGATTCGCACCCCTAAGTATTTAATAACCCCCTCCGCCCATCGGAACGGAAAAGTTGGGAACTCCTCCCTCCGCAAACCTCCCAAGGCTATAGCCTCTGTTTTGGACAAATTCACCTTAAAGCCCGAAACCGCCCCAAAGCTCTCTAACTCCTGCAGCAACACTGGCAAAGACTCTTCTGGGTGGGTCATAAAAATCAACGTGTCGTCTGCATAAAGTAGAATCTTATGGGCCCCATCACCTACCACAACCGGCCGGATCCGACTTTGGGCCCGGATCCTTATCGCCAGGGCTTCAATCACAATAGCAAATAAGAGGGGCGATAGAGGGCAGCCCTGTCGCGTACCCCGCTGCAGATAAAACCGGTACGACACCTGATCATTCACCCGTATACGCGCCGCCGGTCGCTGATACAGCGCTTGCACCCCCTGAATAAAGCCACCCCCAGCCCCATCCATCCCATAACCTGAAACAGAAACCCCCACTCCATCCTGTCAAACGCTTTCTCCGCGTCCAACGCCACACACAGCGCCGGAGACTTGCGACTCCGAACCACATGGAGCAACCCCACTGCCCTCTGCACATTATCCGCTATCCGCCTACCCTTAATAAACCCCGTTTGGTCCGGATGAATCAAATCCGGTAAAATGTTCTCCAATCTAGTCGCTAGTATCTTAGCATATAATTTAGCATCACTATTCAGAAGAGCAATGGGGCGGTAGTTCTCACATTTCTCCGGAGGGCGACCCTCCTTAGGCAGGACCACAATACTGGCCTGCGCCATCGACTCCGGGAGACCGTCCCTCTTCAACAGACCGGAGAACAAGCGTGCCAGAAACGGGGCCACTTCCTCCCGCATCATGTGGTAGTATTCCGCCTGAAACCCATCTTCCCCAGTCGCCTTACCTTTAGGCAACTTCTTAATCCCATCCAGCACCTCTTGCACTACGATCGGCCTCCCCAACCAACGCGCGGTGTCCTCCTCCACCCTCGGGAACTCAATGTCCCTCAGATACTCCTCAATCTTCTCCACACATATCCCGTCCTGCCGCGTATATAACTCCTCATAAAACCTCCGAAAAGCCGTGCAGATATCCCGACTAGCTACGGCTCGCTCCCCCATCCCCCCCACAATCTCTTGCACAATCCGACTCTCCCGTCTCCGTTGCAATTGGCGGGCCAACAGTTTCCCGGCCCTGTTCCCCCCCTCCATAAAATTCCGCTTAGTAGCCCGCATCATCCGTTCCACCTCCTCCGAGTCCAACGCATTAAGTTTCGCTCTAAGCCCCACCAGCCTCTGTCTCACCCCTTTAGACCCCCCCCCCCACTATGTTCCGCCTGCAGCTGCACCAGTTCTTGCATGAGCTGTTGGCGTTGCGCTTCCCTCTCCCTTTTCCTTTGACTCCCTAGTTGGAGCATGATCCCCCACATATATGCCTTCCCTGCATCCCAGAGCGTAGCGTCCGCAACATCGCCACGGTCATTCCACTGCATATAATCTTGCCACGCCTTCCGAAGGGTAGATTGCCCTTCCTTAGAGTGGTACAGGGACACATTACCCCGCCACCCCCCTCCCCCTCCCCCCGTCTTCCCCACCCACTCCCCCACCACCCATGGTCGGACAAAGTGATCGGGAGGATCTTAATATTCAACAACACCCCCAGTTGGTCTTGTCGCCCAAGAAAAAGGTCCAGCCGGGAGTAGGCCTCCTGCTTTGCTGAATAGCAGGTGAATTCCTGTCCCCCCGGGTTCTCCCATCGCCAGAGATCTACTAGGGCGAACTCCGACAAGCACCTCTCCAGCTCCTTCCCCTCCTTCCCATGCCGGCTGCGGCAAAAATTGGACCTATCCCTCTCCCCCACCACACAATTCATGTCTCCCCCCACAATCCAATCCTCCTTAGCCTTGCTCTGAAAGACCCGGAGCGTATCTGCGAAAAATGACCCCTTTCGCCCATTGGGAGCATAGATATTAAGGAAGGAGACCTCCCGCAGATCCACCCTCCCCATCACCCAGACCACCCGTCCCTCCTCATCTCCCCCACTCTCATAAGGGATAAATCGAACCCTCTTATGTACCAGGATCACCACCCCACGTTTCTTAGAATTATAGGGGGAACCGAACACCTGTTCAAAACCTTGAGTCTTAAGCTTCGCCTGCTCAACCAACGTCAGGTGTGTCTCCTGAATTAGTGCCACATCCACACGCTGCCTGCTTAGTTGAGCAAGAACCCGCTTCCTTTTAATCGGGCTATTAAACCAGCGAACATTGTAGGAGGCCACCTTTAAGCCCCCCACCCCCGACCTACCCATCATCCATTCTCCAAGCCCACCAGGACCGGGGCACAGAGACCACCCACACACCACACAAACAATCAAACTTAACCCAACAACCATTACACAACACACAACTCGTACTCCCTCTCACGCCACAATTTTTTGCATTACTGACCTCCACCAGCCCACTCATCTTTCCCCCCTCCGCTGTCCCCCCCTCCCCCCGCGACCCGTATCCACATAACCATGCTCCCCTCCTCCCCTCCTCACTACCCCGGTTGTCAGGCCGAGGGGATGCTACCCACAACCACAGCCCACCAACCTCCCATCAATCCCGACGCCCCCCCTCAACAGCCTCTCCAACCAACTCCCTCAGGCATAACCCCCACAGCAAAGCCCCATTGTCCAGTCCAGTGATCCTCTCACGGCGAGCCCCTTCGGTCCACCTCCTCCGGCACCACCGCAGGGCTGTTCCGCGGCGATATCTCCCGCTCTCCAGCAAGGCTCCCCTTCTGAGTTGTCAAGAACTTCTCCAAGGCCTCCTTCGAGGTAAAAAAGCGTCGCACGCCATTCACCAGCATGGTAATCTTTGCCGGGTACCAGATCGCCACCTGCACGCCTCTCCTGGCCAAGTTTTCTTTCCATTTAATCAGATCTTTCCGGCGTTTTACAGTCTCCGAAGCCAGGTCTGGAAATACATAGACCTTCCATTCCTTAGAAGTCACAAATTTAGATTTGCGAGCTGCCCGAATGACATGCTCTCTGTCTTGGAAACGGAGGAGCTTCGCAATAAACGCACGTGGCGGGCCCGACTCCCCAGGCTTAGGCCGCAACTCTCTGTGCGCTCTTTCCAACTCGTACGCAGGAACAGACGGGGCCCCGGGGAAACAAGTCGCCAACATCTCCCCAACAAAGCCAAGAGGGTCTCCGCCTTAGCGTGGAGCCAGCTGAGCTGCTGCTGCAACGAGCCCACTGTGCGCTGCATCTCCACCTGGGAATCTTCCGTCAGACTCACCCGGGCTTCCACTTCCTCTAACCGATGCCCCAGAGTCTCAAATTTTTCCTCCAACTTCTGCGAAACTCTCTCCACGATCTCGTCCTTGGATTCCCGAATTTCTCGCAACACGGCCTCCAACTCAGAAGGGGGGGCATCCTCGCTCTCTCCCACTTCAAGGCCCTCGGATCCGCCGGGGGACGACGGCGCCGGCTGCACACGTGGGCCGGTCCCCACCACTTTCCAGGCTCCCATTTTCGCCGCATACATATCCTTAATCGGATTCGGTGGTTTAGTCTTCATCACCTTCGGCATACTCGCGGGGCAATTAGGGGCTGTAGCTACCCGAAGATTGCCGGGGCAGCGGAGAGCTCACTCACACACGTCTGCTCCCCTCCGTGGCCAGACCGGAAGTCCTTATTCATATACTTTAATACTCCTAAATTCACTTGAATGCATCACTGTTTAATGAGGGTTTTCTCATGGTTTCTAGCTAAAACAGGGATGGCACTTCCCCTCAAGTCTTTGTTTTTAGTATTGGAAATGCAGTAACACTTTATATTATGACAGAAATGCAATGAAATCAATTTTTATTAGTCCATGCACTACATACAGTAGCTTTAAATGGATAAAAAATGAGTTTAAAGTTATATAAATTTTCAGCAGTGGTAAATATTTATTCTAAGTTCCACTAGAAAATATCCACATACAATTTTATACTGATTTCTTTTGGGCATATTTGTGTGGTTGCACTTGTATATTTAATCTGTATAGATAGTGGTTGAAAATCCACTGCTATAGCTATAACTTTTCAACAAGCTTCTGGATTGCCTCATCTGAAACTTTTGGCCATATAATGGGATAGTTGCAAAGCTGCGACAAAATATTGCATTTTACTGCAGCTCAATTTACCCTACAAGTCAATACCACAAGTTAGCAACTTAGGCTGCAAATATTAATCTACATTGCTGAATCTCAGGATATTACATGTTTCTAGTTGAAACAATTCAAAGATAATAGACCCCACGTGAGATCTGCTATTTTTAAAGTGGACAGTGTAAGATAAATCTCTCCTCCCACTCCTACATGGCTCCTAAAACCTGACACCTCCAACATTTCAAACATTTCATGCTGCATAAACAGGGTCGGCCCGTCCATTGGGCAAGAATGTTATTTTCATGGGGCCCCGCGTTTCAGGGGGCCCTGCACCAACAACATCCCTCATTGAACACCAGCAGGCAGGGCGGCTTTAGAGGGAGCCAGAGAGGCCCCGGCTCACCTCTAACAGCTGCTGAAGTGAAGCGCGTATTTTTCCTTCATTTCGGCAGCTGTACTGAAGTTTAGAACACTGCCGCGCTGAGCTCCGGGAAACAGAAAGTCCCCTTTGACCTCAGCGTGGTAGTGATCTAAACTTCAGCACAGCTGCCAAAGTGAAGGAAAAAAACACCTTTCACTTCAGCAGCTGTTAGAGGTGAGCCGGGGCCTCTCCAGCTCCCTCTAAAGCATTTTAGATAGCTGCGGGGCTCTTCAGGAGGGGTGGGGGGGGGTTGGACTGGAAATGAGCTTGGGGGGAGCTAGGACTGGAAATGGGCTGAGTGGAGGGGGGGCTTGAACTGGAAATAGCTGATGGGATGGGGGCTTGGAATGGAAATGGACTGTGAGGGGGAGCTAGGACTGGAAATGTGCTGAGTGGAGGGGGGCTTGAACTGGAAATAGCTGATGGGGAGGTGGCTTGGACTAGAAATGGGTTGTGGGGGGAGCTAGGACTGGAAATGTGCTGAGTGGAGAGGGCTTGAACTGGAAATAGCTTATGGGGAGGGGGGTTTGAACTGGAAATGGCTGAGTGGGGGGGCTTGGACTGGAAATTGTGGGGGGATCTAGGACTGGGAATGAGCTGTGGAGGGGGGCTTGGAATGGAAATGGGCTGAGTGGAAAGGGGCTTGGACTGGAAATAGCTGATGGGTAGGGGAGCTTGAACTGGAAATGGGTTGAGTGGGGGGGCTTGGACTGGAAATGTGGGGGCTAGAACTAGAATTGGGTTGAGTGGGGGGGGGGCTTGGACTGGAAATAGCTGATAGGGAGGTGGGCCTTGACTGAAAATGGGCTGAGTATGGGGGGGGGAGCTAGGACTGGATATGGGCTGATGGAGGGGCTAGGATAGGACTGGAAATGGGCTGATGGATGCCTAGGATTGGAAATGGGCTGTTTGTGGGGGTCTTGGATTGGAAATGGACTGAAGGAGGGGCTAGGACTGGAAATGGGCTCATGGGAGGCTTGGATTGGAAATGGGCTGAGTGGGGGGAGCTAGGACTGGAAATAGTTGATGGGGAGAGGGGCTTGGACTGGAAATGGCTGAGTGGGGGTGCTTGGACTGGAAATGGTTTGATTGGGGGCCTTGGACTGGGAATTGGGGGGGGGTAGGACTGGAAATGGGCTGAGTGGGGGGTGCTAGGACTGGAAATGGGCTGATGATGGGGCTAGGAAAGGACTGGAAATGGGATGAGTGGGGGGGGGCTTGGACTGGAAATGGGGAAGGAGCTAGAACTGGAAATGGGCTGAGTGGGGGGAGCTAGGACTGAAAATGGGCTAAGCGGGGGGGGGGGTTTGGACTGGAAATAGCTGATGGGGAGGGGGGCTTGGACTGGAAATGGGTTGAGTGGGGGGCTAGAACTGGATATGGGCTGATGGAGGGGCTAGGAAAGGACTGGAAATGGGCTGATGGGTGGCTAGGTTTGGAAATGGGCTGTTTGGGGGGTCTTGGATTGGAAATGGATTGAAGGAGGGGCTAGGACTGGAAATGGGCTCATGGGGGGGGGCTTGGATTGGAAATGGGCTGAGTGGGGGGGAGCTAGGACTGGAAATAGCTGATGGGAGAGGGAATTGGACTGGAAATGGTTGAGTGGGGGGCGTGGACTGGAAATGGGCTGAGGGGGAGCTAGGACTGGAAATAGCTGATGGAGAGTTGGGCTTGGACTGGAAATGGTTTGAGTGGGGGGAGGCCTGGACTGGAAATTGGGGGGGGAGGGTAGGACTGGAAATGGACTGAGTGGGGGGTGTGCTAGGACTGGGAATGGGCTGATGGAGGGGCTAGGATAGGAGTGGAAATGGATGGGGAGCTAGGACTGGAAAATGGCTCAGGGCAGGGGGCTTGGATTGGAAATGGGCTAATGGAGGGGCTAGGATAGGACTGGAAATGGGCTGATGGGAGGCTAGGATTCAAAATGGACTGGTGTAGGGGCTAGGATAGGAATGGAAATAGATGGGGGAGCTAGGACTGGAAATGGGCTGATGGAGGGGCTAGGATAGGAAAGGAAATGGACTGATGGAGGGGCTAGGATAGGACTGGAAATGGGCTGATGGGAGGCTAGGATTGGAAATGGACTGATGGAGGTGCTAGGATAGGACTGGAAATGGATAGGAGAGGTAGGACTGGAAATGGGCTCATGGGGGGGGGGCTTGGACTGGAAATGGACTGATGGAGGGGCTAGGATAGGACTGGAAATGGATGGGGGAGGTAGGACTGGAAATGGGCTCATGGGGGGGCTTGGACTGGAAATGGGCTGAGTGTGAGGACTGGAAATGGGTTGATGGAGGGGCTAGGATAGTACTGGAAATGGATGGGGGAGGTAGGACTGGAAATGGGCTCATTGGGGGCTTGGATTGAAAATGGGCTCAGTGTGGGTGAGTTAGGACTGGATATGGGTTGATGGAGGGGCTAGAATAGGACTGGAAATGGGCTGATGGGGGGGGCTGGTTGATGGGGGGGCTAGGATTGGAAATGGACTGATGGAGGGGCTAGGATAGGACTGGAAATGGGCTGATGGGGGCTAGGATTGGAAATGGACTGATTGAGGGGCTAGGATAGGACTGGAAATGGGCTGATGGTGGGCTAGGACTGGAAATGTGCTGATGCGGGGACTAGAAGGGAGCGGATGCTGGGTGGGGCTGGAACTAGAAGGGAGCTGATGTTGGAGAGGACTTGAATGAGATGGGGCTGGGTGAATGAAGTGGAGAGGGGAAAAATATTTTGTGTGAGAGGGAAGAAAAATCTATGATTGGCCGGGTATTGGGAGAATAAGTGGGGATTGTGGATGGAGGGGTAAAATTTGAGTGGATGAAAAAGGAATAAAGAAAGAGATGGAGGAAAGAGCCAATGGGGAAAGATCAGTATGTTAAAGCAGATGTAGAGATAGAATGGAAAAAAAACTAGAAGAAAGGACCAATGGACAGCAGACATTGGAGAGTTAGCAGAAGACAAGAAGAAACCAGAAGAAAGTGACTGGAGCAATTGCAACTGAAAAATAAAAAGCACAAACAACAAAAGGTAGAATTTTTTTTTTATTTTGAATTTATTAACTGGAATATGTCAGCTCTGGAAAATATGCGTCTTTAACGTCTGCATTTTGTTTAGTAGAAGAGGAAATTAATTTATAGTTTTATTTCTTCAATGTTGTTGTACATTCCAAGTTTGGCTTTTGGGGTTCCCAGTTTAATTATTGTCTTCCTATTCCTAAATTGTGATCACTTTTCTTTGTTTGGTGATGGTCTATGTTCTGATGGTGTAACCGTGTTGAGGTGTTCTATTTATGTAGTTTCTATTTAACAGTGCCACTTGTTCACTTTGCCCAGTAGGAGATGTATTGCATTCTCTGAAATGTATTGGTTTAATATTTGCAGTGTTGCCTTATGATAGGTAGGGTTTGGTGCTTTGTGAGTCCTGGTAGTGCTGTTATGATATGGTGGGTTTGCTATGGGTTCTAAATGGGCAGTGTTTGTAGTACTTCCTAATGTGCCTGGCGGTTGACACTGGAGTATAGTAATGTAGAAATCTGGTAGTCTTTCTTTTTCCATACACTCATTAAGAGGCATGTTTACTAAAAGTTAGTGTATGTTAACATTATGCAAATATTTATGCAAATGAGGCCCCTTATGCAAATTAGGTCCCGCACCGAGTCTCCGCACATGGCCCTGCACCCCCCTTGGGCCGCCCCTGTGCATAAAGGCCTACCCAGAGGGAAGCTATCATCCACACTTCTGACTTTCCATACGTGCCCACCCTTTGACAACCCATAGAGGGAAGTACCCCCATCTGACACCACTCACACTTCATATATCCCAATCCCTATTTATCCCCCTGCGCCTATTCGGCCCCTTTGCTGACCCCGACTAACTTCCCCGCATGCTGTACGGGGAAGTTAAATGGGGGCAGGAAAAGGGCATTGAAGGGGAGGAGTTAAGGAGGCAGTGGGCAGTCGGCGGCCCTGATGTACAGGGCTTATTCCAATGTTGGCCCTGTACGTCCAGGGCTGGCAGCTTGAACAGGGAATTATTCCACCTCTGAGGTGAAATAAGTTCCCCTAGTTGGGTGGATCTGGCAGGCCTGGGGCGTAGAAAAGGCGGGAGGGGGCAGAGGAAATTCCCTGCAGCCCGACCCTGTCCTTGGGAGGCCAAATTGGGGGTTGGGCTGTGAAGAATGAACATTTTGGTCTGGCAGCCTGGGATCGTGGCTCTTGAATGGAGCTGTGGTGCCATGGCAACCAGACGCCATGGCAACCAGATGCCATGGCACCGCAGTTCCATTCAAAAGCCGTGACTGAGTTAGCCAGGGAAGGCTAGACGTGCCCTGCAGGATCAGAATTCTGGCTCACTCTGTGTATCCGGTTCCGACCAGGCACACAGAGGGCCGGCGCGTCCAACTCGGAATCGGGCCCCTAGTGTCCAGTGGCCAGTCAGGAGTGATTTCTAGTTTCTCTTACTCCATCAGGTTCCTGGGTTCAAAATGGTGTCGGTTGACCCCCTAGTGGTAGGTTCCTGGTGCTAGTGCTTGGGGGTCAACTAGTGTCATTTTGAACACAAGTGCTCAATGGAGCAGGAGTGATTGGGATCACTCCTGCGTGGCCATTAGCTATCAGGGAAAAACCTCAATAGTTATTGGGGGAGATCAGGGCATTGAGTCTGTATGGAATGTCATGGGTATTAGTGTGGCAGGTGTAGGCCTGTGATCCACAGTGTCTGACATAAGCAAGCCTAACTAGCTTGACCTGTAAATGAAGCTTGTGAAGAGGCCTATAGGAATTGCACATCCCCCAATATGCTGCTATAGAACTAAGAACTCACTAAAAGTATTGAATTAGCTTAGACAAGCAGAACAGATGGAAAAATACAGAAATTCATGTTTAAAACTGCTGACAGAGAAGTTCTAAAGCCCTGCTTCCCTGCACGTAGCAACTAGCCCAATAGCCTTGAAAGAAGGAAAGTAACAAGTTAGTGAACTGACCATTGTAATTGGGACTAGAAGGGGGGTAAGCAGGTGCTGAGCCCACTGAAAGAATATAATTGGATAATCATATCAGTACCGGGACCAATAGAAGGGGTACGGGAGGTACGGGAGGTTACCGGGACCAATGAAATGTTTTCCTATACCCAGAATGAAGCTAAAGTCTATAAAAGTTGTTGTATTGCCAGAGAACTTTGCTCAGCCATTTTGAAATTGACTTTGCTTGAGACTTGTGCACAAATAAATGATTTGGACCTTCTGAACAGACTCCTGGTATCATTGGTTTGTCTGCGCTCTGCTGCTACATTAGGGGTGTGCAGCGTCCCTATATGGGGAATTAGGAGGATGGGGAGGATGAGACTGTATGGAGTATTAGAAGTGCTGGGATGGTGGGAAACAGTAGCATAAATTTCACCCAAGCTGCCCCTGAGGAGCAGGGGGCCCAGAGAAAAAGGGGGTCCATTTATAGCCATTACCATATCTTCATATCCACCCTGCTTTAGGGGCTTTTTCAGATAGTTTGCTTCGGGGCTCTCAGGTTGAATTTCTGCCACTGGTGGGAAAGTTTCCTCTATAGGGTGTCAAGGAGGTGAGGGGCCTGTATGGAGTGTCAGGAGGTGGAAGCATGGAGTTTTTCTTTCTGCCAACAGAAAATGGCATGCAAAGTCACTGATACCTCTTAGTCACAGCAAGTTTTAAAGTAAAATTACATGCATACTTTGAATAATGTACAAACCCATGGATACCTGCAGACCTTGTTCAAATTCATACAGTCTTTAAGAGCTCTTTGGAAGAATCAGAATACACATTTATTTATTTATTGTAGCCTGATGCTCCTGGGGAGGAAAGATAATGATAGCTCAAAGCTGGCATTATCTTTCCTTGAATATCACAACTTGTGAGAATAAATGCAAGCTGCAATGTTCGGTTTGTATAATAATGAGGTAATTTGCATTCATTTGCATGCTTTGCATCTCATTGTGATTTTAGCTTGCATTTGCAGTAAACAAATCTATGTTAAACACAAATAATGCAAGATTTTGGCATTTAGTTAGTGTTGGTAAAAATGGTGTGTTATTCCCTTAGGGCCCAATTCTGTCCTTCACATACATTTCCTTTGTACGTCTGGGCTGACTCGGAGGTGGAATAACTTCCCTGGCCATTTTGACAGCCCTGGACGTACAGGGCCAACATTAGAATCGGCCCTGTACATCCAGGATGGGTGACCGTCCACTGCTCGCTCACTCTCCGCCCACAGGCTGCCTCTTCCCCGCCCCCGACTAACTTCCCCGCACAACCAGCGGGGAAGTAAGTCAGGGGCTGCCGCCAGCACAAACAGCGAGGATGGATGTCCCAACGGGATGTCCATTCCCGCTATTTGTGTCTCAGAATAACCCCCTTAATGTTCATTAACTGCTGCACCCTAATACAGTTAAAACTTAAGAACTGGCTGCTGCATAAGTCCTTTTGAAAACTGACCTAAATATATCAAATCCATAATCTCTCGCTTCCATAAAATATAACCTAATACAGCTGTAAAATTAGACACAGTTAACAAAAAAATTATTGAAATAATAAATTCTGATGTGTTGTAGAGCGCCCAATAAATTGTTCGCATAGGGTGATTAAAAAGTGATTTTGATGTTCTAACTCAATTTCACCTTTTCAATCAGTGCAATAGATGTAAACAATGTGTGATAGTGATTGACTTTAATTGAACCCTCTTGTGAGATAGAAACCTTTTTAAAAATTAAAACTGCTACCTTTCCCTGCAGTTGAAGGCAATGAAACTGATTTGCATTTATTTCAGCTTTGATTTACATGTACTCAATCATTACAGAAACATTCTTTTTCCTCTTTTTTTCTTCCTCCCATTTCCCTTTTTTTGATAATTCATGGAGTAACAACCTGTTTATTATTCCCTATTTGTAGCTAATCTGATTTGATTCTGAATTGCACAAAGAGGCAAACCTTACTTGACAGTCCTTCTGCAATATCACAAATATTTTAAAGAGAATTGGAACAAGAACCAACTCCTGCGACACAACACTGGTAATTTTCTTATCCTGAGTGAACTCCATTACCAGTCCCCTTTGTTGCCTCCTACTCAACTGGTTTCTAACGCAGTTGATCACGTTAGGGTCCATCCCTAGCATGCTCAATATATTTATAAGTTGCCCATGAGGAACCATGTCAAAGGCTTTGCTGAAATTGAAGTATATAACATCTAGAGCAGTGGTTCTTAACCTGGGTTCGATTGAACCCTAGAGGTTTGGTGAGTCAGTCTCAGGGGTTCGGCGGAGGTCAAGACACAAGACACGCACCCGACTCATATGATTCGTGATGACATGCCCCGCTTGGCCATCATTGGCTGCAGGTGATCATGCTACATTGCTTGGCCAATCTGTGCTGCAGGGAATTTGGTGCACTCAGTAGTCGACTTGTGACTGTCATGATGGTATGTCGTGTGATTTCTTTCTTAATATTTTAATCCATACTAACTATGTCGAGCAAAAAAAGAAAGTGGTCGGACGAATATGTACAACATGGATTTGCATATATAACAGAACGTGATGGGAGTCAGCGTCTTATCTGCATGATTTGCAATGCCAAGTTAAGCAATTCTAGTCTAGTACCGGCAAAACTAAAGGAACACTTCCTTAACCTGCATGGAGATGGGGAATAGAAGAACACAACGCTTGTGAATTCAAGGTGAAGAGAGCCAGATTCGATGAAAAGGCTACTCTGCCTGCTCTCGGCTTTGTACCCATCAACAAACCGATCCTCACAGCATCGTACGAAGTTGCTTACCTAATCGCAAAGCAGGGCAAACCACACACCATTGGTGAAACACTCATAAAACCAGCTGTATTGAAGATAGCGAATCTGATGCTGGGAAAAGCAGCCGAAGTTAAATTATCCCAAATTCCTCTTTCAAATGACACCATCAGCGACAGAATAGAGGACATGAGCAAAGACATCTTGGCTCAAGTAGTTGCAGATCTGATTTCAAGCCCGGCAAAATTCAGCCTCCAACTCGACGAGACCACAGACGTTTCTAATCTAAGTTAGCTTGCTGTATTTGTGCGCTATGTGAAAGACGACATGATAAAGGAAGATTTTTTATTTTGTAAGCCTCTTACAACAACAACTAAGGCAGCCGATGTGAAGAAACTTGTAGATGACTTCTTCAGAGACAATAATCTTTTGTGGGATATGGTTTCTGCAGTTTGTACGGACGGAGCTCCAGTCATGTTGGGAAGAAAGTCTGGTTTTGGTGCGCTAGTGAAAGCCGATGCACCACACAGCATTGTTACGCATTGTATTCTGCACAGGCATGCATTGGCAACAAATACCTTGCCTCCAGAAATGACAGAAGTATTAAAAATTGTAGTGGAATGTGTGAACTATGTGCGAAATAGTGCACTGAGGCACTGCATCTTCAGTGAGCTGTGTAAAGAAATGGGCTCTGAATTCGAGGTACTTCTGTACCATTCTAACGTTCGGTGGTTATCCCGGGGACAGGTGCTGAATCGTGTTTTTGCCATGCGTGTGAAATTAGCCCTGTTTTTGCAAGAGCACCAACATCGTCATGCAGATTGCTTCAAAAATTCTAAGTTCATTCTCATTTTAGCGTACCTGGCTAATATATTCGCAGCTCTCAATCATCTCAATCAGCAGATGCAGGGTGGTGGAGTCAACATCATCGAAACGGAAGAAAACCTGAAGGCTTTTCAAAAAAAGCTACCGTTATGGAAACGACGAACAGAGAACGATAACTTCGCAAACTTTCCCCTGCTGGACGACTATGTAAGTAAGATCGAAGATGTGTCTGGAATCGGAGACATTTCTGTACCCATGGAACTGAAGCAAACAATTGCCACGCACTTAGATGAGCTTGCAAAGTCTCTCGACGGATACTTCCCTACAAGAGAGTCATATCCAGCATGAGTGAGACAGCCATTCGGACAGCCATTCGCGTTTGGTGTTGAGACAGCAGATGTCAATGATGAATACCTTGATGAAATCATTGAAATTCAGCAGAGCCAGGTTCAACAGCAACTCTTCAGAACAACAATGCTCTCAACGTTTTGGTGTCGACAAATGGTAACGTATCCTGTTATTGCTAGGAAAGGCCTGGAAATTTTTATACCATTTGTTACAACATATCTTTGCGAGCAATCCTTTTCGAGGATGCTGGACATAAAAACGAAGAAAAGGAACAGACTTTGCTGTGAAAATGACATGAGAGTGGCACTTGCCAAGGTGAAGCCATGCATTTCTGAACTGGTCTCTCAAAGGCAACAGCAGAAGTCACACTGATTTGCAGTAAACATTCATTATTATTGTAGCGGTGTAGCCTGATGGAAATTAGGTGATGGGTGTGTGTTAAAGTGTTAAAAATAATAAATAGCATAAATACAATAAGTTCATTATTGGAATACATAAGGTTAAAAATTAAAAACATTTCAGTGTGGTAGTATTAAAAAAGGTCATGTCTTTGTGAAAGGTTATGTATGTAATTTGTTGTGAGTTCATACATTGTATTGGTTTTGTTCTTTGAACACAGTGATGTTAATGCACGATTCATTTTGTGAATCAGTAAAACATATACCTATGTCTTGAATTTGAAAAAAAATCATATTTTATTTTTCAATAAAGAAGGGTTCAGTGAATGTGCATATGAAACTGGTGGGGTTCAGTACCTCCAACAAGGTTAAGAACCACTGATCTAGAGTAACACTTTCTCTAGGTCCACCTCTTTCATCACCCAAAGAAATTAGATTTGTCTAAGACCTTCCTCTAGTAAAACCTTGCTGCCTCATATAATACATCGGATTCCAGAAACGTCACTATCCTCTCTTTTAGTAACATTTACATTAATTTACTTACCACAGATGTCAGACTAACTGGCCTGTTTTTCTGTCTTCTCCTTACTTCTGCTTTTGTGTAAATGGACTCCATGTGCCCTTTGTCATTCCTCTGCGACCGCTCCTAACTTTAAACAAGTATTGAAATTGGCAGGCAACAGAGCTGCCAAAACTTCCCTAAATTCACTCAACTCTCAGATGTAGTTTCTCAGCAGTAATTTTCAGTAGCTTTTTACACTGTTTGAAATAGACTATACTAAGCATTTCATATTTTATAAATATATTAGGATGATGAATTCTATTTTAATAGGGTGCCAGGATTCAGAAATTGAAATGTCTAAACAAGATGTTTCAATTTATGCTACTCAGCAGCACTAAGCATTCACTTAGCACCATTGAATATAAGTATCTTAGTGTGCACAAAAGTGGTGCTTAGATTTAAATGTCTACATTCCAATAATTGGCACCTATATGTTTAGACTATGGGGCTTGTTTACAAAGCCGCGGTAGCGGTTCGCGATCGTTATCGGAGCCACGGCCCCATTGATTTCAATGGGGCCGCGGCTCCGATAACGATCGCGAATTGCTACCGCGGCTTTGTAAACAAGCCCCTATGAGTTTACCTAGGTGCTCCAGGTTAGACCTGGTTTTGTGTGCCTAAACCAAATGCATAGTATAGGTATCTAGTGCCGAATATTGGTACCTATGGTGGTCATTCCAAGCCACGAATAGTGGGAATGGATGTCCCAATGGGATATCCATACCCGCTATTTGTGGCCTTTCCTGGCCCTGTTCTCCTTCCACGCACCTTGTATGAGGAAGTTAGATGGGGCTGGGAAAGGGGAGGATCGTGGTTGGCGTTAGGGAGAGCAGTGGGCAGTTGCTAATGGGCATATAGGGCCGATTCTAATGTCGGCCCTATATGTCTGGGGCCGGCAACTTGAATGTGGAAGTTATTCCACCTCCGAGGTAGAATAACTTCCCTGATGCAGCAAGGCTGCCACACCCCCAGAATATTACAAACCCACTCTACCCACTGAACTTACAATATTAAATTTAGAGCAGGATATTTAAATCCCACTCTTCATATAATGTCACAGAAAACCAAGAGCATCAGGCACCTAGGCATTTGGCACAGCCTTTGGTTAATGAAAATGCAACCCTCATGCACTATATTCCAGTAAAATATCATAACAGCTGTGCAAAATATAAATAGGCAAAAAATAAGAGCCAATGGTGATCACATTATTTTTAATGCTCGCCAGAGTGTTGAAAAATATACATATATTCAGTATTATGTAGATAGACAGTGGTACTGAGTGTAATTTTGTAAGAAGGTGTCAAGTTTTATGTGCCAACAAAGTGTGCCCACACCAGTATTTTAATCATTTATGTGTATATGTAGCCACCTGCTTTTAAAATACCAACTAGCAGGAAAGTGCGTGCATTGTTTGCTTCATGGGTACTTTCACTGTGAGTGTGCAAATGGGTGGAGTTTGGAAACAGCATGGGCAATGTGAGAAAATATGTGCCCTGATAAAATACTATAATTTGCGCATGTAGTTGCAAAAGGTACAGTAGGCTCAGAAATGTGTAGGGAAGGAGTAGCCTAGTGGTTAGAACACTGGCTTGGTAACCAAGCAACCAGGGTTCAATTCCCACTAGCACTCCTTGTGGCCTTAGGCAAGTTACTTACCCCTCCATTGCCTTGGAAGAAAGGCCTAGCAATCTACTTCCAGTGACGCTGCCAAGAAAACCCAGGAGCTTCTGGGTCACCAGGAGTCAGGACTGACTCAAAGGCACACATTGCATTGCATAGGCTGGTGTAAGTCATCACACCCTACCTTAAGACACATTTTTTGTCAGTTGTGCTAGTATTTTAAAAAGTTAAGTGTGTGCATATATACATAACTTTATAAAATAGTTGTTAAATACCTGTGTGAAAACTCCCATTAATTAGGCATGATGTTATAAAATTATCTCCATAATTTGGTCACGACCATTGACTATATATGTGCATAAAGGCCAGTGCATTCATTCAAAATGTGTATTTTCTTAATTCACATACTGTGAAATTGTTCTTGGGACAGGTTTTAGTCAGGGAAGGCAAAAATGTGTGTAGTTTTAAATTTTCAGAATTACACATAAATGCACATTTAGAAAGAACATTGAAGCCATTATGGAGATGTGTAAAGGGGCGCTTGCATGCCAGGGTAGCAATTTCACAAGGATGGTTTTAAACATCTACCTGACTTGTGAAATAGCTGTGCAGATGCCCCAGCTTGTAGATGTGGCCAGTGATCTAAAAGACAGACATCTATGTAATGGAAAATGGGCGGGCGGGTAGTGCAAACTCATCAAAGATCTCAGTGAAATGTGTATGCCATTGCAAGATGAAGCTAGATGTGCAGTGCCAGGAAAATATGCCTGCACATAAGGAAACACAATGTGGACAGACCTGTGGAACCTCTGCACATGCTCATAACTTGGTCATAGCACAACAGCAAGATGGCACACTGGCAGCCCAATTTCAGAAGGGCAGAAGCTCTGCTTCTGTACTGCATGTTCCTAGAGGAGGAGGAGACATCTACCAGGAGGAGGAGACAGGCAGAGCTGCGGAGTCTCAATGCGTGGATGAGACAATGGTGCAAGGATGAGGGTTTTGGATTTGTTAGGAACTGGGGAACATTCTGGGGAAAGGGGGGGCTCTTCCGAAGGGATGGGCTTCACCTTAATCAGGATGGGACCAGACTGCTGGCATTAACCTTTAAAAAAGAGATAGAGAAGCTTTTAAACTAGAAAATAGGGGAAAGCCGACAGTCACCCAGGAGCGCATGGTTCGGACAAAGGTATCCTTGAAGGATACTACCAAAAGCAGTGAGGTTCCAAAAGGGAGTATAGTAGCCCAAATGCCCTTGAGTAAGGAGCAGACAGAGCATAAAGATTCCAAATTACCCCTGCCTACCAATAGCCAGATTAATATGAATAAAATACAGTCTCTAAAATGCTTGTATGCCAATGCTAGAAGTCTAAACAATAAGATGGGAGAGTTAGAATATATAGCACTAAATGAGAGGTTAGATATGATTGCACTCTCAGAGACATGGTGGAAGGAGGATAACCAGTGGGACACTGTGATACCTGGATACAAACTATATCGTAATGATAGAGCTGATCAAATTGGTGGAGGGGTTGCGCTCTATGTTAGAGAGGGCATTGAGTCAGAAAGGATTAAAGTTTTGCAGGGAACAAAATTTGCTGTAGAATCTCTATGGATTGAAATTCCATTATGAAGGGGAAGGTGATGGCAGTGGGAGTATACTATCGACCGCCTGGCCAGAATGAACAAATGGATGATGAAATGCTCAAAGAAATCAAGGAAGCTAACAAAAGTCACAACAGAGTAGTAATAATGGGTGATTTCAATTACCCCGGTATCGACTGGGTCAGTGTCACGGCAGGACAAGCTAAAGAGATAAAGTTTCTAGATGGAATAAATGACTGCTTCTTGGAGCAGCTGGTTCATGAACCGACCAGAGGGGAAGCCATACTGGACCTAATCCTTAGTGGAACGCCAGATCTGGTGCAAGAAATAAGGGTGTTGGGACCACTTGGCAATAGTGATCATAGTATGATCATGTTTGATTTAATTAGTGGAGGACAGATAGTAAAGGAATCCACAGTATTACCTTTTAACTTTCAAAAGGGAGACTATGATAGAATGAGGAATATAGTTAGGAAAAAACTAAAAGGAGCGGTTCCAAAGGTTAAAGACTTACAGCAAGCTTGGGTGTTATTTAAAAATACTATCCTCGAAGCCCAGACCAGCTGTATTCCATGCATTAAGAAGAGTGGAGGAAAGTCCAAAAAACTGCCAGCATGGTTTAAAGGTGAGGTCAGAGAGGCTGTTGCTGCCAAAAAGCAACCTTCAGGAAATGGAAAAAAGAGCCAAATGATGAAAACTGGAAACAGCACAAGCACTGGCAAGTTAAATGCAAAGCACTGATAAGGCAGGCAAAGCGGGAATTTGAGAGGAAACTTGCTACGGAAGCAAAAACACAAAATAAAGACTTTTTCAAGTACATACGTAGCAAAAGGCCTGTGAGAGAGTCAATTGGACCATTAGATGATAGAGGGGTAAAAGGGGCAGTAAGAGGAGACAAGGCTATAGCGGAGAGACTGAATGAATTCTTTGCTTCGGTCTTTACTGAGGAAGATGTAGGGATGTTACCCAAGACTGAAGTGGTATTTAAAGGTGATACTGCAGAGGAATTGAGAGAAATATCGCTACTACGGGAAGATATATTACAACTATTTGATAAACTGAATAGTAGCAAATCACCTGGACCGGATGGTATACATCCCAGAGTGTTGAAAGAACTGAAATATGAGATTGCAGACCTGCTATTGGTAATCTGTGAACTTTCATTAAAATCATCTGTAATACCTGAAGATTGGAGGGTCGCCAACGTAACACCAATTTTTAAAAAGGGTTCCAGGGGTGACCCGGGAAATTACAGACCAGTGAGCCTGACGTCAGTACCAGGGAAAATGGTAGAAACCATCATAAAGAACAAAATTACACAGCATGTAGATAGTCATGGCCTAATGGGAGACAGCCAACATGGCTTTAGACAAGGAAGATCTTGTCTTACTAATCTGATATGTTTCTTTGAAGGTGTGCATAAACAGGTAGACAAAGGTGAGTCGGTTGATATAGTGTATCTGGACTTCCAGAAAGCTTTTGACAAGGTCCCCCATCAGAGACTTTTGGCGAAGCTAAAAAGTCATGGGATAGGAGGCAGTGTACTATTGTGGATCGGGAACTGGTTAAAAGATAGAAAGCAGAGGGTAGGGCTAAATGGCCAATATTCCCAATGGAAAAAAGTGAATAGTGGAGTACCCCAGGGATCTGTACTGGGTCCGCTACTTTTTGACATATTCATAAATGACCTGGAAAAGGGAATAACTAGTGAGGTTATCAAATTTGCAGATGACACAAAACTGTTTAAAGTTGTTAAAACCCAAGAGGATTGTGGAAAACTGCAGGAGGATCTGGATAAATTGGAAGACTGGGCATCCAAATGGCAGATGAAATTTAATGTGGACAAATGCAAAGTTATGCACCTAGGAAAGAACAACCCACACTATTGTTACACGATGCAAGGCTCCACATTAGAAACCACCACCCAGGAAAAGGATTTAGGAGTCATCGTGGATAACATGTTAAAACCCTCCGCCCAGTGTGCAGCGGCGGCCAAGAAAGCAAATAGAATGCTAGGTATCATAAGGAAAGGGATGGAGAATAAAACAAAGGATATTATAATGCCTCTGTATCGCTCCATGGTACGACCGCACCTTGAATATTGTGTGCAATTCTGGTCACCGTATCTTAAAAAGGACATAGCGTTATTAGAAAAAGTACAGAGAAGAGCCACCAAATTGGTGAAGGGGATGGAAGGCTACTCCTATGAAGAGAGGCTAAAAAGGTTAGGGCTCTTTAGCCTGGAAAAGAGACGGCTGAGGGGAGATATGATAGAGGTCTATAAATTAATGAATGGAGTGGAACGGATAAACGTGGATCAATTGTTTACGCTATCAGAATATAGAAAGACTAGGGGACATGTAATGAAGCTACAGGGTAAACTATTTAAGACAAATAAGAGAAAATATTTTTTCACTCAACGTGTAATCATACTCTGGAATCTGTTACCGGAGGATATAGTAAGGGCTGTTAGTATAGCTGGGTTTAAAAAAGGTTTGGACAAGTTCCTGGAGGAAAGGTCCATAAACCACTATTAAAAAGGGACCCAGGATATCAATGCTTGACCAGTACAAGCATTGTGGAACCTGTGTCTTTTGGGGATATTGCTAGGTACGTATGACCTAGATTGGCCACTGTTGGAAACAGGATACTGGGCTTGATGGACCTCGGTCTGACCCAGTATGGCATGTCTTATGTTCTTATCCACATGGTCACAGGCCCTCTCATGCTGCAGCAAGAAGGGTCTGGGAACATATCCATACAACCCTGATATGGTGAGTCACCAAAGATGCAGAATGCTGTGGGACAAGTAGCTGCAGGCAAGTACATAGTGAGCAGGCAGGGAAATAAGACAACCAGGGCAGGATGAAAAGATAGCAAAGATAGACAATTTCCTCTGTGAGATATATACTATGGGGTCTGTCATAGCCACAGTGGCCAGATGAGAGGCACTTACAGAGAGGCATGGAGCCACAAACACACAGACAACCTCATGCTCGATGCACCCAGAGAACCCTGCAAAGCTGCTGCCACTGGTATAGTAGAGGGCCTAAGGGGCAAACATCAAGGTATGGGCCCTGTAAACATATGGAGGTACAGCATGGGTAGGAGAGGGGATATGGTCAGAAGAAGGCCCATAGACCCACAGGATGGGTCACAAGGACAGAGAGGACAGTTTTGAGGACTGGGGAAGGAATGGGTGTGCAGATGTTGTAAATGGGGATAGCATGAGAAGGCAGCACATGGGAATGATGTGCATGCACCATAATCAGTATACATACACAGTCATAGACAACAAATGTATATGGAACAATAATGGACAGACATGATAAGCTACAATGGTCAAGTAGTCTCTACAGCCCCAAATGCATGCTTCTAGCTGTTTTGTGTCAATGCCTTCAAGAGAATGGCACACAGCAACACTTAATGCATGACATCTCTATCTAAAGCAAATCATCAAATCAAGTTGTAAAATTATGAAATCATAAACAATCCTCAATGTAACCCTATACCCTAAAAGGCAACTAATTATTCCCACTTTTTACTCCCAATCTAGACAACTTCATCAAGTGTCTAAATCCAAACTCATATTTCTACAATGACTATTGACCTCTTAAAATGTTTTACGTTAAATATACCTACACCACAATTTAATTTTTATAATGTGTATATGATTTTATAAATAAATAAGCTTTATCTTTATTATTTAATCTACCTTCAAGAATCTATATAGCACATTGCTCATTGCTCATTTACACATTGGGGGTTATTCTGTCCATTCTTGCTATTCGTGGGCCTCTCCGGCTTCTTCAGGGAAACTGTTACTTTGGCAAACAATGCATACAGTTCCCAGCAGCAAATCTCAAGACTGCTACAAGAAAGTTGGAGAGGTGAAACTGCTGAAGAAGCCGGAGAGGTGAAACTATGGTCTATGGTTGGATTGGAGGATTAGAGCATAATGATTGAAATGAAGTGATTGTGAAAGACATGCAACACAGGTCTGCAATAGTAATGGAGGGTTGAGATTGCAGTGGATTCAAGGAGAGGATTGGATTAGTATATAGCATACAAAATATAGTGAATGCGAGATGTAACACAGATACAATATGGAGTGGAAGTCTGCAACAGTAACATGGTTGATATTGATACTGAATTACAGTCAGTGATGAAATGCAGTTTGCTGAATTATACTACATGAGATAGTGAAATTAAAGGGTTTTCGTAGACATTTGAATTGGAACCACTACTCATCTAGTTCATGTGTTAACATTTTCCATGAGGAAGATTGGGTGATGACATCAGATGTTCCCCTAGAACCTTTGAATTGATGAACTGAAGAATATATTTTCACTTTCTAATGCTGATGTATAATATCACTTGTGATTTTGTAGTAGTTTTATTTATTTTATAGATAAAGTAATGGGTGTTCATATTTAGTTATGGTGACCTTCTGGGGGGCGTCTTGTTTAATATGCCCATGTTTATACTGTTTGAGACTTATGTATTTGGATGCAAGTATGAATGTGTGATGTGTGTGATGGTTTATGATAGTAAGTATGATTGAATAGTGAATGATAATTGTATTTATTATAGTTGTAATGTGTAAATGAAGAATGTGCTATATAGATTCTTGAAGGTATATTAAATAATAAAGATAAAGATTATTTATAAAATTATAGATAAAGATTATTTATTTATAAAATCATACACACATTATGAGAATTAAATTGTGGTGTAGGTATATTTTATGTAAAAAATTTTAAGAGGTCAATAGCCATTGTAGAAATATAACTATGGATTTAGACACTTGAAGTTCTCCAGATTGGGAGTAAAAAGTGGGAATAATTAGTTGCCTTTTAGGGTATAGGGTTATATTGAGGATTGTTTATGACATCTCTATTTCACATCAACTGCACAAGCAGGAGATGCACCACCTCCACTGCTGCCTGCAGACCAACAACAGCTGCCACCACAACCACCTGTAAATGGCCACCAGCAGCCACCATATGCAGAGGGCCAGCAGAAGCTATCACCAGCTACAATCCCTATGGCACTGTACACAGTACCACTATGGCTGGACTATAGCAGTAGCAACAGGAGCAGCAGCACCTCAGTGACAAGGGTGGTGTCCATATCATCATCAGAAGAGTCAGTTGAATTGGAAGGAGAACCCAATGATGATATGATCATCAGCCTTGGGGGGGGGGGGAGAAAGGCCTGGAGGGGTTGATACCAATCAACACACAGAGGGATGGCTGACCATGCAGCATATGGTGGGCCAGCATTGGAGGTCAATATTGGCAGTGCGGGTGGTGAGATGGACATGGTGGAAAAAGAGCAGAGAGGAGAGGATGGGCCATTTGGGGGATAAGGTGAAGGGTCAGGAAATGCCAGAGGAAGATTAATTGATTGATGACTCAGGGATGGATTTGGGGGGGGGGGGCAAATGGAAGAGGGAGAGATAGGGAAGGGAGAGGCTGGGTGATGGGAGGTATCACAAGGGAGGAGAGAGAGGGGGAGGCCAGGTTATCTAGAGAAGAGGTGAGAGAGAGGCAGGTACATAGGTTGATGAACGTATGTAGCTCATAGTTTGGAAACCAGTACAGCCTATTATCTGGCCAGACCTGGCTCATGATGGAAACAATCTATGACACAACATAGTTGTAGGTGCAACAAGTGTGACTTTATTTCTTCTAAAATGACTCCTAGTTCACCCACTTTATAAGAAATATTCACACTTGTTGGTTTCAGCAGACATTTCTGTGAGTGTGTGTGCTGTTTTTGGACTTACCAGACCTGGCTCATGGTCATGAGGTCCCCTGTCCTACTTTAGACATCGAAGTCCTGCAATGCCTCTTGGGCTTCACTGTGCTCACCAGACTGCTGTACTTCATGACTATGGATCTAGAGAGCCTGAGAGTGAAGATGTCTATTTAGCTGTAGTCATTCAGCAGCTTGAGACATGCATCAGCCCTTATGGCACTCCAGCTAGGAAGAAGGGAAGGCAGGAGTAGGATAAGGACTGTAATCCCACTATAATAATGGCTAAAATTTGGCCATTTGAAATAAATAAGATACAATTTGGAATATGTGTTGATGTAAAGTGGATTGTTCTCACACTGTAGTAGTCATGTGCCTTTGAGGTAAGGCACGTGTATAGCATTTTACTGATGTTCCAAAATGTGCATATGGCATACAAAACAACAACAAGGCCAGCTTGTAACCCTTTTCAATATCTCTGCAGGCTAGGCTCAAACTGGCAACTCTCATATCCAGAGGCTGATGTGCTGATGGAGGAGCCAACATATTCTCTGAGAGGCTGATATAAGCTAGCCATCTTCCCACCCTCTATTATGCTTACTGCTAAATTGTTACTATGATTTCTATATCCATAGATTTTCAATCAGCAGAATTCAGTAGACAATCCCTCATGGAATGTGTGACATGTGGTTTTATTGCAGCATGCTCAGGAAACTATCTCCAACTAGCTATCTGTTGCAATGCCCCTGTGTCAATCTAGCAGACAAACCAGATTGTGCTAAATGCTCCAGTATGTAATGTGCCTGTCAGACTCTTTGTGTGGCATAGAGACTGCTTTTCTATGCTGCCCCAGAAGCTGTTCCCCTTGACCACTGATCTGTATTGCATACTAGTTGGCATGTCTCTGCCATCACCAACCTTTTACCACTTCCCCTGCCAATTGAGTCCTGCCTTACCTCTCTTTCCTCACAAAAGCCTGCCAGAAGATATAACAACTGCCCTCAGCCCCCAGGTTAGGACATCCTTTTCCATGCCACATGGACACTGCTACAATCTACTGGATCATATAGGGGAAAGGGTATACAGTGTGAAGTGACATAGGTACACAGACACATGTCATTGAGGGGCACTGACATGAACATGCTTAAATGACTACAAGCTGTAAAGATGCCATCTGTGTTTCTGCAGCTCACTGCACCATATCCTCCTCCCCAACAGAGTTCCTGTGGAAAGAGTTGTCCAGGGTCATGCATGGCTGTGTGCAGCCAGAGTAGGGTGATTGCTGGCCAGAGATTTTAGATTTTAGAAAAGGTTCAGAGAAGAGCCACCAAAATGGTAAAGGGGATGGAAGGATACTCCTATGAAGAAAGGCTAAAAAGGTTAGGGCTCTTTAACCTGGAAAAGAGACAGCTGAGGGGAGATATGATAGAAGTCTATAAATTAATGAACGGAGAGGAACGGGTAAACGTAGATCGATTGTTTACCTTATCAGAATATAGAAAGACGAGGGGACATGCAATGAAGCTACAGGGTAAACTATTTAAGACTAATAAAAGAAAATATTTTTTCACTCAACGTGTAATCAAACTCTGGAATTTGTTACCGGAGGATGTAGTAAAGGCTGTTAGTGTAGCTGGGTTTAAAAAAGGTTTGGACAAGTTCCTGGAGGAAAGGTCCATAAACCATTATTAAGAAGGGATCCAGGATATCAATGCTTGAACCAATACAAGCATTGTGGAACCTGTGTCCCTTGGGGAAACTGCTAGGTACATATGACCTAGATTGGCCACTGTTGGAAACAGAATACTGGGCTTGATGGACCTTGGTCTGACCCAGTATGGCATATCTTATGTTCTTATGTTCTTATGAGAGGGTTCAGTATGTTCCTATTTTTCCACTGGTTATAACCACATTCATCCACTATGGTCCCACATCACATGCTCCCAGTGTTGGCAGCATTGGTGCTGAGGCTTCAACCACCTCATCTGATCAGAGTGATCGCAATATAACATGCATTACACATGCACACAGGTGGAGGTATGGAATTAGACAATAAAGGTTAGTGCACAGAGCTACCACAACATCGATAAATATACAGCTTGAAAGAAGCCATGTGGTCACAGCACCTGATTGCTCACATGAAGAGATAACTTCTCTGAGGGGGAGATACATCTCCTGGTGCAGGAACAACAAAGAGTGCTCCTGGGTCATGAGGATATGCACAATAGTGCATACCACAGACAGAGAGAGAGTCAGTAGCCAGACAACATCAAAATGATAAACTGATTTTACTAACAAAACCATGGCATAGAGGATATAGAGAAAAAATGGCAAGGGATCCAGAGAAACACCTGCACAAAGGCCAGAAAATATGGGCAACTTATCCAGCTGACAGAGCTTGAGTAATAAGTCTTCCTGACCATTGATGAGAACACTTTGAGGGGAGTGGGGAAACTGGACACATCCAGAGTGAATGCATGCATCATAACCCTTACTTCTCATACCTTGCATGCTTTACCATCTTGTGCTGGGACACACCCCCCACACACCTATAAACTATGTGGTGTTTACAGTACCTACTGACAACAGCCTACCGGGCACATGGTAGCTATCATCTGTGCATGATATGCTCACAGGGCTGCATGGGGTAGAGGTGGCCAGGGTCAGACACACCACACAATTGAGGGGAATATTATGTGATTCCACACCAACCCCCTTAGGAAACCAGTTTCACCCCATTCTATCCAACACACCTTCACTTTATACAAGGTGCTCCTATAACCTCACCACATCTGCATGCTACATATGCAGTGGGCAGATATCCAGGTCACAGCTCCTTGCAGCACCACCGGACTGCTCCACTCTCCTCACTGAGCCCCGATCGATGGCAGGGAAGAGAGCGGGAGACTGAAACCCCTCCCGCTCTCCAACTCATGGATAATCAGGGCCCAACACCTCCAGCTTTGAAAAAGAAGTGCCCACACCTGAGGGCCCTTTGGCGTGGCCCTTAGGCAGGGAACATAGGCAGGGAACTTTGAACTTTGTAACAGCGAACTACCAATGTTGCAAAGGAAGCACTCCCACCGTTGATAGCAAACACCAGGACGTACACCAGGACATACACCAGAATGACACCACCATCCACCCTCCATCGCATTCTCCTGTCTTCAGGCTTCTTCTTCAGAAATCTCGGATCAAGACAACATAACCTCTCATGAACACACCTCTGCTAAAGACAACATCATCGAGTTGACATTGGGAAAATAATCCGAACATTTTAAGGATACCTGAAAGCATTGAAGCCTCCAAGCTAAATTTTAACTAAGGCACAATGCCTCCATTCACTAATCTGTCTTTCTGCTGAAGCATAATTGATTCAGGTCTCTGACTAGATTCTAATCTAATTACAAATATTACATAACTGCTTTGTTGCTACTTCATTTGTTGCTACTTTGTTGCTACTTCATCATCCTAGACATTCCACGCACTGTTAAATTAATAACTACAACTACATTGTTGCCAAATCAATTACCTTTCAGTTACTGTGACCAATAATTATATCCATGTGCATTTGTTCTTCCTCTGATGTTAGTGTATCGAAATTAACTTTGATCTCCCCAAAATCAAAAATCCCCCACCTGTGTGACTACACAACGCAGATTACATTTATCAGGTAAAAACTTTTATCAGTGCTGCATACTTGCTAGAATCTACACTGGCACACCATTAGAATTCTCCACATCCAAAATTGAATACAGGACCATGTTTACCTACATATTTTTGATCATGCTATTAATCTACAGTCATATAACCTCCTATACCCAACAACCTGACACAAATTCTCCTTTTAGAATACCAATCATTTCAATCCGCAACAGATATGAACCCAATTATTTCTTTAGAAACAATCATCACATGTATAAACACAGATCCCACAGTAGACTTATACACATTCAACCATCTAACATAACCAGGCAATACAACTCTCAGTCACACCCTCCCCCATCAAAATTATGATGATCAACGCAAGATCTGTTAGAAACAAAATCCCTGTCATTACAGATCTTATCAAAGATGAACTCCCAGGTTACTTATGTGTAATAGAAACATGGCTATCCGAATCAGATAGCATTCTTCTAAACCAACTAAAAATTGACAACTACTGTATGATGTATTTAATTGTCACAGAAGTAAACAAAGAGGAGGGGGTGTCCTCATATTTAGCAAACAGAAACATAAATCCTTCACAAGCATATCCACTAACATTGATGACATAGATATTCTGAAAATAAAAAATAAAACTTCTCCATATGTCTTATATATAGACCTCCATTCCCTACCTATGACAATCTGACCTCAATTTTAGAAACAGCATGCTTGGTCCCGATAAAGAAACCTCTTATTATAATGGGTGACTTTAATTTACCCTCTCTCTCCACACAACATGCAAACTCATTCATCGGAGCAATGGCAGACTCAAATCATAAATTCTCCCACCCCCATAAAAGGCAACACTCTAGACCAGACCTTGCATTCATACCTCTGATAACATTAGCCCTCCCATCGGCTCCCCAATCCCAACAGGTCCCTTGGACAGACCATTTCGTTATCAGCCTCAAAATATTCACTACTCATCCCTTTCCATTGCAAAATGTAAAACCACCTATCAAAATGTTCAGACGCTTCAGCAAGGAAGAATTCCTTGATGAAATTCTCCCGAAGCTACATTCCATGCAATCAGACTTAAAATGCTCTATTAACAATTGGAATGCCACTATTCAAAATGCTTCTACCACACTACATATGCAATCAAAACACCCACGAAGATCATCAGAAAGATGGTTCACACAAGCTCTTGCTAATTCAAAGAAGCAACTACGAAAATGTGAATACAAATGGAGAAAAAACAAAACACCAGAAAACAAGAACATTTAAATGTCAACTCTGAATTCCTACAAGGAAGCAATTAAGGCAAAAAAAGACTATCACACCAAAAAGCTGAACAACTCCCTTAACCGTCCTCGCAAACTCTTTAATATTGTTAAATCTTTAACTAATGTTACACAAAACCATAACAACACTTAGAATATAAATGTTGAAACCCTTGCTAACCATTTTCAAGATAAATTAAAAAAACAAAAACATAAACATTCCATATTTGCATGAACACCACCCTACAAATATCAACACATGGCATTCATTTCACATGATAGACTTAAAACAGTTACTAAATACCATCACCATAATTAACACCACAACCTCCCTGCTTGATCCTTTTCCTGTATCATGGATTAAGGCTACTAAATCGGAGCTAGCACCCCACTTACTTCAGTCAATCTATCCCTCCAACGAAGCCTCATCTCAAACATTCCATGATCCAGCCAATACTAAAGAACAAATCCCTAGACAATCTTGAGCCCGAGTCTTACAGGCCATACCAGTATACCTTTTCTAGCCATACTAATTGAGAAAACTGTTCAAACACAGCTCCAGAACTTCATTGATCTTAATGCTCCCCGCGATAAACAGCAATTTGGATACCGCCCATATCATGGTGTTGAATCCCTCCTTCTTGTTCTTTTTGACACCCTTATATGTGGGGTAGATGACATAAAACAATCTTTTGTACTTATCTTTCTTGATATAACATTGGCTTTTGATAATTTCAACCACAACACATTATTGACTAGGCTATCACAAATGGGTATAATAGGAACAGCATTCAAATGGTTCCAATCTTTCATCACTGATCGTGCCCAACAAGTGCAGCTAGGATATGATACTTCTAACATTTTCAAACAGGAAGAAGGAATACCTCAGGGCTCGGCCCTATCAGCCCTATTATTCAACCTACAGTATATATACAACCTATTTGTAAGATATTCAGGAAATTCAAGGTAAATTATCATATATATATATGTGGATGATATTATGTTATATCTCCCCATTGACAGCCTAAACTCATTCCAACACACAATTGATTCCTGTATCCTGGAAGTGCAAGACTGGTTAACTTCAAATAACCTATCTATCAATTTCAAAAAAACTGAGGTTCTAAACATATCAAGAAATTCAAATTTCACCCCCACCCCCACAAAACATTACTATAAATAACACTACTCTCCCTGTCAAAAAAGAAGTAAGGTATCTTGGGGTCTTACTA
Source organism: Ichthyophis bannanicus (assembly GCA_033557465.1). Taxonomy (NCBI): domain Eukaryota; kingdom Metazoa; phylum Chordata; class Amphibia; order Gymnophiona; family Ichthyophiidae; genus Ichthyophis; species Ichthyophis bannanicus. The sequence continues at coordinate 529,357,440 of CM066035.1, forward strand.
GATCAATCCATATCCTTATCTTTCCACATAAATCAAATAATTAAAACAATATGCTTCAAAATGAGAACACTATAACACCTTAGACCTCTTCTTGACATGCATGATTTTAGATCACTGGTCCATTCTCTAATCACCCCCCACTTTGATTTTTGCAATAGCCTCCTTTATGGTATCCCCCCAAAAAACATTTGTATCAACTACAACTTGCACAAAATATAACTGCTAGAATCATCTACAAAGCACGCCTATCAGAGCATATAACATCTTTACTATATGACCTCCACTGGTTACCAATAATTAGCAGAGTAAAATATAAAATGATCATGACAACCTTCAAACTTGCAAATAACCTTGCTCCATCATACCTCTCAACTCTAATTACTCATGACAAAAATATAAGATCTAGAAGAGAACATTTACAAAACACACTTGTAATTTCTCCCTCATTTAGAAAGACCAAACAATCTACAAGCAACTGTGCCCTTTCCCTTGCAGCGCCTTCACTATGGAATGTCCTCCCAGCCTCCCTACATGCCATAAAAGACCTGAACACATTCAGAAAGTCGTTAAAAACCTTCCTCTTCATTCAGCACTATGGAGACAATACAAGAGACACTACTTCCCCCTTTGAACCATCACAAATTCAACCCTCCTCATAACATCCATCCAATGTTTTATGAAGTAGAAGTACCTCATCCAATGTAAATAGTTCATGTTCACAGTTGTATGTATATAGTTAAGATATTTGTTGAATATACTGACTGCTAAAACCTTGATCTATGTAATATTGTTGTTCAATTGTAAACCACCCTTGATCTCAGGAAGGGGTGGTATAAAAGAAACACCAAATAAAATAAAAATAAATAAAATATGCAGTGGGGCACCAAGTGGGAGAGGTCACTGAGAGACATCGATTCCACATGCAGGCCCCAGTGCTATTGTGTTGCATGAGCTAATTCCTACCATTCTTCACCATTTCAAGGCTTGTCACCCAGCAAGGCAACAAATTATGTTTCTGTAATTACTGACACTATGGGGTATGTTTACTAAACTGCGTTAGTTCGATTCGCGTTAGGAGCCGCGGTAGAGACAGAAATCCCAAATAAAGACATGGGCGGTACATCGTTACCGAGAGCGCGCTGAGAACGCGCGTTACAAGGCGCCATAAATGAACGAGCGCTACAGGGCACGTTACCGTGTGTTAATCTTAAGAAGGCGCGCAGGCATACAAGCACAGCAACAGAGCTGTAGCACAATGGTTACAACACTGACTGATGGTACAGAGGTCATGGATTCGATTCCCCAGTGGGCCTAATGTATAAGGCTGGCTGAGGCAGCACCCTTTACATTTAAGTAGTGATTGTTGAGGCATTTGACGTGTATTTTAATTAGTGCTGCCAGCAAACACACCCTCACGGTGGCATAACCTAAGGTGCCGCATAAGGCACCCCATAACGCACTCCATAGAGCACATTATAAAGTGTACTGTCCGCCAAGGCACCCTATAATGTCCCCTATAGGACACCTTATAAGGCTGTGAACAAAGCCCTGGCTGGCTGCAGAAGGACTGCACATGACCACACAAACTGTCTGCTGTGGTTACCAGGATAGGGTTAACCCACCCCTACCCATGATGCACTGCACATGCAAATCAGCAGTCGAGAGATGGGCACAAGATTGGGTATGCACCCCCACAGCACCTCGGCCTGGTAGGGGGAACAGACCGTGTGTGGCACTGCCACAGAGTAGCCACAGACAGTCACATTGTGCGGGTACTGTGCCCACCCTGAGGTTGCGGTGGGGCGCCCAGCACCAGGTCCACAGCACCTTTCATGGCTGGAATACACCATACTGCAGGTCCCCAGCGGTGTGTGATAGGTAGTTCCATTAGACACACCTAGGATACATCTGTGTCCTGCTGTATGCCTCGGTCATGTCTAGTCCATATGGGTGATGATGCACCCAGAATAGTGCATATCCTGTGTTGGTACCATGGTTACCTGCTGTAGGTGAAGGGAGGAGGGAGGGAGGAAGGGAGGAGGGAGGAAGGGAGGGAGGGAGGGAGGAGGGAGGGAGGGAGGAAGGGAGGAGGGAGGGAGGGAGGGAGGAGGGAGGAAGGAGGAAGGGAGGAGGGAGGGAGGGAGGGGTGTATGGACCCATAGGCAGATCATGTACCACCACACAACCCACCCTCTGGGGCTCAGGGTGGGAAACAGGATCACCCACCAATAGATCCACAGTCTACCTCCCTGCAAGGGTAGCAGTAGAGGGGACCATCAACCCCAGTCCTGCTGGGGAACAGACAGAGCAGTACACATCTATAACACAATAGCAGACAGACAGCAGGCCTGGAAATGCTCAGCTGCCTCCCACCATTATCTGACATTCTCCAGCAGCAAGCCTCCAGCCGCTGCACCCTGCAAGGTGTTCCAGCAAGACACATACTAGCTGCAGACAGTCTGCCAGCTAGTCCATAGTCCTGGAGGAGATGCATGTACCCAGAATGGGGATGCCAGCATACACACCAAGCAGATAAGTCAGTGATTGGGCCCCAAAAGAAAACCCATAAATATCACATGAGAGAAATGCTATATAGCACTATTTATTTATTTATTTATTTATTTAACTGTATTTATATCCCGCTTTTCACCGGGTCAAAGCGGTGGGACATATAACCGGGGGGGGGGGGGGGCCATCACCGGGGGCTCAACATTGATGATTTTCGGGATGAACATAGAGACTGACAAGATAGCATAGTTACTGGTTTGGAGTTCTCGGAGAGAAATAGGGGGGGTTCCTATTCAGAGATGTTCTCGGAATAGGATGGTTTTTAGCTGCTTTTTGAATGATGGGAGATCACCGTTGTTCCTGATGTGGTTTGGTAGAGAGTTCCAGAGGGATGGGGCATAGAGTTCAAAGGCTCTGTTGCAGGTCCGTTGAGTTGCTTTGGTTCTTTTGTGGGGGATGGCAACGGAGCTGTTGGAGGATTGTCTGGTTGTTCTGCTGTGGGTTGGGCGAGGCAGTAGGGTGCAGAGTGGGGTGCCTTGTGTTTGGTGGATGGTTTAGTGGGTGAGTAGAAGGGTTTTGTACTTGATTCTTGCTTCGATGGGGAGAATATGAAGGTCTCTCAGAATTGGGGTGATGTGGTCTCGTTTCTTTGCATTGTGAATTATTCTCGCCGTGGTGTTTAGGGCAGTTCAGAGGGGATTGGTCTGTGTGGCAGGTAGGCCATGGTAGATTATGTTGCAGTAGTCCAGATGAGGGAGTGTTAGAGCTTGCATTACTGTCCTGAAGTCTTGTGGTTCGAGGAGGGGTTGGAGGCGTTGTACCGTTTTTGCCTTGTGGAATACAGTTCTTGTGGTCTTGTTGATTTGCTGCTTAAGGGTTAGGGCTTGGTCAATGATAATGCCGAGATATCTTATGTGTGGTTGTACTTGAATTTGCGTGGTTCCCATGGTGAGGTGAGTGGGTGGTTTGAAGTCTGGGTCTTTTGTCACTATAAGGGCTTCGGTCTTCACTATGGGGGAACCTAGCCATGCCATGGTCACTGCTCAGTCAGGGTGAGAGTGACCTCCCAGCAGGACATGCTATGGCCACCCTGTCCATGCAGGTGGTGGCCAGGCACTACAATGTCCAAGCCATTGCCCTATGCCGTGTGCAGATGCATCCAGGCCAGGCCACCCTATCCAGGCTGTTCCCACAGTACCTTGCTCCTCATTATGCACATTGGCAGGCCAATACTGGCAACAGTGCTAGCAGTGTGGGCTGTGGAGGGTGTTGGCAGCCACCACACACTGGATAGACAGACACACACTCCCCACACCTATGCCAGCATTGTGCAACTATAGAGGTGTTGGGCAGCCCAGGCCACTACACCAGTCCTGGGCACAGTGCAGGCATGGCTATGGTACGCAATACTGTAGGAGTCACTCCCCAGGTTGGTGAACACTGTCAGACACAATACCTGTAGCACATTCCACAGACATCAGAAAGGTTGCTATGATGCAGCTCACTCAGGTAATTGTACCTAACCTAGGAATTGCTATCTGCCAGTAATCATAGCAACCTTTTGATAGATGTGTACCATATTCCCAGGTTTAGGGTGCCATTACTAAGGTATGCAAGTGCTAGTATTGGGAGATGCACGCAGAGCCCAAAGTCCTGCCTCTCCAGGAGGCTTTGGATAATGGGGCCTGTGGGAACAGGTGTGTCTGCCCCTGTTGGCTGCTGCTTTACGGCAGAGGTTCCCAACTCCAGTCCTGCGGTGCCAAACACTGTTCGGGTTTTCATGCTGTCCCTCATGAATATGCATGAGATACATCTGCATACCATGGGGGTGGCACATAGAAATTCAGCACAGGCATCTTTATCAGAGGCAGCATGGAACCGGAATGGTGTTTGGCCCTCCAGGACTGCATTTGGGTGACTCTGCTCTAGGTAATGTGCATGTTTATGGTGTCTGTGCTCTGTAGGGGAAAATGTAGGTGTCTTGGGCATGTTTACGTCATTTGCAATAAAGGTGCTGTCTGTATTAACACGTTGTAGTAGTGGGTAAAATATGGGGACTGGGTTGGCAGGAACCACAGCTGGGACTTGAACCTGTGACCTTCTGCTTCTGACTACACTGGTTTTGTGCACTGCACCACCTTGTTGTCACAGAGTCAGTACATTCCTTGGTGATACCATGACTGTTCGTCAGACAGGGCCAGTCTGTTGCAGTACACGGCACACACCTACACAGGGCTAGGCCACGGTCTGCTCTGGGCAGCAGCCACTGCCCCCTCCACCACCAGTATCCCTCAGCCACCATGCTGACATGCCCTTCTGCTGGTGGTGCTGGTGGTGCGCAGTCTCAGGCCATCCAGTGTGCAGGTAGGCGGCTGCCTATGGTGCGGGTTCTGGGGTAGGGATGCCTGCATAGACGTCCACGCTCCCCCCAGCTCCGCCTGCCAATGTTCCGTGCCCTTGGGGGTAGCTGTTGGGTACTCTTCCCTGTGACACTGTGGGAAATACACTCGTGCCCATGTTGGGCCTTCAGAGGTTGCTGTCTGGCTGCTCTGCTGTATCAGCATTCGTATGGGCCACCTAGATGTGCCGCCTGCGGCCCTCTGTATCCCCTTCTCCGGCATCTGTCCAGTTGCCATTCCGACATGCCCGCCCTGATGTTGCGGGACATGTGCACGCCATAGGAACCCTGTCCGATGGTGGTGAAAACCCTGAGCAGTGCTATTTCACTGTGGGCTCATTCACCTTGTATGGGGATGGAGTATAGACCCTTCCACGATTTATATCTTTTCTATGGAGCTTACTCGGGGGGGGGGGGGGGGGGTTGATGTTTCTCATTGCTACCACTATTGGCCAGCTTGGTTATGGATTTTTTCCAGTTTGTTGGGGTCATTTTCAGTGTTTATGTGCCCTTTTGTTCTGTGCACATGTATCACACTTATCACTTTGTTTTGGTTTCCCTGCCTGGGCTGTACATTGCTGACACTGAAATGGTTTCTCTCCCCTGTAATGTGCATTTAACGGCAGGTTTTCAATCGCGTTTGAATTCAGCTCTTCAGATCAGCGCATTAGTGTGAAGGGAGCCTCTCCCCGCCCACTCTCCGCCCACTGGCCCCTTCTCTCCGCCCTCTCTCCACCTTCTGCGGTGTTTTACCACGCCGCGGGGCTTTACGATCGTTAATGTTGGTTAACGCGTGTTATGTAAAGTTAACGATCGTAAGCGCATCATAACGCGCGTTATGATGCGTTTACGATCATTAACGTTACATAACGCGCATTATGTACCGTTACCGCAGTTTAATAAACATACCCCTATATATCACATGCTCTGCAGGGCATGTTCTGATCACTTATAGCTCCATGTGTGTGTATAGCATTGGAAGGAATGGCATAATGGGCACAGGTATGTGGTTGCAGAACCTTATCTTATCCCCCCTATGCTGATAGTTGCTGTGGCCACGGCTGATACAACAATGCCATGTCTGCCCCTGTGGGCACCTGCCAATGTCACACACAATTATAAAACCCATCAGATGGTGTGTATGTATATGATACATGCATGCAACAGTGACAGTACAAATAGAGTGGTTAGACATCAACTAAATTGTGAGTGATAGCACTGGTTTGTACACATACAAATGCTGAGGGATCCACAGATGCACTGGAGGGCAACAGTGCAGTCCCCAGCCATACCTCTATACCCCAGGACCCTTCTCCTCAGAAACTAGTGGAGGAGGATATATCCAACATGGAGCAGCCTGAGATTGAGCTTCCTCCCAGATGTCTCCTTTTGTGGCTGCTGCTCTAGATGGTGAAGCAGAGGATGAGAGCCATGAGCGACACAGCTCTCACCAGCAATCATGCCATTTCCTCTGTTATGCTGAACAGCTGCTGCAGTAAAACAATCTCTACAAGGCTCAATGAACTGAGAAGCTGAAGTTAATGAAGATGTCCCTTGCTCTGCCAGAAAATCAGCTGGAGGTGACATGGCAGCTTGAAAATTTTATCTGCTGTCTGAATAATGCGCTGCATGAAGATTTAATAGAGCTGAGGAGGGCCTCCCTCCCCAGTGTTGTGGTCTCTACAACTTTACCATCAGCAGGACCATCAGGAGGTTATGGCAGAGGCTAAGATGCAGAGGGGAAGGGTCAAGGAAGGGGATGGGGATGGGGACATGGTAGGCATTAGGGCCATTTCCTCACGGTCATCACTTGGGCATGTGAGGGAGAGGAGCATGAAGGTAGGGTGTATACAACTGTGTGGGGGTGTAGGGGTCTGTGAGGGGTGGGGAGAATGTGTTGGGGCTTGTGATGGGAGGAAAGGTTTAGGGGTAGCTGTGTGAGTATGTGTGTGTGTGTGTGAGGGGAAGGTTGATATGGAGGGGAGGGGATGTACTGGGTGATGGAGGAAGGAGGCCTGGGGTTTGTTTTGCATATTATTATTCATTTGCATTCGCATAACAATAATCACTCACCTTCACATGAAGTGTCTGTGTATGAGGTCATTTCTTGTCACCAATCCATGTTGATAAGGTTGTCCTGTCTCTCCATACTTTAGTCCCTCTATATCAGCATTACGCTCTTCTTCTATAATATCCTGTTGTTCTGACAATGGTTTTCTGCACCATAGTGCAAAGTTGTGGAGCATAAAGCAGACCATAAAGATCTGACATACCCTGGTAATTCTCCCCCTCCACATCTGTTGAGGCACTTGAAGCAGCTCTTGAGCTGCCAAAAGGTTCATGCTTTGATTTCCAATGTGCACCTAAGGGCCCTGTTGTAGTGCTCCTTTGCCTGTGTATGCAGTGTCACAATGAGGGTCAGGAGGCAGGTTCTCAATGTGTAGTCTCTGTCTCCTACATAGAAAGGAGACAAAGGAACACATGTCAGGGTTGCAGCCTAGCAGCTTCATGCTTTTGGTGCACAGTGCAGACTTGGCCTCTCTTTGCCAGATGCTGCTTCTCCCAGGCATCAGAGTGGATGCCTGGGGAATGTGTCTGTTGTGGGGGTGGGGGGGGGGGCAAGAAAAGGTGGATGTAACACAGCTTATCTAGTAGTAATTCACTGGTTATTTTGTTGCTCTCAAATTGTTCATAAATTCCAGAGTGTATGAGGATATAAGCATCATGGCAGCAACCTGGGAATTTGGGAAGCACATCTGTAATCTCACCCATGACCGACATTTCTTTCTATTCCAGTAGGCGGGCTTCCTCCCTCATGGAGGACTGAGGGCCACATGCGTGCAGTCAGTCAACCTCAACACTGATGAGAATCCAGCCATATCATGAACTTGTAACATGGTTTGTTGCCTTTGCTTCACTATCTGTGGGAAGGCTATATAGTTAGCAGTGTGGTTTAGGAATGCCATCAGAAACTGGGAAGACATTGTGATACAACTGACTGGCTGAGACTTGCTGTGGCAGCCAAGACTGACTGGAAACTGCCAGTGGCTAGGAAGGTGAGGATCATGGTGATCTTGAGGTGGACAAGAGTGGCTCTAGCTCCTGGCAGAGATGGTGGATAGCAGAATTTGGTGAGGCACTGCTCATCTGTGAGACCTATAGACCCTGCATCCTTGCAGCCCTCCTGCTCTCCTGTTGGCCCTCATGCAGCCTTGCCAGCACAATGTGTTCATTTCCTCCATGGCTGCTATCTCCACCATCAGTAGCCATTATAACCCACCATCAGCACCCTGGGACTCCCACCCTATGACACCCACCACCAGCACCGATACCAAAACACAGATACCTCCTCACCCTCAAACTCCCACTCACTTCCCCAGACACTCACACGTCCACACAGGGCCAGCCTCAGCATTGTTTCAAAGTGTTGGCACCCGGGGGCGGAGCCTGATGTCCAGCGGGTAGGACGCTTTGCGTTGAAGCTCCTGAGAGGCCTACTCAGAATCCTGACTTAATACCTATATAAATTTACTATTTCGCTCCGAGCTGACCGGGGCACCTCGGGGGGGATGGCGGCCCATAAACCAGCGCGCTTGGACTTCGGGTCTCCTTCTTCTTCTCACGGAATACGCTCCAATACAGATGTGTCCTCCCCAAAGAAGATGGTTCAATTTCGTGAAAAACCCTCAATGCACCTGGAGATTTTGGAGGAAATAACGCGGCGTGAAGGAATTGGTGCAGTCCAATGGAGAAGCGCTTCGAGCATGCGAGAAGACTTTGGAGTGCTCCAGGACCGACTTGAAGGTCTTTCATTACGGCAGGACACAATATGGCGGGGGTCCTCGACTCGCACGAGGTGCGCTTTGGGCAAACTGGACAAGGCTGAGCGCCAGATACAGAATCTTCAAAAGGAGTTGGAAGATAGCAATAACGAGCCCGTCGCAAACAATGTGAGGCTCCTCGGAATGCCGGAGGGGTGGAAGCAGGAGATATAAGAGAATTCTTGCTCAAAACTCTTCCCTCCTGCTGAAGATCACTTTTCACAGAGAACTGGAAATCGATCGAGCACACCGTGTTCCTGCCCGCATGGCGCTCAACCGCACGACCCCCCGGCCTATTATCTTCAGCTTGCTACGATATCAACAAGTGGAACAATTTTACATGCTGCCCGAGCGAATCATCATTTGGAATTTGAAGGTCGTAAGGTATCCTTCTTTCCTGATTTGGCAAAGCCTACCGTTGACCGTCGGAAGAAACTCCTTGCTCTTCGCCCTCGACTTCAACAGCTACAGGCTCGCTTTGGCCTGTTGTATCCAGCGAAGCTCCGAGTGACTCTCCACAAACCAGACCAGGACGTTCGAGGATCCTGATCTACTATCAACATTTTTGGACTCCAAAGAAGCAGAGCAGATGCGCTAATCCCAAATCTTGGACTCTTATCTGCCGGCTCTGTCCGCCATTTTGAAGGGCCGATGCGCGGTCATAGCCCAGCACAGAAATAGCCTGGACTTTCTTTCTTTCTCTGTATGACTTTTGTCTTTGGTCTCCTATCCCTTCATGATGTGTGCCTCGGGCGGATCGGAGCACGCACAGTCCTACAGGTTATATGTTTTTTCAATTTCGGCCTTCTCTGGGGTTTCTCCCCGCAGACACATGGTCGCCAGTAATTTTGGGGTTTTGCTTCTCCTCTACCGTACTGCGGTTTTCTTTGTTAATGTGGGGGCGCTTCATTGTATTATATTAGCTTATTTTTTCCTATGTCAAGTGTACAGCTAGATACAGTCAGTTTGAGGGACACAGTGAAATTATGTGTGCTATCATGCTCAGAATTTTAACTTTTCTGAATGGCCTTATGTAAAATCTTATATTCATCGTCAAAAGCATTACTGGTCCACTCAAAGGAAAGAAAATCCTTAGCTATCTTAGCCACGAGCATGTTGATTTGGTGTTTCTTCAGGAAACGCCTTACACTCTGCTGAAACACTGAAACTCAATGCTAGGCTCACATGGTAGCTGCTATTCTCCCACCGTTTCCAAATGGTACGGGATAGCCATTCTGGTTAAGAAGTCTTTGCACGCTACTGTACCTGATCTTAGCGCTGACATGGAGGGTAGATGGGCCCGTGTACACCTTGAGGTTGGAGATAGTGAATTCACGTGTATTTGCACTATGCCCGACTGGGACAACCCTGCTTACTATGCAAAGTTTTGCGCAGTTGGCCTCGGCCTCCGCCAATGCTCCATTACTACTTGGTGGCGATTTTACTCAAGTGTTCCCTCAATCTTTCTTCTCAAACAAGGTGCTCGTTGGTTGGAAGCTCCAGTACCGAGCAGACCTGTGTGGCTAGATATAGTAGCGGGCCTTTGCTCACCGGATTCCTCTTACCTTACTCCCTGGTATGACTCTCCCATTAGAACTCCCACTACCCACCAATGCTTTTCGACACTTTAGGTGCCTTTAATACTCTTATGCAACCTTTCGACTCCCGACTCTGGTCAGTGCAAACTTCAGCATTGCATTCGGAGCACTAGAGTACTTCCGCCATCGGCACTCTCTGCATAAGGTTTATTGGAGACTTCCGATCTCTCGGTAGTTCACCGGGTTGTAGCATCCAATTTTACTAAACCTTATGTAATGCTATCACTAGAGATACCTCTATAGCGCAGAAAGTATGGGAGAGCGAATTGCATGTGACTTTAACCTTGGAGCAATGGAGCCTTATCTGGAGCAGAGGGACACGGGTTCCCGACCCGCCTCACTCACTCAGACCCTCTTCTTTCTAGCCCACCGGTGTTTTACACTCCTCACAGATTAGACAAATGGAACACTACTCAGGGTAATGGTTGCTGGACACGTTCCTGTGGCCATTGGTCTATTACTTCATGTTATGCATGACATCCCGCACTACAGTATAATGGCGTCGGGTTCTGGGGTCGTATTTAGTCTATATTGCACTCTCAGGAGTCCCTTTCTCGGAGGATAGTGGGGACTTCGCACAGTGCGGGGATCCCCTCTCTCCCAAAAAAATGGCTTATCTCCTTTTGAACTTTATGCTGGCATGGCTAGTTCCCTAATTAAGTAATACTGGGAAATTAGTTCCCATCTGAGCCTCAATGAATGGTGGAATCATGCCTGTCTCTACAGTAAATATGAACAACTACCTCGTCTGCGCGCTCCTCCGTTCAGACTCCTTCTCATTGGTCTCAATGGAAGATGCTCAATGAATATGTACATTTTGCTAAATGCTCTCATCTGACTGTCTAACTTTGTATATATCTCTGTCTCATGATCATGCTGTATTGTGGATACTTTTTTTTTTGATCGGTTTGATGTAGAATCACTGTAATGGAAGCGCTCACATGCTGATATAAACGGGTAGAGAAGAAGCACCGGGGTGGGGGGTAATGGGTTTACTTTTCCTTATTGTATACTTGTTTTGTCTCTTTTGGTGTGTTGTTTCTTTTGTTTGTTGCAAAATGAAAATAAAAGTTTTAAAAAAAAAACAAAGTGTTGGCACCCTAGGCAGACCTTAAACCTTACGCAACCTGGCAGTCAGAATTGTTTAAGTTTGAATGCTCTGCTCTTTGCCATCCCCCAGAAGCTGCCACCCTAGGCGACTATCTTGTTTGTCTGATGGCTGGGCCGGCCTTGCAACCATACATAGACATACCATGCACACAGGCAAAACAAACAGCAGTGAGTCACACAGAAACAAACAAGCTGGGACTTATACCACAACACACAGGATACTTGTGCACAGAGACCATAGATACAGTAAGGGACAGGGTAGGGTACACAGGATGTGTGGGATTTGGAAGGCTGGGAAGGGGTTGGATTGCAGACAAACACAGGATAGGACAGAGGTACAGAGAGATACTCACATGACATCTATGTGCACACAGATTTATTTATTTTTTATGCCACTTTATCATTTCAATCAAAGTAGTTTACATTGTAACTTAAACTTGGTACTGTACATTAAATAGGGACAATGATAACTTCGATTTTTTCTGAGACAACAGAGGGTTAGGTGACCTGCCCAAGGCCACAAGGAGTGTTGGTGGGAAATGAACGCTGGCCACTTGGTTCCCAAGCCAGTGCTCTATTAGGCTACTTCTACTCTTCAGATAACAGCCACGCCAGTGATTCATAAACCATTCTCCTCAAATAACCAAAAATACAGCTGTTCCAAAAAGACAGCAAAGTTCCATGCTTATTCCTACTTTATGACAGGTACAGCATGGCAACTTAGGGCTACCTGTATCCTGTTTGTGTATGTAGTATAAGCATGTGAGCGAAGGACAGTGACCGAAGGATTCACAACCAATTGGGATACACAAAAGTCTTTATTAGTGCAGTTACAAGCAGTATTTCAAATGCACAAAACAAAAGCTAGTGCTCCATATTCATTTCCTACACTTGTCAGTTGTTTTCAGCTGCAAGGCAATATACATATAAAAAACAGAAAACAGTTGTTTTTTCAGCAGGGCACTGTTCCTACCTTCTCACAGATAAGCTCCATATGTCCATCGCCTCACTGGTTCAGAGCTTGGATGTACAGTATGTCATAAAACCCTGGACTTCTCTCCCTGTATTGCCTCACTGGTTCTGAACTTGGCTGGGGAATGGGGAGTTTCTTATACATTCCATCACAGTGAAATATATCCTGAACATGCAGGCAGAGATGCCACCCACTGTCCCATCCCGAAACACCCTCAGAATGCCCCAACCTAAGACATATGCATATGGATGAGCCCACATCAAAAACTTGAGGCATATGTTTTTCTAAAATCACAATTTAAACATGTACATGCCTTGCATGGTTTTCCAGTGCCACTGGCACATTTAAATCCTGATTAGGCTTTCTAAAATGACCCCCATATTGGTTTCCTGGAAAGGTTACACAGGTACACTACCAAAAAACTGCCTCCAGTTTTGCAACTGATTCCTATAGATTTTGGGGTGCTGAATCCAGGAAAAATAGCCAAAATGTTCCATCACGTCACGTTTTCTTGCAAAATTAGATTTCTTACCCATATAAGGAATGTTCACATAATTTCTTTTTAGCCGACTGCAGTTTATTTTCTTGGCCCAAAATAGAGATTGTAATGGTTAACTAACTAGAAACACTCCCTCATGATATTTTAGAGTGTTTTGTATTCATTTTATACATTAACAGGACAATTGGAAGGCGGGGGGCTAAATCCAGTACTCGCGCTGGCGCATGTTCTTTCCTGTTCGCCTCGCCTCGTTCGCTCGCTCAAACACGGTGGTTGCGACATGAACGTTCCTGTCAAATTTCAGTTTCTTGCAAGTTCATTATTACCTTTTGTTTGCTCAGTCGTAATCCAGCTTTATTCCGAAGTGGTTCACTACAGTTGTAAGTTGTAGTTTGCAGTGCTGTGTATTTGTGATGGCTCACAGAGCCAGAGGTTGCGTCAACTCTCCGGACAGTTTTTGTTTTATTTGTGGGGAATATACCGTGAAAAAGCGGCAGAGGAACATTTCTGCATTTATTAAAAAAGTATATTTCGCCTATTTCGGTTTGAAGTTAGGCGATCAAGACAAACCGTGGGCTCCTCACAAAGTGTGCAAGACATGTGAGGAAGATCTACGCTTATGGATGAAAGGTAAAAAACAAGCATTTTGTTTCGGAATACCTATGATGTGGCGTGAACAAAGAGACCACAGCAGTGACTGCTATTTTTGCTCTTGCATTGTGAAGGGATACAACTTAAAAAATAAGAACGTAATAAGTTACCCCAACCTTCCCTCAGCAATTAGGCCTATGCCTCATAGCAACGAAGTACCTGTGCCTGAACCACCAAAATCTTTGGATCATATTTGTGTGGACGGTTCTGATCATGATGAGACTCATCAGATGGCTTTTCCCGATGAGTCCAGTACTTCCGAGTTTGAAACTGAACCAGATCCGAAACCTGAACTTTTCTCTCAAGCTGAATTGAATGATTTAGTCCGGGATTTAGGACTCCCAAAAGATGCTGCCCAACTGCTAGGTTCTCGGCTTAAACAGAAAAATCTATTGTCACCAGGAACAACTTTTTATTGGTACCGCAACCGCGAGACACAATTTTTGAAGTATTTCAGCAAAGAGGAAGATTTGGTATTTTGCAACGATATATACGGAGTGATGGAAAAGTTTAAACTCAAGTATGATCCTGCTGAATGGCGGCTGTTCATTGATTCGTCAAAAGACAGCGTAAAAGGTGTTCTTCTTCATAATGGCAACACATTCGCTTCAGTTCCTATTGCTCACTCTGTTATTCTCCAAGAAAAATATGAGAATTTGGCCCTGATTCTTCAGAAGATTCGTTATGATGAGCATAAGTGGATGATTTGTGGAGATTTTAAAATTCTATCCATGCTATTAGGGCAGCAATCCGGTTTCACCAAATATCCCTGCTTCCTTTGCTTGTGGGATAGCCGGGCCCGTGACCTACACTGGGGGAAAAAAGACTGGCCAATTCGGGAGTATTTGAGACCCGGTGAGAAAAATGTTCTTCATGAGAGCTTGGTACCTCGTGATAAAATTCTATTACCACCTCTCCACATTAAGTTGGGTCTCATTAAGCAATTCATCAAGTCCCTTCCAAAAGATGGTGAGTGCTTTCGGTACCTTTGCTCAAAGTTCCCCGACTTTCTGAAGCAAAGCTAAAGGAAGGAGTGTTTGTTGGCCCTGATATAAGGAAACTCATTTCAGATGGAGCATTCGCTGAAACGATGTCTGAGAAGGAAAAAGAAGCCTGGGATTCCTTCAAGGATGTTGTTCTCAAATTCTTGGGGAACAGGCGGGATGAGAACTATAAGGATATTGTTGCCAGGATGCTCAATGCCTTCAAAGAACAAGGCTGTAACATGAGCCTGAAAGTCCATTTCTTGCACTCCCATGTGAACTACTTTCCCGAAAACCTGGGGGCGTACAGTGAAGAACAAGGTGAAAGGTTTCACCAGGACATCAAGGACGCAGAGAGAAGGTACCAAGGAAGATGGAACACCACTATGATGGCTGATTTCTGCTGGTTGCTGCTGCGGGAAACCGCAGATGAAAAATACGCCAAGCAGCGCACCAAGAGAAGCATTCGGGGGAAGAAGAAACGGGCCCACCAGGAGATTGATTGACCCAAGAATGACTTTAAAATCTAAACTGTGTTGACAAATATCGTGTTTTTACTAAACTTTGAAATAAAAATTTGCTAGTTATTACCACAGTGTCGGATCTCATTTATTAGAATTTTATTTTCACACCATCGGGTGTTTGTCTTCATGTATTGCAATGGTGCGGTTTGCGTTTTCTATTCTTACATACATACCTGTACAACATTTTTTGCACATTTCTTTGCTTTGCTTTGTGTCTAACCTCGCTCTTATATGCTCAATGTTTGTGCACATGTATGTGGCTGTTTTAAGTGCAGACAATTTTGCTACCATCACAGTGTGTTTTGTTGACATTACTCTATTCTTATGTGCTGCCTTGTTACAATTTTCTTTATTCTTATTTGAATAACTACTAAACAATTAGTATAAAGAATTCATCCAAGAAACTTTTATCTCGATCGCACTCAATCTGAAACGTTCACCTCAAACTGCTAACCCAATGTAGCAAAAAATCTGTACGTGATGGAGCAAATTGGTTACCAGATTTGGATTCAGCGCACCAAAAAACGTAAAAATCAATCGAAACATTAGAGGCAGTTTAAAAAAAAATTTTTTTAGTGTACCTGTGTTACCTATAGAAAGAGGAGGTCTGAAGTTACTACGACTACTTACCATTTATATAGCATTACAAAGCATACACAGCGCTATATAGAGACATTTCAGAGACAGCCCCTGCTTCTAAGAGCTTGCAGTCTAGTCAAGACAGACAACACAGCTGGGGTTTAGGATATATCTAGGGGAATGGTAATGAAACACGCAGGAGTTGAACAGGATACTAGGGGGATCAGGATCCAAAAGCAGTCTCATAAGGCAAGGTTTTAGACTGGATTTGAACATGACCAGAGATGGAGCCTGACACATTGACTTGGGTAGTTTGTTTCAGGCATAAAGAACAGCAAAGTAGAAAGATTGAAGTCTGGAGTTGGCCATGGAAGAGAAGGGCACAGATAGAAGGGATCTTCCAGAAGAGCAGAGTTTCTGAGGTGGATTGTAGGTAGAGATATGAGAGGAAACATAGTGAGGAGCAGCCAAATGAGGAAACGTGTAGGTCAGAAGTTTGAACTGGATACGGACAAGGATAAAAAGCCATTGAGGTGACCTGAGAAGAGGGGTTACATGAGCATAGTGACACTGGCAGAAGATTAGCCATGCAGCTGAGTTTTGAACAGTTTGATGTGGGGAAAGATGATTCAGAGGAAGATCAGCAAAGAAGAGGATGCAATGGTCTAGATGGGAGATGACTAGAGAATTGATAAGCGTTTTAGTAGGTTGTTCAGAAAGGAAGGGATGAATTTTGCCAATATTATAGAGAAAGAAATAGCAGGTTTCATCTATCTGTTGGATGTGTGTGGAGAAGGAGAGGGAGGAGTCAAAGATGACTCCAAGGTTGCGAGCTGAGGAAACGGAGGAGTAGAGTGTTATCCACAGAAATATAAAAAAACATGGGAGGAGATGAGTGCATCAAAGGACTGAAAGTAGAGAGAAAAAAGGAAAGATCCCAAAACAGATCCCTGTGGTACTCCGACTGAAAATGGGATAGCAGTAAAGGAGTATCCACCAGAACATACACTAAAGTGTGGTGGGAGAAATAGGAAGAAAACCAGGACAGGACAGAATCCCTAAATCCAAGTGAAGAAAGGGTATTGAGGAAAAGGTGGTGATCAACAGTGCCGAAATCATCAGAAAGATCAAGAAAGATGAAGATCGAGTAAAGGCCCTTTTGTCCACAGGACCTAGTGAAAAAAAAACCTACAGTTGTGGTCAACATTATTGGCACCTCTGCATTTTCGGTATGTTGTGTACAATATCTTGAAACGTAATTGGAAATATTCCAACTGTATGCCATCATAACATTTTAATAGTATGTTCAAAGATATAATGAATGCTCAACGGCATAAAAACCGCCGTTTCCAGCGCTGCGGGAGAGAAGCCATTCCACCAGGGGTGAGAGCAGGAGCCCCCCCTTCCTCCTTAAGCCGCCAATATGACAGAATGCTCAACGGCATAAAAACCGCCGTTTCCAGGGCGCGCCCGCGCCTGAGGGCCTCGCCAGAGGGCCCTTAGGCGCTGGTCCGTGGCGTCTGTCTCTGAAGTGGTTTCCTACTGTAATGGTTTGGCTTGGCCTTTGGGCGAGGTGCGGTGGCTGGGCGAGGTGCGGTGGCTGGGACTGTTGCCACCCCTTCCAGATCATATGTAATGTATTGTAACCCATGTTGTAACTTATTCTGTATAGTTATTCTATGTATGTACTGTAATGCATTCCCTGTGTTATGCAATCCCTTTTATTACCGCTCTGATTTTATGAAGAGTGGTATATGTTTCTTTCACCTATGTTTAACCTTGTATTGTATTGTTCTGTTACCGCTTTGATTGAAGGAAAAAGCGGGATATAAATCTGTTTAAATAAATAAATAAATAAATAAAACAAAAAAAAAAAGAAGTTGGTGCAACTTAGACGTGGTCATTTCTGAGAAATAAACAGAATATGATCTGGACAGTATTAATGGCACCCTTCATTAATATTTGGTTGCACAATTCTTGACAGTGATAGCAGCCTCCAAATGTTTCTTGTAGCCATCTATACTTTTTGTACATCTGCCTGCTGGTAATTTCTCCCAATCTTCAATTGTGATTTGTTCCAGCTCATGAATGTTTCCATTATTCCTTATACCAATAGCAGATTCCAGCTCTTTCAAAATGTTCTCAATTTGATTGAGATCAGGATTCATTGCTGGTCAGTTAAAAACAGTCAATTTCTTCCTTTTTAACCATTCTTTTGTACTTTTGGGTGCATGTTTTGGGTCATTGTCCTGCTGGAAGACCCATAACCTTCAACCTAGACCTACCTTTCTTACACTAGGTGGCACAATTCACCCCAAAATACCTTGGTAGTCCTCTGACTTCATGATTCCTTTAATATGTTCCAGGTCTCCAGCTCCTTAGGCGGCAAAACAGCCCTACAACATTGACTGTAGGAAGTGTGTTTTTTAACTTATAAGCTTCATTTCTTCACCTGTAAATATATTGCTGTTCTGCACTGCCAAAGAGCTCACATTTGGTTTCATCTGTCCACAGAACATTTTCTCAGAAGAATTGCGGTTTCTTAAGGTGGATTCGCACAAAGATCAGGCATGCCTTTTTATGTCTGCCTTTGAGCAGTGGAGTCCTCCTTGGCCTTTGCCCATGAAGTCCTTTTTTGTTTAGTGTGTGTCATATGGTGCGAATTGAAACCATCACTCCAGATAGCTCCAGGTTAGCCTTAAGCTCTTTGGATGTTGTACATGGTATTTTTCCAATAGGTCACACTAACCTTTGAAGACTTCTTTTATTTTCCTCTTCCCACCATGTCCTGGGAAGTTCTTGACAGATCCATGAACAGAAAACCTCTTACTAACATTACGAACAGTAGACACAGGAATTCCAAGCACTTTGGAGATGGCCTTCTACCCCTTTGAAGTTTGATGTTTGCTGATAATGGCTTTTCTGATGGTCTCAGGCAGCTATCTTGTCTTCAACATTGTGAAATTGTAACAAGGAGTGAATGTGGCCATTTTAAACATTAGAGCCATCATTCATTGGTTGATTCAAGTCATGTGAGTACTGACAAATGATTGCAGGTGCATCTAATTTTACTGCAATGAGAATGTGGTTCTTCTGTTCAAACTCATTTGAATTGTTTATAAGGGGTCCAGTAATCATTACCACTGCCTTAACCCCTTATAACAAACATATTCCCTGAAGGTATTCAATACCACTACCGTTGAATTGTCCTGATGCAGCCCGTTTAAACATATAGGGCGAAACTCAAATCGACGGCCCGCTCACAGTGCAGCTGCTGTCATCAAAGTTTGGTGAAAGTGTGGAATCCTGTTGCCAGTTAAGTGCTCTTGATACATTTTTCAATGGTTTTAAATGCATTTTAAAAATTGTAAGAACTGACATTGCACCATGGAAACCTATGAATGACAGCTGAGGGATAGTTAATGGGCTGTGCAGCAGTGTTACGCTGCCATGATCAGATGACACTCCTGTCTGAGGCTACCTATCCCACCCTTCTCAATACAGTGAATTATTATCCTTTTAGTGGGCCCCCATATTGGTGGAGCAATAATTTTTCCTGGCCAGGGTGTCTTTATTAGAATCTTCCTCCTTGGAGTTGGTTGAATAATCATGTCTGGCAATGTCCTAGGTTTTATACTATTTCCTTTTTCAATTGGTCTTGTTTTATTTGATTCTTTTATGTGTCAAATATGAGTACATATATACAGTAGTTCAAAGCCATTTCACTGTCCACTTTTTTGGAGATATTGAACTTTAACAGACCGACACAGAAAGCTGACTCTGAAGTTGTGTGCTATTAGCTATGTATGCCTCTATGCAGCACACCAATAGTGTGCATTAAGAAAGGGGTGCATATGCAAATTAACCACACATTAAACTGTGGGGCAAATGTCAGCATTGAACTTCGAAAGCAAGTCAAAAATGTGCACACAGAAGTCAGCACAAGTTTGGCATACTCTCCCAGAGAAACAGGGTCATCAGAGAGGAAGTTTGACACTTCACCTCAGATGATCCAGGCATCGGGAAAAGCCCCTGATGCCATCAAAATATTGTCCCGGGTCCAGTGCCCCTGACAGAAACCAAATCCCTAGTGACCCAGTGGCCCCGATCTCCCCACCCACCTAATTAAAAATAACTCTGCTGGCCGTGCAGCCCCAAACCCCCCACCACCCTTCTGGTATCTTTACAATGGAGCAGGAGTTTTGCCCATGCTCTCCTACTCCTGTGCCACCATCTTGAAAAATGATGGCATCTGGCCCCACATGGTGAATCCTGGGGCACCAGGATTATTTTTAATTTGGTGGGTGAGGTGTTTGGAACCACTGGGCCACTGGGGTTATTTTTAATTGGGTGGGTGAGGGGATTGGGGCCGTTGGGCCACCAGGGTTATTTTTAATTGGGTGGGTTGGTGGGGAGGGTTCAGGGCCATTGGGCCATTAGTGTTATTTTAATTGGATGGGTAGGGGGATCAGGGCCGCTGGGCCATCAGGGTTATTTTTAATTGGGTGGGAGGAGCACATCACAGCTGCTAAGCTACCAGAGATTTGGTTTCTGTTGGGGGTCAGTGTTGGGGCACTGACCCTCCGACAGTATTTTGATGGCATCGGGGCCTTTCCCTGGTGCCTGAATCATCTGAGGGGATGTTTGACACTTCACCTCAGATGATCCATGCATTGGGGAAAACCCCTGATGCCATCAAAATACTACTGGGGGAACGTGCAAGATGTTTAAGCCTCCTCAGACCCAGGCATAGAGATATTGGTTCTTCAGCTGGTTATATAATCCTCTATGTGTTTCTCTACATTGGGAGCAGACAATATTACCATGCCACTTTAATACACGCAGCTCATTTACCTATTATTTAAATACGCTTGGCGTTACTATGTGTGCTTACTTTTCCTTTGTTGTTTATGTATACACCGGTCTCTTTTCTGCATTTGGCCTGTCGGAACTTGTGCTTAAATGTTGCAAAGGGCACTTTAGTATTTCTGCATCGGCCTGTAAGGGGTTGAACTGACCACAACTGTATATGCATGGTTTTGATTTGATTATAGGTATAAACTCTGTGAGTAAAAACTACTAACAGTGTTTGCACCAAAGTGGGCAGTTTAATTATTGGGCAATTTTAAAAGTCATTTAGGGAGCTAATTACTAAGGTGCGCTAATGCTAACATGAGTTATTAGCAACAAAGTCCCATTGAATAACATGTGGCCTGCTCTATAATAACCTATATTAATGTTAGCACACCTTAGTAACTAGCCCTCTTATATGGGTATAGTCTTCTGAAAATCGCTCACCTTTATTGCAGTTGAAAGTATGCACTTTTTAATGCATTAAGGTTATACATTCTAAGATCATGTTTTGATTGTAGAGGAAAATAATTCATGCAGATTACATTTTGAAGTATATGTGCATTTTTTTCCATTGAAAAAGTACCAGCGCACAAAGGACATGTAAACATGCTGATACTTTGGGGGATGTTTACTAAACTGCGGTAATGGTACTTAACGCGCGTGATGTAACGTTAACGATCGTTAACTTACAGTAACGTGCGTTATGATGCGTTAACGATCGTTAACGTCTCATGACGCACGTTAACGTAAGTTAACGATCGTAAAGTTCTGCGGCGCGGTAAAACACCGCAGAAGGTGGAGAGAGGGCGGAGAGAAGGAGTCAATGGGCGGAGTGTGGGCGGGGAGAGGCTGCCGTCACACTAACGCGCTGATCTGAAGAGCTGAATCCTAACGCGATTGAAAACCTGCCGTTAAATGCACATTTCAGGGGAGAGAAACCATTTAGGTGTCAGCAATGTACAGCCTAGGCAGGGAAACCTAAAGAAAGTGATAAGTGTGACACATGTGCACAGAACAAAAGGGCACATAAACATTGAAAATGACCTCAACAAACTGGAAAAAAAACTATAACCAAGCTGGCCAATAGTGGTATTAATGGGAAACATCAACCCCCCCCCCCCCCCGAGAAAGCTCCATAGAAAAGAAATAAATGGTGGAAGGGACAATGCTCCGTCCCCATTCAAGGTGAATGAGCCCACAGTGAAATTGCGCTGTGCAGGGTTTTCCTCTCCATCGGACAGGTGTCCTATGGCGTGCACATGTGCAGCAACAGCAGGGCGGGCATGTCGGAATGGCAACTGGACAGATGCTGGAAAAGGGGATACAGAGGCCCGCAGGCGGCACATGGTGTGGTGCAGCTGGGCCACAGTGCGGACTAGGGTGATGCCTAGGTGGTCCATACGAATGCTGAAACAGCAGAGCAGCCAGACAGCAACTGCTGAAGGCCCAACATGGGCACGACTGTGTTTCCCACAGTGTCAGAAGGGATAGTACCCAGCAGGTATCCCCAAGGGCACAGAACAGTGGCAGGCGGTGCTGGGGGGAAGCGTGGACACCTATGCAGACACCCCTACCCCAGAACCCGCACCATAGGCATCCGCCTACCTGCACACTGGATGGCCTGAGGCTGTGCTCCACCAGCACCACCAGCAGAAGAGAATGTCAGCATGGTGGCAGAGGGTTACTGGTGGTGGAGGGGGCAGTAGCAGCTGCCCAGAGCAGACCGTGGCCTAGCCCTGTGTAGGTGGGTGCCATGCACTGCAACAGACAGGCCCTGTCTGACGAACAGTCATGGTATCACCAGGGAATGCACTGACTCTGTGATAACATGGTGGTGTAGTGCACAAAACCAGTGTATTTAGAAGCAGAAAGTCACAGGTTCAAGTCCCAGCTGTGGTTCCTGCCAACCCAGTCCCCATATTTTTCCCACTATGAAAACGTGCTAATACAGACAGAACCTTTATTGCAGATGACATAAACATGCCCAAAACACCTACATTTTACCCTACAGAGCACAGACACCATAAACATGTGCATTACCTAGAGCAGGGTCTCCCAAATGCAGTCCTGGAGGGCCAAACACCATTCAGGTTCCATGCTGCCTCTAATAAAGATGCCTGTGCTGCATTTCTATGTGCGGCCTCCATGGTATGCAGATATATCTCATGCATATTCATGAGAGACAGCATGAAAACCCGAACAGTGTTTGGCACCGCAGGACTGGAGTTGGGAACCTCTGCCGTAAAGCAGCAACCAACAGGGGCAGACACACCCACACCCACAGGCCCCATTATCCAATGCCTCCTGGAGAGGCAGGACAATGGGCTCTGCGTGCATCTCCCAATACTAGCACTTGCATACCTTAGCAATGCCACACTAAACCTGGGAATAGGGTACACAGCTATCAAAAGGTTGCTATGATTACTGGCAGATAGCACTTCCTAAGTTAAGCACAATTTGCTGATTGAGCTGCACCATAGCAACCTTTCTGATGTCTGTGGAGTGTGCTTCAGGTCTGGTGTCTGACAGTGTTTACCACCCTGGGGAGTGACCCCAACAGTATTGCTTACCATAGCCATGCCTGCACTCTGCTCAGGAATAGTGTGCTGGCCAGGGCTGCCAAACACCTCTATAGTTGCACAATGCTGGCATAGGTGTGGGGAGTGTGTGTCTGTCTATCCAGTGTGTGGTGACTGCAAACACGTTCCACAGCTCACACTGCTAGCACTGTTGCCAGTATTGGCCTGCCAATGTGCATAATGAGGAGCAAGGTACTGCGGGCAGGGCCGGCCCGTCCATTGAGCAAGAATGTTTTTTGCACAGGGCCCCGCGTTTCAGGGGGCCCCGCGCAAAGAACATTCTGCTTTTTTTTAAAATTACTTTAAAAAAAAAAACTGGCTCTGGCTGCTGCCTCTGCCGCTACCACCGCGGCAGCGGCATAATGGAGTGTCCCGCGGGGCCTCCTCTTCTCGTTCAGCCCCTCTGCAAAGGCTTTCAGATTCGCGAAGGGAGAAAGTCTCCCTCGCGCCTCTGTTAAGCCCGCAGGGGCTAATGGGAAATTTCCCATCTGCCCCTTTAGACGCGAGGGGCTGATGGGAAATTTCCCATTAGCCCCTGCGGGCTTAACAGAGACGCGAGGGAGACTTTCTCCCTTCGCGAATCTGAAAGCCTTTGCAGAGGGGCTCAACGAGAGAAGAGGAGGCCCCGCGGGACACTCCATTCTGCCGCTGCAGCGGTGGTAGCGGCAGCAGCCAGAGCCAGTTTTTTTTTTAAATTTTGCCGGCGGCGGCGGGGGGGGGGGTGGAGTTTAAGACTGGCAATGGGTTGGGGGGGGTGTTAAGACTGGCAAGGGGGGGGTTAAGACTGGCAAGGGGGGGTTTAAGACTGGCAAGGGGGGGGGGATGGGGCGATGGGGGGGTTAGGACTGGTAATGTGCTATGGGGGGTTAGGACTGATAATCGGCTCTGGGGGGGCAAGGACTGGTAATGGGCTGTGGGCTGTTGGGGGGGGTTAGGACTGGTAATGGGCTATGGGGGGGTTAAGACTTGTAATGGGCTGTGTGCTGATGGGGGCTCTCTGGAAATGAGGTGATGGGGGGTTAGGACTGCTAATGGGCTACGGGGGGGGGGGGGTTAGGACTGATAATCGGCTATGGGGGGCTAGGACAGGAAATGGGCTGATGGGGAGGGGTTAGGACTGGTAATGGGCTGTGGGCTGATGGGGGGGTTAGGACTGGAAATGAGCTATGGGGGGCTGACTGGAAATGGGCTGATGGGGTTAAGAATGGAAGTGGGCTGATGGGGGGTTAGGACTGGTAATGGGTTATAGGGGGGCTTAAACTGAAAATGGGGTGATGGGGGTTAGGACTGGAAGTGGGTGGATGGGGGGCTAGGACTGGTAATGGGTTGGGGGTTGCTATGACTGGAAATGGGCTGAGTGGAAGGGGAGGCTTGAACTGCAAATAGCTGATGGGGAGAGAGCTTGGAATGGAAATGGGCTGTGAGGGAAGGGAGCTAGGACTGAAAATGGGCTGATGGAGCAGCTAGGATAGGACTGGAAATGGGCTGTTGGGGGGAGCTAAGATTGGAAATGGGCTGTGGTGGGGGCTTGAATTGAAATGGACTCATGGAGGGGCTAGAACTGGAAGTAGGCTCATGGGGGGCTTGGACTGGAATTGGGCTGAGTGGAGGGGAGCTAGGATTTGACATGGGCTGATGGTGGGGCTAGGAAATGACTAGAAATGGGCTGATGGGGGCTAGGATTGGAAATGAGCTGATGAAGGGACTCAGACTGAAAATGGATGGGGGAGCTAGGACTGGAAATGGGTTGATGGGGGGCTAGGACTGGAAATGGGCTGATGCAGGGACTAGAAGGGAATGGATGCTGGATGAGACTGGAACTAGAAGGGAGCTGATGTTGAGGAAGGATTAGAATGGGATGGGGCTGGGAGAGTAAAATGGAGAGGGGAAAAATATATTTTGTGTGGGAGGGATGAAAAATCTACAATTGGCCGGGTATTGGGAGAGTAAGTGGGGACTGAGGATGGAGGGGTAAAATTTGTGTGGATGAAATAGGAATGAGGAAAGAGCAAAAGGAGAAAGATTAGTATGTTAAAGCAGATGTAGAGAGAGAGAATGGAAAAAAAAACTAGAAGAGAGAAGAAAGAACAAATGGACAGCAGACGATGGACAGTTAGCAGAAAATATGAAGAAACCAGAAGAAAGTGGCTGGAGCAATTGCAACTGAAAAAAATGCACAAAAGGTAGAAAGATATCTCTTTATTTTGAATTTATTAACTGGAATATGAAAGCTCTGGGAAATGTGCATCATTAACGTCTGCGCTTTGTTTGGTACAAGAGGAAATTAATTTATAGTTTTATTTCTACAGTGGTGTTGTACATTCCAAGTTTGGCTTTTGGGGTTCCCAGTTTAATTATTGCCTTCCTGTTTCTAAATTGTGATTCCTTGTTTGGTGATGGTCTATGTTCTGCATGTGTAACTGAGCTGAGGTATTCTATTTATGTAATTCCTATTTGACATTGCCACTTGTTCTCTTTCCCCAGTATTCTCTGAAATGTATTGGTTTAATATTTGCAGTGTTGCCTTTTGATAGGTAGGGTATGGTGCTTTGTGAGTCCTGGTAATGCTGTCAGGGTACGGCGGGTTTGCTATGGGTTCTAAAGGGGCAGCGTTTGTAGTAGTTCCTAATGTGCCTGGCGGTTGGCACTGGATTATAGTAATGTAGAACTCTTTTAGTCTTTCTTTATCCATACACTCATTAAGAGACATGTTTACTAAAAGTTAGTGTATGGTAACATTATGCAAATATTTATGCAAATAAGGCCACTTATGCAAATGAGGCCCCGCACCGAGTCTCCGCACATGGCCCCGCACCCCCCTTGGGCCGCCCCTGACTGCGGGAATAGTCAGGATAGGATGGCCTGGCCTGGATCCATCTGTACATAGCATAGGGCAATGGCTCGGACATTGTAGTGGACGGCCACCACCTGCACGGACAGGGTGGCCACAGCATGTTCTGCTGTGAGGTCACTCTCACCCTTACTGAGTAGTGACCACGGCATGGCTAGGTTCCCCCATAGTGCTATATAGTATTTCCCCCATGTGATATTTATGGGTTCTCCTTTGGGGTCCAATCACTGATTTATCTGCTTGGTGTGTATGCTGACATCCCAGTTCTGGGTGCATGCATCTCCTGCAGGACCATGCACTAGATGCAGCTAGTATGTGTCTTGCTGGAACACCTTGCAAGGTGCAGCAGCTGGAGGCTTGCTGCTGGAGAATGTCAGATAGTGGTGGTGGGGGGCAGCTGTGCATTTCCAGGCCTACTGTCTGTCTGCTATTGCTTTATGAATGTGTACAGCTCTGCATTGCCTGCCCTGTAGGGTGTCTGTTCCCCAGCAGGACTGGGGTGATGGTCCCCTCTACTGCCACCATTGCAGGGGTAGAATGTGGATCTGTTGGTGGGAGATCCTGTCCTCCACCCTGAGCCCCAGAGGGTGGGTTGGGTGGTGGTATGTAATCTGCCTGTGGGTCCAAACAACCCCCTTCACTTAAATCATGTGACCATGGCACCCACACAGGGCATGCATTTTTCTGGGTGCAGTATAGCCCACATGGGCTAGATGTGAAATACAGATGGACACAGGCATATCCTAGGGGTGTTTGCAAGGACTACCTATCACACATTGGCACTGATGGGGACCTGCAGCATAGCCTATCTCAGCAAGGCCAGGTGCTGCGGAAATGGTGCTGGGCACCCCACCTCACCCTCAGGGTGAGCACAGGACCCATCCACTGTGATGGGCGGTAGCCACTCTGTGTCAGTGAGACACACGGTCAGTTCCCCCTACCAGACTGAGGTGCTGTGGGGGTGCATACCCCATCTTGTGTTCATCTATAGACTGCAGATCTGTATGTGCAGTGCACCATGGGTATGAGTGGGATAACCCAAATCCTGGCCACCACAGCAGACAGTTTGTGTGGTGACCTGACATCCTTCAGCAGCCAGCCAGGGATTTGTTAGTAGCACTAGTGATGTCGCCCACTAGTTACTTCACTGCCTGTGGAGCCAGGGGTCATGGGTTTGATCCCACAGTGGGGTTATTTGGTAGGGCTGTCTGTTGCATTTTCTTTTTTTAATTTAAATTGGTGCTGCCAGCAACAAACCCTCACAGTGCTGTCTCCTTACGGTGCCTCATCAGGCGCCCTATACAGTGCCCAATGCGGGCCCTATACTGCGCCCTGTGGGGTGGCCCATAGGGGACATTCTAGGGTGCCTTGGCGGACAGTGCAGTTTATAATGTGCCCTCTGGGGTGCCTTATAGGGTGCCTTATGCGGCACCTTAGGTTACAGCCCTGTGAGGGTGTGTTTGCTGGCAGCACTAATTAAAATTAACAAACAAAATGCTTCGAACAGCACTGATTTTGAGCAAAATGTGATGTCTCAGCCAGCTTTACTCATTAGACCCACAGGGGGTTGAACTCACATCCCCTGCACCATTAGTCAGTGTATTAACCATTGTGCTACAGTTCTAGACACCTTGCTAGATATCTTATCAGACGCCTTATGGGCGCGCGTTGCGTGGCGCTCTGCACGATGTTTTTTAACGCTCATTAGGCTATGGCGCCTGGTAACGCGCGTTATCGGTAACGATGTACCGCCCATGTCCTTATTTGGGATTTCTGCCTGTACCGCGGTTCCTAACGCGAATCACACTAACGCAGTTTAGTAAACATACCCCTTTGTAGTCACAGATGCTTTCTTTTTGAATAGTGGTGAAGACCCATGAGTATCTTCAAACTTTGTCCAAATGGCTGAAAATTTACCCCTTTTGGTTTTATTTAAATAGAAAAATATTTCAAGAATGACCAGCTAATCTTGAAATACTAAAGTGGAATAGCAATTAACTTATAGAATAATTTTTAGCAGAAAAAACATGAATTAACAACTTGACTCAATGATGAATCTCCTCCCATTTCCAGAATCAAGCATGTGGGAGGGTTCATGTGTGTGCCTCATAGGAAGTCTTGGGGAGTTTATCAGCAGCTAGGTGCATGCCTGTGTGTTGGTGTCTCTGTCATGGGGAGTGTCGTGGTTGCGTGTGTGTGTGCATGTATATGTGTCTTTGTGTGTGTGTGTGTGTGTGTGTGTGTGTGATGGGGAGTGTTAGAGGCTGTCTGCATGTGTGTGTATGTGTCTCTTTCTCTCTGATGACCCACCTCTCAGTCTTCTTCTAGTCTGTTTCTCTCTCATAACCCCCCACAAGCCTTCCCCCAGTCTCTCTCTCTCTCTCTCTCATATCACCCGCCAGGCTTTACCCAGTCTTTCTCTTTCTCTTTCTCTCTCTCTCTCTCTCATAACCCTGACCCCCAAGGCTTCACCTACTCTCTCTCATACCCTCTCCCCCCTTCATCAAGTCTCTCTTTTATTCACTTATTCTGCCTGCAGCTCCTTAAAAATTGTCACAGCTCAGACTTAATGCTCTGCAATCAGCTTGCTGGCACAGGACGTTTGTGCTGATCTCTCAAACTGCAAAGCTGGTGCAAATTTACTGCACTGCACAGCTGCACCACTCAGATAGCTGAAAGTGGTGCAGGAAGCCTAAACTGCAGCATTTTTACTAAGCTAGCATAAACATTTTGGTTTGCTTGCTAATGCATGTGCAAACATACATATGGATTATTTCCCTGCTGCTAGATCCTTGACGATAGTGAAGCACATCTAAAAATGACTGTCAGATTTTTTTGGGGAAGTTTTGATTTTATCTTACTTTTCTACAAGCAGCGCCTCCCTCCTCTTTCATTTATATAATGTTGCGAGAACAGACAGGCAAGTAGTACTTCTAAAAAATAGGCAAGTCAATATTCAGCAGTATTTATCCAGATAGCAACACCTGCTATCCTGATAAGTGCAGCTGACTGGGATATTCAAAGGCACTATTGGGTTAATGCTAATGAATAGCCACACAGATCTCCTTGGCAATATCTGGATAACCTTGGGATAGTGCTAAGCTATCTGAGTAGTTATTCAGATAGCAGCACTGAATGTGACTGCTATCCAGGTAGTTGCAGTGCTGATTGCCCTATCCAGATACTCAGTGATGCCATTATCAGGAAACTGGCATTCAATATCCAAATTTTTTTAGCGATAGCAGCCAGTATTTAAACAAAAACAGACAAACCACCGTGGCTTAATATTGATCCAACTGTTTTTTCATTCAAGTAAAATGAAACATGAACAGTCATAAAAAGTTGATGAGGCTAATGGCACCCTATGTCTTTCTTTTAGATCCCCAGCTCAAGGGTATAGTGACCAGGTTGTACTGCAGGCAAGGCTACTACTTGCAAATGCATCCTGATGGATCTCTCGATGGAGTCAAGGATGACAACAGCAACTCTTGTGAGTATATGGAAATGATCTAAGATGGAATGCAGCTTGCAGATATAGCTATTCAAATATATGCACAAAGGAGGAAATTTTATGAAAACAGGCTGAGCACCAAAAAGAATGCCTATGTCAATCTGCAGAAAAGTATTCAAATATTTTATACTGTAAAAGGTTCAGCACATGCACTAAGGTGAATGTTTACTAAATCATGCTATCAGGATAGTGCTGGGTTTGTGCGCATTTTGAGTTCTGTGCTAAAAAGTAGCATGGACCCACACAATAAATCCCCATGCTACTCAGGTAGCACATGTCAGGGTGGGGACTGGAGACATGAGCAGTTTGTGGGCATTCCTCACGCATCATGGCTTGTGTGGGCATTAATGGTCTGCTCTTGACACTGATAATGTGGGTGCAATGAATGCTACCTCAGTGAGTATTGTTAGTTGTGCCATGTAGCGGCAAGCCCATTGTAGCATGCTAGGCCTGCACCAACTGCAGGGGGACAAAAGCACATACACGCTGTCCTTATTGCTGAGCCCCTGTGCTGGTAACACAGCCAAAATGCACATTACCATTGTCAAGCTTAGCAAACATGCCCCTAGACGAGCATGCAGGGGCAATTTCTCCAAATGGATTAATTTTGTGCATATCATATTACTCAAAAAGCCAATACTATGTCACCACATTAAATTCTAATAAAAAGGTCAACATCGCTGATCTCATTCAGTTCATTAATAAACTCCTCATTCCTCTGAACAGTAACAATAAGCTAATTTTTTTGTCGGATCACCTACCATGGGGATGGGAAAACCCTCCCTTGAAGTAGGTCCTCCATTTTAATCAATTTTAAAAGCAGCCAAAACTGACTACCTAATGTGAATCAGAATGCTGATCATCATGAAATCAGAATGCATTCACAATGCCTTTAGCAGCAGGATGTAAATATAGTGTCTTTAACAGCATGTATTTGAGTCGCTCAAAAACCTAAAAACCTGCTCAAAAAGAACAGTGCACAATAACTGTAAATCTTCTAACTGGCATATCAGCTTTGGTAGATGCTCCCAAAATACTTATCCAATGTTACAGATATAGTTGGAGCAGCGACATTATATTAGATACTGCCAACGCAGTTCTTCCAACCAGCATAGCAACTGGAAAATATAGATGCTCCCATAATACTCATCCAGTATACTGATGTAGTGGGGAAAATATAGACGCTCCCATAATACTCATCCAGTATACTGATGCTTGTGTCGCAGTACCCAACAGATTGCTGCTGCCCCACTACATCAGTATACTGGATGAGTATTATGGGAGCGTCTATATTTTCCAGGCTGCTATGCCGGTTGGAAGAACTGAGCAGGTTTTTAGGTTTTTGAGCGACTCAAATACACGCTGTTAAAGACACTATATTTACATCCTGCTGCTAAAAGGCATTGTGAATGCGTTCTGATTTCATGATGATCAGCATTCTGATTCACATTAGGTAGTCAGTTTTGGCTGCTTTTAAAATGGATTAAAATGGAGGACCTACTTCAAGGGAGGGTTTTCCCATCCCCATGGTAGGTGATCCGACAAAAAAATTAGCTTATTGTTACTGTTCAGAGGAATGAGGAGTTTATTAATGAACTGAATGAGATCAGCGGATGTATATCATATATCAAGCAATCACTGTGAAAATATCCAAATCACATCAATTTGTACAATCATATGGATGAAAATTAAAATAGGGTGAAAAAGGAGATGTTCTGATGCAGCAAGGTTATGAAAACACAGGGCTCGTTGAGTGTGTTGCAAAGATGAAGATAAGTTCAGGTTAACCATGGGTATATTAATGTATTATTGAAAAGTTATAAAAGAAAAAAAAATAGTATAAGGGATAATAGTTGCTTACGCTGAAGGTGATCGGGTTTTTCTGTTGACCTTTGAGGAGCAGCCCTAATAAAAAAAGCCCTGTGAAGGGCATTCCATGGTGAAAAATTCTAAAAGAAAGGATTCATTCTGAGCTTTTTTTTCCCCCTATTTTATTTTTTATCAATATGATTGTATGAATTGATGAGATTTGCATTTTTCCACAGTGATTGTTAGATATATGATATTAGCAGCTATAGTCTGCCTTGATTTGGTGATTGTTCAAACATGAATTTTGTGCATACCATCATGATGGGAATTAGCATTACTCATGTCAGGATATACAGTTGTGGTTAGCATTATTGGCACCCTTGCATGTTAGGTATGTTGTGTACAATATCTTGAAAAATAATTGGAAATATTCCAACTGTATGTCATCATAATATTTTAATAGTATGTTCAAAGATATACAACAAAAAAAGATGTCTGTGCAACTTAGACATAATCATTTCTGAGAAAAAACACAAAATATAACCTAGACAGGATTAATGGTACCTTTCACTAATATTTGGTTGCACAACCCGTGGCAGTGATGACAACCTCCAAACGTATTCATCTATAAGTTTCGTAAATTTGTCTGCTGGGTAGTTTCTTCTACTCTTCAATTGCAATTTGCTCCAGCTCATGCATGTTTCCAGATTCTTTTTACCAATGGCAGATTTCAGCTCTTTCCAAAGATTCTTGATTGGATTGAGATCAGGACTCATTGCTGGCCAGTTTAAAACAATCCATTTGTTCCTTTTTAACCATTCTTTTGTACTTTTGGATGCATGTTTTAGGTCATTGTCCTACTGGAGGATCCATGACCTTTGACCTAGACCTAGCTTTCTGACACTAGGTAGCACATTTCACTCCAAAATACCTTGGTAGTCCTCTGACTTCATGATTCCTTTAATACATTCCAGGCCTCCAGTTCCTGAGGCAGCAAAACAGTCCCACAACGTTATAGAATCTCCATCATATTTATTTATTTATTTTATTTATTGTTTTATATACCGCACTCTTTAAAATCAGTGTGGTTTACAGGTAAAATTTATGCATCTCGATATATCACATATGCATTTACAGAGAACAGGGGATACAACTTGGATTTTAACTGGGGTGGCTATATACAGTATCTACAATTTTGTACATTATAGCTGTGAATTGTTTTGAGGCTTATCGTTCTTTAGCTGGGTGTACTGTGGGTAATATTGGGCTGTGAGTAGTGTAAGAGAAAAAGGAGGTGTTTTAGTGCCTTTCTGAACTGAGCAATATCGGTAATTGCTCGGATGGAGGGTGGGAGCGCATTCCAGCAGATGGGTGCATAAAACTTAAAAGCTCTGCTCTTTGTCGCTTGAGTGCATTTAGTTATTTCGTTGGGGGTCTGAAGGGTGTTGATGGCGAATGATCTCCTCGCTCTGTTTGCCGGGGTAATGTGGAGCAGACCTGTTAGGGAGGAGGACATGTTGTTGATGGCCTTAAATGTTATCATGACTACTTTATATGTGGTCTGACAATAGATTGGTAGCCAGTGTAATTCCTTTAGAATCGGGGTGATATGGTCTCCTTTGGAGGCTCCGTGTAGGAAGCGTGCCGTGGTATTCATTGCTAGTTGTAGCGGACTTAATGAGCACTTGGGTGAATCGTGTTGGCATAGTCGAAGTGGAGGGGGGGGGGTCACGAGGGCCTGAAATACTGTCCTGAAGTCGCTTGGTTGTAGTAGAGGTCGGAGATGTCTCAATGTTCGTATTTTATGGTGGATCTGCTTGACGATGTTACTGATGTGTGCTTTGAAATCAAGCTGCTGGTCTAATGTAACACCAAGGTAGTGGATAGTGGGTCTGCTTGTGAGTTCAGCATCTTTTGTCTTTAGCGTTGGTGGGGGGGAGAAAGATTGATTTCTTGTAGTGAAAAGAAGATCTGTTTTGCTGAAGTTTGTCTTAAGGCCTTGTGTGTGGAACCAGTCCGTTACAGCCTCAAAACATTTTATCAGAGGAGAGAAATCTGGCTTGTCAGTTGAGAATGGAATGAAGAGTAGTACATCGTCAGCGTAGATTAGACATGAGACGCTGAAGGAGCGGATTACTTCGCATACAGGTTGCATGTATATGTTGAATAATAAGGCAGATAGTGAAGAGCCTTGAGGTACACCATGTTTTTGTTGGAAAGGTTTAGAGGTTCGAAGAACCTGTACGAACTTGCTGCCATCTATCCGTTAGGTACGATTTGCACCAGCTCAATGCTAGATTGCTGATTCCGTTATCTTGAAGCCATCTTAGGAGTTGCTCATGCTTTACGGAATCGAACACAGCAGCGATGTCCAGGAAAATCAATGCAAATCCTTGTTTAATGTTATCAGTTCCTGTGATCAGTGTATTGATTAGTGTGGTTAGGAGAGTATCCACGCCATGTGATTCTCGGAAGCCATGTTGGGCTGGGTCCAGGGTAGCCGTGGAGTCAATATGGTCCTGAATTTGGCGCTGAACTACCTTTTCAATTAGCTTTGCTATCAGTGGAATGCTTGATATTGGTCGATATGATTCGACCTTCTGTGGATTAAGTTTGGTGTTCTTTAGAAGAGGCCAGATTGATGTCTGCTTGAGGCATGATGGAAATAGGCCTGTGGAGAAGGATAAGTCCATGATCTTGCACAGTATAGGGCTGATTTCCTTTCGTAGAGCTCTTATCCAGAATGCTGGACAGGGGTCATTTGGGGCAGTGGTGGCATTGACGGTAGTGATGATGTCCTCAACTTATGTAGCTGTTGGTGTTACGATGGTGGTAAGTTGTTGGAGTTGTGCTGAGTTGCTGCTGGGGTTGGATAGCATGGCTTTGCTGACCTTGTTGATTTTGGCCAGTAAATAATCTGCATAGTCCTGTAGATGAATTATGTCCAGTTGGGGGGGGGGGGCAAGGGCTCCTTCATTAGGGATTTTACAATGTTGAAAAGCTCATGGGGTTTGTTCAAGGCACAGTTCAGGAGATTTGAATGATGTTCTCTCATTGTCGCTGATATTAATTCCAGATGTTTCTTAAGGTGGGAGGTGAATGTTGTCAGGTCCATTGGGGCCCGTGTATGATGCCATTTTCTTTCTAATTTCCTTAGTAGTAATAGTGAGGTTCTTAGTTCGGCAGTGTACCAGTGTGCGGGTTTTCTACTTCCTGGATGTTTGCCTGGGGCGAGAGGTTTGGTTTGAGCAGGTTTGCGGGCAGAGGAGCTCAGGCAGCTGTTCCATGAAGCCATCATCTCTTTGAGGTTTGAAGGTGTGGATATGATATTAGGTAGGACCTCCTTGATGATTGTCTCTTTGTCAAGGGATCTGAATCACCCTGTGGGTGTTGCTGGTTTTTCAGTTAGTCTCTTTGTTTGTTCACTATCTTGCTGAAGAGGTATTTGGAATTGTATTAGGTTGTGATCCGACCATGGGACGGGTGAAATAACTATGTTGTGCTTGTATTTTGAGTTCTCAACAAGTTGTGGGATATTTAACTGCAAGAAGGGTGTTTTTTTCATTAGAAGCTTTATTTCTTCACTTGTACTGGTCTGCATTGCCAAAGAGCTCAAGTTTGGTTTTATCTGTCCACAGAATATTTCCCAGAAGGATTGTGGTTTCTCATGATGGGTTTGGGCAAAGATGAAACATATCTTTTTATGTCTGTCTTTTTGCAATGGGGTCCTCCTTGGCCTTCATCCATGAAGCCCCTCTTTGTTTAGTGCATGGTGTATGGTGAAGGTTGAAACCTCCACTCCAGATTGCTCCAGGTCAGCCTTCAAAGACTTCTTGGATTAATTTTCCTCTTCCCACCACATCCTGGCAGGTTCTTGACAATTCCATGAACAGAAAATCTCTTAATAACATTGTGAACTATAAACACAGGAATCACAAAGTCTTTGGAGATGGCTTGTAAAACTTTGAAATTTGATGTTTAGTGATAATAGCATTTCTGATGTTCTCAGGCAGCTCTCTGGTCTTCACCATTGTGAAAATGGAATAGGGACTGAATGTGGCCATTTTAAATATTAGAGCTATCATTCATTGGTTGATTCAAGTCAGGTGAATACTGACAATTGATCACAGATGTGTCTAATTTTACTGCAATGAGAATGTGCTTCTTCTGTTCAAACTAATTTGAATTTTTATAAGGGTGCTAATAATCATGTCTTTGCAAAAGAAAACTTTTTGATCTACCAGATAAATTCCCCAGAAAGAAAATATAGACCAAATGTATCCAACAGGTGAAAACTATTTTTTGTTGGAATATTTGTCATGAGGAACAATACCTCTTGTAACAAATTTCCCTTTTAACCGTTTTAAGGTTTACCAAAATTTAGTGAACCCAGACTGAAAGTGTATTCAAACATAAAAATGTGTGAAACACCCCAGCATTCAGTAATCACTTTAAAATCCTTTTTCTGTCCTTCAAATCTAAATATAGAAAAAGGAATACATATCTTTGTTGTTTTCTACATCACCCAGCTGTTCTCATCATGCTAACAACTCCTTGAGATATTGTCCCATTTTGGCAAAGTTAGTTTTCCTAAAGTCTAAGACCCTCACTTTTGAATGGATTTTATTATCCCTAATCCTAATAATGAACCACACCATGTGGTGATCACTGGATGTGGTGATCACTATAACATCAGAAACACTTTCCCCATTGGTAAGCACCAGGTCTAGTATGGTCCCATCACGTGTGGGTTCTGTTACCAGTTGTCAGAATAGTTCTCCCTAGAGAATCCAGGATAACCCTATTTCTGGATGACACCACATTGGGGATGTGCCAATCAACA
This sequence comes from Ichthyophis bannanicus, assembly GCA_033557465.1. Lineage (NCBI taxonomy): Eukaryota > Metazoa > Chordata > Amphibia > Gymnophiona > Ichthyophiidae > Ichthyophis > Ichthyophis bannanicus. The sequence goes on from CM066035.1 coordinate 529,393,531, forward strand.
TCCAGCATATTGAAATCACCTCTCAGTAGCACTTCTCCTCTCATGACAATATTGCATATGTCTTCTATTAAATCTCTGTCCAGTTCTTTTCCCTGTGAAGGAGATCTGTATATCACCCCAGTGCAAATGACTTTTCCTTTCCCTCTTTCTAATTTAATCCAAAGTGCCTCCTTGTTCTCTTTTAAGCCCTTTAATTCTACAGCTTTAATATTATGTTTTACATATAGTGCCACTCCTCCTCCCTTTTTCTTATCCTGCCCTTCATGCATAAAGTATAGCTTGGTATAATTACATCCGCAGTCATGGTTGTCCATAAACTATGGGGCTTGTTTACAAAGCCGCGGTAGCGGTTTCCGCACGATATCGGAGCCGCGGCCCCATTGAATTCAATGGGGCTGCGGCTCCGATATCGGGTGGAAACCGCTACCGCGGCTTTGTAAACAAACCCCTATGTCTCTGTAACTACCACTAAATCTAAGGCAGCCTCTTCCATAAAAGCTTCAGCATCTGGGATCTTATTTCCCATACTATGGGCATTTATTCACACTGCTTTTCAGAAGTTGCCCCTTTTACCCATTTCTACACAGTTATTTAGGCTCCGATTCTATAAGGTGAATGGGATGTCCAGCCCTGCTATTCGCCCTGAGACAATTCTGCCTCCTGGCCCTAATGCACGTACAGAGCCGCTATGTGTGCTTCAGGGGATGGGGGCAGCATGGGGTGGAGAGTATGTGGACCATGGGTGGGGCTGACCCTTGGATGCACAGGGTCAATTCTGTTGACAATCCTGTACATCCGGGGATTGCCAGAGGGATGGCCAGTTTATTCCACCTTGAAGGTGGAATAAGTGCTAGCCGCCACCCCCCCCCCCCGATCGGCCAGCCAGTCCCCCAGCGGCAATGGTGGAGAGCAGAGGGAGCCCTGCCACCTGATCTGGGTCCCAGCTGCACCTATTGGGATCGAGCAGTGGGGAAAAGGGTGGTCTGAGGCATCAGGCAGATTGAGCCGCGGGGAGGACATCTCCATGGCAATGTAGGGGCACATCGGATCATCTCCACGTTCCCAATCCTGCACTCCTGGTGCAGAATCAAGTCCTAAAGGGCCTGCCCTGCTCAGGGCTGTCTTGATGGCCCGGACATGCCCTTTGCTGAATCTGGCTCTTATTGTTTTACTGACCTGAGGGCTTTTACTTATTTGAGGGCTTTCTTCACCCATCCCCAGCGAATCTAGTTTAAAGCTCTAAATGCAGATCGGTTGTTTATTCCTTTAAAAAGTAGAAAAACGAGGAGATCGCAATGAAGCTACAATGTAGCACATTTAAGACTAATCAGAAAAAAATATTTTTTCACTCAATGCATAATCAAACTCTGGAATTCATTACCAGAGGACGTAGTAAAATCTGTTAGAGTAGATGGGTTTAAGAGAGGTTTTGACAAGTTCCTGGGAGAAAGTCCATAAACCATTTTTAAAGTAGACTGGGGAAATCCATTGCTTACCTTGGGATAAGCTGCATGACATCTGTCTACCTTTTGGGAACCTTACAGGTACTCATGAGCTAGATTGGCCATTGTTGGAAAGAGGATACTGGGCTTGATGGACCTTTGGTTTGACCCGGTATGGCATATCTTATGTTCTTATCTCTGTGTCCATTACATCCTCTTCAAGTCTATTTGTGCAAATAGTTCAAATATCATATCATAAACAGCAAGGGCAGGAGGGGACACCCCTACCTCATACCCCTCTCTAAAGATAAGTCCTGAGTTAATTTGCCAGTCATTGTTAGGTATGTAGTGGATAACTTGTAAATAACTCTGATCAACAGCCCAAAATTCAAATTTTTAAACAAAGAAAAAACCCCTCCACTCTAATCAGTCAAAGGCTTTTTCCACATCCAAGGCCAATAAAATAATTTGTTCTTTTTCATTTCTTCCCACATAATCAATAATTTGAAGTACCCTACAAACATCTGATGTATTCTACCCTCTTCTATATTCTTTTTGATATTTATCTAGAGGTAACAGCATAATGCCATAATCATCCAGCTATGTAAAATTGTCATTAAAATATTAGCATTGGTATTTAATAGAGATATTGGCCTATATAAAATGAATAGTTAAGGATTTTTTCTACTTTATGCAGAATGGTTATGTGTGCTTGAGAAAATTACTCTTGGATGCTTCCACACTGCAGAATATAATTTAAAACTCTCAGAAATATAGGCAACATTATATGCCAAACTTACTTGTAAAACCTGATTGGAAATCCATGTGAACCTGCTGCTTTCTCCACCAGCACTGTCAACTGATAACTAAATTGTTAATATAAACAAAATAAAATATTTGAAATGCCTATATGTAAATGCAAGAAGTCTAAATAATAAGATGGGAGAATTAGAATAAATAATGCTGAATGAAAGATTAGATTGGTATCTCAGAGACCTGGTGGAAGGAGGACAACCAATGGGACACTATGATACCTGGCTATAAATGTTTTCGCAACAATAGGAAAGGTCAAATTAGCGGAGGAGTTGCATTATATTTTAAAGTTGGCATTGAGTCAAACAGGATAAACATTTTTTCTAGAAACAAAATGTACTGTAGAATCTCTATGGATAGAAATTCCATTTTAAATAGGAGAATGGAATAGCAGTGGAGGTGTACTGTTGTCTGCCTGGCCAGAATGAACAGATGGGTGATGAAATGCTAAAAGAAATTAAGGAAGCTAATGTTCTTATGTTCACATATGGGCATCTAAAGACTATTTTTGCTCTGCCATCAGTGTCTCATTCAATGCAGCTGTCAGAAATTCTTCAATTTGTTCTGAAGCATATAACTTCTTTTTTTTCTATTAAGCATTTTCTTTATTTACAAATGAAATTCATAAAGCATATGATACTAGGATTAGTAAAACACAAGAAAATAACAATGGGCCTGATATTACATGTAAGGGCCTTTTCTGGGATATTCGAAGGGCACCTACACAGGTAGTTTGAATATCCCAGCTAAATCCCTAACATGCCCAGATGCTATCCACATCACATCGGGGTGTGTTAGGGGCGTTCTGGGGCAGAGGAAGGAGCGATATGGATAGCAGTGATTTTCATTGCTACCCCCGTAGCCCTCTGCGCCTTAAAGATAGGTGAGAAAAGGCGCAACTTTAACACTGTTTTTTTTTTTGGTTATGCAGAGGTGAGTCGGAGTGCCAGGCTTTGAGCCTCTCTGAAGCTGGTCAGATAGGTGTTCATAGGTTTTTGCTGCAAATGTAATTGAAAAAAGTTTTATTATTCATTTTTGCTTCCATGGCAAGCTTTCTCTGTCTTTGCCTGCCTTATCAATGACTTGCATCGAGCTTGCCAGTGCTTATGTTGCTTCCAGTTTTTGTCATTTGCTTGATGTAAATCTTTTAACCTTTGCAGCTGCTCTTTTTAGTTTTTTCTTAACTATTTTCCTCATTTTATCATACTCGTAGTCTCCCTTTTAAAAAGTACTGTGGATTATCCTTGCTGTCCTTCCTCCATTTATTAAATCAAACACTATCATGCTATGATCACTATTGCCTAGTGGTCCCAACACCCTTATCTCTTGCACCAAATCTTGTATTCCAATAAGGACTAGGTCCAAAATGGCTTCCCTTCTTGTTGATTCCTGAACCAGCTGCTCCAAGAAACAGTACATAAGAACATAAGATATGCCATACTGGGTCAGACCAAGGTCCATCAAGCCCAGTATCCTGTTTCCAACAGTGGCCAATCTAGGTTATACGTACTGTGATGCTGCAGACCCTCTGAAAAGAGAAGAAAATGTTTTAAATGCAGGAAAAGTCGAGCACAGGCTGCAATATTATGAGGAACCTGATAGGGGGAGCAAGAGGGACCTCCGAGGAACTGAGGAACCACACCTCCTAGGTCATGAGGTAATGCCAGCCAGCTTCCAATCAAGGAAGAGAGGAGTACCTCTTAAAGAGAGTCTGGAAGACTGGAGGGCAGAACAGGCAGGACGGCCAGGGGAAGGAGGACTGCCAGGAGAACCAGCAGAACCAGCAGGATGGGCAGGACATCCGAATGAATGGGCAGGATATCCAGAAGAAGCAGTAACCCCTGGACAAGGGTTTCGCAGGAGGCAGCAGCAGCCGCAGTGGCTTGAGGAAAGAAGCAACCCTGGAGAAGGTGGGATAGCTCCATTCAGAGTGGGTGCTTTTCGTACAGAGAGGCAAAGGCATGGCTGTGACTGCGGTCTAAAGCCAACAGAAGGACGGTTGGAGAACTTAAGGCCTATTGCTCAGGCCAGGCAGGATCCCAGCTGGAGCAGGCCTCAAACCTCACCGGGAGTAGACAAGCCAAGGAGAAAAGGTAACCCATGTTTAACTGAAAGCAGGTTGCAGACTGCTGGTGTATGGGGAGGACAGGGAGCAGAGGAATACTGTCCTTGTGAAACTGCCTATGAGATAAGGTGCAAGAAACACGTACCGAATAAGAGACTTGTTAATGACAAAGCTTTGCAGGAAGCTAAGGTAAAACACTTGCAAAAGGAAGACAGTTCCCAGTATATGAGGGCGCAGGACCGACGCCCTACATTCAACCCTGAGCAATGGGAGGTTGTACAGAGGATATATAAAAAGCCTGATTACAATTTGCCAGCAAGTACTGACTTGGTTTCAGAGGCTTCAGAAGGATGCAGGTGGAATTTGCTTCAGATACCGAGATGGACTGTAGTTATTGTAAGACAGGAAGCCTGGAGTCCCTGCTTAGCACATAAGCTCTATCTTGGGGAACAGAGACTGTTTGTTTTGATACACCATTTATTGTGAAGATAACAGCTTTGCTTTAACGTCATGTTTTACTATTTCTTTAACCTGAAGTAAGGAACTTGTGTTTGATGTTTTTGTCCAAGCATCTGAACCTTTTTGCAAGAAAGGGAAATAAATGCCTTTGTTTCCCTCCACTCGGACCTTTGTATTCTTTGGGATTTTGGTAACAAAGGAAGCTACCAGGGCTGCAAGTCCCTGGGCCCTGTAAGACATTAGCCAAACCCAACCTCATATGTTTTTATGTCCAAACTACCTCAGTTCATTACGCTGCCAAGGTAGGCCTTGTGACAGTACCTAGCAGTTTCCCCAAAAGACACAGGTTCCGCAATGCTTGAACTGGCTCAAGCACTGATATCCTGGGTCCCTTTTTAATAATGGTTTATGGACCTTTCCTCCAGGAACTTGTCCAAACCTTTTTTAAACCCAGCTACACTAACAGCCTTTACTACATCCTCTGGTAACAAATTCCAGAGTTTGATTACACGTTGAGTGAAGAAATATTTTCTTTTATTAGTTTTAAATAGTTTACCCTGTAGCTTCATTGCATGTCCCCTAGTCTTTCTATATTCTGATAATGTAAACAATCGGTCTATGTTTACCCGTTCCACTCCGTTCATTAATTTATAGACTTCTATCATATCTCCCCTCAACCGTCTCTTTTCCAGGTTAAAGAGCCCTAACCTTTTTAGCCTTTCTTCATAGGAGTATCCTTCCATCCCCTTTACCATTTTGGTGGCTCTTCTCTGAACCTTTTCTAATAACACTATATCCTTTTTAAGATACGGCGACCAGAATTGCACACAATATTCAAGGTGCGGTCTCACCATGGAACGATATAGAGACATTATAATATATTTTGTTTTATTTTCCATTCCTTTTCTTATGATACCTAGCATTCTATTTGCTCTCTTGGCTGCCGCTGCACACTGGGCCGAGGGTTTTAACATGCTATCCACAATGACGACTAAATCTTTTTCCTGGGTGGTGGTTCCTAATGTGGAACCTTGCATCGTGTAACCATACTTTGGGTTGTTCTTCCCTAGGTGCATAACTTTGCACTTGTCCACATTAAATTTCATCTGCCATTTTGATGCCCAGTCTTCCAATTTATCAAGATCCTCTTGCAATTTTCCACAATCCTCTTGGGTTTTAACAACTTTGAATAGTTTTGTGTCATCTGTAAATTTGATAACCTCACTCGTTATTCCACATTCCAGGTCATTTATGAATATGTCAAAAAGCAGTGGATCCAGCACAGATCCCTGGGGTACACCACTATTCACTTTTCTCCATTGGGAAAATTGGCCATTTATCCCAACCCTCTGCTTTCTATCTTTTAACCAGTTCTTGATCCACAGTAGTACACTGCCTCCTATCCCATGACTCTTTAGTTTTGCCAAAAGTCTCTGATGAGGGACCTTGTCAAAGGCTTTCTGAAAGTCCAGATACACTATATCAACCGACTCACCTTTGTCCACCTGTTTATTCACACTTTCAAAAAAACATAATAGATTAGTAAGACAAGATCTTCCTTGTCTAAAACCATGTTGGCTGTCTCCCATTATGCCATGACTATCTACATGCTGAGTAATTTTATTCTTTATGATGGTTTCTACCATTTTTCCCAGTACTGATGTGAGGCTCACCGATCTGTAGTTTCCCGGATCACCCCTGGAACCCTTTTTAAAAATTGACGTATACTATCCGGCCCAGGTGATTTGCTACTCTTCAGCTTATCTAATAGTTGTAATACATCTTCTCGATGTATCGATATTTCCTTCAATTCTTCTGCACCTTTAAATACCACTTCAGTCATGGGTAACATCCCTACATCTTCCTCAGTAAAGACTGAAGCAAAGAATTCGTTCAGTCTCTCCGCTATCGCCTTGTCGCCTCTTAGTGCTCCTTTAACCCCTTTATCATCTAATGGACCAACTGACTCTCTCACAGGTTTTTTGCTACGAATGTACTTGAAAAGGTCTTTACTTCGCGTTTTTGCTTCTGCAGCAAGCTTCTTCTCAAATTCTCCCTTTGCCTGCCTTATCAATGCCTTGCATTTGACTTGCCAGTGCTTGTGCTGTTTCCAGTTTTCGTCATTTGGCTCTTTTTTCCATTTCCTGAAAGATGCTTTTTTGGCAACAACAGCCTCTCTGACCTCACCTTTAAACCATGCTGGCAGTTTTTTGGACTTCCTTCCACTTTTCTTAAAGCATGGAATACAGCTGGTCTGGGCTTCCAAGATAGTATTTTTCAACAACAGCCAAGCCTGATGTACGTCTTTAACCTTTGCAAACTGCTCCTTTTAGTTTTTTTCTTGACTGTTTTCCTCATTTTATCATAGTCTCCCTTTCGAAAGTTAAAAGGTAGTACTGTGGATTTCCTTACTATCCCTCCTCCACTAATTAAATCAAAGGCGATCATGCTATGATCACTATTGCCAAGTGGCCCCAACAACCTTATCTCTTGCACTAGATCTGGTGTTCCACTAAGGATTAGGTCCAATATGGCTTCCCCTCTGGTCGGTTCATGAACCAGCTGCTCCAAGAAGCAGTCATTTATTTCATCTAGGAACTTTATCTCCCTAGCATGTCCTGATGTGACACTGACCCAGTCGATACCGGGGTAGTTGAAATCACCCATTATTATTACTGTGCTGTAACTTTTGTTAGCTTCCTTGATTTCTTTGAGCATTTCATCATCCATTTGGTCATTCTGGCCAGGCGCTCGATAGTACACCCCCACTGCCATTGCCTTCCCCCTTTTACATGGAATTTCAATCCATATAGATTCTACAGCAGATTTTGTTTCCTGCAAAACTTTAATCCTTTCTGACTCAATGCCCTCTCTAACATAGAGAGCAACCCCTCCACCAATTTGATCAGCTCTATCATTACGATATAGTTTGTACCCAGGTATCACAGTGTCCCACTGGTTGTCGTCCTTCCACCATGTCTCTGATATTCCAATCATATCTAACCTTTCATTTAGTGCTATATATTCTTATTCTCCCATCTTATTTTTTAGACTTCTAGCATTTGCATACAAGCATTTTAGAGAATGTATTTTATCCATATTAATTTGTCTGTTAGACATGAGTAATTTGGGATCTTTAAGCTCTGTCTGCTCCATACTTGAGGGCATTTGGGCTACTTTACTCTTTTGTGGAACCTCTCTGCTTTTGGTAGTATCCTTCAAAGATACATTCTTCCGAACCATCTGCTCTTGGGCGACTGTCGGCTTTCCCCTAATATCTAGTTTAAAAGCTGCTCTATCTCCTTTTTAAAGGTTAATGCCAGCAGCCTGGTTCCATCCCGGTTAAGGTGAAGCCCATCCCTTCGGAAGAGCCCCTCCTTCCCCCAGAATGTTCCCCAGTTCCTAACAAATCAAAACCCTTCATCTCTGCACCATTGTCTCATCCACGCATTGAGACTCCGGAGCTCTGTCTGCCTTTTGGGTCCTGCGCGTGGAACAGGAAGCATTTCGGAGAATGCTACCCTGGAAGTTCTGGATTTCAACTTCCTACCTAAAAGCCTAAATTTAGCCTCCAGAACCTCCCTACAACATTTTCCTATGTCATTGGTACCAACATGTACCAAGACAGCAGACTCCTCCCCAGCACTACCTAAGACCTTATCTAGGTGGCGCGTGAGGTCCGCTACCTTCGCACCAGGCAGGCATGTTACCAGGCGATCCTCACGTCCACCAGCCACCCAGCTATCTACATGCCTAATGATCGAATCACCAACTATAACGGCTGTCCTAAACCTTCCCTCATGGCCCTGGAGAAACTTCCTCGGTGCGAGAGGGTTTTACATCACCTGGAGGACAGGTCCTAGTTACAGGATCACTTCCTGCCACACCAGGGTGATGCTCTCCTGTCACGTGACCTCTCTCCTCCATGGCAACAGGGATTCTGCCAGACTGGAGGTGGGACTTCAGGACTATATCCCTGTAGGTCTCGTCTATGTACCTCTCTGTCTGTCTTATGCTTTCCAAGTCTGCTACTTTAGCCTCTAGAGAACGGACTCGTTCCCTGAGAGCAAAGAGCTCCTTGCACCTAGTACACACGTAAGACCTCTCACCAACTGTTAGAAAATCATACATGTGACACTCAATGCAAAAGACTGGAAAGCCCCCATCCCGTTGCTGGACTGCTGTCTGCATCTTAGTTTTAAGTTTGTGTTTAGATCTAAGTTCTTTACTTACTAAGGGTTGCTATGGATATTTATACTAATAAAACTGAACCTAATACGTGTAATATACCTTGTTCACCTGAAGCTTAACTAATCTCAGGTCCTTAGTGTATGACTGATTTGGGTAATGAGCTTCACCTGAGAGCACCTCCTGTCTTTTAAGATGTGTAAGTACCTATAAAGCTACGATTATCCCAGGGGTGTGGGGAGGGTGGGAGGGAATTAACACTTATTAAAAGAGTGCTGCTACACAGTACCCTGTCTTGTGCTGCTGAGGTAAGCTATATTCTGATTTGATTTAAATTATAGCTCTTAGCTGCTGCTAGGCTCTAACCTCTTATGAAATTTAAAGTACAAGCTGTCTGCTGGGCTCTAAATTTAACCAGAAAGCTCTTTTCTGTGTTGTAAATTTAAGCTAAAAGAACTTTGCTGATGCTAGGCCCTGAGTGACTATTAAATGTAAACTACAAGCTCTCTGCTGGGTTCCAAATGTAACCAGAAAGCTCTCTTCTGTGTTTTAAATTTAAACTAAAAGTACTTTGCTGTTACTAGGCCCTGAGTGACTATTAAATTTAAAGTACAAGCTCTCTGCTGGGTATGAAATGTAACCAGAGAGTTCTCCTCTGTGTTTTAAATGTAAACTTAAACTGCTGCTACTAGGCCCTGACTGATTTAACAAAAATAGTGGATCACAGATTAATTAGCTTTAATACAAAGAATTCCTTTTAGAAAATTACCAGAAGTAAATACTCACAGTTGCAGATCTCCCTCCAGAAGCAACAGTCCCCCTTACCAGTCTTTCTGTGCTGCCAGCCCATACCAACCTCTCCTTAGCCACCATCTCTCCTTCAGCCCATCTATCTGCCTTGTTGACTGTGTACAGTCCTGTCTTCTTATACAGGCTGCTGCCCTATGACCTACACTGGTACCCCTTTCTCCATTATGGCTCTTTGTGCTCACCTCTCCTGTGCCTTATCTGCAGGTACCCACTACTACTCTGTCCTTCTGTTGCTGCAAACAGCCTGCCACTTCTGCCTCCACTGGGGGACACATCTTGCCCATCCTATACTACACACTGTCACTGAGGCACTTTACTTTGGCACCACCTTGTTCAGCTGCCTCCCACATGCTCATCCTCTTTACTGGCTTCCACACAGGGTGCTGACAAATATGTCAGGGCCATCAACTCCCACCTGTCCTTCCTTCCATCACCATTACATTGACATTCCTTGGTGCTCTGTCCAGCGTTTGGCTTACAGCTGTGGTCCTGCTTTAAGGTGCATGCTTTTCACCTTAGGGCACCTTGGCACTCCTTAGGACTCCTTATCTCATGTTAGGGCACCTTATCTCCTTTTCGGGCACCTTATCATATCTTAAGGCGCCTTGAGGCACCTTATCTGCTGTTAAGGCACCTTATCTCCTGTTAAGGTACCTTATCACATCCTAAGATGCCTTGTCTCTCCTTAGGGTATCTTGTCACCTTACCACACTTGGTCCTGTTAACTCACGTTAAATGGTCAAAGGCACCCTAATGCCGGCATGCCCCCTACCCACCCACTGCCTTATATGGTTTCAGGCACCTTAAAGCTGCCCTTACCATGGTTTAGTAAGCATACACTTAAGTTTGTACCCAGTGTAATAGAAGGTTAAGTTACTTGTCCAAAGCCACAAGGAATGCCAGTGGGATTCAAACATTGTTTTTTTCTGCTCACAGAGCACTGCTCTAATCACTAGGCCACTCCTCCACCTCCCTTCTTTGCTCAGAAATCTGTATTTGTCCCATGTTTTCTTGAATTTGAATACATTTCTAGTATCTATCACCTCCACTGGGAGGCTGTTCAACACATTCATCATCTTTTCTGTAAAGAAATATTTCCTTGGATTACTCCTGAGTCTATCCCCTTTCACCTTTACCCCTTGTTCCAGAGCTTCCTTTCAAATGAAAGAAGGCCATCTCCTGTGCCATGGAGGTATTTGATTTCTCCAGGACCAAGTAGGAAGTCAGTCCTCACATATGGGTGATGTCGGTGCCGATGGAGCCCTCGTGCGGAGCATTTCCCCAGCTTTCAAGGAAAGCCTTTGGGAATGCAGCACGCATGCGCGGTCCCCTTCCCGCCCAAGGGTGCCATCTTGCTCAGTCTTTCTTTTTCCGCAGAGCCCAACGGAAGTGAGTTCGTGCCACCCGGGAAAAGTAGATTTTTTTCTGAGATTTTCGCTTTTTCTTATCTGGTTTGATGCCGGTCCCCCTTCCCGCCTGGGCTCAGTACACCGGTATCAAGTCCGGAACTTCTTTTTTTGTTTTTTGTCCTTTGTGACTAGCGTTCACACTTTTTCTGTTATTTACACTGGCAGCCCGGTCTTTTGACCTTGCAGGGGCCCTTTTTCCCCTGATGGCTGCCAGCAGGTTCAAAAAATATGATCAGTGTAAGAAACTTATGTCTCTCACCGACACACATGACTGCTGCCTCCAATGCCTCGGGCCCAACCATGACCCGCTGGTCTGTGGCCCATGCGGCAAGATGTCATTGAAGGTGCTTCGGGGCCGTCAGCATCAGCGTGAAAGAATTTTTTCGGAGTCTGTGTCCGGCCGGGCCCGGACTTCGTCAGAGGCCTCAACATCTCGGGAGTCTGACCCCGAGCGGTGTCGTGGGTCCTCTGTGAGGGGGTCTCCCACCTGGGAGCACAAAAGGAAGAAGAAGCTCGTGAGGGCGGCGTCAGTGGAGGCACCTGGATCCTCAAGGGCCAGGTCGCGCAGCCCTGACCACCATCCTGGGCTCTTGGAGTCGGAGCGGCCGACCAAGCAACCTCGCTTGGAGCCGGAGTCCCCGAGTCAGGTAACTTCCATTGTCCTCGTGGACTCTCCCCCGGGAGAACCAACATTGGGCCCGATGCCGTCGGGGCCCGAGTTGGGGGCTGCGGAGTCTCCTGAGCTCGGACTCAGGCTGACGGCCCTGGAGAGCAGCCTGGCTGCCTTCATGGAGCAGCAGTGGGTACTGATCGCCAGTCTGACCGGCGCATCTGCCCCGACCACCGGGACCTTGATGTCTAAGTTGACCCCACGTCTCGAGTTGATCCTCTGCCACGGTCTCCCTCGACCTCCCAGGTCGTCGACTCTGGTGCCCCCGGCGTCAGGGCAGATGGCATCAAGGCCCACATGGCCGGAGCTGCTGAGGAGGAGTCCGCATGGGAGACGGAGGACAAGGAGTCTCCTGACACCTTCCGGACCCGGTGCATCCCGTCGGACGTCCCGGAGTCCAAGCCTCGGAGAAGGTCCCCCCCGGAGGATACCCAGTTCTTGGATTTCATCAGGGACATGGCCAAGGCTTTGGCATTCCCGGCAGTTGCCGAGGAGGAGCCTCGAGCCGAAGAGCTTGATGCCCTCCAGTATGATTTTCCTCCGAAGGAAGCCTTTACTGTTCCGGTTCCTCCGATGCTGGAACGGCTGCTCTTCCGTATGTGGGAAGCACCGGCTTCGGCGCCGGTTCTGAGCAAGTGGGTTGATTCCATTTATCGAGTCCATAAGAGCCCTGGGTTCCAAAAGGCACAGCTACCGCACAACTCCATGGTTGTGGAATCGGCCATGCACAGGCTGAAAAGTCAGAAGATGCACTCCTCGATGCCTCCTGGCCGGGAGGCCCGGAACCTGGATGCCCTCGGTAGAAAGTGCTTCCAGGGCTCTATGTTCTCTTGCCATGTCCAGACTTACCAGCTGTACATGAGCATGTACCTACGGGACCTGGCAAAGGAGATTGCCGGGTTCTCAGCTGGCCTCTCCGAGGAACCCTTGCAGAGGTTCAAAGCCTTGTCTTCAGGGATCTGGGAGTGCTCGAAGTTTATATCTCAAGCAGCCTATGACGGCTTCGAGGCTTCGGCCCGGGTAGCCGTGGCCGGCATCGGTGCATGCCATCAGGCCTGGCTACAGTTGTCGGACCTAGAGTCATGAGTACAGGACAAGTTGGTCGATGTCCCCTGCCGAGGTGACAACCTATTTGGCAAACCCATGCCTGAGAAAGCTGCAGAAATCGAGACCGAGACTCTCACCAGGACAAGACTGTCCAGAAAGACTTCTGCTTCTTCTCATAAAAAGAAGGACTCGGGAAAGAAGCCATTTTTCCCAAGGAAGGGTGCTGCCTACAAAACCTACCCTCAGTATCAGGCCTCTCCAGCTCCCCAACAGGGCCAGCAGGCTAAGGGGCAGGGGCATGGGCCCCATAGGCAGAAAACCCCCAAGCCGCCAGCTCGGGCTCCTGCACAGCAAGGAGCGGGGTTTTGACTTCCACAGCATAGCCTCTCCTCCGTCAGTGGCTCCACTCAGCACAGGGGATCAGCTGACCATGTATGCCTACAGGTGGCCAGCCATCACAGGGGACACCTGGGCACTGAGCATAGTCCAGAAGGGCTATATGCTCCATTTCCACTACTATCCAGGGGAGCCTCCAAGACTCCCTCTACACAGGAACCTCCTCCTTCAGGAGTTAGCAAGTCTTTTAAAGGAACAGGCGGTGGAACCGGTGCCACACCACCTGGAAGGGCAAGGCTTCTACTCCAGGTACTTCCTAGTACCAAAGAGAACAGGAGGCCTCAGACCTATCCTAGATTTGTGAAGTCTGAACAAGTTTCTGGAGAGGGAAAAGTTCAAGATGCTTACCCTTGGGATACTGCTGCCCTACCTCCAGCAGGGAGACTGGCTATGCTCCTTAGACCTAAAAGATGCTTACACTCATATCCTCATCCATCCAGACCACAGACAATATCTCAGATTTGTGGTGGGAGGAAATCATTTTCAGTACAGGGTACTGCCCTTTGGCCTGACCTCTGCCCCCAGGGTTTTCACCAAATGCCTGGCGGTGATGGCGGATTTTCTTAGAAATCAGGGGATTTTTGTCTTCCCGTACCTGGATGACCGGCTAATCAGAGGCCAGTAATTCCAGGAGGCCCGACAGGCCACTCTTCGCACTGTCTCTCTTCTTCAGCATATGGGCTTTGTCATAAACTATGCAAAGTCCACTTTGCTCCCCTCTCAGAACCTAGAGTTTATAGGGGCGAGACTAGACACCCTTCAGGCAAGAGCTTACTTGCCCGAGGACAGGGCCCACAGATTGATCGAGTTGGAAAACCAGTTCCAAAGCAATTCTCAGGTTTCCGCCAGGCACTACCTGCGGCTTCTGGGCCACATGGCATCCACTGTACATGTGACCCCGAATGCCCGTCTGCACATGTGGGCTGCTCAATGGTGCCCGGCGAACTTCAAGACAGAGTAAAGGTGTCCAGACGGCTTCTGAACTCCTTACAGTGGTGTCTACATCTACCAAACCTTCTCAAAGGTGTACCTTTTCAAGCTCCAGCACACACCAGGGTGCTGATGACAGATGCATCCTTAAAGGGCTGGGGTGCACATTGCTAGGGCACGTGCACTCAAGGCCTGTGGTCCCCTTGGGAGGCCACACAGCAGATCAACCTTTTAGAACTGCGAGCCATTTGCTTAGCTCTGCAAACCTTCTGCCATTCTCTCTCTCAACAGTCTGTCCTAGTTCAGATGGACAATCAGGTAGCAATGTTCTAAGTGAACAAACAAGGAGGCACAGGGTCCAGGCTCCTATGTCAAGAGGCACAGGACCTTTTCTCCTTTGCAGTCAAACAAGGCATGTTTCTCAAAGCAGTTTATCTGCCTGGTAAAGGAAAACTTCCTAGCAGACAAGCTAAGCAGGATTCTCCAGCCCCACGAATGGCAGTTGAATCTATTGGTGGTCCAGCAGATCTTCCTCCGATGGGGACTTCCATCCATCGATTTCTTTGCAAATCCACTAAACCGTCAGTTGCCCAGGTTTTGCTCCAGACAACCGCATCCCCTGAGGATGGCAGCAGATGCTTTTCTAATCTCTTGGTCTACGGGCCTCCTGTATGCATTTCCCCCCTTACTTCTACCTAAGGAGGTGGAGGAGGTGATCTTGGCCTCTAGGAGGCAGTCCACCAGGAAGCCCTATGCCCTCAAGTGGCATAGGTTTATGATATGGTGTGCTCAGCGCAATGAAGATCCTTTCTCTTGTCTTGTGCCAGTAGTACTGCAGTATCTACTTCACCTTTCAGACCTAGGCCTTAAGTCTAACTCTGTTCGGGTCCAACTCAGTGCTTTGTCAGTGCACCACTCACCGGTGGAGGGACAGTCTCTGTCGGTTCACCCCTTGGTGTCCAGATTTCTCAGAGGTCTGCTTCTACTCAAGCCTCCGATTCGTCCACTGGCGACTGAGTGGGATTTGAACGTGGTCTTGCAACAACTTACTCGTCCGCCGTTTGAGCCGATGGCTACTTGACATTTATGCTTCTTCTCTTGGAAAGCGCTCTTACTAGTGGCTCTTACATTGGCCAGACGTTTGAGTGAGCTACAAGCTCTGGTTTCTGATAGACCGTACACACGGTTTTATAGGAACAGGGTGGTCCTACGGACCCATCCCAAGTTCTTCCCAAAAGTGGTCTCCTCTTTCCACCTCAATCAGGAGGTGATCCTTCCGACCTTCTTTCCCAGGCTGCATTACAGCCGGGCTGAGACAGTCTTGCATACCCTGGACTGTAAGAGGGCGTTGTCCTTTTACATAGAACATACGTGGGAGCATTGAAGGGCTACTCAGCTCTTTGTCTTGTTTGACCATAAGAGGATGGGGTTACCTGTCTCCAAGCATACGTTGTCCACTTGGGTAGCAGATTGCATCGCCTGGGCGTACAGGGCAGCCGACCTCCCTCTGCAGGGTCGGGTCATGGCCCACCGTGTCAGGGTGAAGGCCGTGTCAGTAGCTCATCTCTGCTCTGTTCCATTGGCAGACTTCTGCCGGGCCGCAACTTAGTCTTCAAGCCAGACTTTTGCAGCCCATTACTGCCTGGAGAGAGAGTCCCAGCAGCACAGTGTTTTCGGCTAGGCAGTACTCCGTAATCTCTTTGAGGTTTAGGCAAATCCTACCCTCCAGCCCTTGTGTTGGGCTACCGTACGGAGTGCATTCTCAGAGAAAATTCTTATCACGGATGGTGAGGCTCTTGAGAGGGAGCCATTTTTTCAGCTCTGGGTTCACGGTTGCCTAGAGCTGGGGAGTCCCATATGTGAGGACTGACTTTCTGCTTGGTCCTGGAGAAAGCGTAGTTACTCACCTGTAACAGGTGTTCTCCAGGAGCAGCAGGAATCGGTCCTCACGACCCTCCCTTCTCCCCTGGAGTTGCAGTCATATACTTCATTTTGCTTTTTGCTGTCTTCTAGCTATGTCATCAGACTGAGCAAGATGGCACCTTTGGGCGGGAAGGGGACCGCGCATGTGCGCTGCATTACCAAAGGCTCTCTTTGAAAGCTGGGGAAATGCTCCGCATGAAGGCTCCGTTGGCGCCGATGTCACCCATATGTGAGGACTGATTCCTGCTGCTCCTGGAGAACACCTGTTACAGGTGAGTAACTACGCTGTCTCTATCGTATCATTGCTCTCCTACCTTTCCTTCAACGTATACATTTTAAGATCTTTAATTCTATCCTTTTATGCCTTATAATGAAGACATTTTATTATTTTGGTAGCTGCCCTCTGGACCAACTCCATCCTATTTATATCTTTTTGAAAGTACGGTCTCCACAATTTTGAAAGTACGGTCTCCACAATTGTACAGCGTACACCAAAAGGTCTCACTAGAGATGTATACAAAAGTACTATCATCTCCTTTTTCCTGCTGGCCATTCTCCTCCTTATACATATTGTCAGACGGCTGCCTGGGTGAGAATCTTCACAGTCTTGACAAGTGCATATATCTATATGATTTGCAAGGGATTGTGGGCAATGTAGTTCATTCACACCAGACACAGCTGCTGACAATAATTTAGTTGTGCTCTTGGGTAAAGCCAATAAGATATTTATTCATGGGGTTATTTCTCCCAACACAGATATGCTTGGTAGCACATAAATCAGGTAACTTGCCTTCAGTGTTAACTTGGAAAAACAAAGTCAAAATCAGGAAAACAACAAATGAAAAGCCACAAAGCAAGAAACAAACTGTTCTTTTCAGGTTAACTTCTGATTACTTCCCACAGATTCAGAAGTGATTCTCTCCTAGCTCACAAGCAATTAGGTAAGGCTTAATTGCTAGCAGTTATCCAGCTGAAACCCCTAAGCTGGCTTGCTTTCTACTGTGTGGGTCAAATCCTGCTTCAGGAGCTTTTCTGAGTAGATTAAAGAACAAATTTGTATTTCTTTGTGATGGTTGCTGTACTTTATAACAGAAAGTTACCAACGAAGTTTAGATAGAGAGCAGTCCATATAAATAGGATCTTCATCTGCTATTATTCCCCCTTGTTCAACAAGCATGGGTTCAATATCATGGATTGGCACAGATGAATCTCTCAATGGAGCACTTTCAGGAGAATACTTGTTTCCCTGCTGTCTTTCAAGGTTATAGCTAGGGCATAGATCAGTGTTCATACCTGAGCTTCCATTGCTGCTAGAGTTCCTCTCTATATAGCCTGGCCAGTATGTAGTCCAGTTCTTATGTCTAGCCTTCCAATCCAGATCCCTGGACACTGGATCTCTCTTCACATACCTTCTGGCACGGGTCTTAGGGTCCCTTCCACGTGCAGCCGTCTCCCTCACAGGTAGCGTCTGGAGATTCCTAGCTCTGCAGCACTATTCCTCTGGCTTTCCCCAGTCCAATGGTGTATGCTGGCCCTTGGAATACCTCCCAGTATACGTACTGCTTTGGACTCTTCTAGACCTCTCAAAGGCTTTTCTCCTCTTTCTTCCAGAGGGTCTCTTTCCCTCTCTGTCCATCCGGTTTGGCTTCTGCTTCTGATGATCCTTCAGATGAAACTGATGATCAAACTCAAGCTGATTCTCAGGATAAGGAGGACAATGAGGACAATTCTCTGGATATCCAAGGTGATCATGAAGATCATGAAGATGGTCATCTGTAGAATAAACTCTACTCTTATTCTGCTTAGATGAGTGCTCCTCCCTAACACAGCGCAGCTGTGCTGAATCAGGCCCTGCCCTTTGAGATGAGTGCTTAGGGATTACCTCATAGCCCTCCTGATTGAACACACGTTTCCCCACTTCAGCTCCTCTAATGGCTGTTGGAAACCTGGTGCATTCTGGGACTGGTAGTCTTTTATGGGAAAATTCTGTTTTCTTATTTCTACCAGAACTGACAGGTTGCTTGTTCAGAGTCACTTCACCTTTTCTATAGCTCCTTCCTGAGCTATGATAAGCTTCCTTATCACATACCCCCCTGCTTAAGTTATTACGGACTGGTGTAACTGGTGAAACTTCTTCTCTACAGTCTGTAATCCTGGAAAGGGCATCCGCATTCTTGAGTAACTTCCCAGCACGATGTTCAACTTGAAAATCAAATGTCTGTAAGGCCATGTACCAGCGTGTCAACCTGGCATTGTGGTTCTTCATTTGCTGCAACCACTTAAGTGGGGCATGGTCCGTGACCAACTGGAACTTTCTCCCTGTAAGGTAAAACCTTAACGCCTCCACTGACCACTTGATAGCTAAACATTCTTTTTCTATTGTGGAATACTTTTGTTCAGCCGGTGACAACTTCCTGCTCAGGTACATCACAGGATGCTCCTCCCCATCATGACACTGGGATAGAACCTCTCCTAGCCCTACATCTGATGCATCGGTTTGAACCAGAAAGGGTTTCTTGAAGTCCACCCCTTTCAGTACCGGTCCTGTACACAATTTTCCTTTTAAGACTGAAAACGCTTTTTCAGCTTCAGGTGTCCACTTTAGCTGGTTTGGACAATTCTTCCGCTGCATATCCATGAAAATTGCACTTTTCTCTGCGAATTGCGGTATAAACCTGCGGTAGTATCCAATAAGTCCTAAGAAACTTCTTAGTTGTTTCTTTGTTGTTGGAGGAGGAAAATTCCTGATGCTATCTACTTTACTCATTAGAGGTTTAATTTTTCCTCTTCCCACTAGGTGGCCCAGGTATTTTACCTCCCTATTTGCAAAGGCACACTTCTTCGGGTTTAAAGTGATTCCCGCTTGCTTCATGGAGCACAAGACTGCCTTGATCCTCTTTAGATGCTCCGCCCAGGTGTTACTATGGATTATGACATCATCCATATATGCAAAAGCATAATTTTGGTGGGGTCGAAGTACCTGATCCACTAACCTTTGGCAGGTAGCCGCTGCTCCATGCAGTCCGAAAGGCATCCTCTTGAACTGGAAAAGGCCAACGGGGGTGCTGAACGCAGTCTTCGGCTTCGACTCCCTGGTGAGAGGGATTTGCCAATATCCTTTTGTCATATCAAGGGTGGTTAAGTATTGAGCCTGTCCCAGCTGGTCCAACAGCTCTTCAATTCTTGGCATTGGATATGCATCAAAAACTGATATGGCGTTTACCTGCCGGAAGTCAATACAAAATCTTAAAGATCCATCAGGCTTCGGCACCAGGACTATGGGGCTATTCCAGGGAATCTTTGACTCCTCTATTACTCCCATGTCCAACATCTCCTGGACTTGTGCCACTACTTCCTGTCTCTTGGCTTCAGGCAAGCGGTATGGCCTTTGACGAACTAATTTCCCAGGTGGAGTTATTATTTCATGGGCAACCAAATGTGTCTCCCCAGGTATGGGTGTCAACACATCTGGGAATTCTTTAAGCAACTTCCTAATTTCTTCCTGTTGTACCACTGTCAGGTCCTCACCTATTTGGGGCTCTGATTTTTCTTTACAATCATATACCTGGGGTCCCAAATCTTCCTCTTCATTCACCTCCCTCTCTCGGGCACAGGTGGCAGCTAGGCTTTTAACCCCTTTGACATCAGTAGAACCAAAGCCTTTGGTTCCACGTTCAGAATTCTCCAGGGATGTGACCTCCTCCACAGGTGGAAAACCCAGCCTCTCACAGATCAATTGGGCAATTCTGTCTCCTGTCTTCATGTGATAATCATTCTGTCCAAAATTAAACAACAGAACTTTAATATTGCCCCTGTAATCGGGATCAATTACTCCCGCACCCACATCGATGAAATATTTAAGGGCTAATCCGGACCTTGGGGCTACTCTCCCATAGCATCCAATAGGTATTTCCACTTGGAGACCAGTGTCCACCAGGGCTCTCCCTTGGCTAGGTACAGTCACATTTTCTATGCTGCACAGGTCAAACCCATCAGCTTGAGGGGTTGCCTGCTTAGGAGCTTGGGCCTTCTCTGTGACCCTATGGTACTTTAGGACGAATGTCTGCTTTGGGGTAGCTTGGTCTTCTGGATGCTTAACCATCTTTTTAGCTGGGGTCTGAGGACTTCCAAATAAAGGCCTGGGAGCTATTACCATTAAACCTTCTCCCTCCTTCCTTAGTCCTTCCACTAGATCCTGCTTAAATCCTGGCCAGTCTCTTCCTAGAACCAAATCAAAGGGTAGCCTAGGCACCACTGCTAACAGGACTTCCTCTTGTTCCCCCAGGCACTTAACCTTTAGCCTATAGGTGGGATATGATGTTGCAGCACCATGAATGCATCTGATGTGAACTTGGCTTTCAGGGGTTCTAGGCACAAATCCTTCTTGGGCCTCTATCCTCTTCCAAAGCCTTTTTGACATCATACTCTGGTCTGCCCCAGAGTCTAACAGAGCATTTGTGGTAATTCCTTGCACATCAACCATCAAAAGAAATCCTTCTTTGGGCTGTTTTAAATCCACACCCACTAAGCTAGTGTGTGTCTGGCATCTCTTTTCTAAATGTCCCCATTTTCCACACTTGAAACATTTCTTTTCATTCCACTGTGTCATCTGGTTTGATACAGTACATTCATTTTCAGAAACATTTTTAATTATTTTCTTTTCTGATACAGCACATCTTGCCTCAGCACCAATCTTCAGAGGGCCACCCATTCTATGGCAAGCCTGCGTGGCTTCCAAGAATCTCTCTGCTAGCATGGTTGCCTCTCCAAGATTTTGGCAATTTTGCTGTATAAGGAAAGTGTGCAAATCTTTAGGCACCCCAGACATAAATTGTTCAAGCATTATAATATCTAATAACATTTCAACCGTCTTTTGCTCAGGCTCCAACCATTTTACAGCTAAACTTCTGATTCTCTGACTCAGAGCCCTGGGTGTTTCACCCACTCTCAATGTAGTAGCTCTAAACATTCGCCTATACTCTGAAATAGACAACCCTAGGCGATCTCTAATAGCAGCCTTTACATCCTTATAATTCAAAGCCTGGGCTGCTGGCATTGCTCTATAAGCTGCAAGCGCCTCTCCAGTTAATGAGGCTGCCAGCCTTACTGCCCACTGGGTCTCTGGCCATGCTAATGCTTGTGCCACTCTTTCAAAAGACTCTAGAAAATCATCAACATTATCATCTGGAGTTAGCTTCCCAAAACTAAATGCCCCAATCCCTTGATTGAGTCCCACACTGTCCACATGTGGTGTACCAGTATTTACTGCTGGTCTTGCATCTGTTCCACTTTGGTTCTGCAGCTGAACTAGGGCTTGCACCAGATCAAGCACTGGCTTCTGCTGGTCCATTAAGGCTTTCATATCAGTGTCCTGAGCCTGCTGTGCTAGCTCCTGTTGCCTGCTAAATTGGGCTGCCATCCACTGAGGTAGTTCCTTTGGATCCATCTTGATCCCTGCAAGAAACAAAGAAAAAAAAAACCAAAGTGCACCACCTTCCAAACAGGTGTGTTTTTTCCTACTTTTTTTTTTTCAATTACCCCTGTGCTTACTCCCATCCACCACTAGACATGCCCAGGTACTTATTACCTTGTGCTAGTAATGAATCCAGCTCTGCACAGGGTCTTTTCCTTCTGGGACATCCACTTCTCCTCCAAAGTGCAGTTGAGGGAAAATCTTTTTTTCCAGCTTTAAACTTGAACTGTAGTTGTAATCCTCAGCAAGTAAATCCCCTTTGTGCAAAAGCAATCCGAAAAACTACGCCATTTGTCAGACGGCTGCCTGGGTGAGAATCTTCACAGTCTTGACAAGTGCATATATCTATATGATTTGCAAGGGATTGTGGGCAATGTAGTTCATTCACACCCAGACACAGCTGCTGACAATAATTTAGTTGTGCTCTTGGGTAAAGCCAATAAGATATTTATTCATGGGGTTATTTCTCCCAACACAGATATGCTTGGTAGCACATAAATCAGGTAACTTGCCTTCAGTGTTAACTTGGAAAAACAAAGTCAAAATCAGGAAAACAACAAATGAAAAGCCACAAAGCAAGAAACAAACTGTTCTTTTCAGGTTAACTTCTGATTACTTCCCACACAGATTCAGAAGTGATTCTCTCCTAGCTCACAAGCAATTAGGTAAGGCGTAATTGCTAGCAGTTATCCAGCTGAAACTCCTAAGCTGGCTTGCTTTCTACTGTGTGGGTCAAATCCTGCTTCAGGAGCTTTTCTGAGTAGATTAAAGAACAAATTTGTATTTCTTTGTGATGGTTGCTGTACTTTATAACAGAAAGTTACCAACGAAGTTTAGAT
The DNA here is from genome assembly GCA_033557465.1 of Ichthyophis bannanicus. Classification (NCBI taxonomy): domain Eukaryota; kingdom Metazoa; phylum Chordata; class Amphibia; order Gymnophiona; family Ichthyophiidae; genus Ichthyophis; species Ichthyophis bannanicus. The sequence goes on from CM066035.1 coordinate 529,415,995, forward strand.
AGAGAGCAGTCCATATAAATAGGATCTTCATCTGCTATTATTCCCCCTTGTTCAACAAGCATGGGTTCAATATCATGGATTGGCACAGATGAATCTCTCAATGGAGCACTTTCAGGAGAATACTTGTTTCCCTGCTGTCTTTCAAGGTTATAGCTAGGGCATAGATCAGTGTTCATACCTGAGCTTCCATTGCTGCTAGAGTTCCTCTCTATATAGCCTGGCCAGTATGTAGTCCAGTTCTTATGTCCAGCCTTCCAATCCAGATCCCTGGACACTGATCTCTCTTCACATACCTTCTGGCACGGGTCTTAGGGTCCCTTCCACGTGCAGCCGTCTCCCTCACAGGTAGCGTCTGGAGATTCCTAGCTCTGCAGCACCATTCCTCTGGCTTTCCCCAGTCCAATGGTGTATACTGGCCCTTGGAATACCTCCCAGTATACATACTGCTTTGGACTCTTCTAGACCTCTCAAAGGCTTTTCTCCTCTTTCTTCCAGAGGGTCTCTTTCCCTCTCTGTCCGTCCGGTTTGGCTTCTGCTTCTGATGATCCTGCAGATGAAACTGATGATCAAACTCAAGCTTATTCTCAGGATAAGGAGGACAATGAGGACAATTCTCTGGATATCCAAGGTGATCATGAAGATCATGAAGATGGTCATCTGTAGAATAAACTCTACTCTTATTCTGCTTAGATGAGTGCTCCTCCCTAACACAGCGCAGCTGTGCTGAATCAGGCCCTGCCCTTTGAGATGAGTGCTTAGGGATTACCTCATAGCCCTCCTGATTGAACACACGTTTCCCCACTTCAGCTCCTCTAATGGCTGTTGGAAACCTGGTTCATTCTGGGACTGGTGGTCTTTTATGGGAAAATTCTGTTTTCTTATTTCTACCAGAACTGACAGGTTGCTTGTTCAGAGTCACTTCACCTTTTCTATAGCTCCTTCCTGAGCTATGATAAGCTTCCTTATCACATAATGCTATTTTTGGCAATGAGAGCAGTTTAATACAAATTATTATTCAGTCAATTTTAGGTCTACTGATTTCTGTTCTTCTGAATTTCCTAAAATATTTTACATCTATATGGCTGGTTCTGATGTTGATCTCTTGCAGTTTATCTGAGCACAATAAAATTTAAATTTTCTTCCAGAATCAGTGTGGCTTCGTTTGGATCTTGACCCAGGACCATGAGCAACTTTTGTAGCCACAGTACCTTCTTGACTAGTATGTGTAGCTGCTACATACTCTGGACCCGATTTTCAAAAATCCCGGATAAGTCCCTAATGCGCCCAGATGCTATGTGGTTAGCATTGAGGGGTGTTATGGGTGTTCTGGGATGGATCGGGGGCGGAGGAAAGGGCTAAACGGGTAGTACCGATTTTCGCTGCTACCTGCTTAGCCCTCTGTGCCTATCTTTCAGGCGCAGGGGGTAAGCGGTTAGCATCGAAAATCGGTGCTACCTGGCTAGCTCCTGCGGCTTCCCGGTTGTGCGGCAAAACCCAGATTTTCAATACCGGAGCTGCATGTGAACCCAGCATTGAAAATCCAGTTTAGACGGATGGCGGGCGGGCTAAGCACTGACGCGGCGAATAGCACTGCTTAGATGAAAATCATGCCCTCTGTTTCTCTATTCTCTGTTCATTGTCAATGAAGTCTCTTTTCTACAGTGGCAGATGATAAGTCCTCTTCTGAGTCAGTGCTTCATAACAGGAGGTTCATCTGCGGTTTTCTTCTGGAGGCCTCCCGGAGCTTCCATGAGTCTCAGTGATTAATCCTTATTTGCTGAAGTTTTCCGTATCAAAAAATCACCAGTGTTACTCTAGCATGATAAAGGTCTTGAGGGTGTTATGTGGAGTCAAATATATTTGTGCTGGATACAGCTGAGTATATTTTGCACCTAGATCTTTTAAGAGTACTTTCATTGTCAAAAACTGCCTTCTCCACTGCTTTGTGGTCTTTTCAAGGTCTGGTACTATAAAAATCTTGTTTTTACTTAATAAGTTAGCATTTGTCTTTTGTTTAGCAGCTGCTTAGATTTCAAAATAGCTCAGAGCAAAGAGTCTGGTGACTATCAGCCTTGCAACTAAGGGTCCAATATTCAAAATCATTTACATGGTTTGCAGACCTGAAAATCATGTACAGTAAATGCCACTAAGCGGGATATTCAGCGGCACTAGCATGGTTAGTGCTGTCACTACATGCCCCGATGCTAGCCAGTTATCATTCTGGGGAATTCTGGGAGTGGCACCCGGGGAAACCATTCAGCGGCAATATTCAGCCACTGCCAAATTATCCCTCAGTGGCAAAAGTTAGGCATAGAAAAGGCTGTCCTAGCTTTCATCTCTGAAGCTAACTGGACAGCAGCTGAATTTTGCCTGGTTAGCTTCCTGCTTCAGCAGCGAACCTGGACATTCAGTGCCAATGTCCGGATATGGGTTAGTGTTCAGCATGGCGGCCAGCAACTGTAAATGTGCTAGCTGGCGCCACTGAATATCAGGCACTAAGGGGTATGTTTACTAAATCGCGTTATTGCAGTTCGCGTTAGGATCCGCGTTAATAAGACAAACCCCCAAATAAGGAGATGGGCGGGACAGCGGAACACCTAACGCGCGTAACTAAAGTAACGAGCGTTACAGGGCGCGTTAGCGGCGTCACCGCGCGTTAAGCATAAGAAGCCACTCAGACATACACGATCAATACAGAGCTGTAGCACAATGGTTACTGCAGTGAACGCTAATACGGGCAGCATGTGTTCGAGTCCGCAGGGTGCCAGTTGCAGAAGGCTGGCTGATGTAGCATCCTGTACATGATACAGTGAGGGAGGGGGCAATTAGTTGTTTGTTTTGGAGGGGTGCAAGCAAACACACCCACACATTAGATAGCGAGTGAGGGGTCATGTCTATGTTCCCCTCCCTTTTGGGGTGCAAGTAAACACACCCACACATTATATAGTGAGTGTGGGGGCATGTATATGTCCTGTATGTGTTGTAGGGTTGCTAGCATACATACCTGACCCAAACAGAGCTGTAGCACAATGGTTACTGCAGTGACAGCTGATACGGGCAGCATGGGTTCGAGTCCGCAGGGTGCCAGTTGCAGAAGGCTGGCTGATGTAGCATCCTGTACATGATACAGTGAGGGAGGGGGCAATTAGTTGTTTCATTTTGGAGGGGTGCAAGCAAACACACCCACACATTAGATAGCGAGTGAGGGGGCATGTCTATGTTCCCTTTCCTTTTGGGGTGCAAGTAAACACACCCACACATTATCTAGTGAGTGAGGGGGCATGTATATGTCATGTATGTGTTGTACAGTTGCTAGCAAACACACACACACAGTGGCGTACCCAAGGTTGCTGCAGAAGGCACCCCATAACGCACAACATATGCCACATTAGAAAGTGGAGTGTCCACTAAGGCACATCAAAATGTCCCCCATAGAGCAGTCCACAAAGTAATGTAAAGGGAGCCAGAGAAGGTGACACATGGTAGGCCCATGAGGCGCAGTAAGGTAATAGTACGCGGAGGGGCAGTCACCGGTAGCAGTCTGGTGTATGTAAAACATATAATGCTGCAGACAGCCCTATAAAACGAACCCATTGTGGGTCTGAACCCATGACTACTGGCTCAACAGGCAATGAATAACCCACTGGCCCTCAGCCCCAGAGCTGCTAACCACCCCCTGGCTGTCTACAGAAGGGCAGCAGAATACCACGTAACTGATCATAAGATCATAAGATCATAAGATATGCCATACTGGGTCAGACCAAAGTCCATCAAGCCCAGTATTCTGTTTCCAACAGTGGCCAATCTAGGTCATACGTACCTAGCAGTTTCCCCAAGGGACACAGGTTCCACAATGCTTGTACTGGTTCAAGCATTGATATCCTGGGTCCCTTCTTAATAATGGTTTATGGACCTTTCCTCCAGGAACTTGTCCAAACCTTTTTTAAACCCAGCTACACTAACAGCCTTTACTACATCCTCCGGCAACAAATTCCAGAGTTTGATTACACGTTGAGTGAAAAAATATTTTCTTTTATTAGTCTTAAATAGTTTACCCTGTAGCTTCATTGCATGTCCCCTAGTCTTTCCATATTCTGATAAGGTAAACAATCGATCTACGTTTACCCGTTCCACTCCGTTCATTAATTTATAGACTTCTATCATATCTCCCCTCAGCCGTCTCTTCTCCAGGCTAAAGAGCCCCAACCTTTTTAGCCTTTCTTCATAGGAGTAGCCTTCCATCCCCTTTACTGCTGCTGTCCTGGCCAGGATCTGTACCAATGCAGCCATACCCATGGTGCAATGCACATGCAGACCAGCAGTCCAGAGATGAACACCAGAAGGGGCACATACCCACATAGCCCCCGGGTATGGTACGGTGAAATGACTGTGTGCGTCACTGCACATAGTAGTAACATACAGTATCCCAACATGGTGCCCCAGAAGAAGCAAGAAAAAGTGTCTGTGAAGGCAGACTGATCATTAGCACAATGGTTAAGGAACTGCCTGGTGGTGCAGGGTCTCAGAGTGCAAGTCCCCCTGTGATGGCAAAGGACCAAGGCTGCCTGCAACAGTACCCTCCACAAACAGTAGTCACACATATGTAGAACCAGTCACCCCTCTGTCCAAACCATAGATAACCCAAGTGTTCCTTTCTGACACAACGAACATGAGAGGTAGGAAGGATTGCCCACAACCCCTCGTTGGGAGTGTCCGTGTAAGCCTGAGAGGTGCAGCCCCCAAAGGTAGGAAACGCTGTGAATGTGCAGCCGTAACTGGGTGTGTGAAACGTACAAAGGCAAATATATACACAAATCAGGTAAGAAAGGAAAGAACACGTCAAATGGTACCAGAAACAATGCAGGGGACAACCCAATTGCCCTGAAATGGGAATCCAGCATCAAACAGCACAAGGACATGCTTTGTGTGACAAAACTATGGGCCCAGTACTAGGTGGATGTGTTGCAGCAAGGTGGGCGTATCTGTGGATGAGTGCGCGCCCTGACTGCTACACCATATCAGTAATGTCATAGGTTGTCAGGTTTGTATGTCCCACAAGTACTGCTGGCAATCATCCATCCACAGGAATGTAATTGGAAGGTGTCATTAGGTGTATCCGTATGAAAGCCACCCCAGAGGGCAAAGGCTAATGTTCACTGTGTGCCACAGCACCCTATAGGGCATTTCACAAAGCGCCCCATAGGGCATGTGACACGGTCCATGTTGAGTCACTGTGAGGAGTCTGCAGTGTGAGGGCTTTGTTGATGTCAGCAGCAATGTAAAGCAAGATAACAAAATGCCACCCAAGGTGCTCACAATGATCAACTGTGTGCTAAGACCCATGACGTGGGCACCACCCACACGTCTGGAACCAACGATATGCCCATATTGCCAGTGCACATAATACAGTCACAATAATGACGTGGACATCGTCTGGGGCAAAACCGCCAAATGACCCAATCCCCCAAAACAAAAGCACAGAGGTCGCACTATGTACATGCAAGGGCTGCCTGACAAAGAAACAAAGCAAGGCCTCAGCAAACAAGGGCATATGGCAAACACAATCAAGACCAAGGTCATGATCATTACCAAATATAGAAGGCCCAATAACATCACAGACCGCTTTGCAAAAATGACTGTCACAGGCAAAAGCAAAATCAAAAACAAACATACTCTGGTTACTATGCGCAACAAAATGCAGATATCCCTAATACCTGACCCAGAACCCCCTGACTGTGCACCGAGGGGCGCCATGTCGACACCCAAGGGGCCTGCTGGGGTGCCAAGGATATGGGTGTATGCAACAGTAACCATGGTGCACTGCAGATGCACAGCAGCAGTCCAGAGATGACAATAGGAGGGGGATTGGCGCCACCACAGCGCCTGGCCAGGAAGGGAGATAGCAATATGTGCGCAACTGGCATAGAGCATCAAACGACAGTAGCACAACAGTGTGGGCAAGAAGTAGGCCGAAAAGGTGTACCAGGACAATGTCAAGACAGGTGACCATCCTAAACTGCAATATGAGGTCGATCGCGACAGGAAATTGCTGATGGAACTGTGTCCCCTAGAACAATATGGCAAGGTGCACCAGAAAGGGTATGTCCGCAAAGGTCCATGTGCTGTATAGGCTGCAAGCGGTGTCTAGAGAGCACGCAGGACCTGTGTGGAACTGAGACAGATGTAGCACAAACAGCACCTAGAGCACACAGTAAAGACAATGAACAGGCGACAGATGGAGGACGAACAGGGGGTTTACGGACCCTCACAACTTACAGCAGCACACGTGTGTGGCATCAGCGCAGACAAAGATACCGGTAGCAACGGCATCACAGCAAAGGGTGTTGGCAAGCCGGTGTACCGGAAAGACTGTGTGTGGCAGGTGAGGAAAATATGTGTCACCCATTGGAGGATGAGGTGGCCAGGGAATTGAGCAGAAAATGCAGAGCAGGCACAGGGCCAACAAGCAAAAACAGATGCTATGTAGACAACGGCAGCTGGGTAGGATATGGGGCAACAGTCCACGCCAACATACATGACACCTCACCCCACAATGATGCAAATACATGCACCAAAGGAGGCACAGCAAATGTGATCACGAGAATATGGCCAGACAGGTCGCAGAAGCCAAGAAACCAGTGTTACAGCAACAACAGGTATCAGTGCGGGAAAGGCAGAGGAAAGGAGGAACAGAGAGAGTGTAAAGCTATAACCACTCGGATGGAAACCACTGGAGAGAAGAGATGACCTGAACAATACACTGAGGCACATTGAAAGGGATGCAGACAGGACCACAGCGGGCCAACATCAAAGACCACAGCTGCGTGTCAGGAGATGGAACCACAGAGCGTAGGCAAGATTCAGTACACATGTGGAGGAGGGGTCCACAGACAACAACACAGTCCACAGGTGGGATGGAAACACAGTCCACAGGTGGGATGGAAGACACAAATGAACATGTCCACACACATACCCACACACCCACACACCCACACACCAGGAGATGTAATGTACTGTAAACAACATGCAATTGAGTAGGGATGTGACACATGAGGCAGGTAATTGGATACGGCAATGGAGGCCCATGTGGATGGGCTGTGGAAAGGGGCACAGGACCAAAATAGGAACATGTCAATCACCAACCACATCAGGGATGATGCCCAGGCTAACACACCACAGCAGAACCCGTGCACAGGTACCTCATCACATGCACCACTCCAGAAGGAGCAGTACCCTTCGTCCAGACAATGTGGCACATGGACAGCAAACATGCCACACGGACATGAACAGCTCAAACATGGATGGGTGGGCGGAGATGTGATGGGGCTGCACACATGATATGGGAAGGTAAACAGCACACAAAGAAGAAAAAGACAACATGTAGGTGCCACCGAAAACGTCATGCACCCAGGTGTCAATGAAACAGGGTGACCCAACCACCAAATATGCCACACCATGAATGTGCATACATCTGTCCCCCACAGGCAATCACCAGACACAAGCTGAAAGCATATTCTGCAGTCAGGAGTACCATATGACGTGAAAAACTACATGGGTCCTGTGTGGCAGCAAACATCGCAAGTACCCACCCACCACTCACCACACGTTACAACGTCACCCACCTGTTTATGCCTGTGGAGCCTACACACCCTAACCACCCCCTGCTGCCACCCAAGAAACCAAAGCCACAATAACAGTAGACTTTGGAAACAGCCAGTAATATGTGAGGCTAAGGGTCAAAACATGATAGGACCGCACAGTGTATGCACGCACTGTATGCACACCAGACACCATCCCCATCAAACATAGCACTCTGGAGAAAGCATGCAGAGCGACAAGCCCAGATGCCATGCCAACATTGACAGTTCATAAATCACCAACCCATGTACAGCTCTACACCCCCCAACTGCAAACGAGTAAACACCAAAAGAGGTCTGGGCAGCAAGGATAGGCCAGGCACCACATGAACAGTAACAATAGGCCGCCAATAAGTCTGACAAAAATGCCTGTGTCCAACGTGCAGAGGAATATCCCCCTGGGTCGCCAACATCTGGGAACACGCACACATGTGTGCTGTGCCCAACCACATATGGATGACGAGATCTCAGGATGCAGTGGAACACATGTGTCACCATTGTTGCCTGTGCCCTGCGTGAAAAGATGCAGATATCAGGTAAGGGACTGACACAAACACCCACGACACCTGGCAGACAGAAAGGAGACACACACCTAAAACCAGCCACACACATAATGCATAGATAGCACCACATAACATGGCCACAACACTGAGCACACTGCACATGGACCACTGAGGAAGATGTCAGTGAATACCACCGCACCATCCCAATAGGATCATGTACATGCACATGACACACATACACCGCAGGGGTCCAGGGCATGTGCAGCAGCGCTGACATAACTAGATAACACCTAACGGCAGCCTGAGACCAATAGCCAAAATGCAGCATAAGCACGTCGTGTATGTCCCAGACAATGGACGGCGAGGGCTACCTGAAAGTTATGCTAGTGGCCTGACAGGGAATGTCCGTGTCAGGCAAAAGCACAAACATCCCCAAAAGTGGATCCAGACACCAATGGACAGCGGACATAACCACGTCTACATGTGTAGCTGTGAGAGGAACATGTCCACGGTGCATTGTGTCCTGCGGAAACACAATGTTCATGTACATTGGATCACTCTCAAAACTGTGACACATCGGAGTAACCTATAGGACACATGTGCACAATGTACATTCAGCCACCAACAGAAGGTAACATATGGATGCTCGAACATAATTGGGGAGGGGGCCAAACACAGCCCTACAACACAGATAGGCAGGGAAGCGCATACAGAACGATCATGTAGACAGGTAAATAAAAATCAGGAACATACACATTGTGGGAAGGTACACATGCAAGAAGCCCAGATGTCCTGCCCCCAAACACTGAACGACAAATGGAGACACACAGCACATCACATGCATGTGTGTCACAAACCTGTCCAGTGACCCAATGGCAGTGGCTGATCAGCACACCCCCCAACCATACACTGTCCTGCGCCAGAGCACACACACAGATGCACAAGATGTGTGCAAGATACACCATGCAGACCCCAAAGATGTGAACAGGTAAAGGCCACATGTGTGACAGATGGAAGCGAAGGGTGAAGGAGCAGTGGTACAAATACATGTGTAGCACCATAGGAGTAGTGGAGAGAAAACAACATATATGTGTCTAGACGTGACGACTGCCATGCAATCCCAAATACCTGGCAACTCACCAGAGCAAACTGGAAGGATGCAGATATGAACACACAATTCCCACATGCAGCACAGCCGCTGACAGCATATTACTGCACACTGGGTGGACCTGGAATGCAGACGCTCATCCTGTGGAGCCAGGAACAGGACAGAAATATGGAGACATTAGCTGGCAGTGCCGCACAATCCGCACACCATCTAACACATGACTAACCCAGTGACACGTCCCCAGCAAGACCATAACTTACAGGTAAAGATGTCCTCGATCAGCTGTTGCCTGGCTGCCCTCCCCGCACGTGTGTCACCATGGCCAGGTGCAGGGGGGCACATAGGATCCACCCCAAGATCCTCATTAATTTCGACTGGAACATTGTGCCTGAGAGCAATGTTGTGGAGGATGCAACAGGCTATGATGATCCGTGCCACAGTCAGCGGTCCGTACTGTAAGGCCCCGCCAGTCCTATCCAGACACCTGAAGCGACTTTTGAGAACACCAAAAGTGCGCTCAATCACTGAGCGACTGGAGGCATGGGCCTCATTGTACCGTACCTCTGCACCTGTCCGAGGGATACACACAGGGGTGAGCAGCCAGGTGCGACACCCATATCCTGCATCACCTGCAGAACATAATGGTTCAATGTCACATGCATAATGAGAGAACAATGGAATGAGGGATGTAGCAATGCAGAACTGGACAGCCGAGAGGCCATGCTCACAGATATGAGGCAAACGCAGTGAACACAGTGGTAGTGCAGCAGAGGCTGTCACGGGCAGTGGCAACTGACCATGACATGCGGATAGTGGCAGAGCACACCCATGTAACCGTGACACAGGACATGTGCATGAACTGTGGCGACAAAGAGCAGTGGTGGTCGTTGTGCGGCAAGATGATGTACATTGCCAAGTAGCACTTGGGGGTGCAGGGAGGCACAGGTGTGCAGGTAGGTGGATGACCCGATCTGGCGCATACACAGCACAAGGCACTGGGATATATTGCGTGGGTGGTGTGGGGGAAGCAACAGGCGGTGGTGACAGGGGACCCTGAAGACGGCCCACAGGCATGTAGCAGACTGGTGTAATAGGTGAAACGGCCACAGCACAACCATTGTGGAGCCCACAGCATGGCCAGAGAGAGTAGGCCGCGTATACAGGATGACCCCCATGAGGATGGCCCAAGGCCCCCCCCTGGGTGCCTCACCGACAGCCATGCAACATATGGCCTTGCAATGTGACTGACCCCACTGGGAGACATGGGTACAATTGCCAGTGCAGTATGCCCGTGCCCAGATGTGGAGGCCATGGGCAGGTTGCATGTGTAGCTCCCAGGCATGGAGAGGACACAGCATATGCAGTGCGGTCGCTCCTGGACACATCTGATCGGGTAAAAGAAGGAAAAGGCCACAGAGAAATGCAAACCACATGACTGCTGGGACACACATGTGAGACCAAACAACCACACATCTGACAGAGAGAGAAGTGTGTGACAAAACATATGTCTGTGACCAAGACACCAGTCAGCCAGCATGAGGTCGTGGGCCACACCCAACAGTGTGCTGCTACAAATAACGCTGCAGGGGCAGGCAAGCAGTGGGAAATGGTGACAATGCAGTATAGACACCCACCTACAGTAGGTGTCTGTCAGATACGCAGAATACTCACCCAGCAGGACGTAGTCACCATATTGACCAGTCTCAAACTGGCCAAACACTGCCGAGTTCTGCAGGATATAGGAGTCATGGGCAGACCCTGGGAAACATGGAACCACATTCAGGATACGCATAGTAGCATCACAGACAACCTGCACATTGAGGGAATGGAAGTGTTTGCGGTTGCGGTACACAACCTCCCTGTCACGTGGCGGGACAAGGGCAACATGTGTGCAATCTATAGCACCCATCACGTGTGGTATTCCAGCGATCCTATGGAATGCCTGTGCCAGGGCCGCCCAATGTTGCCTACCGCTGGGAATCGCAATGTAATTCCCAACCCGGCTGACCATGGCATGCAGTACCTGTTGGAGACAGCGGGAGAAGGTGGGCCTACTCATCCCACCCACTGCTGCCACTGAGGATTGGAAACAGCCAGAGGCAAAGAAATGTAGGGCAGCCAGGAGCTTGGTCATACCCGGTATAGCATGTGACCGGGCAGTCAGGGGCTCAAGGTCAGGTCTGAGTTCCTGATAGAGCTCCCTAATAGCCCCTGTGTCCAGCCGGTAGAGGGAGAATACCTGGCCCTCCCGCAGGTCCTGGAGCAGGACCCTGGGCCTGTAGAGACGGCCCAGGCGTGGGTGGAGCTCAGCACGCCGAAGGCGCCGTTGGTCAGCCACAGCCGCCTGTGCAGGCCCAACAGCTGCAGGCCTGAGTTGCAGTGGCATCTCACCCATGCCCAGGGCCACTGCCCCTGGAACAACATCTCCCTCCCCTTGGTAAAGCAACTCCGCAAGCTCGATCACAGCAACCACTGCACCACCTGCATGTGCAGTATGAGCCATGGTGGACACAGTGTGGAGGATAGCAGGGCTAGATATAGTGGTGTGGGCGGGGATGGACACCACATGGGTGACACTCACCTGGGCAAATAGAAAGATCCAGATCCCAAAAAATAGAAAACATACCTGATTAAAAGTGCAGCGCGCGCTGGGTCGCGCGGTCCATAAATGCAGCCGTGGATAATCATCTGCCTTTCACACTCATGTAGGTGATAGCGAGCGATGTCGAAGGGTGTATAGAAACTGCGTATCACACATGCGGCCACGCCCAGATGCCAATACACGAATGACATAGAATGCATGCGCCCATGAGCAGGCAACGTCATACGCAGTGCGACGCGCGTAGCACCGCATGCAACGACAGCGTGAGGTCGCGTACGTGTGACGTTGTGCAGCAACAGCTAATGCTACAACTACGGTGAAGATAGAAAAAGCATAACCAATATGTGCACATGTGCAGCAGCATTTCACACCACTAAACACACAAAAAGGGAAGTGTAGGGGGGATCCGTGAACGGACAACTACTGCGGAAACGCACACATATGATGGCACTTCCGGCGCATACCGATGCGCGACTCATGCTGTGTAGCGACGCGCCCATGGCACACGTGGCTGTGCATGTGGGCAACGCCCTGCAAGCCACACCCTAGGATACCCTATATATATGATTGTAACATGATGGCTAACCCCTTTCACTGAGCCATACTCAACAGTATGCATGCAGAGGGGACTGAGGAGATGGACCATGCACAGGACCAGCCCACTCCACAAGGAGCACCAGCCACATCTGAACAGGACCAAGTTGCAGGACCATCTGGGTTGGCGCAGGCTCCAGGTGGCCAACCAGGAGGGCGACCACGCCAGCCGAGGGTTCCTGTCCCTGCGGAAAGCCGTCGCAGGGCCGTACGGTTCAGCCAGCAGGAGAATGACCTCCTGCTGGCAAACATCCTGGACCGATATGACCTGCTCTTCGGTCGTCAGAGCTCAACTTTGACAATTGCAACGCGCACAAGGGCATGGAGTGAGGTGCAGGCGGCGGTGGCAGGTGCAGAAGGGCCGCACCGGGACATCGAGAATCTACGCAAACGCTTTTGTGACATCAAGCGCCATGTAAGGGCAGAGCTGGTGAGAGAACAACGTGGGGCACAAGGCACTGGAGGGGGCCCAGCGCACGTGGCCCAAATAACAGACCTGGAGAGACGTCTGGCAGAACGACTTGGGCCCATGTATGTCCACGGATTACCTGCTGCGTTGGACACGGCCCACCCACAGGCTGGTAAGATGTATCACAGTGACATGGTGTTCGATGAGGCTGAGGGGGGGGCAGTAGTTGGCTGTCCTGGACAAGGGGGGAATAAGGGACACAGAGGGTCCACCCATTCAGGTACAATGATGAGGGTGTCTGCCAGTGGGTGGCAGTAGGCAGTGCATGCGGGACTGGGCATGGGTGTCTGAACCCCACTGACAGCAGATGGTGTGTACATGTTGAATGCCACACGTGGCAGGGCTGGCAGTAGCACTAGGGCCACAAGGGTAAGGGTTTGGCCTACCTGGAGACACAATGCACCTGCTTTGGAAATGCTGAGTTGGGTCAAGATGAGGGCAGGGAGAGCCTTGGCAGGGGTGTGCGACCGCACCCAGAGGTGTGGGGGGGGGGATCCCGGGGAAGGCAGACCACAGGGAACACTTGCATGGGGTGTGGCCAAACGTAGTGGGCTGCCACAACAGACATGGCCCAGACACACGTGGATCATCATCACACATATGTCTAAGGGGGTATGTGATGGGGTGGGCAGGCAGCGAGACAACCCTTCTGACAGATGTAACCGTGTGGCACCCAGGTGATGTCTGCGCTATCGGACAGGATGGGGAGCCACATGCGGGGACACAGATGGGTCCAGTAAGCCCCGTGGACACAGGGGCCCAGGTCGTGGATGTGGCTGAGGGGGGGAATTCTGCACCCCTGGCTGATGTGGACATGGACGTTCCCAACATATCCGATGGTGACCCAATAGAGTCAACGGCAGGGACAGGGGACGTGCCAGAGGATGATCAAGGTCACCGCCGCAACGAGGCACTGGCTGCGGTTGCCAGCGTTATTGCTGAAATGCAGGCCAGCACATCGGCGGCACATCGTGATGCAGAGGGTGAGTGTCCTATGCTGCTATGGTAGATATGGCCCTGATCAGGTGTTGCTGTTTCCCCCAACTCACACAGTACTGTGGCTGTTCCCCACAGGTGTCCGCCATGTACTGCGCTCCGTGGCCCGCAACCAGATGCGCCATATGAGGATCACAAGGTGCCTGCAGAGGTCGATGTCTGCCCTGGTTGCACATGCTGACCGCATGGCATCAGCATGTGAGCGCATCGCTGAGGCGCATGAGAGACTGGCAGCAGGGAGGAGTGCTGGCGGTCCCCGTGTTCATCAGGCGCAGGCGGAGATGCCGCCAACACAAGTGGCTCCAACAGCAGCGGCTGGATGGCAGACGCCAAGGGGTGGGCGGGGACGCAAAAGGGGTGGCAGGGGAAGGGCAAAATAAAGGGCCACACAGATGGCCATTGACGGTGACCTGTGCTCCCTGTCTCATTTGTGTCATGAAAATCACATCCACACCCCACACCCATCCCCTGGGCCATGGGAAGGGCACATCACGCTCCCACTGATGTCAGTCAACATTGCCGCCCCCCCCCATCACCCATGTCCACCATGGGTATGCCCACAATACCATTGGCTTAAATGCTCGCCCATCACTCCCATGTCGTGGTGGCGTGCATTGTGTCCTGTGTGGCCAGCCGCACCCCAGAGCCAATATGCTGTGGAACCCCCAGCCACCATTTGGCATGTGTGTTGGTGTAGGTGCACTCAGGGGCAGCCCAAGGGGGGTGTGGGGCCATATGCGGAGACTCGGTGCGGGGCCTCATTTGCATAAGTGGCCTTATTTGCATAAATATTTGCAAGATGTTACCATGCACTAACGTTTAGTAAACATGTCTCCTACTGAGGGCATGGATAAGGAAAGACTAAAAGATTACTACATTACTATAATCCAGTGCCAACCGCCAGGCACATTAGGAACTACTACAAGCGCTGCCCATTTCGAACCCATAGCAAACCCGCCATATCCTGACAGCGTTACCAGGACTCACAAAGCACCATACCCTACCTATCAAAAGGCAACACTGCAAATATTAAACCAATACATTTCAGTGAATACTGGGGAAAGAGAACAAGTGGCAATGTCAAATAGGAATTACATAAACAGCATACCTCAGCTCAGTTACACGTGCAGAACATAGACCGTCACCAAACAAGAAATCACAATGTAGGAACAGGAACACAATAATTACATTGGGAACCCCAAATGCCAAACATGGAATGTACAACAACACTGTAGAAATGAAACTATAGATTAATTTCCTCTTGTACCAAACAAAGCGCAGACGTTAATGATGCACATTTCCCATAGCTTTCATATTCCAGTTAGTAAGTTCAAACTAATGAGATATCTTCCTACCTTTTGTGCATATTTTTTCAGTTGCAATTGCTCCAGCCACATTCCTCTGGTTTCTCCATGTTTTCTGCTAACTCTCCATCGTCTGCTGTCCATATGTTCTTTCGTCTCTCTTCTAGGTGTTTCTTCCATTCTATCTCTCTACATCTGCTTTAACATACTAATCTTTCCCCTTTTGCTCTTTGCTCATTCCACTTTCATCCACACAAATTCTACCCCTCCATCCTCACTCCCCACTTACTCTCCCAATAACCGGCCAATTGTAGCTCTTTCATCCCTCCCACACAAACTATTTTTCCCCTCTCCATTTTACTCTCCCAGCCCCATCCCATTCTAATCCTCCCCCAACATCAGCTCCCTTCTAGTTCCAGTCTCACCCAGCATCCGTTCCCTTCTAGTCCCTGCATCAGCCCATTTCCAGTCCTACCCCCCATCAACCCATTTCCGGTCCTAGCTCCCCCATCCATTTTCAGTCAGAGTCCCTTCATCAGCTCATTTCCAATCCTAGCCCCCCATCAGCCCATTTCTAGTCATTTCCTAGCCCCACCATCAGCCCATGTCAAATCCTAGTTCCCATCCACTCAGCCCAATTCCAGTCCAAGCCCCCCCATGAGCCTACTTCCAGTTCTAGCCCCTCCATGTGTCCATTTCATTTCAAGCCCCCACCACAGCCCATTTCCAATCGTAGCTCCCCCCAACAGCCCATTTCCAGTACCAGTCCTAGCCCCCCATCAACCCACTTCTAGTCCTAACCCCCATCACCCCATTTTCAGTTTAAGCACCCTCTATAACACATTACCAGTCCTAACCCATCAGCCCACTTCCACTCTTAACCCCATCAGCCCATTTCCAGTCAGCCCCCCATAGCCCACTGCCAGTCTTAACCCCCCCCCAGCCCATTACCAGTCGTAACACCCCCCCCAGCCCAGCCCAGCCCAGCCCAGCCCCGCCCAGCACCAGTCTTAACCCCCCCCTCAGCCCAGCCCAACCCAGCCCAGCCGAGCCCAGCCCCCTCCCCTCCCCTCCATATCGGCTTATGGCAATTTATAATTTAATAAAACCACCTGGCTCTGGCTGCTGCTGCTGCCGCCGCGGCAGCGGCAGAATGGAGTGTCCCGTGGGGCCCCCTCTCCTCGCTGAGCCTCTCTGCAAGGGCTTTCAGATTCGCGAAGGGAGAGGGTCTCCCTCGCATCTCTGTTAAGCCCGCAGGGGCTAATGGGAAATTTCCCATCAGCCCCTCGCGTCTAAAGGGGCAGATGGGAAATTCCCCATTAGCCCCTGCGGGCTTAACAGAGACGCGAGGGAGACCCTCTCCCTTCGCGAATCTGAATGCCCTTGCAGAGAGGCTCAGCAAGGAGAGGGGGCCCCGCGGGACACTCCATTCTGCCGCGGAGGCCGCGGCAGCAGCCAGAGCCAGCTTTTATTTTTACATATAATTTTAAACATAATGCAGAATGTTCTTTGCGCGGGGCCCCCTGAAACGCGGGGCCCTGTGCAAAGAACATTCTTGCTCAATGGACGGGCCGGCCCTGGGTGCACTGTATGTACTGCATGTGGAGACACCTTTTCTGCTCACACCACCCTGGACATGCACAGTATGTACACTGCACAGGTCATGTACTCTGGTTTACATGCGCCCACACACATCCACCTTGTCCCAAACGTCACACGTGTGCACTGTGGATCCCTGGGCACAGGCATGCATGCTCCAGCACCTTTGTGTCAACCCACGGTAATGGCTACCCGTCACCCTGTGCACCAGTGGCCGCTATATACACCTACACCCCCTTCCCACCCATCCTGGCACACCCCAATAACACAGTGGTTTCCCAAAACGACATCCAGCAACTGTCACCTGTCGCACCATCCACACTCCAGCCCACATTATCCGCACACACGCCGCAGTGTGGCACCCTTCTGGCCATCAACCCGCTGAGCTCCTGTCCGCACCCTCTGCTCTGTTCACCCCCCCACCCCCATACCCCTTTCATCGCCCCCACCGATGGGCCAATGTACTCCACCGACAATATGCTCCTGTACCCCCTGGGCCCAGCAGGTTCACCCATAATAACATGCAGCATGTTGGTCGTACATTTCACAGCGGAAATATGGACCATCGTGTACCATCCACCATTTCCGCCCTGCATGCTGGTACACGTGCGTGACATATTGACAGTTGTTGCCAGGCCCTACACAGTCACACCTAGCAAAACACGTTCAGCTCCATCCCCCCCCCCTCAGGTGTCAGCTTCAGGGGCCCCTGCGGTGCACACTATGCGGTTCCCCCCTCTCCCCACCGCCACGCACACACCTCAGCTGTCCTGCACTTGCCATGACAGGCCAACAATATGGGGTCATGCTGTACAGATCACAAAGGCCACCCGCTCCACACCACCATATGTATCATTGTCACTCTGTGCTGTGTGTACCACAGGGACCCACACATATGCTGTTGCACGTCAGTCATGCACGCCACTCACCACCCCTCTTGGTGGGCCACCCACACAGCAACGTAGCTGTGACATGTCTGTGGGGGGTGCCCATGCCACATACCTTACCTATTCGACGTCCACCCTTGGCCCCAATAGTGCCCACTGCCACACCCATCACTCGCACACCACTGTCATCAGGCAATGAGGGACATCTGACCAACAGGTACATATGTTTCAACCAACATTTATAACTCATTTTTATAACATATGTAAATTATTTACAGTTTCACAGACACGTGACATCCGGCTGACATGGCCCATGCTGTCAGTTGATGGCCGGCATGGCCAAACACGCATGCCACTGCAAATTGCAGTGTCCGCTCCCATCCCTGTGGCCAATGTGGTGGACATTCAATGGCACGGTCCGTCACAGGGTGGGTGTGCCATGTGTCCCCACACATTACACACCCTGGGGACCCCTGTTGGATGGTGGCTGACCGTCTGCGGAATGGCCAGGGCGGTCATCCCGCTCCTGCAGACGGTCAGCCACCATGGACAGGGTTGTCAGCACCTGCCCCTGGATTAGGGCGAACTGCCTCTGGGCTTGTGCCTGGGCATGCACAGCTGCAGCCAGGCACAGGCCGCACATGCAGCCGCACAGACACACATCTCCCCGTGTCTGTGTGGCTGCATGGACAGCAGACCTGCCTGCGGCCATGTGTGGCAGGCACACGTCCAGAGGGCCTGCCGCGCCCTGATCATGGGGCAGGTGGCTGGTGCCCCCAGTGCCCTGTGGTGGAGCGTGCCATTGGGGACCTGCCCCCGCCCCACCCCCTCCGCTGGACATCCCCCTCCCTCCCCCCTGCCTCCAAAACCCTCCCCACAACCCCATCCCCCTCCCCCCCTGCCTCCCCCTCCCTCTCCCTGCCACCCACCTCCCCCCATTCCTCTTCCCTTCCACTCACATCCCCCCCTCCTCATCCTGCTCCCCAGGCTCCACACCATCAGTCCCCATTTCCCTAGCATCCCCCACATTCCCTCCCATCTGGCCCCCATCATCACCCCCCTCCTCCCCCTCATCGTGGCGTGGGGAGGCGCACTCATTCCCATCCTCGGCTCCCCGCTCTGGTCCGCAATCCTCATCCATGCGCTGCTCCTGGTCTCCCTCCCAGGCCGCAACATCTGGGGGCTCCTCCGGCCCCTCCTCCACGTTGGCTGCACGTGCATCAGCTGTGGGAGAGATAACACATGTCATCCCCTGGGGAAACATCCTCTTCCCCTGTCACTGTGGACCTGTGGTTCCACCACTCGTTCCCCTACATGTCCATGTCGCGGTACTCACCATTCTGCTGTGCCATCCTCTCGCGCTGCACCCTGGCAATGAAGCGGGGGTACCGGGCCCTCAGCTCGCGAGCCTTCTTTCGAAGGTCCTCCACCTGTAGGGGTGACAACGAACATTGCCCTTAGCTACCGTGGGGACACGTGGTGGGTCCCTGCCTCTGCATCTACCACTCTCATTGCATACAACAAGTGCCTGCCCCTACTGGGTGGGCGCTCATGCCCCCTTGCGTTAACGTGTGACAGCCCCATGTGTGGGCCACACACACATCACCCTGGTCGGTGCACCATGTGCACTGTATGTGCGGCCCACGTACATAACACATCACAGCTGTGTGTGCCACCTACACACATCTGCATGTGCCAATCAGCCACTTTTTGGGTGGGAGGTTGTCACCTACAGTCCTCACTAGGATGCCCTTAGGCTGTGGTTTTTCCTTTGTGATCCCATACAGGGCCTGTTTCCCAGGGAACAGGGTCGGTGCAGGGGACCCCTTTAGGGGCCTACATCTGCTTGGAGCTGGGGATTGTGTTTTGTGATCACAGAAGGCACCAGCAGACAGTGGGCAGGGTGGGGGGGAGATGCCCTCATTTGGGGCCTACATCTGCTTGGAGCTGGGGATTGTCTTTTGTAATCACACAAGGCACCAGCAGACAGTGGGCAGGGTGGGGGAGAGATGCCCTCATTTGGGGCCTACATCTGCTTGGAGCTGGGGTTTGTGTTTTGTGATCACAGAAGGCACCAGCAGACAGTGGGCAGGGTGGGGGAGAGATGCCCTCATTTGGGGCCTACATCTGCTTGGAGCTGGGGATTGTCTTTTGTAATCACACAAGGCACCAGCAGACAGTGGGCAGGGTGGGGGAGAGATGCCCTCATTTGGGGCCTACATCTGCTTGGAGCTGGGGTTTGTGTTTTGTGATCACAGAAGGCACCAGCAGACAGTGGGCAGGGTGGGGGAGAGATGCCCTCATTTGGGGCCTACATCTGCTTGGAGCTGGGGATTGTCTTTTGTAATCACACAAGGCACCAGCAGACAGTGGCAGGGTGGGGGAGAGATGCCCTAATTTGGGGCCTACATCTGCTTGGAGCTGGGGATTGTCTTTTGTAATCACACAAGGCACCAGCAGACAGTGGGCAGGGTGGGGGAGAGATACCCTCATTTGGGGCCTACATCTGCTTGGAGCTGGGGTTTGTGTTTTGTGATCACAGAAGGCACCAGCAGACAGTGGGCAGGGTGGGGGAGAGATGCCCTCATTTGGGGCCTACATCTGCTTGGAGCTGGGGATTGTCTTTTGTAATCACACAAGGCACCAGCAGACAGTGGGCAGGGTGGGGGAGAGATGCCCTCATTTGGGGCCTACATCTGCTTGGAGCTGGGGTTTGTGTTTTGTGATCACAGAAGGCACCAGCAGACAGTGGGCAGGGTGGGGGAGAGATGCCCTCATTTGGGGCCTACATCTGCTTGGAGCTGGGGATTGTCTTTTGTAATCACACAAGGCACCAGCAGACAGTGGGCAGGGTCGGGGAGAGATGCCCTCATTTGGGGCCTACATCTGCTTGGAGCTGGGGTTTGTGTTTTGTGATCACAGAAGGCACCAGCAGACAGTGGGCAAGGTGGGGGAGAGATGCCCTCATTTGGGGCCTGCATCTGCTTGGAGCTGGGGATTGTCTTTTGTAATCACACAAGGCACCAGCAGACAGTGGGCAGGGTGGGGGAGAGATGCCCTCATTTGGGGCCTACATCTTCTTGGAGCTGGGGATTGTCTTTTGTAATCACACAAGGCACCAGCAGACAGTGGGCAGGGTGGAGGGGGGATGCCCTCATGTGGGGCCTATATCTGCTTGGAGCTGGGGTTTGTATTCTTTAATCACACAGTGCACCAGCAGACAGTGGGCAGGGTGGAGGGGGGATGCCCTCATGTGGGGCCTATATCTGCTTGGAGCTGGGGTTTGTATTCTTTAATCACACAGTGCACCAGCAGACAGTGGGCAGGGTGGAGGGGGGATGCCCTCATGTGGGGCCTATATCTGCTTGGAGCTGGGGTTTGTGTTTTGTAATCACACAGGGCACCACCAGACAGTGGGCAGGGTGGGGGAGAGATGCCCTCATTTGGGGCCTACATCTGCTTGGAGCTGGGGATTGTCTTTTGTAATCACACAAGGCACCAGCAGACAGTGGGCAGGGTGGAGGGGGGATGCCCTCATGTGGGGCCTATATCTGCTTGGAGCTTGGGTTTGTATTCTTTAATCACACAGTGCACCAGCAGACAGTGGGCAGGGTGGAGGGGGGATGCACTCATGTGGGGCCTATATCTGCTTGGAGCTGGGGTTTGTGTTTTGTAATCACACAGGGCACCAGCAGACAGTGGGCAGGGTGGGGGAGGGATGCCCTCATTTGGGGCTTGCAGCATCAGAGGATGCATTTTGCAAATGTGTTGGTTAACAGAGACATGGTGCAGACCCCCTTCCTTTCCTGTTGGCCTGAGAGGTGGGACTGGGGTGTCTTGTGGATGGGGGACATCCCTGGCCTGCAAAGGCACCCTATACCATACCTCTGTGATCTGTGGTGCTGCTCTGCCATGGTTGCAGCTACCCTCTTGGGGCAGGGGTGCCTTTTTCAGGGGTGTGTGGCAGACTTTGCTAGCCGCAGGATGTGTCAGCACCTGCTATTCCCTGTCAGTGCATTGTGTATTTGTGCTGACGTTACTGGGTGTGTTTTGTTTTGTCTCATCATTTGGGGGACTTGTCCCCATGCACTTACCTCACGTGGGTAGTCTGAGCTCCTGTTGTATCTATGGGCCAGGCGGTCCCAGGCCCTCCTGACCCTTGCCAGGTTCTGCCTCCTGGATGAGCCAGGGAAGAGCCTCTGCTGGCAGAGGCAGAACAGCTCTGTGAGCAGGTATATGTCACGCTGGCTGAAGGGAGGCTTTCTCGACATAGATGCCATTTCTTCTAAATGCCTTTGCTGCTCAGCCACGTGCGTTGCGGGGTGCGTAGCCACGTGTGTTGCTGGGGGCGTGGCCACGTGCGTTACTGTGGGCGTACGTGCGTGCGTTGCTGCGGACGTACATCGTAGGAAGATGTACAGAGACAGAGCTCTAACACAGAGCTGTAGCACAATGGTTAGTGTACTGACCACTGTTACAGGCAGCATGGGTTCGAGTCCCCAGTGTGCTGTGAGAGGGCATGTTTTCCTTTACGTCGAGTACTCCATACAGAAACAGATCCTCGCAGTATGTGTAACACTGTACGTTGGGCGTGCGTAGCGTTGCGCGTAGCGACGCGCGTACAATCGTGCGTGGGTATGTGTGTTTTTACCTGTGTGGGTATCATATATGACAGACTCGGTAGGTGTCCTGCACCTATGCACAATGCTAACAGATGTACGTGGGATGGCCTATGGATTATCAAAGCCTGTGAGCAGGCGCTGGATTCCCCCAGAGTTGGGTTGCGCCAGTCACACCCATGATGCACTGCACATGCAAATCAGCTGTCCACAGATAGACACAAGATGGGGAATGCACACCCACAGCACCTCGGCCTGGTAGGGGGGAGGCGACCATGTGCACCCCTACAGCACCTCGGCCTGTTAGGGGGTACTGACCGTGTGTTGTACCGGCACAGGGTAGCCACACACCGTCACAGCGTGCGGGTACTGTGCTCACCCTGAGGGTGCAGTGAGGCGCCAAGCACCAGGTCCACAGCAACGTCCGTGGCTGAAAGAGGCCATGGTGCAGGTCCACAGCAGTGTTATAGTGTGAGACAGGTAGTTTCTGCAGTAACACCTTGGACATCTCTGTCTGTATCAGTCAGGTGTGACCCCCAGGAGGGCCCATGCACCGCCACCCCCTCCCCCAGGGCAGCAAACAGGGTCTCCTATCAAAAGATACAACATCTACCTCCCTGCAAGGTGGACGTAGAGGGGAACATCAACCCCAGTCCTGCTGAGGGACACACACCCCACAGAGCAGTCAATGCAGCTCCGTACACATCCAGAACACAATAGCAGACAGACATTAGGCCTAGATATGGCATGCTGCACCCCACCACTATCTGATATTCCCCTGGTGCAAGCCATCAGCCACTGCACCCTGCAAGCCACTTCATCACAACACATACCAGCTGCAAATAGTCTGCTAGTGCCCAGTGGAGATGCCTGCACCCAGAACTGGGATGTCAGCATACACAGTTAAATCAGTGACAGGGCCCCAAAAGGCAACCCATATATATCACATGAGAGAAATACTAGATAGCACTATGGGGGTGCCTAGCCATGCTGTGGTCACTGCACAGTCAGGGTGAGAGTGATCTCTCAGCAGCACATACTGAGGTCACCCTGTCTGTGTAGGTGGTGGCCGGCCACTACAATGTGCCTGTCACTGCCCTATGCCCTGTGCAGATGCGCCCTGGCCAGGCCACCCTGTCCGGCCTCTACCCATGGTACCTTGCTCCTCATTATGCACATTGGCAGCCCAATTCTGGCAACATTGCTGGCATTGTGGCCTGTGGAAGGTGTTTGCAGCCACCACACACTGGATAGACAGACAACCACCCCCACACCGATGTCAGCATTGTGCTACTATAGAGGTGGTCAGCAGCCATACACACCACACCAGTCCTGGGCATAGTACAGGCATGGATATGGTACACAAGACTGTTGGGGGGTCACTCCCCAGGGTGGTGAACACTGTCAGAGACCAGACCTGCAGCACACACCGCAGACATCAGAATGATTGTTATGGTGGAGCTCAATGAGCAAAATGTGCTTAACAGAGGAATTGATATCTGCCAGTTCTCATAGCAAACGTTTGATAGCTGTGTACCATATACCCAGGTGTAGGGTGGCATTGCTAAGGTATGCAACTGCTAGTATTGGGAGATACAGTCAGGACCCAATTTCTTGCCTCTCCAGGTGGCATTGGCCAATGGGGCCTGTGGTTGGGTGTTAGGCCCTGTTGGCGGCTGCTTTATGGCAGAGTTAAACAACTCAAGACCTGGTGAACCAAACAAGGTTCGGGTTTTCATGCTGTCCCTCATAAATATGCATGAGCTACATCTGCATAACATGGGGGTGGTGCATAGCTATGCAGCACAGGCATCTTTATTGGAGGCAGCATGAAACCGGAATGTTGTGGGGCCCTCCAGGACTACATTTGCGAAACTCTGCTTTACGGTAATGTGCCTGTTTCTGGTGTGGTAAAATATAGGCCATGCGTATGTTCTCTGCAATAAAGGTGTGTCTTTGCTATCAATGTTTAGTGGTGGGTAAAGCTATGGGGACTGGGTTGGCAGGAGCCCCAGCGGGGATTTGAACCTGTGACCCTTTGGTCTTACAGACACTGGCTGTGTCTGTTGCACCACACTGTAGCCACAGAGACAGTGCAGTCCCTGGAGTTAGTTAAACCGGCCTGACGAGTCAGAAACCCTGCTCTGCAATAGGTTTATTGTGACCTCATTTACCTTGTATGCAGATAACGGTGCACATAAACCTCAGAGAATACCTCACAAAAGGGGCACACACCCATAACCAAGCTGGGCAACAATGATATCATTGGGAAACATTACACAACACTCCCAGGACAATCCATTACAATGAAATGATATTTAAAAGGGTCTGTGACGCGTAGACCCTTCCACACATCATTTCTTTTTATTTGGTGCTTTCCAGGCAGTGTTGTTCCTTGTTGCCCATTGCTATCACTGTTGCCCAGCTGTATTATGCTTTTTAAAATGTTTCCTGTGGTCATTTTTAACGTTTTATGTGCTATTTTGTTCAGTGCACATGTATCACACTGCTCACGTTTTGTGTGTTTCCCCGGTTTTGCTGTACATTGCTGACGGAAATGGTTTCTCTTCCCTTTAAATGCCTTTAACGGCAGGTTTTCATTCGCGTTGGAATTGAGCTCAGAATTACAGCGCGTTAGTGAGGGGGAGCCTCTCCACGCCCCTCTCCGCCCATTGACCCCTTCTCTCCGCCCACTCTCCACCTTCTGCGCTGTTTTAACGCGCCGCGGGGCTTTACGATCGTTAAGCGCGGTTTCCGCGCGTAGTATGACGTTACCGGTCGTTGGCGCGTGTTTACGCGCGTTACACTGCACTTATGGTCGTTAACGTCATACTACGCGCGTTACTCACGTTTAGTAAACATACCCCTAAGTATTTTTCATCAAGTGTGAAGAATTGCAATGAGCTCACTCAGTTTCAAGATCTCTATTAATTTTCTATTGAAGTATATTTGAGATCCATTTTCATAGAAAAGTGGTCATGTTTACTCCTTTGTGCCCCACTCACATGCTCAAAATGTAAAAGTTACTGCACTGGAGAGTTTGCTTCAGACTTCTTTCCTTTATCATTTGATATCTAAGTGGAAGCTAAGATAGATGTTGGCTTATCTGTGGAAAAACAGAAGTTTGTTTGATTTTTTTGCTAAGGCTCTGAGATCAGAACTTCTGTGCCACCATATGACTCAGAATTCATTATTGCCCCCTTACTCGTCTTTTCCAAATCTGAGTAAAGAATTGTGATTGCCACGTTAGTCCACTTGGATATTGGGAAATAAGGGTAATCACTAGAAGATAGAAAAGCTTTCCTATGTAGAAATTTAGAATTTAGGATGCAAAGTACTAAAATCTGAACACTCCTGTGCATGAACTAATATAGTAGGCGGGCTTTCCCCATGTCATCATGACGCTCACCAATCCCTTCTGCTCTCTTATCCTCTTTCACTATTCATACCCCCCCCCCCCCCCTCTAAGCTCCCATACATGGCAAAGCTCAAGTTTGGCTCTAAGCCAATCACAATGATATGTTAGTGTAATTCATAAATGGCCTGCATCACAGCTTAGCACATGCTCAGTAGTGTTTTCTTTATTTTTTCAGAAGCAGCCAAGCAGCCATTGTAAGCACATGGCTTGAAACAAAGGACACAGTCCTAAGAATCTGATTTATGGCTTAACTCTCTCTATTCTCACTTTATATCCAAGAATCATCACTAACTATCTTACATTCCCCTTCAAAAACTGGAACAAGAATAATACCTAATTCAAATTATATTGAAGCAGCGAAGTGCAAACAATGAATAAATCCAGGAGTCAATTGCAGGGTCCAAGCCAATTTATTGTGCACAAGGCCCAGACAGTCAAGCTTCAAAAAGGACTGAGCAAAGTTCTTACAGAAACATATTCATTTTATACATTTCTTTTCAGTTTGATACATGCAGACTTTTTATTGGTCCCAACGCCCCCTGCATTTGTCCAATCAGAGACCCTTTCTGGGCCTAGCACCCCGCTCCCTCCTCTAGGATTGTTCTAACAATGGCACAGTTTCTAGGTATTGATACAATTCTACTGTGAGGTCGTTTCTAGCTCTAGGAATGCAAGTATTGAAACATTTCTATCCTCAGAACACAAGAGAATAATGAAGGATTTATGAATTCATGAAAAACTTCTTATTAAGCAGTTTAAAGAAGCTTTCTCAGACTTTAACAGATTTTTGGTTCTTACTAAGATGGGGGTTGGAATCAGGGCCTAACTTACAGGCCTTTCATATTTGCAGGCTATCATGTATCATATTTGCAGGCTATCATAGGCCATAGCCTACCACAATATAGATGAAAGGGACCTCAATCAAGAGGAGAGAAAGTGAAAACCTTTACTACCATTCCATGTTGTCTTTAATCATTGGTCTCATGTCCCCTATAGTACACCAATATAACTTCACTTTTCCAGTATTTACAATAAATATTGCACAATACAGCTAATTGTAATAAACAATAATAATTTTATCACAATAACAGACACTTCAGTGAAACCAACGTTTCTTTTATTTATTTGATTATTAATCAATCTTGCAAGATAGGTGTCCACAATTTTTAGTGAGCATACTTTTCATATAAGCAGGTCCATATTTATTACATGCATTTCTCCTACAAATTCCTCCCCTATTACTCTATTGGTGCAGGTACTTCTAATCTCCTACCTATTAGTGATCTTTATTCAGGTCATGTGAATCTCTGCCTCTGTTTACTTCTCCTAACTCCTGCCCCTTTTATCCCTCTTCCTTTATTTACCTTATTCCTTTTATGGTTATATTACCGGTCTCATGAGTTCTCAGAAATCCCCCCTCCCTTAGTGCCCATGTTCTTAATTTTCATGTTTTTAAGTTTCTTTCTTCCCTTTCTCTGCACCTAGCAAATTTTGTATCAGCATGTTTCACTCAGTATTCCTTCTGTCCTTGAGCTTCTAATTCTTTTATTTCTCATGTGCAGTAGCCTAGAACCTAAGGGAGGGGTGTATGGGGGAAACCTAAGTTTTGCAAGGCCAAGAGAAAATATCTTTATTTTGTACAGCATAAGAAAATTTAGCATGTAAGCCAATGTTTTGTTATCAAGCAAATAGCATCCTATAGATTTCTATCTCCCTACATATATTTTGTAAAAACAATAAATTAAATCTTTAAAATGTTTCTCACAACTTCCCCCTTTTTCTTTTATACCGATTTGGTGTTTTTGCACTTACTATACAATTTCATATGAAGCTTCTAATCTAGACAATGTTATTTCTGACTCTCTTTCATTTTCTCCTTGGTTACCTTCATCCATAATTAGCAGGGCTCCTTCTCCTTCCCGTCTCTGTTAAGCCCGCAGGGGCTGATGGGAAATTTCCCATCAGCCCCTGCGGGCTTAACAGAGACGCGAAGGAGACAGTCTGCCTTCGCGTCTCTCACAGCCTGCACGGAGGGAGACACGGAGGCACGGAGGGAGGGACCGAGCTTACAGAGGGGGCCCCCGCGGGTCAGTCCATGCTGCCGCGGCAGCCGAGGGGGCCCCACGGCGGCAGCCAGCAGGTTTTTTTTTTTTAAAATTAAATTTTACTTTAGGCCGGGGGAGGGGGAGGGGGTAGGACTGGTAATTGGGGGGGCTGGGACTGGGGCTGGAAATGGGTTGGGACTGGGACTGGAAATGGGCTGGGACTGGGACTGGAAATGGGTTGGGGGGATTAAGGCTGGAGGTGGGCTGATGAGGTTAGGACTGGTAATGGGCTGTGGGCTGTTGGGGGGGGTTAGAACTGGTAATGGGCTTTGGGGGGGTTAAGACTGGTAATGGGCTGTGGGCTGATGGGGGCTGTCTGGTAATGGGCTATGGGGGGGGCTAGGACTGGAAATGGGCTGGGGGGGGTTAAGACTGGAGGTGGGCTGATGGGGTTAGGACTGGTAATGGGCTGTTGGGGGGGTTTAGAACTGGTAATGGGTTTTGGGGGGTTTAGACTGGTAATGGGCTGTGGGCTGATGGGGGCTGTCTGGTAATGGGCTATGGGGGGGCTAGGACTGGAAATGGGCTGGGGGGTTAAGACTGGAGGTGGGCTGATGGGGTTAGGACTGATAATGGGCTGTTGGGGGGGGTTTAGAACTGGTAATGGGCTTTGGGGGGGGGGTTAAGACTGGTAATGGGCTGTGGGCTGATGGGGGCTGTCTGGTAATGGGCTATGGGGGGGGGTTAGGACTGGAAATGGGCTGGGGGGGTTAAGACTGGAGGTGGGCTGATGGGGTTAGGACTGGTAATGGGCTGTGGGCTGATGGGCTGATGGGGGGGGTTAGGACTGGCAATGGGCTATGGGGGGCTGACTGGAAATGGGTTGATGGGGTTAGGACTGGAAGTGGGCTGATGGGGGGTTAGGACTGGTAATGGGTTATAGGGGGGGCTTAAACTGAAAATGGGGTGATGGGGGTTAGGACTGGTATTGGGTTGGGGGGTTGCTAGGACTGGAAATGGGCTGATGGGTGGCTAGGACTGGAAATGGGCTGATGCAGGGACTAGAAGGGAATGGATGCTGGGTGAGGCTGGAACTAGAAGGGAGCTGATGTTGGGGGAGGATTAGAATGGGATGGGGCTGGAAGAGTAAAATGGAGAAAGGAAAAATATTTTGTGTGGGAGGGATAAAAAAATCTACAATTGGCCGGGTATTGGGAGAGTAAGTGGGGATTGAGGATGGAGGGGTAAAATTTGAGTGGATGAAATAGGAATGAGGAAAGAGCAAAAGGAGAAAGATTAGTATGTTAAAGCAGATGTAGAGAGAGAATGGAAAAAAACTAGAAGAGAGAAGAAAGGACAAATGGACAGCAGACGATGGAGAGTTAGCAGAAGACATGAAGAAACCAGAAGAAAGTGGCTGGAGCAATTGCAGCTGAAAAAATGCACAAAAGGTAGAAAAATATCTCTTTATTTTGAATTTATTAATTGGAATATGTCAGCTCTGGTAAATGTGCATCATTAACATCTGCGCTTTGTTTAGTACAAGAGCAAATTAATGTATAGTTTTATTTCTACAGTGTTGTACATTCCAAGTTTGGCTTTTGGGATTCCCAGTTTAATTATTGTCTTCCTGTTTCTAAAATGTGATTACTTGTTTGGTGATGGTCTATGTTCTGCATGTGTAACTGAGCTGAGGTGTTCTGTTTATATAATTCCTATTTGACATTGCCACTTGTTCTCTTTCCCCAGTAGGTCATGTATTGTTGTTCTCTGAAATGTATTGGTTTAATATTTGCAGTGTTGCCTTTTGATTGGTAGAGTATGGTGCTTTGTGAGTCCTGGTAGTGCTGTTAGGATACGGCGGGTTTGCTATGGGTTCTAAATGGGCAGTGTTTGTAGTAGTTCCTAATGTGTCTGGCAGTTGGCACTGGATTATAGTAATGTAGAAATCTTTTAGTCTTTCTTTATCCATACACTCATTAAGAGGCACGTTTACTAAAAGTTAGTATATGGTAACATTATGCAAATATTTATGCAAATGAGGCCCCTTATGCAAATGAGGCCCACACCCCCCTTGGGCCGCCCCTGCTGGGGGCCCACAATTTTTGTTGGCATAGGGCCTCACTCAAGGTAAATCCGGCCCTGGTACCGGGATCGTGCTTTGCAAGAGCATCGGGTCAGGAATACTTCGATTCCTCTGATTCCGAAGACTCTGACAATTCTGCTGGCACTAGAAGGTTTCTCCTAGAAGATCCCTCTTCTCCCCAACGCAGAATGTCACCTCCAGAGGACATGTCATTTCAGGATTTCATCCGTGTTATGGCCAAGGGTCTTTCAATCACAGTAGCTTCTGAAGAGGAACCCAGAGCAAAGGAATTGGAAATCCTCCAATATCCTAAAGCTCCTAAGGAGGCAGCTACTCTGCCTATCCATGAAATTCTGCATGGCTTGATGCTCAGAATGTGGGAGACACCTCTGACTACTTCTCCTCACTCTAGGAGACTTGATACTATGTACCGAGTTCCACCATGTCCTGGATTTCAGAAAACTCAGCTGCCACACCTTTCAATGGTAATGGAATCGGCCATGCGTAGGATGAAAGGTGCAAAGAGGCATGCATCCAATCCTCCAGGTCGTGAATGCAGGACTCTGGATGCTTTTGGACGCAGAACCTTTCAAGCTTCCATGCTTTCAGCTAGGATCAGTTCATATATCCTATATATGGGAATGTTCCTTAAGGAAGTCACAGGAGACTTGGAACTTATGAGCCCATTTCTCCCAGATGATAAGAGACAAGATTTTCTTGCTCTAGTTAAGTATGCTCAAGATGTCTCCAAGTTTGTCAATTGTGCAGCCTTTGACTGCTTTGAATGCATCAGCAGAACTTCTGCTATTGTCATTGGTGCACGACGGATTGCCTGGCTACAGGCATCAGACTTGGAGACTTGGGTACAGGACAAGTTAGGCAACATTCCTTGCATGGGGGAGAATCTCTTCGGCAAGAACTGGCAGGAGAAGGCTAACGAGTTAGATGCTGACAACTCTACCTTAGATAGATTGTCAAAGTCTACAGCCACTCCAGCCAAAAGGAAGCCTTATAAAAAAAACCCTCTTCCTATACCCAGCAGAGTCAGACTTCAGGTCAGGATGCCCAAAAGGGACAAACTAGACAGCAAAAGAAACCAAAAGGCCCGAGAGCACAACCAGCTCTCCAGGTTCAGTCCCCTCAAGGGCTTTGACTCCTTCTTAGAGAGTTTTGCCTTCCTGCTTCTGAGGGGTCCCCAACCCCCCAATATTCTGGGCAGGTTATGCCACTTTGTCAACAGATGTCATCAGATAACAGAAGATTGGACTTTGTCCATTGTAGGAGAGGGGTACAAACTTCATTTTCACAGCATACCCCCTCCTACAATTCTAAAGCAATTCAATTCACAAACCTCTGCAGACAATCTGCTAGATCATGAGGTCTCCACACTTCTTGCCTAAGGGGCAGTAGAAGAAGTACCCATTTTTCAACAAGGGACAGGGTTCTACTTCCCCTGTTTTCTTATTCCAAAGAAAACAGGGGGACGCAGACCCATTCTAGACCTCAGAGAATTGAAAAAATATCTGTTTCGAGAGAAATTCAAAATGATTTCTCTAGGAACTCTTCTGCCATACCTTCAAAGCCAGGACTGGCTTTGTTCTCTAGACTTAAAGGATGCATACACTCATATTCTCATCCATCCAGATCACAGGAAATTTTTACGTTTCCTTTTCAGGGGAAGACATTTCCACTACAAGGTTCTTCCTTTTGGTCTGGCTTCAGCACCAAGGGTGTTCACGAAATGCATGGCAGTAGTAGCCGCATATCTACGAACCCTGGGGATTTTTGTCTTCCCTTACTTAGATGACTGGCTCATTCGAGCCTCCACAGTTGCAGAGGCCAGCACTGCACTGTCCCATACAATGCGAATCCTCCAATACTTGGGATTGGAAATAAACTTCCCGAAGTCTCAACTAGTTCCTTCCCAATGCCTAGAATTCATAGGAGCCTGTCTGGATACCAGGAAGGCAAGGGCTTTCCTTCCACAAGCCCGCTGTCTTCGCATTATGCAGCTAGCTTCCCAAGCAGAAGGCAAATCCTCCCTCACGGCTCGGGAACTACTGCAGTTACTGGGACACATGGCATCCACAGTTCATGTAGTCCCATATGCTCACCTTCACACGCGAGCAGCTCAGTGGACCCTCTCCACACAATGGACACAGGCCACAGGTCATTTGTCGGACAAAATAACAATCTCTCAATGACTAATTTTGTCCCTCCAATGGTGGCAATCACTAGAAAATCTGAGAGTGGGGTCTCCTTTCCATCAACCCCTCTTTCAGGCCACCCTAACAACAGATGCATCACAGGTGGGTTGGGGAGTACACCTGAATCATCTCTCTACCCAGGGCACCTGGACACCACAGGAGGTAGGCTTACACATAAACCTCCTGGAATTAAGAGCAATTTATTTAGCTCTTCGAGTGTTCCACACCCAGCTCAGCTACAAGACGGTCCTAGTCCAGACGGACAATCAGGTAGCCATGTTCTATGTGAACAAGCAGGTTGGAACGGGTTCTCTGTCGTTATGCAACAAAGCTTTACAACTATGGGCCCTTGCCAGAGAGCATCAAATTCACCTTCTAGTGCCTCTGGAATGTACAGCAAATGCCCCTCTATCTCCTCATTGTCTAATTTTAGCAGTGTCGGCTCAAATATTGAAACTGGAAACCCCTCTCCTTTTACTCCCGAAACTGTCAGTTTTTGATTTGATAACTTCATTCCTTTTGGTACATAATTTAAAGAACTTCAGGCAGCCCCTGTATCTATTAAAAATACTACCTCTTCTTCCTTTGGCCCCACCTTCACATTTATCAAGGGTTCTTGGTGGGACCTTAGATTAAGAAACCCCTGAGACCCCTAATCTTCATCAAAATTCATTTGTGGTAATATTTCTTCTTCTCGCTTTAATTCAGGATACTCTCTCTTAAAGTGACCTATTTTCCCACACTGATAACATCCTGCCTGCACTTGGGGCTTGGACCGAGAATTAACAGTCTGGTATTCCGGCCACCATTGCCCTGTATTCCTGCTAACCCATCCTCTTCCGGGTCCTCTCCCCCTTTGCCCTATACCTCCCCTGGTTTTACTCATCACCTGTTCTGCAGTATTTGCCATCATCTTTGTCTTTTGTTATTGTTTCTCATTCTCTCTTTTCACATACACTGTCTGTGCTTCTCTCAGCAAATCTTCTAGTGGTTTATCATTCCAACCCTCTATCTTTTCAAGTTTTCTCCTTATGTCAGGCCAGAACTTGGTCACAAAATGCACCTTTAGTAGTCCTTTGGCTACCTCACTGTCTGCACTTCTTCCTGAAAACTTTCTCATCTGATCTTTTAGTTTCTGTAGGAAAGCGGAAGGTTTTTCTTCCTTTTCCTGATGTACTTCAAAAGCCTTGTTAAAGTTCTGGGACCTTGGGGTTGCTTCCATGATACCCTTCATAACTAGACTCCTAAGATCTTTCATATTAGTTTGGTGGGTTTCGTTCAAATTATCCCAGGCAGGATCAGTACTAGGAAATT
Source organism: Ichthyophis bannanicus (assembly GCA_033557465.1). Classification (NCBI taxonomy): domain Eukaryota; kingdom Metazoa; phylum Chordata; class Amphibia; order Gymnophiona; family Ichthyophiidae; genus Ichthyophis; species Ichthyophis bannanicus. The sequence goes on from CM066035.1 coordinate 529,449,383, forward strand.
TTTGTTCCGGTCCGACCGCATCGGTTCCTGATCTCACTTGTTAACTGTTCTGTACCCATAAAAGGCTAAAAAAAAGCTGAGGCTGGAGTAAGTTAATATACAGGGTGGCCCAAAAAAAGTGACACCATCTCGTAGCATATAAGTTATTTAAAAATTCAAAAAGACAGATGTAAACGATTGACAAATTAAAAAAATAAAGATGGTGACCGGAAATTGTCGAAATAAAGATGTTATATAGCTAAAAAAGGTAAATAAGTAAACTATTTAAGCTTTTAATTTACGAGATGTTATCACTTTTTTTGGGCCACCCTGTATCTATTTATTTATTTATTTAACCAGTTTTATATACCACTTTATCCTTCAATCAAAGTGGTCGACAACACAAAGGGTCTACATTGAATGAGATGGGTGGGGCAACATGACGTACGTGCAGACTTTTAGACATTTGGTACTTCTTCTCTTCTGTGCATGCCAGTGGTGTCCTATGTTAGGTGTGAAAGTATTCTGTGAACAGGAGTGTTTTGAGCACCTTGCGGAAGTCCTTAATGTCACTTAGCGCTCTCAGTTCATCTGGGAGGAGGTTCCAGAGGGCTGGGGCTGAGCAGGATAATTCTCTGTTGGAGGTGGTTTGGTTTGTCTTTTGGTATCCGGAGGGTGTTCGGAGTTTGTTGATGCCGTTGGATCTTCTGGGCCTGGTGTGGGTTTCTCTGATCAGCGTGTTTTGTAGGATATTTGCTGAGCGTTGATGTATCATTTTGAAAATATTTAGGGGTATGTTTACTAAACTGCGGTAATGTGATTCGCGTTAGAAGCAGAAATTCCAAATAAGGACATGGGCGGTACATCGTTACCGATAACGCGCATTACAAGGCGCCATAAAATAACGAGCGCTACATGGCACGTTACCGTGCGTTAATCTTAAGAAGGCGCACAGGCATACAAGCACAGCAACAGAGCTGTAGCACAATGGTTACTACACTGACTGATGGTACAGGGGTCATGGGTTCGATTCCCCAGTGGGCCTAATGTATAAGGCTGGCTGAGGCATCACCCTTTACATTTAAGTAGTGATTGATGAGGCATTTGACTTGTATTTTAATTAGTGCTGCCAGCAAACACACCCTCACGGTGGCGTAACCTAAGGTGCCGCATAAGGCACCTCATAATGCACTCCATAGGGTACATTATAAAGTGTACTGTCCGCCAAGGCACCCTATAATGTCCCCTATAGGACACCTTATAAGGCTGTGAACAAAGCCCTGGCTGGCTGCAGAAGGACTGCACGTCACCACACAAACTGTCTGCTGTGGTTACCAGGATAGGGTTAACCCACCCGTACCCATGATGCACTGCACATGCAAATCAGCGTCGACAGATGGGCACAAGATGGGGTATGCACCCCCACAGCACCTCGGCCTGGTAGGGGGAACTGACCGTGTGTGGTACTGGAACAGAGTAGCCACAGACCGTCACATTGTGCGGGTACTGTGCTCACCCTGAGGGTGAGGTGGGGCGCCCAGCACCAGGTCCACAGCACCTTTCATGACTGAAATCCACCATGCTGCAGGTCCTCATCAGTGTGTGATAGGTAGTTCCTGTAGACACACTTAGGATACATCTGTGTCCTTCTGTATTTCTCAGTCATATCTAGCCCTTATGGGCGATGATGCACCCAGAATAGTGCATATTCTGTGTTGGTGCCATGGTTACCTGCTGTAGGTGAAAGGTGGGGGGTGTTTGGACCCATAGGCAGATTATGTACCACCACACAACCCACCCTCTGGGGCTCAGGGTGGGAAACAGGATCACCCACCAATAGATCCACATTCTACCTCCCTACAATGGTAGCAGTAGAGGGGACCATCAACCACAGTCCTGCTGGGGAACAGACACCCTACAGGGCAGGCAATGCAGAGCAGTACACATCCATATCACAATAGCAGACAGTAGGCCTGGAAATGCTCAGCTTCCCCCCACCACTATCTGACATTCTCCAGCAGCAAGCCTCCAGCCGCTGCACCCTGCAAGGTGTTCCAGCAAGACACATACTAGCTGCAGACAGTTTGCTAGCTAGTCCATAGTGCATGGTCCTGGAGGATATGCGTGTACCCAGAGCGGGGATGTCAGCATACACACCAAGCAGATAAGTCAGTGATTGAGCCCCAAAAGAAAACCCATAAATATCACATGAGAGAAATACTATATAGCACTATGGGGGAACTTAGCCATGCCGTGGTCACTGCTCAGTCAGGGTGAGAGTGACCTCCCAGCAGGACATGCTGTGGCCACCCTGTCCGTGCAGGTGGTGGCCAGGCACTACAATGTCCGATCCATTGTCCTATGCCCTGTGCAGATGCATCCAGACCAGGCAACCCTATCCAGGCTATTCTCACGGTACCTTGCTCCTCATTATGCACATTGGCAGGCCAATACTGGCAACAGTGCTAGCAGTGTGGGCTGAGGAGGGTGTTGGCAGCCACCTCACACTGGATAGACAGACATACACTCCCCACACCTATGCCAGCATTGTGCAACTATAGAGGTGTTTGGCAGCCCAGGCCACCACACCAGTCCTGGGCACATTGCAGGCATGGCTATGGTACGCAATACTGTTGGGGTCACTCTGTCAGACACCAGACCTGAGGCACACTCCACAGACATCAGAAAGGTAGCTATGATGCAGCTCAATCAGCGAATTGAGCTTAACTTAGGAATTGCTAGCTGCCAGTGATCATAGCAACCTTTTGATAGCTGTGTACCATATTCCCAGGTTTAGGGTGGCATTGCTAAGGTATGCAAGTGCTAGTATTGGGAGATGCACGCAGGGCCCAACATCCTGCCTCTCCAGGAGGCATTGGATAATGGAGCCTGTGGGTGCGGGTGTGTCTGCCCCTGTTGGCTGCTGCTTTACGGCAGAGGTTCCCAACTCAAGTCCTGCGGTGCCAAACACTGTTCGGGTTTTCATGCTGTCCCTCATGAATATGCAGGAGATACATCTGCATACCATGGGGGTGGCGCATAGAAATGCAGCACAGGCATCTTTATTAGAGGCAGCATGGAACCTGAATGGTGTTTGGCCCTCCAGGACTGCATTTGGGAGACTCTGCTCTAGGTAATGCACATGTATATGGTGTCTGTGCTCTGTAGGGTAAAATGTAGGTGTTTTGGGCATGTTTACGTCATCTGCAATAAAGGTGCTGTCTGTATTAGCACGTTGTAGTAGTGGGTAAAATATGGGGACTGGGTTGGCAGGAACCACAGCTGGGACTTGAACCTGTGATCTTCTGCTTCTGAATACTTTCCTAACCAGGGCTCTACAGATCAATGAACAGTAAGGATTTGAGAGTTTGTTTGTTTGTTTTTATTATATTACATTGCTAGCTCTCTGACTGGGAGCTCTTAAATGGGTTTTTTGTATATTTTTTAAAGCAAGGTTACTTTATTTTTGGTGCTTTAGGGGAACTTTTGCTGAACTCTAGTAACCTCCTCAGGTTTAGAATCTGCTAACACCTAATCAGGAGTTAGTGGGCTTGATTTCCTGAGTGCAGCTGAGGCCTGAATAAAAGGCTCCAGTGCCTTGCCCTGTTGAGGCTTTCCTAACCAGGGCTCTACAGATCAACAAACAGTAAGGATTTGAGGGTTTGTTTGTTTGTTTTTATTATATTACATTGCTAGCTCTCTGACTGGGAGCTCTTAAAAGGGTTTTTGTATATTTTTTAAGCAAGGTTACTTTCTTTTTGGTGCTTTAGGGGAACTTTTGCTGAACTCTAGTAACCTCCTCAGGTTTAGAAACTGCTAACACCTAATCAGGTGTTAGTTCCCTCCTTACCCACCCCGACTCCCACCCACCCCTAGTGAGCAGTCTTGCTTTATAGGGCACCTCCCCTTTAACAAATCACAGAGAATTGGACCAGCACATTTTGAATATAATTAAAGAGATTTAACTGCTTTTTCTCTGAAAGGACAGCTGTGAAACCGGCTGGTACTTGGTAGATCTCTCTCTTTTGCTTTAACAGATACCTAAGCTCCACGAACAGAACAATGGCTGGGAAAAATCGTATTGCTAAAGCTGTTGCCCCCGTTACAGCTTCTGCCTCGGTCCAGACAGAAGTCCTAATGCCAGTAGAAGGACCAGTTCCATGTGCAGGATGCCTGCATGCTGAAGCTCTGAGGAAACAAGTGGAGGAACTCAGAGAGGAGGTGGCGAGGCTGAGCAGCATTCAAGACAGTGAGAAGTACATTGATGAGATGCTTCTTGCAGCAACCAATCTCTCCAGCACAGGAGAAGATGGGTGCCAACAGAATGTCGATGGTTGGACACAAGTCACTAGGGCCTGCAAAATCACCAATCCAACTTCCCCAGCCCTTGAATTGAAGAACCATTATGCAGCCCTGGAAGTGGAGGAGGTGAAAGCATCCCAGGAAAGGGAAGAACCAGAGTTCAAGTACCCCAAAGTTGCAGAATCAGTGACCAGAAGGAAACGAAGGGTAGTGGTGGTTGGAGACTCTCTTCTGAGGGGTACTGAGGCGTCCATCTGCTGACCAGACTTGATGTCCAGAGAGGTATGCTGTCTGCCTGGTGCCAAAATCCAAGATGTTACGGAGAGTTTGCCGAGACTCATCAAGCCCACTGACTATTACCCAATGTTGCTAATACATGTTGGAACAAATGATACTGCCAGGTATACTTCGGAACGTATCAAAAGTGACTTTATGGCTCTGGGACAGAGGGTGAAGCAGTTAGGTGCACAGGTGGTGTTCTCTTCAATCCTCCCTGTTGAGTGTAAAGGCCAAGGCAGAGAGGCTCGCATCCTGGAGATGAATGCATGGCTGTGTGGATGGTGTTATCGAGAGCGTTTTGGTTTCCTAGACCATTGGATGCTGTTCCGAGGGTTGCAGAGCAGAGATGGCATCCATCTGTCCAAGAAAGGTCAACGCATCTTCGGTAGTAGACTGGCTAATCTACTGAAGAGGGCTTTAAACTAGATTCGTTGGGGATAGGTGAAGAAAGCCCCCAGGTAAGTGAAAGCCCCCAGGTAGGTGATACATTAAATACCTTTATAGAAATGGGTAACAGGGGTAACAAATGGAAAGCAGTGTGTATAAATGCCCATAGGATGGGAAATAAGATCCCTGATGTTGAAGCTTTGGTGGGAGTGGCTGACTTGGATTTAGTGGCAGTTACAGAAACATGGTTCACAGAAAACCATGCCTGGGATGTAACTATACCTGGCTATACTTTATTCAGAAAGGACAGGGTAGGAAGAAGGGGAGGAAGAGTGGCACTATATGTAAAAACTACTATTAAAGCTTTGGAATTACAGAGCTTAAAAGGGAGAGAGTAGGTATTGTGGGTTAAACTAGAAAGAGGGAAAGAGAAATCTATTTGCATTGGGGTGATATACAGACCTCCCTCACAAGAGGAAGAGGTGGACAGAGAGTTAATTGAAGACATACGCAGCATTGCTAGGAAAGGGGAAGTGCTACTGATAGGAGATTTCAATATGCCAGATGTTGAATGGCACATTCCTGCTGCAGTATCATCTAGAAGTAAGGAGATCCTGGATTCTCTACAGGGAGAACTATTCAGGCAATTGGTAACAGACCCCACACGTGAAGGGGCCATACTGGACTTGGTGCTTACCAATGGTGAAAGTGTTTCTGATGTTGTAGTGGGAGATCATTTTGCATCCAGTGATCACCAGATGGTGTGGTTCAGTATTAGGACTAGGGCTGTTAGAATCCATTCCAAGGTGAGGATCTTAGACTTTAGGAAGACTAACATTTCGAAGATGGGCCAATACCTCAGGGAGTCGTTAGTGGGATGGGAACAGCTGGGGGATGTAGAAAAACAGTGGGCAAAACTGAAAGGGGATATTTTAAGGGCAACCAACCTTTTGTTAAAATGGTAAATAAAGGCTAAAGGAAAAGGAGACCACTATGGTTTTCTAAGGAAGCAGCTGAAAAAGTGAAGAAAAAGAGGGAGGCCTTCATGAAATACAAGAGATCACAGAGGGAGGAAGACAGGCATCTGTATTTGGAAAAACTTAGAGAAGCTAACAAAGTAGTCAAGAAGGCAAAGATTCAAAAGGAGGAGGAAATAGCCAATGCAATAAAATGGGGGGATAAGACATTTTTCAGATATATTAGTGAGAAGAGGAAGGGCAAAAGTGGTATTGTCAGACTCAAGGGTGCAGGGGGGGGAATATGTAGAAGCTGATAAGGATAAAGCGAATTGCTTAACAAATATTTTTGTTTTGTGTTCACAGATGAAGAACCAGGAGCAGGACCTCAGAAAACACCCACAAATAGGAACAGAAGCGAGGGACATCTTGAACAATTTTCAGAAGACTGTGTTCATGAGAAACTAGCTCAACTTAAAGTAGACAAAGCGAATGGACCGGATGGGATACACCCTAGAATACTGAGGGAACTTGGGGACGTTCTAGCAACTCCACTGACTGACCTTTTCAATGCCTCGTTGGAGTCGGGAGTGGTGCCAAAGGACTGGAGAGAGGCTCATGTGGTGCCTTTACACAAAAGCGGAAGTAAGGATGTTCTTGAAAACTACAGGCCGGTTAGTTTAACTTCGGTGGTGAGTAAATTATTGGAAACGCTGCTGAAAGAGAAAATAGTGAGGTTTCTGGAGTCCAGCGGATTACAGGATCCGAGGCAGCATGGATTCACCAGATGCAGGTCTTGTCAGACAAATCTGATTGATTTCTTTGACTGGGTGACCAGGGAGTTGGACCTAGGGAGAGCTCTAGATGTGGTGTATTTAGATTTCAGTAAAGCCTTTGACACTGTTCCTCACAGGCGACTTATAAACAAACTGAGCACCCTAAGGATGGACCCTAAAGTTACTGCTTGGGTTAGAAATTCGTTGGGTGGGAGGCGACAAAGAGTACAAGTAAATGGAGCTCACTCTGAGGAGAAGGATGTTACCAGTGGTGTGCCCCAGGGATCTGTCCTTGGTCCGATTCTTTTTAACATCTTTGTTAGTGATATAGTGGAAGGGCTGTCGGGTGAGGTTTGCCTCTTTGCAGATGATACCATAATATGCAATAGAGTAGACACCCAGAAAGGTATAGATAACATGAGGAGGGATCTAGCTAAGATTGAAGAATGGTCTAAAATTTGGCAGCTGGGATTTAATGTTAAAAAATGTAAGGTCATGCATTTGGGCTGCAGCAATCCAAGGGAGCAATACAGTATAGGAGGTGAAGTACTTTTGTCCACTAAAGAAGAGTGGGACCTAGGCGTGGTTGTGTCTGATGATCTTAAAGTAGCTAAACAGGTAGAAAAGGCGACGGCAAAAGCTAGAAGGATGCTTGGGTGCATACAGAGAGGAATGGCTAGCAGAAAAAAGGAGGTGATAATGCCTCTGTGTAAGTCTTTGGTGCGACCTCATTTGGAGTATAGTGGGCAATTCTGGAGACCGCACCTTCAAAAGGATGTGAACAGGATGGAGTCGTGCAGAGGGTGGCTACTAAAATGATTAGTGGGTTTCATTATAAAGCATATGAGGACAGACTTAAGGATCTTAATATGTACACCTTAGAGGAAAGGCGGGATAGAGGTGATATGATTGAGATGTTTAAATAACTCCATGGCATAAATGTTCAGGGAGAGAGCCTCTTTCAATTGAAAGCAAGTTCTGCTACGAGGGGACATGGGATGAGGATGAAGGGAGATAGATTCAGGAGTGATATGCGGAAATATTTCTTTACGGAAAGAGTAGTGGATCTGTGGAATAGTCTCCCAGTGGAGGTGGTAGAAATGAGGACAGAAACTTAATTCAAAAAAGCATGGGACCAACACAGAGGATCTCTAAAGGTAAAAAGTGGACTGTTGTAGTTGTTGATATGGAAGGACAGACTAGAAAGGCCATGTGGTCTTTTTCTGTCATCATGTTTCTATGTTTCTAATACACTGGTTTTGTACACTGCACCACCATGTTGTCACAGAGTCAGTACGTTCCCTGGTGATACCATGACTGTTCGTCAGACAGGGCCTGTCTGTTGCAGTGCACGGCACCCACCTACACAGGGCTAGGCCACAGGCTGCTCTGGGCAGCTGCCACTGCCCCCTCCACCACCAGTATTTATGTATTTATTACAAGCTCTTATATACCGCACTATTTGGGATCAGTGTGGTTTACAGTACAAGAAAAGACCAGAACAACAAGCTGTTTGGTTTTACATTGAACAGGAAAAAGAACTTGGATAATACATGGGGAAATTTTGAACTGAAACAAATTTACAAAGTATTTACATGTATATACGACAGTATTATTCTTAGATCAGGTTGGGTATCCCTCTGCCACCATGCTGACATGCTCTTCTATTGGTGGTGCTGGTGGTGCGCAGTCTCAGGCCATCCAGTGTGCGGGTATTCGACTGCCTATGGTGCGGGTTCTGGGGTACGGGTGCCTGCATAGACGACCACGCTCTCCCCCTTCCCCGCCTGCCAATGTTCCGTGCCCTTGCGGGTAGCTGTTGGGTACTATCCTCTGTGACACTGTGGGAAACACACTCGTGCCCATGTTGGGCCTTCAGCAGTTGCTGTCTGTCTGCTCTGCTGTTTCAGCATTCGTATGGGCCACCTAGGCATCACCCTAGTCCGCACTGTGGCCCAGCTGCACCACAGCATGTGCCGCCTGCGGCCCTCTGTATCCCCTTTATTTATTTATTTATTTATATATTTATTTTCATTTCTTATATACCGCACTATTTGCGATCAGCGCGGTTTACATAAAACAAACAGTATCCGACAATAAACAAAAGTCAGGTCATTACATTGAACAGGAACAAGTAACTTGGATAACCGGGAAGACTATTTACATATGCGGAGTATTGAATAGGTAACTATATACATGTCAGATGGAGTTATTGGGTACTGATCATAATTGGTGGCTGGGGTTCGGGGCAGTCAGTGAGGTGTTTGATAAAGAGAAAGTGTTTTAAGGCCTTCCTGAACTGGCTCAAATTGGGGGTTGCTCTGATGTGTGGTGGTAGGGAGTTCCAGAGACTTGGGGCGCATAGTCTAAAGGCTCTGTTCGATGTTGCCCTGGAGCATTTTGTCATGTCTCTCGGTATCACTAGCATGTTGGCTACTGCGGTTCTTCTTAGCCTGCTGGGTGTGGGTGGTTGGATGAGGTCACATAGTGAAGAGGAGGAGAACCCCTTGATGGCCTTGAATGTCATCACTAATGTCTTGAAGCTGATCCTGGCTTGAATGGGGAGCCAGTGTAGCTGCTTCAGGAGGGGTGTGATATGCTCTCTTCTTGGCGCTCCGAGGAGAATTTGCGCTGCACTGTTCATGGAAAGTTGCAGGGGATGTAAGGTGGTCTGAGGGAGTCCTTGTAGGATGGCGTTTGAGTAATCAAAATGGGGAATGATGAGGGCTTGATAGATGGTGCAGAAGTTGCTTGGTTCGAGTAGGGGGCGTAAGTGTCTGAGGGATCTAATCTTGAAGTAGACCGCTCTTACAGTTTGGGCTATGTGTTGCTTCATGTTGAGGTTCTGATCCAATGTGACTCCGAGATACCGTATAGCTGATTTTACTTGCAACTCGGCGTTGTCCACTTCCAGGTGGCTGGGTGGTGTAAACTCGGGATTTCTGGAGATGAACAGGACCTCCGTTTTCTTATGTTGGATGCGCAGATTTTGAGAGAGGAGCCATTCGGATAATGCGTTGAAACACTTGGTCAGTGGGGTAAGGTCTGGGCAGTCCAGGGATATTGGCAAGTATAGTAGGACATCATCTGCGTATATCATGCAACTCACATTGAACGATCTAATGATGTCACAAATGGGTTGGATATAGATGTTAAACATAAGTGATGATAGGGAAGATCCTTGAGGAACTCCTTGACTTTGTAGGAATGGATCGGATGTGGTCCCGTTTGCTCAGACGTATTGCCATCTTCCAGACAGGTAAGACCTACACCAATCGAGGGCTGTTCCACTAATGCCTTTCTCTCTTAGTCGACCCAGGAGAATTTCGTGGCAGACCGAGTCAAAGGCTGCCGCTATATCTAAAAATACGAGTGCAAAGCCTTGACATAAGTTGTCAATGCCTGAGATTATGGTGTCGAAAAGAATTGTGAGTAGTGTTTCCACTCCATGTGACTCTCTGAATCCATGTTGGGATGAGTCTAGAGGGGCGTTGGTGTCAATGTGATCTTGTAGCTGCTTGTAGACTATCTTTTCAATGATTTTTGCGAGCATCGGGATGCTGGAAATGGGTCTGTATGACTCCACCTTTTGAGGGTCTAATTTGGCATTCTTCAGCAGCGGTCTAACGGAGGTCTGTTTGAGCGTGGAGGGGAAAGACCCGGTGCTAAAAGATAGACCTATTATTTTAGCTAAGATCGGGGCGAGGTCACCTCGCAGATCTTTTATCCAGAATGCTGGACAGGGGTCCGAGTGTGCTGTGGAGGTATTTAGGGTTGCAATGGTGTCTTCAATAGTTCTCTTTGATGGTGTGATAAAGGTAGTTAGAGACACTGCGCACTCTTGTTCATCAGGGGGGGTCGGGTATCACCACTTTGTCGGTCTTGCACAGTTTAGATTGCATAAAGACGGTGTAGTCCTGTGGGTGTATAGTTCCAGGGTGCTCCGGGGTGGGTTCTTTGGCAAGAGATTTGACCAGGTTGAAGAGGCCGTGTGGCTTGTTTAATGACCGTTTCAGGGTGTCTGTGTGGTGTTGTTTCATCTTGTCTATGACGGCCCTGCGGTGCGTGTGTAAGTGCTGGTTGTATGCTGCTTGGTCACTGTTGGTGCGTGACTTCCTCCAGCGCTTTTCCAGTCTCCATAGTAGGGTTAGAGATGCCCTTAGGTCGGCTGTGAACCATGGTGCAGATGGTCTTTTGTTTGGGGCTTTAGTTGTTGGGGGACGGATTGCGATAGCGCTGAGTTTGCTGTTCCATGTGGTGACTAGGCCATCTAGGTCTTGTGAAGTCTTATCAAGGAGTGTGTTTGTTTCAGCTAGGATGCGTTCTTTGTTAAAGGGGTGAAAACTTCTGGCAGTTGAGGTTGAGTTCGTACTTAAATCCACATTGGGTCTATGTGGCTTGATGGGGGTGGGAATATGGAAAGAGATGAGCTTATGGTCCGACCATGGTACTGCTGATAAAGACAGCGTGATATGTTGTGCTTGCTGCAGCACTGTTTGTGGGGCGAATATGAGGTCGAGAATGTTGCCCTTCATGTGTGTTGGTTCTTGTACTAATTGGGTGTATCCCAAGATATCTAGGGCTTCTATGAAAGCAGATCCTTTCCGGCATCTGTCCAGTTGCCATTCTGACATGCCTGCCCTGATGTTGCGGGACATGTGCATGCTATAGGAACCATGTCCGATGGAGGGGAAAACCCTGAACAGTGCTATTTCACTGTGGGCTCATTCACCTTGTATGGGGACGGAGCATAGACCCTTCCACGGGTAATATCTTTTTTGTGGAGCTTTCTTGGGGGGGGGGGGGTTGATGTTTCCCATTAATATCACTATTGGCCAGCTTGGTTATGGTTTTTTTCCAGTTTGTTGAGGTCATTTTCAATGTTAATATGCCCTATTGTTCTGGGCACATGTATCACACGTATCACTTTTTGTAGGTTTCCCTGCCTATGCTGTACATTGCTGACACTGAAATGGTTTCTCTCCCCTGCAAATGTGCATCTAACGGCAGGTTTTCAGTCGCGTTAGGATTCAGCTCTTCAGATCAGCGCGTTAGTGTGAAGGGAGCCTCTCCCCGCCCACTCTCCGCCCATTGACCCCTTCTCTCCACCCTCTCTCCACCTTCTGCCGTGTTTTACCTCGCCATGGAACTTTACAATTGTTAAGTTAACACGCGTTATGATGCGTTAACGATCGTTAACGTTACATAACGCGCATTATGTAATGTTACCGCAGTTTAGTAAACATCCCCCTAAGTGTTGTCTTGAATCTTGCTCTTGCTGTTATGGGTAACCAGTGCAGTTGCTGCAGTACTAGTGTGATGTGTTTGTGTCTTGCTGTGCCTGTGATTATGCATGCTGCAGTGTTTTGCACCATTTGAAGTGGATGGGTGGTTTGCTTGGGAAGTCCTTGATATAACGAGTTTTCGTAATCCAGTATAGGTGTGATTACTGCCTGACACACGGTGTGGAAGTTGTCCTGATTGAGGATTGGTCAAAGCCTCCTGATAATTTTTAATCGGTGGTATGCCTTTGCTGCGGTTTTCTTTATATGCGATTGTAAGTTCAAGTTCTTGTCCAGGATGATGCCTAGGTATTTCACCTCGTCCCTTGTGGCTATCGTTTGTTTAGGATGTTGATGTTTTGGGGTGGGCTGAAGGTAGGGTTCCTGGAAATGAACAATATATCTGAGAATGCCATTCTCACTTCAACAGATCAGTTAAGAAACAATACTGTTATACAGGCTGTAAGCAAAACAGAATAATCTAAATATTAGGCTATCTGTATATGGCATCAGAAATCAGTATAAAGAGGTGGAGGATAAGAACATAAGATATGCCATAATGGGTCAGACTAAGGGTCCAACGAGCCCAGTATCCTGTTTCCAACAATGGCCATTCTAGGTCTCAAGTACCTGCCGGGTTCCAAAAGGTATACATATTCCACCTTGCTTGTCCTGGGATAAGCAGTGGATTTCCCCAGGTCTCTTTAATAATGATTTATGGACTTTTCCTCCAAGTACTCATCCAAACTTCTTTTAAACCCACTAACACTAATAGCTTTTACTACATCCTCCAATAATGAATACCAGAGTTTGATTATGCACCAAGTGAAAAAATATTTTCTCCAATTAGTCTTAAATGTGCCAAATTAGAAACTTTAGGAAAAATAGAGCCTCTAGCTGCTGGACACCAGGAAGTAGCAGAAGAAATTATTTTCTTCTCCACTGGGTTTCCTTTGACAGGTCCAGACAAACCTGCACAGCTAGACCAGTGGTTCTCAACCCAGTCCTCTGGGGCCCCCAGGCCAGTCAGGTTTTCCGGATATCTACAATGAATATGCATGAGATAGATCTGCATACAATGAAAGCAGTGCATGCAGATCTATCTCATGCATATTCATTGTGGATATCCTGAAAACTCAACTGGACTAGGGGTCCCAGAGGACTGGGTTGAGAACCACTGAGCAATACCTTTAATTAAGGCATTCCTCTTCTTAAAAATTACTCTAAGAAGCCATTCACGGGCAATGGCTAAGGCAAAAGTAGCAAATAATGTGAAGGGAAATACTGACTCAGGGACAGAGGTCTGAAGTATGGCAGAAATATCTAGAGAATCTGCTTGTTGCAAGCTAGGAATTTCCCCGCCATCCACACTTTTCTTCACAACCGGCAAATAATAAACCTTAGTCATAGGAGGGTGGAATTCCTGTAGAATTCCCAGTACATCTTTTAAGTACATTTTAAATATATCTTTAACATTAACAGAAACAGAATTAGGAAGATTAATGAATCTCAAATTCAAAGACCTAGAACAATTCTCTAAGGAGTATGTTTACTAAACGGCGGTAAAGGAGCAGTCTTTTCCATGTGGTAACAGCAGCGATAAACGGTTACTGTGTGCTAAGAGTGCTAAGCATGTTAGAGGCATTCCGGCATTACGGGGGTGCTAGTGGACACTTCGCGGGCGGTAAGAGGACATTAAGGGGTGGTAGAAGACACATAGCAGGCAGTAAAAGGACATGCTGTGTTAAGGTGTCTTGCATGCACCCTTATACAGGAAAGCCTCTAAAATGTTGAAAGGGGGGCAGGGAAGCCACTGGAGAAGATATGGATGCAAGCACAATTGGTAGCTGATGGATTTTATTCACCAGATGCTTGGTTATGTGAAGTATGTGTGATGAGCACCTTTGACCATACAGCAGGCCTGTGCTGCTGACTAGGTGATATAGGCGGCTGCCTAGTGATGCTGGTAGTGGGTGTTGGCAGTGTCATGAGTGGGTGGGTGGGTGGGTGGTTGTGGCAGCCGAGTCAGTGGAGGAGATGCAGCAGCAGGGAGCGCTGTGACCAGCGTGAAGTCCTAGATGCTCCTGAAAGCATACACCGTGACATAAGTTATATTATAGTGTCTATGAGGAATGAACATGTATCCAGATGTACTGTCAGTGTGTAGCATGCCATAGGCCAGGACAGTGTCTGGGTGGAGGCAGCATGTTCCTGATGTGGGCAGCAAAGGGAGGATTGCCCATGAGTGCATGATATGGCTAACTGCTGCAAATGACCCCTGATGAATCTCCCTGAAGGTCAGAGGGTAGGTGTAGGGATGTGCCATGGATCATCCAAGCAGAGAGTTTGCAATTTGTGCGGTGAGTGGATATATGAGATCATACAGGCCAAAAGCATTTGGTGTGTGTGAACCAAAAGTAGCAGTGCAATGGGGTACATGAAACACCATTTGTGTGGGTGGGACTGGTGCCTCACCCTGTGCAACTGCAAGGCAATATACCCGACAAAGTGGAATGAAAGAAAGGGACAAGTTGAATACATTTGCCCCATGTGGGGCAAGTAATGATGCAGAACAATGCAGGGGATGGCTATGCAATGAGTGTTAGGTGCCTGAATGTATTTATTTATTTTATTTACATTCTCTTATATACCGTGCTATTCTGCATCAGTGCGGTTTACATTGAACAAACTGAAATTACATTGAACAGAGCATTATAACTGGGAGATAACTATTTTACAGGGAACATGGGCTATGGAGGGTTAAGTGGCTTGCCCAAGACCACAAGGAGCACCTGTGGGACCAGAAACCCCAGTCCTTCCGGCCCAAGGTTGCTGTCCTCTAGTGGGATTTGAACTGCCGGCCTTCTGGCCTGAAGTACCTTGCCCCAACCACTAGGTCTCTCCTCCACGAGATATATCCTCTTTATGTAAAGCTGGGAGGTCACAATGATGGCAAAACAGAAACACATCTATACCAGTTGACCCAGACATCTGCTGCATCTACATCACTGACCCACTGCAATGCAATGCTCTGCCGTGGTGCAATGCACTGCAATGCACCATGGCAGAGCCATGCTCACAGATGTCCATGATGGGGAATGATATATTGGGCTACCCACTGTTTCGCCATAATGCATAGAAATGTAGAAGAATGATTGTTTGCAAGTCAAAGCAGAGCCAGGACTATGCGAGGTGGGCAAGTGCACCCAGGCACAAAATTAACAAGTGAGAATCAAACACTGGACCTTTGACCATGCTGATATTGCATCAACTAGTAGGCTACGCCTCCATGCAGCTCTGTATGCCCTGCAGACCTCTGAACAAACTGTTTGCTGTCTATTCAGGTATAGGTTGGGCCCTCCCAGGGGAGGCCCAAGGGAGGTGCGGGGCCATGGGCGGAGAATCGGGGTGGGCCTCATTTGCATAAGGAACATCATTTGCATAAATATTTGCATAATGTTACCATACACTAACTTTTAATAAACATGCCTCTTAATGAGTGTATGGATAAAGAAAGACTAAAAGATTTCTACATTATTATAATCCAGTGCCAACCACCAGGCACATTAGAAACTACTACAAGCAGTGCCCATTTAGAGCCCATAGCAAACCCGCCGTATCCTAACAGCACTACCAGGACTCACAAAGCACCAGACCCTACCTATCAAAAGGCAACACTACAAATATTAAACCAATACATTTCAGAGAACAACAATACATGACCTACTGGGGAAAGAGAACAAGTGGCAATGTCAAATAGGAATTATATAAACAGAACACCTCAGCTCAGTTACACATGCAGAACATAGACCATCACCAAACAAGGAATCACAATTTAGAAACAGGAAGACAATAATTAAACTGGGAACCTCAAAAGCCAAACTTGGAATGTACAACAACACTGTAGAAATAAAACTATAAATTAATTTCCTCTTGTACTAAACAAAGCGCAGACGTTAATGATGCACATTTCCCAGAGCTGACATATTCCAGTTAATAAATTCAAAATAAAGAGATATTTGTACATTTTTTTTCAGTTGCAATTGCTCTAGCCACTTTCTTCTGGTTTCTTCGTATCTTCTGCTAACTCTCCATCGTCTGCTGTCCATTTGTCCTTTCTTCTCTCTTCTAGTTTTTTTTTCATTCTCTCTCTACATCTGCTTTAACACACTAATCTTTCTCCTTTTGCTCTTTCCTCATTCCTATTTCATCCACTCAAATTTTACCCCTCCATCCTCAATCCCCACTTACTCTCCCAATATCCAGCCAATTTTAGATTTGTCTTCCCTCCCACACAAAATATTTTTTCCCTCTCCATTTCACTATCCCAACTCCATCCCATTCTAATCCTCCCCCAACATCAGCTCCCTTCTAGTTCCAGCCCCACCCAGCATCCGCTCCCTTCTAGTCCCCGCATAAACCCATTTCCAGTCCTAGCCCCCCATAAGCCCATTTCCAGTCCTATCCAAGTCCCTCCATCAGCTCATTTCCAATCCCAGCCCCGCATCAGCCCATTTCTAGTCCTTTCCTAGCCACACCATCAGCCCATGACAAATCCTAGCTCCCCTCCACTCAGCCCATTTCCAATCCAAGCCCCCCATGAGCCTACTTCCAGTTCTAGACCCTCCATGAGTCCATTTCAATCCAAGCCCCCACCACAGCCCATTTCCAATCTTAGCACCCCCCAGCACCCCATTTCCAGTCCTATCCTAGCCCCTCCATCAGCCCATTTCCTGTCCTAGCCCCCCCACTCAGCCCATTTCCAGTCCTAGCTCCCTCCCCTCACAGCCCATTTCCATTCCAAGCCCCCATCCTCATCAGCTATTTGCAGTTCAAGCCCTCCTTCCACTCATCCCATTTCCAGCCCTAGCAACCCCCCAGCCCATTACCAGTCCTAGCCCCCCATAGCCCATTACCAGTCCTAAGCCCCCCATAACCCATTACCAGTCCTAAACCCCCCATCAGACCACTTCCAGTCCTAACCCCCTATCACCCCATTTTCAGTCTTAGCCCCCCATAGCCCATTGCCAGTCCTAACCCCCCATCAGCCCAATTCCAGTCCTAACCTCCCCATCAGCCCATTTCCAGTCTTAGCCCCCCCACAGCCCATTACCAGTCCTAACCCCCATCATCCCATTTCCAGTCCTAGCCCCACCATCGCCAATTTTTAGTCCTAACCCCCCCATCAGCCCATTTCCAGTCCTAGCCCCCCATAGCCCATTATCAGTCCTAACCCCCATCAGCCCATTTCCAGTCTTAGCCTCCCCAGAGCCCATTATGTCCTAACCCCCCATCAGCCCATTTCCAGTCCTAGCCCCCCATCAGCCCATTTCCAGTCTTAGCCCCCCATCAGCCCATTATCTGTCCTAACCCCCATCAGCCCATTTACAGCCTTTGCCCCCCCATAGCCCATTACCAGTCCTACCCCCCCCCATCAGCCCATTTCCAGTCTTAGCCACCCATAGCCCATTACTATTCCTAACCCCCATCAGCCCACTTCCAGTCTTAGCCCCCCATAGCCCATTACTAGTCCTAACCCCCACATCAGCCCATTTCCAGTCCTAACCCCCCCATAGCCCATTACCAGTCCTAACTCCCCTCCCCCATCTGCCCAGGTAGATTTAAAAAAAACCAAACCGGCTGTGGCTGCTGCTGCTGCTGCTACCGCTTTCGCCATGGCAGCGGCAGTATCAAGCGTCCCGCCACGGGGGCCCCCCCCCCTGCCCGGCAGAGCCTCCTTGCAGCATCAGCTCCCGAGTCCCAAAGCATGGGCTTTCAGAGCCATGAGAGTTTCCCTTTCTCGCGGCTCTGTTAATCCCGCCGGGGCTGATGGGATTTCCCATCAGCCCCGGCGGGCATAACAGAACCGCGAGAGGTCAGAGAAACTCTCCCTTCGTGGCTCTGAAAGCCCGCGCTTTGGGACTCGGGAGCTGATGCTGCAGGAAGGCTCTGCTGGGCAGGGGGGCCCTCGCGGGACGCTTGATTCTGCCGCTGCCACGGCGGCAGCAGCAGCCTTTTTTTTTTTATCTACTTGGGTGATGTAGAATGTTTTTTGTACGGGGCCCCCTGAAACGCAGGGCCCTGTGCAAAAAACATTCTTGCTCAATGGACGGGCCGGCCCTGGGCCCTCCACTATCCATGAAGCACTGAACTTGCAAAACAGCGGTCTGCTGCTGAAAAATTAATGGAGAAGGCACTGAACCAGCATATCAGCTCACTAAGATGCACTGGCTGCGTATGCTACATGCACATAATAACAGCAAGCCATGCTGCAGAGTGGTTTCGGCTGTCACCCTGAGTGTAAGGAGGGGTGCCTAGCATCTGATCCACTGAACCTTCACTATTAGAGATGGTCTCTACCGCTGGTCCAAGTCACTGCTAGTGTGTAGTAGGTATTGTTTGTGATGTGTTATGCTTTTTCTTCTTGGTTTCCTGCATGCTGTAGGTGTTGGTGACAGCAGCAGCATGGCCCTGTATGCTGCCCATGTTGAATGTCACTCTCTTTTAACAGCGTAGGTTAATGGTGAGTGTTAACGTACTGCTGCTAAGGACAGCCACTGCAGTAGAGGTGTATAGGCTATGGCTATTGTCCTGCGAGGACCCCCATGAGTAGGCCATGAACCACTGCTGCCCCAAACCATTGAGAAATAACAATTAACTACAGCACTGGCAGAAAGATTGCCCTTCACTGGGCTGTGTCAGCCAAGCACAAACCAACTACAGTATGTCTGCTGGTCAGTATGCATGGCATGAACATAGTATATACACAAAAACAACAGCTGTGTAAGAGAAAATACAAACAACCAAAAATAACCAAAAAATACTGCTCCTAATTCAGCTATCTCATGAAAAGCTCACAACTCAAAACAATTTACTCAAAATACTGCACAGGCAAAATGACCTCAGGATAGCTCATACCCTACATATAGTGAAAATTCACTATAGGGAAAAGCAGACGCTTACATCACTGGTCAATAAGCCTCTCATACAATCACCAAAACTATCACAAATCCCAAACCCTAAAAACCACAAGATTACTTATTGGGAAAAGCAATAGAAATTATTCAAACACCACAACATATCAAAAACCATTCTTACCCAATCACACATCACAGTATAACCATGAGAACTCTGTCTTGAAATACTCAGCATCCCCAGAGAGAGAAGGCATCCACATCACTGGAACCAAAAAGAAGAAAAGAGCTATGTGGATACATAGCCATGCCATGGTCACTTTTTGGTCATAGTGAGAGTGCTCTATCAGCATAACATACAGTGGCCAACCAGGCAATGCACGTGGCAGATGGGCGCAATGGCATCTCAGCCAGTGACCCTACTACTGTGGCAGACACATCCAGGCCACTCTGCACTGTTTCAGGTGATACCCACAATCCTCTGCTTCACCTTATTCACATTTTCCAAACAGGCTGGAAAAAACTCAGACGATGTGAGCGAAAATAAAGTGCAGAAAGCCAAGGACAAAGGGGAGCCATATACACATGCATACACTCTCATTGGTATACTGAGCAAAGGTGGAGATGGATGGCATTTCTGCTTGACACTCCTATCTCAATGTCAACTCAAGGAATGATAACGTGTGCTCTGTTTGCACGTGCTATATTACTGTGTGCAATTAGCCTCCAACCAGCTGTGGATAGTGGAGCCTGTCAGTGCTGCTGGTGGGTCTTTCCCACCCTTGCTGGCCATCTCCTTGAAGGTTGCACATGCTGGAGCTGTACTTACATCATCAGCTAAACTTCATCCACAGGAATATGCAATACAGGAACCCCGGCAGGGACCTAAACCTGTGACCCTCGACACATATATACACCAACTGTGTGTATTGCACCACAGGGCTACCTTATGGGATAGCAGCTCCTATTGCTGACATGCTTCTCTTCAGCTGACCTTTGGCACACGCTGCAATGCACATGGTGCAAACGACCAGGACAAGGCTTCTGCCTGCTGAAAGCTGGTGCCACTTCCCACTTCCCACGCCACCACCAACACCCCATCATGCAGACATGTCCATGCACTGTCAATGGTGGTGGTCGCAGTCCCAGAATGTTAAACATGCAGGTTTAGCGGGTACCTTGGTCAAAAGGTCTGGATGGGGGGGACAGGGGCACACATGGATGACAATGCAGCCCCCCACCAGCTGCCCATGCAGGGTCCCCATCACCGCCTGCCACCGATATGTCTTGGGGGTAGGATGGCAGCCACTGCTGTAGTATTTCCCCAGGCACCTTCATTTTCCAGCTACCTGAAGGGCTACAGAATTTGGCACTATAGGCCTCTTCCCCCATAGCTGGGTTATATGGCAGCAGGGGGTGGGGGGGGGGTGGGGAGGGAGGCAGCCTAGATCTCTGCCTGGGGTGCCAGGACCCTTGGACCACTCTATGTGGCACATTGCCTTTCCGCAGCATTAGCAGGACTGTGTGCTACCACTGCCACTGTGGGATCATGACGAATAACACAGATAGTTCTGCGGATAGTAGAATACGCCTTTGTGGAGAGGCTAAAAAGGTTGGGGCTCATCAACCTGGGGAAGAGACGGCTGAGGGGAGATATGATAGAGATCTATAGATTATTGACTGGAGTGAAACAGGTAAATGTAGGTCACTTTTTTATGCCAGCAGACTGTGGACAGACTAAGGGACCTGCAATGTGACTTCAGTGTAACCCATTTGGTTCTTCTAAGTGAAAATATTTTTTCTGTCAACATGTAATCAAATCCTGCAGTCCATTACCGGAGGATGTGGTAAAAGCTATCATTGTAGCTGGGTTTAAAAAGTTTGGATGGGTTCCTGGGTAACGGTCCATAAACCATTGCTAAACAGGATCCGAGCCCATTTGCAACATCAACATAGTGCCCTTTCATACTTGGGCACTATGTTGTTGCTGCTAATGGAGCACTACTATCACTCTTTTGGGCTCCCCTCTCTGTGCATCACATTGCAGACGTAAAATAGGCTCTCTCTACTCAAAAACACCCTTTTCGCCAGATTTTGAATTGCGTTAGGGTTCCTGCTGTTAAGGTGCCTGCGTTAAGGAAGCAAACCTTGTTCCTGCCCACTCCTGCCTATTGACCCCCATTCTCTGCCCCGTGCACTCCTTCTCTCCACCCACAGGGCACTTTATGCTGTTGGTGCCATTAGCACCCATTAAAGTGCCTTTTTGCACGCACTAAGTATGCTCATGCACAGTTAAGACCCTCTAATGCAGGGGTCTCAAACTCAAATTGCTTTGAGGGCCAAATGAGGACTTGTAGAGTAACCCGGGGGCCGCACAAGACGCAGGCCTCATTTGCATAAGGGCATCATTTGCATAAGGGCATCATTTGCATAAATATTGCATAATGTTACCATACACTAACTTTTAGTAAACATGCCTCTTAAGAGTGTATGGATAAAGAAAGACTAAAAGATTTCTACATACTATAAAACCAGTGCCAACCGCCAGGCACATTAGGAACTACTTGAAACACTGCCCATTTTGTACACATATAAAAACCGCCGTGTCCTAACAGCACTACCAGGACTCACAAAGCACCATACCCTAACTATCAAAAGGCAACACTGCAATATTAAATCAACACATTTCAGAGAATAACAATACATGACCTACTCGGGAAAGAGAACAAGTGGCAATGTCAAATAGGAATTACATAAACAGAATACCTCAGCTCAGTTACACATGCAGAACACACCATCACCAAACAAGGAATCACAATTTAGAAACAGGAAGACAATTAAACTGGGAACCCCAAAGCCAAACTTAGAATGTACAACACTGTAGAAATAATAAAACTATACATTGATTTCCTCTTGTATTAAATAAAGTGCAGACGTTAAAGATGCACATTTCCAAGAGAGCTGACATATTTCAGTTAATAAATTCAAATAAAGAGATATTTTTCTACCTTTTGTGCATTTTTTTTTCAGTTGCAATTGTTCCAGTCACTTTCTTCTGGTTCTTTGTGTCTTCTGCTAATTCACCATTGTCTGCTGTCCATTTGTCCTTTCTTCTTTCCTAGTTTTTCCATTTCTCTCTACATCTGCTTTAACATACTAATCATTCTCCTTTTGCTCTTTCCTCATTCCTATTTCATCCACTCAAATTTTACCCCTCCATCCTCAATCCCCACTTACTCTCCAATACCCGGCCAATTGTAGATTTGTCTACCCTCCCACACAAAATATATTTCCCTCTCCATTTCACTCTCCCAGCCCCATCCCATTCTAATCGTCCCCAACATCAACTCCCTTCTAGCTCCTGCCCAACCCAGCATCCGCTCCCTTCTAGTCCCGCATCATCAGCCCATTTCCAGTCCTAGCTCCCTCCCCTCACAGCCCATTTCCTTTCCAAGCCCCCCTCCCATCAGCCCATTTCCATTCCAAGCCCCCTTCCACTCAGCCCATTACCATTCCAAGACCCTGTCCCCTCAGCTATTTGCAGTTCAAGCTCCCCCTTCTACTCGGCCCATTTCCAGTCATAGCACCCCCCCAGTCCATTACCAGTTCTAAGCCCCCCCCCTAGCCCATTATCGGTCCTAAGCCCCCCAACAGCCACTTCCAGGCCTAACCTTCCATCGCCCCATCTTCATTCTTAGCCCCCCCATAACCCCATTTTCAGTCTTAGGCCCCCCAGTCAGACCACCTCCAGTCCTAACCCCCATCTGTCCCATTACCAGTCCTAACCCCCATATCCCCACCTGCAGTACTACCCCCCCCCGCCCACCTCAAGTCCTGCTCCCCCCCTACATCAAGTCCTGCTCCCCCCCCCACCAGTCCTGCTCCCCCCCACACAAGTCCTGCTCCCCCCCCACATCAAGTCCTGCTCCCCCCCCAGCCACACATCAAGTCCTGCTCCCCCCCCATCAAGTCCTGCTCCCTCCCCCCCCACCCCCGGGAAAATTAAACTTTAAAAAAAACCCGGCTTCTGCTGCTGCTGCTGCCGCCGCTCCCCCCCACCCGGCAGATCCCTTCCTGCTTGCCTGCCAGTTCTCCGCTTCGGCTTTCAGAGCCGCGAAGGGAGAGCTTCTCCCTCGTGACTCTGTTAAGCCCGCTGGGGCAGATGGGAAATTTCCCATCTGCCCCGGCGAGCTTAACAGAGTCGCGAGGGAGAAGTTCTCCCTTCGCGGCTCTGAAAGCCGAAGCGGAGAACTGGCAGCATTGGCAGGCAAGCAGGAAGGGATCTGCGGGTGGGGGGGAGCCCGCGGGACTTGCGATATTGCTGCTATTGCCGGCCCGGCAAGCAGCAGCAGAAGCCGGTTTTTTTTTTTCCCCCCTATGCATCGCGGGCCGCACAAGGGTCTCTCGCGGGCCGCATGCGGCCCGCGGGCCGCGTGTTTGAGACCCCTGCTCTAATGGAACACTTGCTCCTTTACTGCCATGTAGTAAACATACCCCTAAGTGTTCAATTTTTGCCTTTACAGATACAGTCTTTAATAAAAGAGTCAGTGTATCCTTCCACCCATTTTTTTTTTGAAAACTCTGTTTATTGAGAACCAAATAGTACAGATCATGCAAAACAATATACAAAACGGCATTCCTGGTGGTCCCCTAATCTAGGATTCCTCAGCAAATCAGTCATACAAATACAGCAAAAAAAGAATTCACAATATTCCCCTCTCCCCCCCTTCCTCCCCCCTACCAACCTGCCTCCCACCCCCACAGCCTCTCCCTTTGGCAACCAACCCCCCACAGTTGTTACGCCATTCCCACCTATTGGGAATGGCGTAACAACTTTCACCAGCTGATGCTAATGGAGAGGAGGGAGGCTAGAGGAAGTGCTCGATATTGGGCCTTATTCCTGCTAATTTGGGAGCCATATATTCAAATATTGAGGCCTTGTGTCCGGAATGAAGTGCTTCAATTGGGTGGAGAAGGCCTAGAGGATGGATAAGGAAAGAGATAGGAGGAATGGGATACTAATGGTATAAAAAAAGGTGTTGTAATTACTGTGTATGTCCAAATGGTTTATCTTTACTTGTAAGTCTGATGTTAAAGTCTGCATAGTCAAAATATCTTCAGCATTTTTTCGAATTCCAACAGAGTTACCTTGAACTTGCACCTCAAGGGCTTGAACCTGTAGAATCAAAGCTTCACCGAGCTTGACTATAGCTGACCAGATTCCAGTGTAAAAACCTCAGGATGAGCCAACAAAAACAAAGAAAGCACACAAACTGCTCTGTCCATCACTCATGGATCTGTCACCAGGCTCTCTATAGCAGCTGCACCTTCTCTGTTCCTCACTAGTGGAAAGTTACTGGTTGACTGTTCCGGGAGGACTTAGAAAGCCCTTGCACCTTGCCCCTGAGCTGCCCTCTTAAGGAAGACTGCTTACCACTATGCAAGAGAGAGACTCCCCCAAGTTCATGGCTAATACTGCCGCCTTTGGAGGTCTCCAGAAGTCAGGGGAAGAGATGTCTGGCCCCGAGCATGATGCCGATCCTCTAGACTCCAGTGTGAAACCAACAGGGCAACGCTCTCCTGAATTAACCGGCTACCAGTCTGAATTTTCCTGGGTCACCCCTGGAACCCTTTTTAAAAACTGGTGTTACATTGGCCACTCTTCAATCCTCGGGTACTACAGATGACTTTAAGGGTAGTTCACAGATTATTAAAAGTTCTCATATTTCAGTTGTATCAGCACCCTGAGATATATGCTATCTGGTCCAGGTGATTTTCTTCTGTTTAATTTATCAAATAGCTGTAATACATCTTCCTGATTTATCGAGATGTGTTTCAATTCCTCTGATGCATCAGCTTTGAATATCATTTTTAGCATGGCAAGTTTCTTCTATCTTATTCAGTAAAGATTGAAGCAAAGAATTCATTTAGTCTCTTTGTTATGGCCGTGTCCTCTCTTAGTGCCCCGTTTACCGTTCTATCATCTAATGGTCAAACTGGCTCTCTCACAGGTGATTTGCTATGAATGTACTTGAAAAAGTTGTTATTATGCATTTTTGCTTCCATGGTAAGCAGTGGATTTCCTTAGTCCTCTTTAATAGTCCTCTTTCCTTAGTCCTCTTTGAGTGGAGGTGTGGCCTAGTGGTTGGGTCAAGGTACTTCAGGCCAGAAGGTCAGGGGTTCAAATCCCACTAGAGGACAGTAACCTTGGGCTGGAAGGACTGGGGTTTCTAGTTCCACAGGTGCTCCTTGTGGTCTTGGAAAAGCCACTTAACCCTCCATAGCCCATGTTCCCTGTAAATAGTTATCTCCAAGTTGTAATGCCCTGTTCAATGTAATTTCAGTTTGTTCAATGCAAACTGCACTGATGCAGAATAGTGTGTTATATAAGAGAAAATAAATAAATAATGGTTTATGTACTTTTCCTCCAGGTACTCATCCAAACTTATTTTAAACACACTAACACAAACAGCTTTTACTACATGCTCCAGTAATGAATTCCAGAGTTTGATTATGCATTGAGTGAAAAAAATATTTCCTCTGATTAGTCTTAAATGTGCTATATTGTATCTTCATTGTGTGTCCCCCAGTCTTTCTACTTTTTGAAGGAATAAACAACCAATTTACATCTATTCGTTCCACTCCATTCATTATTTTATAGACTTTTCTTTTCCAAGTTGAAGAAGCCTAATATAAGTCTTTCCTCGTAGGGATATCCTTCCATCCCCTTTACCATTTTAGTTGCTCGGTTCTGTACCTTTTATAATTCTGCTTTGTCCTTTTATAAGATATGGCTTCCAGAATTGCAAATATTCAAGGTGCGGTCACACCATGGAGTGTTACAGAAGTATTATATTTGCACTCTACAGTGAAAGCACTTTGTGGAGGTCATTTTAGTAGCATCAATATTTGTAAATAGCAACATTTACAGATGTAGATAAGCTACACATACAAATGGTGATTTCAGAAAGACATTATATGCATGTATAGATGCCCAGAACACATAGGGCCCAATATTCATTTACAAAGGCTATGTGCCTCTAGTGTCTAGCTATCGCCACCAAACTGTAACCCCTGATATTCAATGCTAGAGTCGTATGCAGCTCCGACATTGAATATCCAGGGTCACTGCATAGCCAAAGATGCCACAGAAACTAACCGGGCAGCAGCGATACTGTGCCGCTTCTGCTCTGCTCCAGAAAGCCCCCAACATACCCCGATGCTAAGCGATTAGCACTGGGGTGTATAGCAGCATTTATTGGGGATATTTAGTGGCACTAACAATGCTGATGCCGCTGAATATTCCTCTAAGTGGCATTTAGATGGTTTATAGGTATAAACCATGTAAATGCCTTTGAATATCGGGCCCATAGATTTTAAAGGGCAGTGGTTTGGGCGAGAATTGGGTGGGACATGTAGAGTTTAAAAGATTTCTCTGTTAGCTTCTGCACTTCTTCCAAGGCATGCATAAGTATCTACAAATTGCTTATTTCTGCCAGGTTTGAAACAAGTGATCATATAAGTAATTGTACTTGGTCCCCTAATATTTTATTCAGCATTACGTAAAAACTGAGAATTTGTCTTTTGGGACTTTGTGGCCTAATTGATGGTATTTGCCAGTGTCCTCATATGTATTTTATGAAGGTTTCAAAAGAGCCTTTTGTAAAATACTGGGGATTGCTGTTCATCAATTCCTACCTCAATGTGCTATGTAAAATGGGGCTTCATATCTGTAAATAGGTGAGAAAAATCAGTGTTTCTGAATCTTTTGTACTGGTTTCAAAGTATTTAATCATCCTAATTTTAAATATTTATGCTCTCAAATACTTTTGATGTTTCATTTAAGTAGCTTAATTGAAAGGCCCTTAAGGGAATGATCTTTCTTTGATAAATGTTCACCTGCTGAGCTGTCATTCTGTTTTTCTCTGTAATATTTTATGATCTATCTATTAAGACTGATATGTGCTTGTAATTTTTGGCTTTTTTCATTAATATTGCATTGGATTATATACAATAAAGATCAAACAGTTTAGGACTATTCTGCTTGGAAAAGAGAGGACTGAGAGTGGATATGATAGCAGTTTCTAAAGAGTATGTTTACTAAACCGTGGTAAAGGAGCAGTCTTTTCCATGTGTCAATGGCAGAAATAAGGGGTTACCGTGTGGTAAGTGTGCTGGCATGTCAGAGGCATTCCGGCGTTAAGGGGTGCTAGTGGACACTTACCATGTGGAATAGCACATGCTGCATTAAGGGGTGGTAATTGACACTTACCATGTGGTAACAGGACATTAAGGGGTAGTAGTGTACACTTCCCATGCAGTAATGGGACATGCTGCGGGAAGGTGTCTGGCATAGACCTTGTAAAAGGGGGTGCTTGTTATGAAGGTACCACCATCTTGGCAAGTATGCAAATTAACTGTCTTGCAAAGGATTGTGGTTATTGAAGCCCATTCACACAAAGCTTGCCTTTTTAAAATAATGAAAACTCTTGTAGTTGGTCGAGTGTAGACAAAATTAGAGTTTATTTATGGGGTGATTATCCCATACACAGATATGCTTGGTAACACCTTCCAGATAACCTCTCCAGGGTTTTATTCAACACAAGATAAGGCAATTGAAATATCTTATGCAAATAAGAATCAAAGTCCTTTATAGAACAGAAAGGCTTCTTTCAGCCACTGCTAATAAACTCCTTAGCAGTGCTGGGGAAAAACAAATCAAAGAGGGAAACTTCTTTATACAAAAGCAATGCTCACTTTCTCCATACAGAAAAGAACTTTTTAATCCTACGTGTGCACGGCTTGTGCTGGGCTGTCCCCCACCAACAGGTGACAATTAATTGCAATCAGTAGCTTGATTTCAGCACACGTGCAAAACTTTCCCAAAAGCTTTTTCTTTTGGACAAAACTTTATGGGAAGCCAATATTCAGAATGTTTGCTCTGATATTTAGGATTTTCCTAAAATAACAACTTATTCAAAGAACAGTCCATATAATTATTCTCTGTATCAGATATTGAACCTTGCTCTTGAAATTGCATAGATTCTGTTTCTCCGTCTGACTCAGAGGGCTTTAGGAACTGATCTCTGCATGGAGAAAAACTGTATCTCCAGGAACAAGCAGGAATGAGTCTTCACATATGGGTACGTCGGTACTGACGGAGCCTGCGCGGGAACGCTCCCCAGCTTCCCAAAAGGAAAGCTTTTGGGAGCATCCCACTGCGCCTGCGCGCTGCCTTCCCGCCTTTCCTGACCAGCTCTCCTCAGTTCTTCTTTGCCGCGGAGCCAGCAGGTCGAGCCCTGTCACCGCTGAAGAAGTTCTTTATTTTATTTTATTTCTTTGGTCGCGTGTCTGCCTTCCCCGACTCCGGACCGGTACCGCCGGTCTTTTCTTTCTTCTTTTAAAAAAAAAAATATCTATACTTTTCCTCACTTAGTGTAATTTTTCTTCTAGGCTTCAGGGCCCAAGAGAAAATTTCCCTCATGGAAAAACCAGCCTCCGGGTTCAAGAAATGCACTAAGTGTAGCGGTACTATTTCTGTTACAGATACCCATGAATGGTGCCTTAAATGTTTGGGTCCTGAACACTCCATTCCGGATTGTCCGTCCTGCTCTCTAATGTCTAAACGGGGTTTACAGAACCGAGCAGCTAAGCTCCATGTGCTGTTTCCCGCTGATGCAGCGTCGGTAGCATCAACTTCTTCCCGGTCTTCTTCTCCTGATGGATCTCAGGTAACCAAACATAAGTCTAGCAGGTCCTCGAAGGGTAGATCTCCCTCTAAGCATCGAGATGCTTCCGGGCTTGCCCTCGAGGATCCTGCCCCAGCCAAACAACCCCGGCGGGAAGCTCCGGCTTCCAAAGCTCCTCCTATGGGGTTACAGGTTGACATCGATGGCACGGCCTCGACCGATCACCTGTTAGATTGCTCTGGGGTACCGGCACAATCTCCTGGTACCGAACTCCAGGCATTCATGGCGTCGATGGATCAGAATGTTCTGTCCATGCAGCAGGCTATTACAGCCTTCATTCAAGCTGCGACGCCGACGGAACCACAACAAGCTCCGTTGTCGGTATCGGCTCCGGTAACGGCACCAGTGCCGATACCGGTACCGACTGCATCGACATCGACCAGGATACCGGCTGCAGCAGTTCCTTGTCCAGGGCTATTTCTTGGTATCGATCCGGTTCCGAGGATGCCCGATGTCGATACTGCTCGATACGCGTATCAAGCGCTGGAAGAGCACCCTGACAGGCGGTACTTCGATTCCTCTGGTGATTCTGATTCATCAGATGAATCTCCTGAAGTATCCATAGCCCTTCCTGAAGAGCCTTCTTCTCCAAAAAGAAGAATGTCTCCTCCAGAGGACTTGTCCTTTCAAGACTTCATAAGAGAAGTAGCTAAAGGACTTTCTATCTCAGTAACCTCTGAATCAGAGCCTAGAGCAAAAAAATTGGATATTTCAGGATACCCTAAGGCTCCTAGAGAGGCAGTCACCTTACCAATTCATGAGATTCTTTATGAACACATGATTGATTTATGGGAGACTCCTCTCACTCTCTCTCCTCATTCTCGAAGGTTGGACACTATGTACCGTGTCCCTCCCTTTCCTGGATTTCAAAAAACTCAGCTTCCTCACCATTCCATTGTGGGGCAGTCAGCTATGAAGAGGATAAAGAGTACAAAGAGACACTCTTCTGCTCCTCCAGGAAGAGAATGCAGAACCTTGGATGCTTTTGGTAGGAAAACCTTCCAGGCCAGTATGCTTATTGCCAGAATCAGTTCATATAGCCTCTACATGGGTATGTTTCTAAAAGAAGTGGCAGAAAAGCTGCACACTTTCCTCCCTTTTATTCCAGAGGATAAAACGGAAGAATTCCGCATGTGGCTTAAGCATACTCAAGACATCTCCAAGTTTTCCAACAGGGCAGCCTTTGAAGGTGCCAGTAGAGCCTCAGGCATTGCCATAGCTGCTCGCAGAATTGCTTGGCTCCAGGCTTCTGATCTAGAACCCTGGTTTCAAGATGGCTTAGGAAATCTGCCCTGTACAGGTGAAAATCTCTTTTGGCAAAGAGTGGCAAATAAAAGCCAATCAAATGGATGCAGAGAATTCTGCTCTGGATAGACTTTCAAAGTCTACCTCCATTCCTGCCAAGAAAAAGACTTTTAAAAAGTCTTTTTTCAAAAAGGGCAGGTTTCCTTCCACTTCTGGCCAACAATCTTCTACAGGTCGCTTTACCGCTAAGCGTCAGCAACCTAAGCAGACCAGGCCTAAGTCTACAGGGGCTGCTGCAACTCAGCAGTCCCAACCTCCTCAGGGTTTTTGACTTGATGCTAGAGAACTTAGCCTTTCTGGCTTTAAAACTGCCAGAACCTCTCACCATTCCAGGAAGGTTAGCTCATTTTGCTCCCAGATGGGAGCAAATCACATCAGAGCAGTGGACCCTCTCCATCATAAGAGAGGGCTACAAGCTTCATTTCTCAGACCTTCCTCCCCACACCATGGTGAGACATTTCAATTCCCCCACATCTCTTCTCAACCTTTTAGGTCAGGAAGTGACTACCCTTCTTGCCCAAGGGGCAATAGAAGAAGTCCCTCTTCTTCAACGAGGGTCAGGGTTCTACTCCACCTATTTTCTCATTCCAAAGAAAACAGGGGGATACAGACCCATCTTAGATCTCAGGGAATTGAACAAATTTCTATGCAAGGAGAAGTTCAAGATGCTTTCTCTGGGCACTCTCCTTCCATACCTTCAAAGTCAGGATTGGCTTTGTTCTCTAGATCTCAAGGATGCATACACACATGTCCTCATCCATCCATCTCACAGAAGATTCCTACGTTTTCTTTTCCAAGGAAAACATTACCAATACAAAGTGCTTCCTTTCGGTCTGGCCTCTGCCCCAAGAGTGTTCACCAAATGCATGGCAGTAGTTGCTGCATTTCTACGCACTCTGGGAATATCCACCCAGTGGACTCAAGCATCAGGAGCTCTCTCAGACCAAATAGCAACCTCCAAACGTCTTTTTTGGTCTCTCCAATGGTGGATGTCCACTCAAAATCTGTTGCTGGGGTCCCCATTCCAACAGTTGTTGCCCCAAGCAACCCTCACAACAGATGCCTCCCAAACAGGTTGGGGAGATCATCTACAGGACCTCTCCACTCAAGGTACTTGTTCCCCTCAGGAGACCTCTCTTCATATCAACCACTTGGAGCTTCGAGCAGTTTTTCTAGCTCTCCAGGTCTTCCATACCCTCCTCAGCTACAAGACAGTCCTCATTCATACGGACAATCAAGTAGCTATGTTTTACATAAACAAGCAAGGAGGAACTGGCTCTCTGTCGCTTTGCAACGAAGCTCTGTGGGCCTTCGCCAGAGAGCATCAAATCCATCTCCTGGCAGTATACCTCCCAGGAGTCCAAAACTCTTGGGCAGACAGACTCAATCGAGTTCTGCTTCCACACAAATGGTCCCTGCACATGGATCAGGTACTCAGAATCTTCCAAGAATGGGGAACCCCAGACATAGACCTCTTTGCAAGTCCGTGGAATGCCAAACTTCCCCGGTTCTGTTCCAGAATTCCGTGTCAGGGAGCTCAGGCCAAGGATGCCTTCCTCCTTCATTGGGGTCAGGGCTTTCTGTATGCCTTTCCACCCATTCCCTTGATTCCCAAGACTCTGTTCAAACTCCAGAGGGATCAAGGATCTATGATCCTCATAGCTCCACGCTGGCCACGCCAAGTGTGGTACCCTCTACTTCTGCATCTCTCCCAAGCCCCCTCCCTGGGTTTGGGAGCTGCTCCAGACCTTCTGTCTCAGGAGGAAGGGACTTTGTGGCACCCAAACCCCAAGTCCCTTCACCTCAGAGCTTGGTTACTGAAGGCCTAGACCTTCAGGGCTTGAATCTTTCTCAGCAAGTGAAGGATATTCTCCATGCTTCCAGAAAACCCTCCACCAGGCGTTCCTATGCTTTTCCTATGCGTTTCCATTTGGTGTGCTGAAAAGGGTCTTGACCCTCTAGCACTACCTTTAAATTCTCTGTTAGACTATCTCCTGCATCTCTCTGATGCAGGACTTAAGACAAATTCAGTAAGAGTCCATTTGAGTGCTATTGCAGCATCCCTTAAGCCCATCAATGGACAACCTATTTCCTCTCATCCTCTCATTGCAAGATTCATGAGAGGCCTAACTTTAACTAAACCTCCCATTAGGCCTCCTCCGGTGGCATGGGACTTAAATTTGGTTCTTGGTCAGCTTATGAAGCCACCTTTTGAACCCTTAGCCACTACCTCCTTGAAGTTTCTTTCCTGGAAGGTTATTTTCCTCATTGCAGTCACTTCAGCTCGCCGCATCAGTGAACTGCAGGCCTTAGTGGCTAATCCACCTTATACAAGCTTCTATCATGACAAGGTGGTCCTTAGGACAAATCCACACTTTATGCCTAAAGTGGTCTCACCTTTCCATCTTAATCAGGAGGTTTCCAGCTCCTCATGCATCCAGTGCAGAGAAGAGTCTTCATACTCTGGATTGTAAAAGAGCTCTTGCTTTTTACTTACAAAGGACACAGCAACATAGAAAGTCTTCCCGGCTTTTTGTTGCTTTTGATCCTTCTCATTTAGGACTTCCAGTCTCTAAGAGAACACTGTCCAATTGGATTGCTCAGTGTATTTCTTTCGCCTACCAGAGTAAGAATCTTTCTCTGGAGAGCCTTGTCACAGCTCATAATGTGAGGGCCATGGCCTCCTCTATGGCTCATCTAAACTCTGTGTCCATCGACCAGATCTGTCGAGCAGCCACCTGGGCCTCAGTTAATACCTTCACAGCCCATTACTGCTTGGACAAGGACTCCCGCCGGGATGCCTTGTTTGGTCAGGCTGTCCTCAAACACCTGTTCCATTCTTAAACAACTCCTACCCTCCTTCCCTGGATGGATGCCTGAGATCCATAGGAGGACGTAGGACCCTTCCCAGGGTCTCATATCCTTGGGGATCTCCCAGGTATCTTAGCTAGGGAGTCTCCATATGTGAAGACTCATTCCTGCTTGTTCCTGGAGATAGCACAGTTACTTACCTGTAACAGGTGATCTCTGGGAACAGCAGGAATAAGTCTTCACAACCCTCCCACCTCCCCTAGGAGTTGTACCTCTTTTTTCTGTCTTTCCTTTCCTCTCTCTCTCTCTATTGTCTCAGCTTTAAACTCAAACTGAGGAGAGCTGGTCAGGAAAGGTGGGAAGGCAGCGTGCAGGCGCAGTGGGATGCTCCCAAAAGCTTTCCTTTTGGGAAGCTGGGGAGCGTTCCCGCGCAGGCTCCGTTGGTACTGACGTACCCATATGTGAAGACTTATTCCTGCTGTTCCCAGAGATCACCTATTACAGGTAAGTAACTGTGCTTTCCCTGCTGTTTGCACTGCTCAAAGCTAGAGAAACGTTCACAATTCCTACCTGAATCCAGGCAAGCGTCAGACTGCTTCTTCTGGTATTCTGGCCAGTATGCAATAGAGCTTCTATGTCCTGTCCTCCAGTTGGTATCTCTGGACCTCAGGATCTTTTCTCCAGACATCCTCCAAGAGGTATTTGGGCTCCTTTCTTCCTTAGCTGCAACAGTCCTCTTCCTAGGCATTGCTTGAGGGTCCCTGGCTGTGGATCTACAGACCTCTGGCTTTCTCCAGTCCTCTGATCCTTTCCCCCAGGTATCTCTCCAGGCATAGATACCTTTCTGAGCTCCTCTCTTTGATCATCTGCTTCCTTGTCCTTGTTCCTTCAGGTTCCGGTTGTTCTTTCTTCTGTTCTCGGACTTCGTCTCCGTCTCCTTCTCCTTCTCCTTCTGTCTTCCTGAAGATTCCCCTCTAGCTTTAAAGGGCTTAGATTGCAACTCCACCCTTGCATTCTTCAGGTGTTGTGGATTAAGCATTCTTCTAGGGGCTGTTTGATTAGGGATGACATAATGCTTTCTCTGATTAGACACATGCTTTTCCAATCTAGCTCCCCTAGGGACTTTGTGCATACAGGTGCATTCTGGAACATGTAGTCTTTTAGGGAAACAAGCTGTCTTAGTTCTATAACCTGCCAGCACAGGTCCCTTAATCAGAGTAAATTCTCCTCTTTTGTCATTATTCCCTGAGCTTTGATAAGCTTCCTTATCACAACTTTAATGCAGGAAAACCACTGAAACTCTGAAAGGGGAGCAGGGAAGCCATTGGAGAAGGTATGGATGCAAGCACAAGTGGTAGCAAATAGAGTTGACTTACCTGACGCCTGGCAATGTGGCCTATGTTTTTTACTAGGCGAGATAGGTGACTGCCTAGTGATGATGGTCAGTATAGGTGTTGGCTATGTCAAGGGTGGGTGGTGGCGGCAGTGGAGTCAGTGGAGGGAAAGCAGAAGTGGGGGGCGCTGTTACAGGCGTGCAGTGCTAGATGCTCCTGAAAGCATACACTGTGCTGTAAGCTACATTATTGTGTCTGTGAGGTGTGGACTGGTATCCAAATCTACTGCCAGTGTGTGGCATGCCATAGGCCAGAACATTGTCTGGGTAGAGGCAACATGTTCCTAATGTGGGCAGCAAATTGAGGATTGTCCATTAGTGTTCATGTGGAGCAGTCACAAGAGATATGTACAGGATATGGCTAACTGCTGCAAATGACCCCTAATGGCCATGGTGGGGCAGTTTACTGCCAGTAAGCTGCCCCACCATGAATCTCCCTGATGGTCAAATAGTGGATCCAGGGCTGTGCCATGGATTTTCCAAGCAGAGAGTGCAATGTGTGTGGTGGGTGGATGTATGGGATCATACAGGCCAAAAGCATTTGGTGTGTGTGAACCAAAAGTAGCAGTACCATGGGCTACATGAAACACCATTTGTGTGGGTGGAACTGGTGCCTCAGTCTGTGCAACTAGAAGACAATACACTCGACAAAGTGGCATGATGAAAGGGACAAGTTGAACCCATTTGCCCCATGTGGGGCAATTAATGATGGCAGAAGAGTGCAGGGAATGGCTATGCAATGACTGTTAGGTGATTTAATGTACACAATATATCCTTTTTATGTAAAGCTGGGAGGTCACAATGATGGCAAAACAGAAAACACATCCATACCAGTTGACCCAGACATCTGCTGCGTATACATCACTGACCCACTGCAATGCACCACAGCAGAGCCACTAAAACCACAGATGTCTATAATGGGGAATGTCATGTTGGGCTACCCAACATGTGTCCATAATGCATAGACATGTAGAAGAATGATTGTCTGTAGATCACAGCAGAGCCAGGACTGTGCAAGTGCATCCAGGCACAAAATGAACAAGTGGGAATCAAACCCTGGGCCTCTGATTATGGAGACATTGCATCAACCAGTAGGCTACACCATCACAGAGCTTTATGTAGCTGTATAGAGCTTGCAGATCTCTGATCAAACTGTTTGCTGTCTGCCGGCAAAGGTTGGGCCCTCCACTACCCATGAGGCACTGCACATACAAAGCAGCAGTCTGCAGCTGAAGAACCAGTGAAGAATGCACTGATCCAGCATATCAGCACAGTAAGATGCACTGGCTGCATGTGCTACATGCACATAACAACAGCAAGCCATGCTTCAGAACAGTTTCAGCTGTTACCCTGAGGGTGAGGAGGGGTGTCCAGCACCTGGTCCACTGACCCTGTACTATGAGAGATGATCTCTGCTGGCTGTGCAGTAGGTCTACATCACTGCTAGTGTTTAGCAGGTATTGTCTGTGATGTGTTATGCTTTTTTCTTCCCCCCCCCCCCCTGCATGCTGAGGGTGATAGTAACAGCTCAGCCTTGTATTCTGCCCATTGGACACTAACTCTCCAATAATAATGCAGGTTAGTGGTCAGTGTTAATATGCTGCTGCCATGAGCAACCAGTGTAGGGGTGATATTGCTACAGTCCTGTCAGGGCCCCAGTGAGTAGGCCATGAAGGATTGCTGCCCCAGCCATTGACAACTAGCAACAACACAAGCAAAAGACTGACCTGTTGCCCTCCACTCAGCTGTGTCAGCCAAGTACAAACCAACTACTGTAGGTCTGCTGGTCAGCATGTGCACAGCATAACCACAAAACAGAGAATGCATCCACATCACCAGAATCAGACATTTATAATAGCTCTATATGGATACATAGTCGTGCCATGGTCACTTTTTAGTCATAGTGAGAGTGCCATCTCAGCATGAAATACAGTGGCCATCCAGGCAATGCATTTGGCAGATGGGCACAATTGCATCTTGGCCAGTGACCATACCATTTTTGCAGACACATCCAGGTCAATCTGTGCTGTTTCAGGCAATACCCACAATCCTCTGCCTCGCCTTATTCATTTTTTTTCAAACAGGCTGGGAAGAACTCAGACAATGTGGAGATGGTTGGCATTCCTGCTTGACATGCCTGTCTCAATGTCAGCTCAAGGATTGATAATGTGTGCTATGGTTGCACGTGCTATATTACCGTGTGATATTAGCCTCCAACCAGCTGTGGATAGTGGACCCTGTCAGTCCTGCTGGCGGATGTTTACACCTTGCTGGCCATCTCCCTGGGGGTTGCACATGTTGGAGCTGTACTGAGGGGAGACATGATAGAGGTCTATAGATTATTGACTGGAGTGGAACAGGTAAAAGTAGGTCGCTTTTTTATGCCATCAGACTGTAGACAGACCAGGGGATCTGCAATGTGACTACAGTGTAACCCATTTGGGTCTTCTAGGTGAAAATATTTTTTCAGTCAGCTTGTAATCAAATCCTGCAATCCATTATTGGAGGATGTGGTAAAAGCTGTCAGTGTACCTGGGTTCAAAAATGTTTGGACGGGTTCCTGGGTAACGATCCATAAACCATTGCTAAACAGGATCCAAGTTATGCACTGCTTGCCCCATTACAGTCATTGGGGATCCTGTGTGTCTTCTGGGGAAACTGATAGGTACTTGTGACCTAGATTGTGCACTGTTGGGCACAGGATACTGGGCATGATGGACCTTGGTCTGACACAGTTTGGCAAATTTGTAGTCCTAAGTTCCTATGTGCCATCTAGGCAGCTGCCTGGTCCCCCCTGTGCACTAGCGGTCCCCACTGCATGACCCATGTGCCACCTCCTTTGCCCCCATTTGCACTATCAACATAGTGCCCTTTCATACTTGGGCACTATGCTTTTGCTGCTAATGGAGCACTACTATCATTCCTTTGGGCTCCCCTCTGTATTCATCACATTGCAGATGTAAAGTAGGTTCTCTCTCCTCAAAAACACCCTTTACGCCAGGTTTTGAATTGCGTCTTTGGCGTTAGGGTTCCTGCCATTAAGGTGCCTGCATTAAGACAGAAAGCCTTGTTTCCACCCACTCCCTGCCCATTGACCCCCACTCTCCACCCCCGTGCACACCTTCTCTCCACCCACAGGTACCGTCAGCATATGCTAAGTGGCTGGTACTGTTAGCGTGCCCCAAAGTGGATTTTTGCACGCGCTAAGTGTGTACATGCACAGTTAGCATGTGCTAATGGCACACTTGCTCTTTTACCATGGCTTAGTATACATATCCCTAAGATTATAAGTGGGATGGAATAATGAAATGGTTGTTTAACATTTTGAGTATGAAATTAATGACCAGCAGACTGAAAATAAATCATATAAACTTTTTTTTCACACTGTGAATAATAAAGCTGTGGAATCTGTTGCTGAAGGACATGAAAAGGTGATAACAGTATGGTTCAAAAGAAATTTGTACAAGTTCATAGAGGAAAAGTCCATCAAAAATTTAGTCAGATAGACTTGAGAAAGCCATCATTTAGCTCTTGAAATAAACTATGAGAATAATTCCATTGTTTGGGATCTTTTGGGTATTTGTGACCTAAATTGGCCAACTTTGGAGACATTGGTTTAGATGGACCTTTTGTTTGACTCAAGATAGCTTATCTTGGGTTTTAATCTTCTTTTATTTTGAATGTCTTTAACATGTTAGTAGCAGTAGGGTTCTGTAATATGTGCATCACTTGCATTGTGATGCTTTGCAGGGTTTGTGTCATATTCTTAGACAGGCCCGTACCTAGCCCTGTGCGAGCGGTGCGGCCACACAGGGCGCAAAGGCTTAAGGGGCGCATTTTAGTTGTCTTCCGTTGCCTGCCGCCGCCACTTTTTCTTCTCTCAGTGGAGGCAGGCAATGGCAGGACAGCTAAAATGTGCCCCTTAAGTTCTTAAGCTCTTGCAGGGAGGGAAAGATCCGCTTAGCATGCTGGCAACTTGCACATTGGGCGCGCCTCTTCTCTCCCACGTGGGGGGGCGCCCGATGTGCAAGTCATGCAGGGCACGATCTTCCCTCGGTACAGCCCTGTTCTTAGATATGTGATTCTGTTTGGAGTTTATTCCTTTTGCATCAGGCTTGGTGATTACCAGAAAGCAATAATTGGGTAGAAGCAAATATTTCATTCAGTAATTCATCCTCCAGTAGTAGGGGGTTGAATATCTTTTGATTTTCCCTAAGCTTTTTAGTTCTGGATTATGTCATTAAAAATGGTACACATTCCATGGTTCTCCTTTCCTTGCATAGGCTTTTGCCTAGGCATTTAGAGTGAGGATATAATTTTCTTGCCTGCAGAAAACCAGCTTATGGATGCAACTACTTTTATAGCTCCGGTTTTCATCCATCATACAGAAAACTCCAGTATATACAGCTAAACTACACAACATAACAATATTTTGCTCTGAAATGAAAGACATCAAATTTCCTAAACCCTTACCCAAAAATAATCTTCAAAAGACAAAAAATTCATTTAACACATTTGCCTCTCACTAGAAGTAGTCTGTTATCTCAGTGATGGGCAAGGGTCCAATATTTGCCTTCTGGTAGCCTACTCTTCCTTTTGGTATTGAAAACAGAGCAAAACAATGTTCAGGCAAGACTAATGGAGTGAAGGACAGGAAAGCATTGTTGCTCACCTGTAAAAAGATGTTTTCTGTGAACAGCAGGATTGATTAGGCACACAAATGAGTGATGTCATTGCACACTGGCAGGACAGAATGACTGTTCCATCTCAGCACTTACTGTGAAGTTTTGAGCATACACAGCCCTTCCTCCCCACAGTAGTTGCCTCAGCTCCTTAGTTCCCTGGCTCAAAAATTAAGGTACCACTAAGAGGCATGTTTACTAAACCTTGGTAATGTAGGAGTGAGCGGGGAGAAGCCCCTGCTACACTAACGTTGGAAAAGTAACGTCAGGACTTTACCGCCAGTGAAAACCTGTCGGTAAATGCACATTTGTAGGAGAGACAGAACATTTCAGTGTCAGCAATGTACAGCACAGACAGGGAGCCCAAGAAAAGTGATGGTAGTGCTCCATTTGCAGCAACAGCATAGTGCCAAAATATGAAAGGGCACTATGATGATGGGGCAAAGGGGGCTGCAGGCGGGACATGCAGTGGGGACTGCTGGGGCACAGGGTGGACTAGGCTGTCACCTAGGTGGCACATAGGAACACAGAAACTGGAAATCAGCAAGACAGCATCTGACCAAGGTCAAACATGCCCAGTAGTCTGCATTCCACAGTGTCCCATCCAGGGGACATGTACCCAGCATGTACCCCAAACATCACACAGGAACCACATGCCTGTAATGAGGCAAGCAGTGAACATCTGGGGACTACTCTAACAAGGGTCTACGGACCTTCCCCAGGATACATCCCAAACTGTTTGTAAACCCAGATAAATGAACACCTTTTAATACAGCCCCTGGTAAGGCAGTGCAGGGTGTGACCACTCGTCTGAAATATGTATACACCCAGTAATCCAAACTTGGTACACTGTACCCTCATTGCATGCCCTAGGCTGTCCACAGTCTGCTGGCATAACACAATCTACCTACATTTACCAGGTCCACCCTAGCCAGTAGTTGCTAGATCACCAACCTGACACCCCCCAGCTGTCTCTCCCCCATGTGGACATAACATTGGCAGGCAGTGATGGGGGGGATGTATGGATGTCCATGTATGCTTCCCCACCCCAGACCCTGCACCCTAGGCACCTGTCTACCTGCACATTGGATGGCCTGGGACCACACTACCAGCACCAACAGCAAATGGGCATGTCAGCATGGCAGGGGGTGTTGGTGGTGGAGGGGGCAGTGGCACCAACCTGCAGCGGATCAAGGCCATGCCCTGTTTCAGTGTGTGGGGTGCAGTGCAACAGACAAGGTCTGTCTGATGAAAAGCAAAGGTAGCCCCAGGGACTGCTGTGCTTCTGTGGCAACAGTGTGGTGCAGTACACACAACCAGTGTGCCTTGGAGTAAAGGATCGCAGGTTCAGGTCCCAGCTGTGGATATTGCAGGGCATGTCCCTACATTTTACCCTACATTGCAGATACAACACCAACATGTGCAGTCCCCAAAGCACGGCCAACAGGTGTACAAACACACACACACACACACACACACACACTCTCCACTATCCAAAGCTTCATGAAGAGTCAGGCTGTTGGTTCCGGAACATGGAGCAGCAGTTATCACTAGAGCACTACTACTAGCTCCTGCACACCTTAGCAATGCCTGCACTGCGATCGGGACCTGTGTGGCTGGCAGGGTTGCCAACCATCCCTATCTTCGCACAATGCTGCAATAGGAGTGGGTGTGTGTATATGTCTATCCATTGTTTTGTGGCCTCCTACTCCTCACTGGGCCCACAATGCATACACTGTTTCCAGCATTAGCCTGCAACTGAGGAACAAGGTATTGTGGGTATGGCCCGGACAGGGCTGATTGGGCAGGATGTGTCTGTTTTGGGGGTAGGACAATAGCTGGGACATCGTAGTGCCCAACCACCACCTGCATGACAGGGTGGCCACAGCATGTCATGCTGGAAGGACGCTCTCACTCTGACCGAGCATTGACCATGACACAGCTAAATTCCCACATAGTGCTATGTAGCACCTGCCTCTTGTGATATGTATGTGCTTCTTGTTCTGGGGCCCAATCACTGAGGCACCTGCTGGGTGTGTGTGCTGTATATCCCAACTCTGTGTGTACATAGTTTCTCTGTGATCATGCAACATGGACTGGCTAGCGGACTGTCCACAGTTAGTATGTGCATAGCTGGAATACCTGGTGGGGTGCAGTATGACAGTGCCTTCTACTGGTGAATGTCAGACTTCGGTGGGTGGCAGCTGAGGCTTTCCTGGCCTACTCCCAGCATTACTGCTGGTCTGTCAGTGCCCTAGTAACAGGTACAGATCTGGCCTACTGGTCCAACCCCCCTGGAGAACAGCCTTTGGGCAGTGGGATTGGGGTTGCTAGTCCCACAGCCATTCTTCATGGTCGTGCCACATCTCCCCTCCACTGCCTCAATTACAAAAATATTTATTGCGGGCCCATTGGGGACAAGGGGCATATCCTGTAAATCACTTTGACCCGGAGAGGGCAGTATATTAGGCATTGTTACATAAACCTCATGCAAGTCTAGACAACCCTCTGCCCTGGTAATCTGCAGCCATGGCAACCACATTGTAACACTGGGTATGCACTATTCTGGATGGGTCCCAGTACACCAGGGCTAGATGTGACTGGGGCATACAGATGGACACAGGATGACTTTAGGATCTACTGCAGGGAACACTTGCCACACACTGGTAACAATGGCAATCTGCAGCAGAGCCTATCTCTAGCACTTCAGGTACTGCAGACCTGGTGCTGGACACCCATCCTCATCCTCAGGGTGAACACAGAACCTGCGCAGTCGCATGGTCTGCTCTGTGTCAGTATCACATACTGTCAGTTCTTACCAAGCTGAGGTGCTGGAGAGGTGCAGATCCCATTTGGTGATCAGCTGTAGACTGCTGTTCTGCATGTGCATTGCATCATGGGTACTGGTGGAGCTACTGTATCCTGGCACACACAGCAGACATTTTGTGTGGTGACCTGCAATCTTTCTGTATCCAGCCATTGTTGTGCAAAGCACCATGGAGCTGAAGCCTACTGGTTAGTACAATGATTCCCTAGACAGGGGTCATGTGTTCAATTCTTCTTTGTTCTCTTTTTTTATGTCTGTCCTACTCAAATAATTTTCATACCTGTAACAGTCACATTTCTGCAGATCTATGCTGCAAGCCCATAACACCCTCACCTCAGCTGCCAACCATCCTTCAGCCCATCTATCTGTCTCTGTCAGCTGTGTACAGTCCTGCCTTCTTGTGCATGCTGCTACCCCATGTCCTGCACTGGTATCCTTTTCTGCATTGTGGCTCTTCGTGCTTGCCTCTCCAATGCCTGATCTTCATGGCACCACTACTCCTTTGTCCTCCTATTATTGCAAATATCCTGCCACCTCTGCTTCCACTAGGGGACATGTATTCCCATCCTCTGCCACCCACTGTCATTGCAGCACTTTACATTGCCAACACACTATGCATCGGTACAGCTGCCTCCAACATGTTTGTCCACTTTACCGGCTGCCACATAGGATGCCCGCAGATATGGCAGGTCCATCAGCTCCCACCTCTCCTTCCTTCCATCACTTGTTCATTGCCTTTCTTTGGTGCTCTATCCAGTGTTAGGGTTACAGCTGTTTTTATGCCTTACAGTTCATGCTTGTCAACTTAAAGAACCTTACAGCCCTTAGAGCACCTTACGTTAGGGCACCTTACTGCCCTTAGGGCACCTTAACTTAAGGCACCTTAATGTCCTTAGGACACCTTAACCTAAGGTGCCTTATGTTAAGGTGCCCTAAGGGCTTTAAAGTGCCTTAACCTAAGGCACCTTAAAGCCCTTAGGGCGCCTTAACCTGAGGTGTCTTAACACAAGGCGCCTTAACCTAAGGTGCCCTAAGGGCTTTAAGGCACTCTAAGGGCTTTAAGGTGCCCTAACTTAAGGCACCTTAGATTGTGGCACCTTACAACCCTTAGGGCGCCTTGTCAGACTTAACGTGTCCTACTTGTCACCTTAATGTGCAATGTCCCGTTAACTTGCGTTAAATGGCCCATTGCTCCCTTTATGCCGGAATGCCCCCTACCTGCCCACTGCCTTATATGGCTTCAGGTACTTTACCGCGGTTTAGTAAACATACCCCTAAATCAATTTTCCTTTCATGACTTACAGTTAATACAGAATATCATTACAAGACTGCATACTAGTTCGGCAGATTTGACCATATTTCTCCTATACAAAAAATATTTTCAGTGCTTACCAATAAACTTTTAATCTGGTTTAAGGTCCTTCTTGTAGTACATAAAGTTTTGCATTTTGATCTTCCTGTTTATATTTTCATCTTATTGACTTCTTTTCACTCTTCTCATACAATATGATCCCCAGTATAAAATCAGCTTGTCTCCCCCCCTCCCCCCCTCTTTCACCACCATCTGAAAATAACAAAACACACTTCCTTCTCCTACTTTGGTCCTCTCTCTTGGAGCTAAGACAAGAACATAACAAAGCTAATTTTATAGTGACCCAAAGCTTTCCTCTTTACTTGAGCATTCTGAAGCTTGTGAGGTAGGCCTGGGACCGTGGAACTTTGGAACAAGATCAATACTACCTTTTTTTCTTCTTTTGCATTATTATAAATTGTATTCTATTCTCCATGTTCTCTTGAGTTTGCCAGTTGTAAACCACTTTGGCATACCTTTGACTAAAA
Organism: Ichthyophis bannanicus; assembly: GCA_033557465.1. Lineage (NCBI taxonomy): Eukaryota > Metazoa > Chordata > Amphibia > Gymnophiona > Ichthyophiidae > Ichthyophis > Ichthyophis bannanicus. The sequence goes on from CM066035.1 coordinate 529,492,864, forward strand.
TACAGTCATATCAAATGATAAACTAAACTAAACTAATTTTTTTCCATTGACAAGCTCAGGCATGAGTCAGGCACACATGTGGGTGACTCTCAAGCTCAGGACTGCTCATCTGTTTATATACAGTCCATATTCTAGCAGCATCCCTCACATCAGCAAATGTGAGAATTACAAGTCACAGATAGGTTAGCCAAAAGAGCTCAACCAAAAGTACCATCACTTATTGTGGAATGGTTCAAGCAGTAGAGTGAGGTAAAGATATGAAGCAAGGAACAAGTTGTTCCTTTACAAATAGTGTCCAATGAAGCAGACTTCCAGAGAGCCACAGTATCTGCAGTGGCTCTGATCTGATGAGATTTTACTCTACTATTTTGAGGAACATTTTTTTATTCAGAACAGAACTGGATGTAGAGTGCTTGCCAATTTGGTAGAGCTCATTTGGCAACTGGCATGCCAATTCTGTTGGGGTCAGGGGAGACAAAGAACTGCACAGGAAAAGAAGCAAGGGACATCTTGAACAATTTTCAGAAGACTGTGTTCGTGAGAAACTAGCTCAACTTAAAGTAGACAAAGCGATGGGAATGGATGGAGCTGCTAGAACACTGAGGGAACTTGGGGATGTTCTAGCAGCTCCACTGACTGACCTTTTCAATGCCTCGTTGGAGTCGGGAGTAGTGCCAAAGGACTGGAGAGAGGCTCATGTGGTGCCTTTACACAAAAGCGGAAGTAAGGATGTGGTTGAAAACTACAGGCCGGTTAGTTTAACTTCGGTGGTGAGTAAATTATTGGAAATGCTGCTGAAAGAGAAAATAGTGAGGTTTCTGGAGTCCAGCGGATTACAGGATCCGAGGCAGCATGGATTCACCAGAGGCAGGTCTTGTCAGACAAATCTGATTGATTTCTTTGATTGGGTGACCAGGGAGTTGGACCGAGGGAGAGCCCTAGATGTGGTGTATTTAGATTTCAGTAAAGCCTTTTTGACACTGTTTATTTATTTATTTATTGTTTTTTATATACCGCGCTCTTTAAAATCAGTGCGGTTCATAGGTAACATTTGAGCATCTCAATAAAAACTGATATGCTTTTACATTGAACAGGGGGTACAACTTGGATTTCAGCTAGGGTAACTATTTACAACGTTTACAATTCTGTACATTGCGACCATAGGTTGCCACCTGGCTTATTGTTTAGCTGGATGTGATGTGGCTGGTATTAGGCTGTGAGTAGTGTAATAGGAAGAGATTATGTTTTAGGACTTTTCTGAATTGGTTAATGTCGGTGATTGCTCATATGGAAGATGGAAGCGCATTCCAGCATGTGGGGGCATAGAATTTGAAAGCTCTTCTCTTTGTTGCTTGGTTGCATTTTGTTATTTCGCGGGGAATTTGGAGGGTATTGATGGCGAAAGATCTCCTCACTCTGTTTGCTGGGGTAGGGTGAAGCAGCTCTGTTAGGGAAGAAAAGGACATGTTGTTGATGGCTTTAAATGTCATCAAGACTATCTTATATGTGGTACGACAGTAGATAGGCAGCCAGTGCAAGTCCTTTAGAATTGGGGTAATATGGTCTCCTCTGGATGCTCCATGCAGGAAGCTTGCGGCAGTATTCATTGCTAGTTGTAACGGGCTTATAGTGCTCTTGGGTAGGCCATGAAGAATCGCATTAGCGAAGTCAAAATGGGGGGTCACAAGGGCCTGAAAGACTGTTCTGAAGTCGCTTGGTTGTAATAGTGGTCGGAGATGTCTCAGAGTTCTAATTTTGTGGTGGATCTGTTTAATGATGTTATTGATGTGCGTTTTGAACTCCAGCTGCTGGTCCAGTGTGACACCGAGGTATCGGATGGTGGGTCTGCTTATGAGCTCGGCGTCTCTCGTCTTTAGAGCCGGTGGGGGGGGAGAAAGATTAATTTCTTGTAGTGAAGAGTACATCTGTTTTGCTGAAGTTTATTTTGAGGCCTTGTGCTTGGAACCAGTCTGTGACAGCCTCAAAGCATTTAATCAGTGGGGAGAAATCCGGTTTGTCAGTCAAGAATGGTATGAAGAGTAGGACGTCATCAGCATAGATCAGACATGAGACGTTGAAGGATCGGATTAATTCACATATGGGCTGCATGTAGATGTTGAATAATAAGGCAGAGAGTGAGGAGCCTTGCGGTACGCCATTTTTCTGTTGGAAAGGTTCTGAGGTTGTGTTGTTTGTACGAACCTGCTGCCATCTTTCCATTAGATATGATTTACACCAACTTAAGGCTTGACCGTTGATTCCCTTATCTTGTAGCCATACCAGGAGTTGATTATGGTTTACAGAATCAAAGGCAGCAGCTATGTCCAGGAAGATCAATGCAAAACCTTGTTTGATGTCGTCGGTTCCTGCAATCAGTGTGTTGATTAGAGTGGTTAGGAGGGTTTCTACTCCATGAGATTCTAGAAAGCCATGTTGGGATGGGTCGAGGGGAGCTGTGGAATTGATGTGGTCCTGTATTTGGCACTGGACGACCTTCTCGATTAGCTTTGCTAACAGCGGGATGCTCGATATTGGACGATAAGATTCTACCTTCTGCGGGTTTAGTTTGTTGTTCTTCAAAAGGGGCCGGATTGATGTCTGCTTGAGGCGTGATGGGAATATACCTGTGGAGAAGGATAGGTCCATAATCTTGCATAGTATAGGGCTGATTTCCTTACATAATGCTCTTATCCAGAATGCTGGACAAGGGTCGTTCGGAGCAGTGGTGGCATTCACGGTGGAGATAATGTCCTCAATTTTTGTAGGTGTTGGTGTTCTGATGGTGGTTAGTGGCTTAAGTTGTGTTGGGTTGCTGTTGGGGCTGGATAGTGTGGTTTTTCCAATGCTATTGATTTTGGCTTGTAAGTAATCTGCATAGTCCTGTGGGTGAATTGTGGCTAGTTGGGGGGGGGGGGGGTGAGGGTTCTTTTGTTAAGGTTTTTACTATGTTAAAAAGTTCATGGGGTTTGTTCAGAGCACGGTTCTGGAAATTTGAATGATGTTTTCTCATTGTTGTGGATATCGAATCTCAATGCTTCTTAAGGTGGGAGGTGTATGCTGTCAGGTCTGATGTGGACCGTGTACGTCGCCAATTTCTTTCCAGTTTTCTTAGTAGGAGTAGAGAGGTTCTTAGTTCAGTGGTGTACCAATGCGCTGTTTTCCTGTTTCTTGGATGCTTACCTGGGGCGGGCGGATTGGTTTGGGCAGGTTTGCGGGCCAGGAGCTCAGGCTGTTGTTCCATGAGGCCATGATCCCTTCGAGGTTTGGTGGTGCATTATTGATGCTAGGTAGGACTTCCTTGATGATTATCGCCTTGTCAAAGGATCTGAATCGTCCAGTGGATGATGTTGGATTTGTAGTTAATTTCTTTGTATGATCACTATTCTGTTGGGGTGGTATTTTGAATTGTATCAAGTTGTGATCAGACCATGGGACGAGTGTGATAACTATGTTGTGATTGTATTTTGAATTCCCATCAGGTTGGGGGCAGAAGATGAGGTCTAGTTTGTTCCCTTTTCGATGAGTGGGGGCATCAACTAGTTGTTCGTATCCTAAGTTGTTGAATGCTTCGAGGAAGGCATTGGTGTGACTGTCCTGCAAGGTTGGAAGATTGAAATCACCCAGTACCCAATTTGGTTTATGTATATTTTTGGGGTTGGATGCTAGATCAATAATAGTTGCAAGGTCTTCAGCAGAGGCATTCGGGGATCTGTAGATAAGGTTAATGGTGTTATGGTTGTTGGCAATGGTGATTACATCAAGATGGTCTGAGCTATTGGAGCTAATTGTTTGGTATTGGAGATCTTCTTTTGTCATAATGAGAGTACCACCTCCTTTACGGTCTATTCTGTGGCAGAAGTGTATTGAGAAGTTCGGGGGGATGAGTTGATTAATGAGTACTGAGTCTGAGGTGGTGAGCCATGATTCTGTTAATAGTAGGATGTCTAGCTTGAGCTGTGCTATGAGGTCAAGAATGGCTGGCCACTTTTTACGGACTGATTGAGCATTTATGAGTGCACATTTTAGGTTACGTGGGTGTAGGTGCTGCCTCTCTTTGTGTTTTGTGTTATGTTGGAGTGGTATGTGGATTAGGTATGAGTGAGGGTTCTGGGGGGGGGGGGGGGTTCAGGCAGGATGTGATGTGAGTGGTTGTGTTGTCTCCTTCCTTGTGTTTGTACTATTGGGATCAAGTTGTGGGTGGATGCAGCAGATAGGGTGCCAGTGATGGAGATGCTGAAAAGGTATAGACTAGAGAGGGTTAAGAAGGAAATGGGCATGCTAAACTGGTTCATTATTTCCTAGTAGTGGGATTCCTTTGGAGATAATGGGTATGCTGGTGGTGCTTCTAACCAGGATATGCGTGGCCTGCTAAGTTGTGTGGAAATTAACTAGCAGTTATGTGATGGAATTTGCAGCAACAATAGTATCAAGAATACTGGCAACACTGTGATGGAATTTGCAGCAACAATAGTATCAAGAATACTGGCAATACTGTGATGGAGTTTGCAGCAACAGTAGTATCAAGAATACTGGCAACACTGTGATGGAGTTTGCAGCAACAGTAGTATCAAGAATACTGGCAACAATGGTAGCAATAATACTGTCAGCGAAAGGAGCCCAACTATTGGCAATAATAGTAGGGAAAGTATTGGCAACAATAGCAGTAATATTGCAGGCAATAATGGCAAAAGGTTAATTGGCAGTAGTAGAAGTAAGGTATAGGCAATAGTAATAGCAAGACTACCAGTAGTAATGGTGGCAACGTATTGGCTGTGGAGCTTTCAGCAAGATAGTAATAGATATATTTGCAGCACGTGATTGAGGGGAAGCGGATGGATGCTCAGGTCACTATGTGGGAAACGTTGCTTTTACGGCATCTTGAGGGTGTTCTTTAGAGTTTGCTTCTGATATCCCGTAGATTTGTTGGATTTGTTGGGCTTGGTGACTGGCCTCAGCCTAAGGGCCGAGCCAAAGGGCCCTCTGGCGGGGCCCTCAGGCACGGGTTCGCCGGCTGAAGCTGTTCTTAAAGCTGCAGAGCAGCCCCGATTGGGCAGGTGATGCGCTGGTCGGCAGTCGGAGGTGGAGCGGGTGCAGGACAGTGGCTCCAATCCCACCTGGGAGAGCTCTGGGATGAAAGGACTGACTGGCTCAGCTGAAGCTGTTCTTAAAGCTGCAGATCAGCCCCGATTGGGCAGGCGATGCGCTGGTCGGCAGTCGGAGGTGGAGCGGGTCAAGGACAGCGGCTCCAATCCCACTTGGGAGAGTTCCGGGACAAAAGGAGCTCTCACTGTTCCTCACAGGCGACTTATCAACAAACTGAGCACCCTAGGGATGGACCCTAAAGTTACTGCTTGGGTTAGAAATTGGTTGGGTGGGAGGCGACAAAGAGTACAAGTAAATGGAGCTCACTCTGAGGAGAAGGATGTTACCAGTGGTGTGCCCCAGGGATCTGTCCTCGGTCTGATTCTTTTTAACATCTTTGTGAATGATTTAGCGGAAGGGCTGTCGGGTAATGTTTGCCTCTTTGCGGATGATACCAAAATCTGCAATAGAGTAGACACCCAGGAAGGTGTAGATAACATGAGGAGGGATCTAGCTAAGCTTGAAGAATGGTCTAGAATTTGGCAGCTGGGATTTAATGTTAAAAAATGTAAGGCCATGCATTTGGGCTGCAGCAATCCAAGGGAGCAATATAGTATAGGGGGTGAAGTACTTTTGTCCACTAAAGAAGAGCGGGACCTAGGCGTGGTTGTGTTTGATGATCTTAAACTGGCTAAACAGGTAGAAAAGGCAACGGCAAAAGCTAGAAGGATGCTTGGGTGCATACGGAGAGGAATGGTTAGCAGAAAAAAGGAGGTGATAGTGCCTCTGTATAAGCCTTTGGTGCGACCTCATTTGGAGTATAGTGTGCAATTCTCGAGACAGCACCTTCAAAAGGATGTGAACAGGATGGATTCGGTGCAGAGGGTGGCTACTAAAATGATTAGTGGTCTTCATTATAAAGCATATGAGGGCAGACTGAAGGATCTTAATATGTACACCTTAGAGGAAAGGCAGGATAGAGGTGATATGATTGAAATGTTTAAATACCTCCATGGTATAAATGTTCAGGGAGAGAGCCTCTTTCAATTGAAAGAAAGTTCTGCTACGAGGGGACATGGGATGAGGGTGAAGGGAGATAGATTCAGGAGTGATATGCGGAAATATTTCTTTACGGAAAGAGTAGTGGATCCATGGAATAGTCTTCCCAGTGGACGTGGTAGAGATGAGGACAGTAACTGAATTCAAAAAACATGGGACAAACACAGAGGATCTCTAAAGGTAAAAGGGGAATGTTGTAGTTGTTGATATGGAAGGACAGACTAGATAGGCCATGTGGTCTTTTTCTGTCATCATATTTCTATGTTTCTATGTTTCACAGACTTCCTGATGATTCAGTTCTTTTGAGATAGTAAGCAAGAGCGTATTTGCAGTCCAGAACATGGAGGACTTTCTCACTTGACACTTATGAGGCTTTGGACAGAATGTAGTGGGTATTATTTCATTGTTAATGTGAAAAGGTATCACCGCTTTGGTAAAACCCGGAGTGAATTTGAAGAACTATCTTGTTTTGATGAAATTGAGCAGAAGGCTCATAGCTAACTAAAGGCTTAAAGTTCAGTTATTCTTCTAGCCAAAGTAATGCTATTAGGAATAAATCATCTGAAAGGTTATGTTTGATCATAGCAGATTTTATTGGCTTGAACAGTGGCATCAAAAGCAATATAAAAATGATGCTGCAGAAGGCTTCTACAATAGTAACTTCAATTCACATATTTTTTATTGATTATATATATACATTTACACAACAATTTTAGGATACTCAAAATTAGGAGATACACAATGGCCATATCATTTTAAACCTGAAGAAATGGATCCAGTATGGATAATTTAAAAAAAGACAAAAGAAACCCACAAGATGATTCAAGCAATTCAACAAAGAAGCCTTCCTTGACTGCCTCTCACCTCTATTAAACACCGCCCCAATTAACCTTGACACCTTCCTATCGACATGGAACAGCACAATCACCCAAGCAGCCTCCACACCTGTACCACATCATCTAAAAATGACCAAACACCACAAAACTCCATGGTACACCCAAACCTCAGAGAGCACAAAAGAAAACTCTGCAGACTAGATGCAAATGGTGGAGAACAAATCTGCCCTCTGATTGAAACACCTATATGGCCAGCATGTTAGAACACTGCACCAAAAGTGACCAATGCAAGCAAATCTACTACTCTAAATTAATAAAGAGCTCACTCAGTCGCCCAAGGGAACTATTTAGCTTAGTCAAGGACTTCATAGCAACTTCACCCAATGACCCCACATCACACCCATCACACCACAACAACTAACTACCCCCTACTCAACCAGACTCAAACAGTCTCACTCACCAACCCTCCAATACACTTCCATAAATTCCCTCGCACCGCCTTGGAGCACCTTCAAAACCATAAGCAACTTAACCATAGAATCCATCATAAAAACCCTCAACACAACCACATCCCCATTTGACCCTTGCCCTGTGAGTTGGATAAAACTGACAATCATCAAACTCACATTCCTCCTCACAAAGCTCACCCAGACCTCCCTAAGACAAGGTCACATGCCTGACTGCTTAAAATTCTCCTCAATCTGCCCTATCCTAAAAAAAAACACACTTAGATCCCCTTGACCCCTCAACCTACAGACCCATAGCAGCTTACCCTTCATAGCAAAAGTAATCGAGAAGACCATACAGCAATAACTCCAAGACCACCTGGCCAAACATAACATACTCAACATCCAACAAAATGGATTCCAACCCTATCATGGAGTAGAAACATTGCTAACCTCTCTCTTCTCCGAATTCGCAAGTCTCCTTCTGGTCCTCCTGTCTTTCTACTGCTCTTGATCACCTGGCTCCTCTACAACCACGTCCCGTAAGTCATTGCCCCTCACAACCCTGGTTTCATAATGGTCTTCGTCTCCTCCATACTCAACTTCGTCATGCAGAACACCTGTAGCAGAAATCCTCCTCTTCAACTACCCTGTCACGCTTCAAAGCAGATCATGCACACTACCGATCCCAAGTTCATAGAGCCAAACAAACCTACTTTCCCAGCACCATTTCTTCTGCACCCTACCAGACTCGCCACTTATACACAGTCCTTAAGTCCCTTACGTCCCTCTGACTGGACTCTGACCCTGCTGCTCCCTTGTCGCCTCCTCCCCCTTCCTACCTTTCAGCTTTCTTCAGTAACAAGATTCTGGATCTCAGAGCGTCTTTGCCTCACTGTCCTCCACCTATCTCTTCTCCCCCTCCTCTCTCTCCTCCCCCTGTCTCTCAGCTCTCACATGCCTGGGCCTCCTTCCACTCAGTCACTACCTCTGAACTCATGGGACTGATATCTTCTTCCAATAAGACCTTTTGTCCACTAGATGCTATCCCCTCTTGTTGGTTACTTACTCCCTCCCTTGCTCTTATTCCCCAAATTTTTACCATGGTTAATACCAGTCTTTCCACAAGTGTCTTTCCTCACTCCTGGAAGCACGCCCTTATCTGTCCCATCCATAAGAAACCCTCCCTTGATCCTCAGATTCCTGCCCACTATCGCCCTGTCTCCAATCTCTTTTTTCTTTCGAAAATATTGGAGAAAACGGCCTTTGCACAACTATCACATCACCTTGATTCAACCCATTTTCTTCACCCCCGCCAGTCGGGTTTTCAGCCAGGACACAGTGTTCTTCTTGGTTTTCTCAATGAACTTCACGTGGCTCATGACTGTGGTGATTTCTCGGTGGCAGTATCTTTAGATCTTTCTGCATCTTTCGACCCAGTTGACCACTCCCTTCTTCTCTCTCGCCTATGTGGAGCTGACCTCTGTAGCACGGTTCATCACTGGTTTCATTCATATCTTTCCTCTTGCTCATGTACTGTTGTTTCTTCGTCTACCCCACCATTCTCTTCTGACCCCTTTCCATTGCCCTGTGGTTTCCCTCAAGGTTCCATCCTAGCACCTCTTCTCTTCAATATTTTCTTGGCACCGCTGGCACTCTTGGTTCAACAGTTTGGAATTTCTGTCTTCTACTACGCTGATGATCTGGTTCTTCTTCACCACACTTCTCCGCTCTATCCTTTTCTTGCCTCCCTCAACTCCTGTCTTTCTGCTGTTGCTGATTGGCTCACCACAAACTGTCTGCACTTGAACTTGACTAAAACACTCGCTATCTGGTTCACTTATGGTAGTCCCCCCCTCTGGTTGCCCCCTCCTTTTCTGACTTACCTATTCCCCTGGTTTCCAGTTTCCGTTATCTAGATGTTCCCTTTGATTCAGATCTTTCTTTCCAGGCTCACATTTCTCACATTACCAAGACTTCCTTTTTCTTCCTTCGCCAGATCCGCACTATCCGCCCATTTCTCACCCTGCAGGCCCTTACTACTCTTCTCCTTTCTCTGGTCATGTCACATGTCGACTTCTGCATTCTGTTCTGGTTGGTCTTCCACATTCACAACTACACCACCTGTAACACATTCAGAACACAGCTGCATGCCTTATCTTTTACTCCTCACACCGGGATCACGTCACTCTTCTTTTTCTCCACCTTCACTGGCTTCCCATTGAATTTTGTATTTGCTATAAGATCCTCACATTGGTCCATCAAGTCCTGCACAATCACACACCTCAGTACCTGGTAGATCTTATTCAGTTTCATACTCCCAGTCGTTCACTTCGGTCACTGCACATCAACCGCCTCCACCTCCCCTATCCATCCCGCGCTCACTTAAATCTATACACTCTTCCACTTTCTTCTTTATCGGTCCCACACTTTGGAACTCCCTACCCACCTCCCTCAGACTCGAACAGCAATATCCCACCTTCAAGAGAAATCTGAAAACTCACGTCTTCTCCTCCGCTTTTGACCTCCCTTCCCCTCTCATGTGAAACTACATTTTTCCTCCTCTCTCTCACTCCTTTTCTCCTTGGTTACATGTGTTTAAACTGTGTCTTAACTGTCTGAGTAACATATTGTTGAATGTAAACCGCACTGATAACAAAGAGCGCAGTATATAAGAGCTGTTAAATAAAATAAATAAATAAATAAATAAATAAATAAAATAAATGTCTTGAGTGCTTTCCTGTCATATATTGTAATTTCCTTTCCTTTTCCGACCAATTGGCCTTTCTTGTATACTTTATTTCTGTAAACCGCTGTTTTTATTTAAATGGCAGTATATCAAGCTAATAAACATAAACACATAAACATAAACATTAAGCAAACTCACACAGGAGACACAAAAGTCAAACCAAGGATAGTTCCTCCTATTCCTAGACATCACAGCAGCTTTCAACACCATCAACCACAACATCCTAATTCAGCAACTACAAGCAATTGATATAGAGGGCTCAGTCTTAAACTACTTTCAATCCTACCTCACCAACTGCCAGCAACAAGTGAAGATCAGAGCCTGCACCTCAACCCCATACACCCAAACACAAGGAGTCCCACAAGGATCCACACTCTCCACTCTACAATTCCACATCTACATGCAACCACTCTGCAAAATCATCCGATCACATAAAAGTTTCTTCCACATATACACAGATGACATCATGCTATACACACTCTTACATAGAAACATAGAAACATGATGACAGAAAAAGACCACAAGGCCCATCTAGTCTGTCCTTCCATAACTGCAACAGTCCACTTTTTACCTTTAGAGATCCTCTGTGTTGGTCCCATGCTTTTTTGAATTCAGTTACTGTCCTCATCTCTACCACCTCCACTGGGAGACTATTCCACGGATCCACTACTCTTTCCATAAAGAAATATTTCCGCATATCACTCCTTCTCCTTCTCCTTCGCTGCCCCCACTCTCTGGAACGATCTACCACTAACCAGTCGCATGATAAAAGACCTTTATCAATTCAAAAAAGAACTTAAAACCTACCTTTTCACAAACCATTTTGAAATCCCCTATCAACAGAGAACCTCTCCCCAACAATCACAAAAACACATCCACAGCACCCAAGATAGGACAAACGACTAACACAAGAAAACCTTACACTACATTACTTACACACTTTACCCAACACGCAAAAGTCTTACCCAATCTGTTGTTTTTACTGCTCTTGTAAATAACCTTTTGTAATTTAGTTCTGTTATGTTTTATGTATTATTACCTGTATATAGTTAAAACCATGTTCCATATAGTTAATACCATGTTCCATGTAAAGTATACAGAAGTATACAAAATTTGTTAACTGTTCAATGTAAACCGCCCTTGATCTCTGGAAGGGGCGGTATAGAAGAAACTATTAAATAAATAAATAAAAAATCACTCCTGAATCTATCTCCCTTCACCCTCATCCCATGTCCCCTCGTAGCAGAACTTGCTTTCAATTGAAAGAGGCTCTCTCCCTGAACATTTATGCCACGGAGGTATTTAAACATCTCAATCATATCACCTCTATCCCGCCTTTCCACTAAGATGTACATATTAAGATCCTTAAGTCTGTCCTCATATGCTTTATAATGAAGCCCATTAATCATTTTAGTAGCAACCCTCTGCACCGACTCCATCCTGTTCACATCCTTTTGAAGGTGCGGTCTCCAGAATTGCACACCATACTCCAAATGAGGTCGCACCAAAGACTTATACAGAGGCATTATCACCTCCTTTTTCTGCTAGCCATTCCTCTCCGTATGCACCCAAGCATCCTTCTAGCTTTTGCCGTCGCCTTTTCTACCTATTTAGCTACTTTAAGATCATCAGACACAACCACGCCTAGGTCCCGCTCTTCTTTAGTGGACAAAAGTACTTCACCTCCTATACTGTATTGCTCCCTTGGATTGCTGCAGCCCAAATGCATGACATTACATTTTTTAACATTAAATCCCAGCTGCCAAATTCTAGACCATTCTTCAAGCTTAGCTAGATCCCTCCTCATGTTATCTACACCTTCCTGGGTGTCTACTCTATTGCAGATTTTGGTATCATCCGCAAAGAGGCAAACCTTACCCGACAGCCCTTCCGCTATATCACTAACAAAGATGTTAAAAAGAATCGGACCAAGGACAGATCCCTGGGGCACACCACTGGTAACATCCTTCTACTCAGAGTGAGCTCCATTTACTTGTACTCTTTGTAGCCTCCCACCCAACCAATTTCTAACCCAAGCAGTAACTTTAGGGTCCATCCCTAGGGTGCTCAGTTTGTTTATAAGTCGCCTGTGAGGAACAGTGTCAAAGGCTTTACTGAAATCTAAATACAACACATCTAGAGCTCTCCCTCGGTCCAACTCCCTGGTCACCCAGTCAAAGAAATCAATCAGATTTGTCTGACAAGACCTGCCTCTGATGAATCCATGCTGCCTCGGATCCTGTAATCCGCCGGACTCCAGAAACCTCACTATTTTCTCTTTCAGCAGCGTTTCCAATAATTTACTCACCATCAAAGTTAAACTAACCGGCCTGTAGTTTTCAACCACATCCTTACTTCCGCTTTTGTGTAAAGGCACCACATGAGCCTCTCTCCAGTCCTTTGGCACCACTCCCGACTCCAACGAGGCATTGAAAAGGTCAGTCAGTGGAGTTGCTAGAACGTCCCCAAGTTCCCTCAATATTCTAGGGTGTATCCCATCCGGTCCCATCGCTTTGTCTACTTTAAGTTGAGCTAGTTTCTCACGAACACAGTCTTCTGAAAATTGTTCAAGATGTCCCTCGCTTCTGTTCTTATTTGTGGGTGTTTTCTGAGGTCCTGCTCCTGGTTCTTCATCTGTGAACACAGAACAAAAATATTTGTTAAGCAATTCCGCTTTATCCTTATCAGCTTCTACATATTCCCCCCCTGCACCCTTGAGTCTGACAATACCACTTTTGCCCTTCCTCTTCTCACTAATATATCTGAAAAATGTCTTATCCCCCCATTTTATTGCATTGGCTATTTCCTCCTCCTTTTGAATCTTTGCCTTCTTGACTACTTTGCTAGTTTCTCTAAGTTTTTCCAAATACAGATGCCTGTCTTCCTCTCTCTGTGATCTCTTGTATTTCATGAAGGCCTCCCTCTTTTTCTTCACTTTTTCAGCTACTTCCTTCGAAAACCATAGCGGTCTCCTGTTCCTTTTGCCTTTATTTACCATTTTAACAAAAAGGTTGGTTGCCTTTAAAATACCCCCTTTCAGTTTTGCCCACTGTTTTTCTACATCCCCCAGCTGTTCCCATCCCACTAACGACTCCCTGAGGTATTGGCCCATCTTCGCAAAGTTAGTCTTCCTAAAGTCTAAGATCTTCACCTTGGAATGGATTCTAACAGCCCTAGTCCTAATACTGAACCACACCATCTGGTGATCACTGGATGCAAAATGATCTTCCACTCCAACATCAGAAACACTTTCACCATTGGTAAGCACCAAGTCCAGTATGGCCCCTTCACGTGTGGGGTCTGTTACCAATTGCCTGAATAGTTCTCCCTGTAGAGAATCCAGGATCTCCTTACTTCTAGATGATACTGCAGCAGGAATGTGCCAATCAACATCTGGCATATTGAAATCTCCTAGCAGTAGCACTTCCTCTTTCCTAGCAATGCTGCGTATGTCTTCAATTAACTCTCTGTCCACCTCTTCCTCTTGTGAGGGAGGTCTGTATATCACACCAATGCAAATAGATTTCTCTTTCCCTCTTTCTAGTTTAACCCACAATGCCTCCTCGCTCCCTTTTAAGCTCTGTAATTCCAAAGCTTTAATAGTAGTTTTTACATATAGTGCCACTCCTCCTCCCCTTCTTCCTACCCTGTCCTTTCTGAATAAAGTATAGCCAGGTATAGTTACATCCCAGTCATGGTTTTCTGTGAACCATGTTTCTGTAACTGCCACCAAATCCAAGTCAGCCACTCCCACCAAAGCTTCAACTTCAGGGATCTTATTTCCCATGCTACTGTCATTAATACACACTGCTTTCCATATGTTACCCCTGTTACCCATTTCCATAAAGGTATTTAATGTATCACCTACCTGGGGGCTTTCACTTACCTGGGGTCTTTCTTCACCCATCCCCAACAAATCTAGTTTAAAGCCCTCTTCAGTAGATTAGCCAGTCTACTACCAAAGATGCTTCAACACTAACCACCCATCACACCACTCCCTCCAACAATGCTTCACAAAAGTCTCCAAATGGGTTGAAAAAAACACCTATCATAACGCTATTCATAACCAGAAACAGCACATACTCACTTCCCCAAGACCATCACACTGGACAACTGTGAAATCCAAGTCAAGAATGAAGTCAAATACCTCGGTATCACCCTTGATAATCTTCTAACTATTAAACCTCAAATTGCCACACCATACAATGCCTCCGCCCACTCTTAGAACCATCCGACTTCCACTCCGTCCTACAAACCCTCACCATCCCCCACATTAACTACTTCAATTCCATATACCATGGCCTTTCATAAACCACCCTCTTCCTTCTACAAATAGCCCTTCACACTGCAGCCCGTATTATCCAAGCTGCTTCCAGAACCGACCACATCACACCCATCTAGAAACACTCCACTGGCTCCCACTTCCTGCCAGAATACAATACAAGATTCTCCTACTAACTTATAAAATCATCAATCCACTTAACCTCCAAATGCTACTACACCCTCATTCGTCATCCAGATCCAAGAGGAAATCAACCATGAACACCCTCACAATAGCAACCGAAAAAGCAAGAAGCAACCAGCAAACCTGCTCAAGATCATTCGAGCTCAGCGTACCCACCCTCTGGAGCTCCCTCCAAGATGATATCAGAAACTCCTCCAACTTCACCAAAGTTCAGAAACGGTTAAAAACCCACATGTTTGCAAAACCCTATAGAACTGTTATATAAACCCTACCCAAAACCCCACGTAATTAGTCCAAAATATACGAACTCCTGAATGTAAATAGTTATAGCTACTCTCTATATGCCTACAAATTAATGTAATACATAGTTGATTTTCAATGTAAACCTAGTTCAAATTTGTTCCATGTACACCGCTTTGACCTGGAGAAAAGCGGTATAAAAATTCAGCTAGAGCTATCAGAAAGAGACTTCAGTCTAGGAGCTGTACTATAATCATCAGGCCTGATATTCTGTGAGGATGGCTAGAGATTACAGCGGCTAGCTGTCACCACTGAACACTAAAACTGGATATTCAATGCCAGGGTGATATCTGGCCACCAGCAATGAATATTCAGGTCAGCTACCGAAGCAGGAAGCTAACTGAGCAGTGGTGATATTCAGCTGCTGCCCGGTTAGCTTTGGTGGTGAAAGTTAGAACAGCCTTTAATGTGCCTAACTTTTGCCACCGAGGGACAACTGGGCAGCAGCTAAATATTACCACTAACTGGTTATCCCCAGAATGCCCTGATGTTAACTGGTTAGCTTTGGGGTATGTAGTAGCAGTACCTATGGATATTCAGTGGCACTAACCATGTTAGTGCCACTGAATATCCCACTTAGCAGCGTTCACACAGTTTACAGGTCTGCAAACCATGTAAATGTCTTTGAATATCTGGCCCATCAGTCTTAGCTTACAGGAAACTTTTAGTTGGTCTTGTTTCAAAAATACATAAAGGTATGTTTACTAAACAGCGGCAAGGAAGCATGTCTTTCCAAGTGGTAATGGCTGCGATATGGGGTTACCTTGGGGTAAGTGTGCTGGGCGTGTTAGAGGCGTTCTGGCGTTAAGGGGTGGCAGTGGACACTTAATGGGCAGTAACAGAACATGCTGCGTTAAGGTGTCTTGCATGCACCTTAACGCAGGAAAGCATCTGAAACACTGAAAGGGGGGCAGGGAAGCCAATGGAGAAGGTATGGATGCAAGAACAGTTGGCAGCTGATGGAGTTGATTCATCTGATGCCTGACTATGTGGCAGCATGTGTGATGAGCATGTTTGACCATACAGAAGGCCTGTGTTGTCAACTAGGCAAGATAGGTGGCTGCCTAGTGATGCTGGTCAGTGTGGGAGTCGGCAGTGTTATGGGTGGGTGGTGGCAGCAGTGGAGTCAGTGGAGGGGTTGCAACAGCGGGGTGCACTGTGACAGGCATGCAGTCCTAGTTGCTCCTGAAAGCATACACCGTGCCATAAGTTATATTATAATGTCTGTGAGGTGTGGACATGTATCCAGATGCACTGTGAGTGTGTGGCATGCCATTTGCCAGGAAAGTGTCTGGGTAGAGGCAGCATGTTCCTGATGTAGACAGCAAAGTGAGGATTGTCCATGAGTGCTGCTCATGTGGTGCAGTCACAGGAGAGGTGTGCATGACATTGGCTAACTGCTGCAAATGACCTTTGATGGCCATAGTAGGGCAGCTTACTGGCAAATAGATGAATCACCCTGACGGCCAAATGGTGGATGCAAGGCTGTGCCATGGATTTTCCAAGCAGAGAGTTTGCAGTGTGTGTGGTGGGTGTATGTATGGGATCTTACTAGCCAAAAACATTTCATGTGTGTAATCCAAATGTAGCAGTGCCATGGGGTACATAAAACACCATTTGTGTGGGTGGGACTGGTGCCTCGGCCTGTGCAACTACAAGACAATACACCCGACAGAGTGGCATGATGAAAGGGACAAGTTGAACCCATTTGCCCCATGTGGAGCAAGTAATGATGGCAGAACAGAGCAGGGGATGGCTTTGCAATGAGTGTTTTGTGCCTGAATGTATGAGATATATTATCTTTACGTACAGCTTGGATGTCACAATGATGGTACAATAGAAAACGCAAACACAAAAAGGAGCAGACACTCCTGCAGACTGTCCAGGCAAACACAAAGAGCAGGAGACGTAGGGTGGATAGGCAATTTGTTTATTAAAACGGGACCCCAACGCGTTTCGGCAATGCCTTCCTCAGGGGGGATATCGCTAGTACGAGCGCGTGAATCGTATGTGCTCTAGCGGTAATATTATAGAGGAGCAATAAGGATAAAACACATATAAAATTCAGCTACTTCGAGAATACTAATGCACAAATTGCACTGTGTGCAGTGGAAGCCACTAAAGCCATGCTCTCAGATGTCCATGATGGGACATGCCATGTTGGGCTACTAAACGTGTGGCCCTAATGCATAGAAATGTAGAAGGATGATTATCTGCAGGTCACAGCAGAGCCAGGACTGTATGAGGTGGGCAAGTGACCTGAGTAGCAGCCAGGCACAAAACAAACAAGTAAGAATCAAGCCCTCGACTTTTGATTATGGAGACATTGCATAACCAGTAGGCCTAACCTCCACATAGAACTACCCAGATATGTAGAGCCTGCATGTCTCTGATCAAACTGTTTGCTATATGTGCCAGAATAGGTTGGGCTCTCCACTACTCATGAGGCACTGCATATGCAAAACAGCAGTCTGCAGCTGAAGAACCAATGGAGAATGTACTGATCCAGCACATCAGCTCAGTAAGACGCACTGACTGCATGTACTAAATGCACATCAATGTAAATATGGTTTGACCCCATCAATGTAAATAGTCACTGACTGTTCCATGTACTACTTCTGTACCAAACAATGTAAATAGTTATATTATGTTCCATGTAACTGAAAATGACCATGTTAGAGTACTTTTCAGACCTTCATTGCTTGTAAACCGCACTTGATCTTATGGAAAGCGCGGTATAAAAATGTTTGTTAAATAAATAAATAAATACATAACAACTGCAAGCTGTGCTGCAGAGTGCTTTCAGCTGTCACCCTGAGGGTGAGGATGGATGCCCAGCACCTGGTCCACTGAACCTGCACTGTTAGAGATGGTTTCTGCTGGTCCACATCACTGCAAGTGTGTTATGTCTTTTCTCCTTGTGTTCTGCATGTTGTAAGTGACAGCAGCAACTCGGCCCTGTGTTCTGCCCATGTTGGACACTAACTCTCCAATAGTAGTGCAAGTCAGTGCTCAGTGTCAATTTGCTGATGCCATGGACAGCTGTTGCAGTGGGGGCAAATAGCCTGGCATGGGGCTACTTCTACTGTCCTGCTACAATCTCAATGGGTAGGTCATGAACCACAGTTGCCCCAACCATTGAGAACCAACAATTGACCACAGCACACGCAGTAAGGCTGCCCCTGCTGCCTTTCACTGGGCTGTGGCAGCCATGCAGAAACCCACTGTAGTTGGTTCACTGGTCAGCACAAATAGCATGTGCTTAGAGCAGTCATGAAAATCCTGCCTTGGGAGAACCAGCATTTTGCTCAGTGATTAGCATCCCAAGCTTGAAATGGCATTCATATCACTGGAGCCAGACATCATGATAGTTCTATGTGGATACATAGCCATGCCATGGTCATGTTTTGGTCATAGTGAGAGTGCAATCTCAGCATGACATGCTGTGGCCACCCAGGCAATGCACGTGGCAGATGGGCACAATGACATCTCAATTATTGACCCTACCGTTGCGGCAGACCCATCTAGACCAATTTGACTATTTCAGGCGATACCTACCTCTGGCTCACGTTATTCACATTTTCAAAGAAAGGTTGGGGACAACTCAGACAATGTGAGCTAAAGTGAAGTTCAGAAAGCCACAGGACAAACGTGAGCCATACACACACTCACGCATAAACTCTCATTGGCACACTGTGCAAAAGTGGGGATGGTTGGCATTCCTGCTTGCCACTCCTGTCTCAATGTTCAAGGATTGATAACTTGTGCTCTGTGTGCAGGTGCTATTAGCATGCCTTGGTCTCACCACATGTTGTAACCACCCAGTCAGTGTAGTATTAGGCTCCAACCAGCTGTGGATAATGGAGCCTGTCAGTGCTGCTTGTGGGTGTTTCCACCCTTGTTGACTGCCTCCTTGGGGGTTGCACATGCTGGAGCTATACTTGCACTGTTGACTAAGCCATAGGAACATGCAATACAGAAACTCCAGTAGGGTCCTGAACCTGTGACCCTCCACACAGTCCTTTGGCACATATACACACCAACCATGTGAGCTGCTCCACACTGCTGCAATTTTGGGATAACAGCCCCTGTTGCTGACATGTTCCCCCTTGGCTGGCCTTTGGTATATGCTGCAATGCATATTGTGCACAGGACTTGTCTGCTGCAGGTTGGTGCCACTGCCCACGCAACCACGACTACCACACCATGCAGAAATGCCCATGTGCTGTCAGTGGTGGTGGTGCATGGTCCCAGCATGTTAAACATGCGGATTAGTTGGATGCCTTGGGTGCAAGGCCCAGATGGGGGGAGTCAGAGGCACACATGGATGGACACGGAGTCCCCCCACAAGCTGACTATGCAGTGGCCCCATCACCACCTGCCACCGATATGTCTTGGGGGGAGGATGGTAGCCACTGCTGTGGTATTTCCCTGGGCACCTGCATTTTCCAGCTACCTGGAGGGCTACAGCTGCAGGATCTATCAGCCTCTTCCTCCACAGCTGGATTTAGTGGCACCATGGTGGGGGGGGGCCCGTCAGGATCTCTGCCTAGGGTGCCATGTCCCTTGGACTGCCGCATGTGGCAGATCTCCTTTCCACAGCTGCAGTATGTCTGTGTTTCGCCAAAGTCACTGTGTCATCATGACAGACATCACAGATGGTGCGGATGGGGGGATGCCCCCATTTGCAGAGGTTACAATGGTTAGGCCCCTTCAACTGGAGGACAGATGGCTAAGAGGAGATATACGGGGGGGGGGGGGGGGTCTATGCATTACTGAATGGCATGGAATGGGTAAACACTGATTGATTGTTTTCGCCATAAAAGTGTGGGTGGACAAGGGGACAGGCAATGCTGCTAAAGTGTAACACATTCCGGACTGATAGGGGCATATGGTTTGTCAGGCAATGCGCAGGCAATCTCTGGAACTCCGATCATGGAGATGTCATAAAGGTTTCTCGTGTAACTGTGCTTAGAGAAGGTTTGGTTTGGTTCCAGGGGAACGGTCATTGCACCATTATGCAGGGGGCACTGTGGATCCACAGCTTGCCCCCCCCCCCACAGGCATCGTTGAACATGGGTACATTTTAAGGACACAGCTAGGTACTTGTCAGTGTGATTGGCCACTGTGGGACAAAGGTTATAGGGCTTGACAGACTATGGTCTAACCCAGTATGGCATATCTGTGGATCCTCTGTTCTTATGCCACTATGTGCCACCTGGGCATCTCCCTGGTCCACAATGTCCACCTGCACTTACCACTGCATGAGCAATGTGCTACCTCATTTGCTCCATTGGCACCATGCTGCTGCTGCTAATGGAGCACTACTATCACTGACTTGGGCTACCTTGTCATTTCATCACACTGCTCACATTTCAATAGGCCCTCTCCCCTATGCAGACACCATTTCTGTGAGGTTTTACATTGCAATAAGGTTACAGGCATTAAGGGGCTCTTGAGGGTGTTAACACAAGAGGCATTAAAGTAACACACGGTATTACCGCCCCTTCTCTGCCCATTTTCCACCCCTTCATGCCTGCTCTCCACCTCTTGTTCCCTTTATGCTGCAGGAGCCTTTTATGTAGGAAACTCTGCATTTTTCCGGCATTGAGGGGACATGTGTGCCATTGCCACACGTAAACAGCACACTTGCTCCCTTACCGCCATTTAGTAATCATACCCCATAGTTATTTGCATGATATTTTATCTCAAATTTACAGGGATAATTCAGACTAAAGGTAGCACCTAACCTGTTGGCATCAAATTTGAGTTGGGATAGGATATGTCAGGGAGGAAGACAACCAGGAGTGAGGTGAACAAAGATCCGAAACCACACAATCGTCCAGTCAAAAAGTTTTGTTTCTTCAAACCATTCTACATGATTGTGTTTCATCAGTGATGTCTTCCTCAGGGGTGTTAGGCAGGGAGGTTAAACCACTGACCTCCAAATATACTCTCAACCACCAAATATTGCATAAATCTCCTTCGGTGACTTACTGCATAAGATTTTTCCAGCAAAAATAGATTTCTAACCTACAAGCAAACCACCTGTAACAGGGCCTTCTCACTCTATGCACCTTCCACATGGAACACTCTTCCGCCTGACGTACGGAACTGTGCCGACCATTCTGACTTCAGAAAGAGACTAAAAACTCACATTTTCCATGAATACTTATTTGTACCACCCTAACCTCCCCCTCTACGGCCTTATGGACACTGCACCTTTCCCTCCCCTTCTGCCCTTAAACATTCCTCGCTCAATGACTTCCCTTATAATGTAAATATGTATAAATAGTTACCTGATGGCATTTTATATTCTCATTTTTTAAGAGTTCAATTTTATCTAAGTTCTGTTCTATGTAAAACAGCAGTGCCATGCTGTTAAGTTTTTGTTACCTGTAAACCGTCTTGAATTCATGAAAGATGGTATATAAAAACTGTTAAATAAATAAATAAATAAATAAATTTCTTCTTGAAATAAAATCTTTTGGCTGGACTACTGTGTGATTTCGGACCTTTATTCACCTCATTCTTGGTTGCCTGGTTTGTGAGCTGTGAGTATGTGTTCTTTCTTCAGGATCACTAGGACACGTCAGGCACCTTCTTATAGTACTGCCAAGAAATTTTTTATCATGAAAAAAATCCTAAAATCCCAATCTTTATCAGACTCAAGTAACATACTTACTAACAAAGTAGCTTTAACAAGAGGATCTGGAACTAGTTGAACAGAAATATTATGCAAAGGTAAATCATTAGAAGACATTCATTTCATCTGGAGTGGAAAGAGTATTATATACAGAAACTTTAGCTGGTAAAGAAGTTTTGGTTGATAAATAATATGTAGACAACACTGGTTACAAGAAAGCTTCTGGAATTTCTAAGATCTCACACATATAACTTTCAAATAAATTTACAGGAGCGGATATTTCTACATCTTAGAGTGTTCTCCATAGCTTCAAGCTACTGACCATAGAAGATTTCAAAACCTCAACAGATACTGAGTCCACATATTTAATTTCTTCAAGAAGTTTTAAAGTATCTTGTACACGTGACTGTACTCTACTTTCGCACTCGGACAACCTCTTCTCAAATTTGATGACATTCATTGTTCCCACTAAGCAGCGCTGCATCCTCCACTGGCATTCCTGCAGGTAGAGGAAGGTGCAAAGCGATCACGCAAGCGATTGCTCTTAGGATCGCACCACATTGGTAGGCCCTCGGGACTTGCCTATGCCACGTGATCCTAAGCGTGATTGCTTTCGTGATCACTTTCATGATAACTTTGCACCTCCACCCACTGGCAGGAATGCCAGTGGAGGTCTCAACGCAACTTAATGGGAACACTGATGATATCATCATGCTGTAATTCTAACTTGGTTACCACCAACTTTTCCAATCTAGAAAAAACACTCAGTATTCTTTCGACAGATGAATTATGCATATCCTCTTTGTCTTGCAACACCAATGTTTGTGTCACAGAAACAGTATCTTTGGAACTGGAGGTTGAAAGTGATTGATTATATTTCACGGAAGTCTGAGTTAATGGCACCTTAGAGAGAACTGAAGCACCCGTGAGAATTCAGTGACTGCAGAGCTACCAAACTTAAAATTTTGAAAAGTTCCAACCTCAGTTTTCCTAGTTATTAGCATCTTCTCCAATCAGTGAGCAGATGAAACAATAGTTGAATGATGCTGAGCAGCATCTATATTCAAATCTTGCAATCTGCTCAGCGATTCAATCAATGGATCAATGAGAGCCAATGCTGAAGAACAATCTACCCAACAATTCCTCATCGGACTCAGAGAGAGATGAAACAGCAGAAGTGGCGGAGTAGCCCACCATCGAATGAGTAGCCTTAGAGGAGTCCAAAAGTATTGGTGATGACTGTCGGGGGACTTTAGTCACTCATGAAGCTACAGGACTGGGAGCAGAAATAAGAAAGAAATGCGCTCAAGAGCTGCCAAACCTGTCTATCAGCTATATTCCCAGAATCTCCACCCTTTTTAGATAAGAAGGGGAGGATAGATAGCTGGCACAGTTCTCCAGATAAATTAGGACATTTTAATGATAAGCAAAACAAATAGGAGAGCTCAGGCAAACAGCAACTGTCCAGTGGCCATATTGGATCCTATAATAGTAATTTAGCAATATCACCTCTCCTTGGGAACTCCGTTCTTCTGCCAGATCACTTCTATTTGTGCCCTTCTCAACTACTACAATCTCCAGACTTCGATCCTTTTACCTGGCTGCTCCTTGTGCCTGGAACAAACTACCTGAGTCTGTACGTCAGGTTTTATCTCTGGCCTTTTTCAAATCCAGGCTGAAAACTCACCTCTTTGATGCTGCTTTTGGATCTTGATCCAGTTAGTCTCCTATGTGTTTCCTTACCATTCCCCTAGATGTATCCTTATCCACAACTGTTGTATTGTCAATTTTGACTCGATTGTAAGCTCTGAAGAGCAGGGACCGTCTCTTATATGTGTCTATACAGTGCTGTAAATGCCTTGTAGCATTATACAAATGATTAGTAGTAGTAGTAGTATGGAGTTGGTGCAGAAGGTGGCTCCCAAAGTGATCAGTGGGCTTCATTGTAAGGCATAAGGATACGGACTTAAAGATCTCAATACGTATTCTTTGGAGGAGAGGCAGGAGGGGGGTGATATGATAGAGATATTTAAATACCTCTGTGCCATACATGCACAGGGACAGAGCCTATTTCAATTGAAAGGGAGCTCTACAATGAGGGGGCAAAGGATGAAGGTGAAAGGTGATAGACTCAGGAGTAATATGTGGAAATATTTGTTTACAGAAAGAGTGATAGATGTATGGAATAGTCTGCCAGTGGATGTACTAGAGATGAGGACAGTATTTGAATTCCAGAAAGCATGGGACAAAAACAGAAGATCTCTAAAGGAAAAAAAGGGACTGCAGTAGTTGGTATGAAAAGGCAGACGAGACAGGCCATGTGATCTTTATCTGCTGTCATGTTTCTTTGTTTTTATGTTTACTAAAATGGTCAGAGATCTTCGTCATAAGGCATATGTAATTTGGAAGAAAGGAAAGAGAGGGGATATATGATGGAGAGATTTAAATACCTCCATAAATTCACCAGAGGAGAACCTTTTTCAACTAAAACAGAGATCTGCTATGAGGGGCATAGGATAGAGGTGCAAGGGTGTAGACTCAGGAGTAATCTTAGATTGGATAGACCGTATGGTCTTTATCTGCCATTATGTTTCTATGTTTCTAACTTGAAGAAGCCCTTTCATGAATCAAGAAATCATGAGAAACTGGGAAGTCAAAAATCTGTAATCTGGAAAGTGATAGTTTCGTGAGTGATGTGGTCTACTCCTATAGATGAAGTTCAGAGTCCTAGATAATAAAGATGATCGGGCTGATATTCAAAGGGAACTATCCATTTAGTGGCCACCACTAAGGGGATCATGCAGAGATGTGAATAGCGGGAATGGATATCTGGCTTGGATATCCAACCCTCATGATTCTAAGAGAGTGGATTCCAAGCCAGAGCCAGAGCTCCCCGCATGCACAGAGGGCTTGTGCGGGGAGAACTGGATAGGGGTGGGAGGAGGTCCAGAGGCGGAGAGGAGGGTGAAGCGGAGGCAGACCCATTACCTGAACATACAGGGCCTATTCCGGTCATGGCCCAGTTTGTTCGGTGAGACCATGATAGAAGGGGGACTTATTCAACCTCGGAGATGGAATAAGTCTCATCACTGGAGGGAATCAGCCTGTGCGGCCCCACCGAAACAGAGGAGCAGCTGCAGGAGGACCCCTGCTGCCCGATCCCAGCTGTGACCACAGAACCTGCACAATGGCATGGTCTGTAGCTACTCTGTGCCAGTATCACACACTGTCAGTTCGTCTTTCCCAGCTGAGGTACTGGAGAGGTGCAGACCCCATTTGGTGATCAGCTGTAGACAGCTAATCAGCATGTGCATTGCATCATGGGTACTGCTGTGACATACACCATGGAGGTATAGCCTACTGGTTAATACATTGCCATTCTTGGCAGTGTTCATTGGTTCAGTTCCTCATTGTTCCCTCCTCTCATGCCTGTCCTACTCAAATAGTGTGCATGCCTGTAGAGGTCATATTTTTGCAGATCTGCGCTTTCAGCCCATAATACCCTCGCCACAATTGCCAACATTCCCTCAGTCCGTCTATCTGCGTCTGTCAGCTGTGTAGAGTCCTGTCTGCCTGTGCAGGCTGCCAGCCCATGTCCTGCACTGCTACCCTTTCCTGCATTGCGCCTCATCGTGCTTGCTTCGCCTGTGCCTGATCTGCATGGCACCACCACTCCTCTGTCCACCCATCATTGTAACTATCCTGCCACCTCCGCCTCCACTGGGGGACACGTATTCCCATCGTCTGCCACAAACTGTTTTTTCCGGTACTTTACATTGCCAACACCCTGTGCTGTGGTAGAGCTGCCCCAGCATGTTTGTCGCAGGACTGGCAGGCACATGGGATGCCCGCAGATATGGCAGGTCCAGCGGCTCCCACTTCTCCCTCCTTCACTCACCTGTTCATTGCCTTTCCTAAGTGCTCTATCTAGTGTTAGGGCTACATCTGTCTCTGTTCAGCACAGGTCATGCATGTCATCCTGAGGCACCTTGCAGTCCCTAGGGCACACTAACCTAGGACACCATAACCTTGTTAGGCCACCTTAACCTATGGTTCCATAGCCCAGGGTGCCTTCTGCGGTGACTTGCCCAAGGATGCCTAATATGGCGCTTAGCCTAGGAGGCCCTATAGGGCGCCTTCTGAGGCACCTTACAGGGCACCTTACATGGCACCTTACATGGCACCTTACAGGGCACCTTACTAGGCACCTTACAGGGCACCTTACTAGGCACCTTACATGGCACCTTATAAGGCACCTTACAGGGCACCTTATAAGGCACCTTACAAGGCACCTTGCTAGGCACCTTACAGGGCACCTTACAAGGCACCTTACATGGCACCTTACATGGCACCTTATAAGGCACCTTACAAGGCACCTTACTAGACACCTTACATGGCACCTTATAAGGCACCTTACTGGGCACCTTACATGGCACCTTACAGGGCACCTTATAAGGCACCTTACAAGGCACCTTCCATGGTACCTTACAGGGCACTTTATAAGGTACCTTACAAGGCACCTTACTAAGCACCTTACTAGGCACCTTACAGGGCACCTTACATGGCACCTTACTAAGCACCTTACATGGCACCTTACTAAGCACCTTACTAGGCACCTTACAAGGCACTTTACAAGGCGCCTTGCAAGACGCTTTACAAGGTGCCTTGTAATGCTCGTTGTTCTAAGGTGCCTTGTAACACGCGTTCTCTGTCAGCTTGCTGTAACGATGCACCGCCCATGCCTTTATATGGGCATCTCTACCTTTACCGCAGAACCTACCGCGAATGATATTATCGCAGTTTAGTATACATACCCCTAAGTGTAATATCCAAACATTCCATCTGCAATACGCCCAGTGCCTCATGGAGAAGGGTTGCCGATTCCCAAAATGTCAGAATCATTATCATTAGAATCAAGTGAGGACGAGGAAGAAGTTTGTAGTCATGAACTGTCAGCCTCACGTGACCAGAGTTTCTTCTGGCCACTGCTAATTAGCAACATCTTATAACGCAAGGTGAATTGAACGACCTTGTCAGGGATTTGGATCTCCCGAAGAATAAGAAATGTTAAATAAGAAATAAAAGCTGAGCTTTTGGGTTCCAGACTACAGCAGTGGAATCTTCTGGCTGGTGACGTTCAAATTTCTTTTTTCTGGTACCATCAGAAAGACTTTGGGGGTATGTTTACTAAACTGCGGTAACGTAGCAGCGGCTACGTTAACGCACGTTAAGTAATCTTAACGCGCATTAACGTTATTTAATGCGCGTTAACGTCACCGGCTGCAGTAAGTCCCGCAGAGGGTGGAGAGAGGGCAGAGAGAAGGGGTCAATGGGCGGGGAGTGGGCGGGGAGAGGCCCCTTTTACACTAATGCAGGGAAATGAAGGGCCAAACTTTACCGGGACTGAAAACCTGTTGTTAGATGCACATTTGCAGGCGGGTGAAACCATTTCAGTGTCAGCAATGTACAACATAGGAAGGGAGCCCAAGTAAAGTGATAGTAGTGCTCCATTTGCAGCAACAGCATAGTGCCCAAGTATGAAAGGCCACTATGGCAATGGCACAAAAGGGGCATAGGGGGCTGCAGGCGGGACATGTAATGGGGGCAGCTGGGGCACAGGGTGGACTAGGTAGTTGCCTAGGTGGCACACAGGAACATAGAAACCGGACATCAGCAAGACAGCAGCTGACAAAGGCCAAACACAATCCACCTACATCTACCTGGTCCCCCCTAGCTAACAGTTGCCAGGGCACTGACCTGTCATCCCCCCAGCCAACCCTCCCCCAAGCCGAAGGGACATAATATTGGTAGGCGGTGATGGGGGGGATGTGAGGATGCCCATGTATGCCTCCCCACCCCCAGACCCCGCTCCCTAGGTGACCGCCTACCCACACAGTGGATGGCCTGTGCACTACCAGTACTGACAGCATATGGTCATGTCAGCATGGCAGGGGGGTGTGCCCGTGCTAGAGGGGGCAGTGGCACCTGCCTGCAGTGGACCAAGGCCATGCCCTGTACCAGTACATGGTGTGCAGTGCAACATAAACGTTCTGGCTGAGGAAAGGTACAGGTAGCTCCAGAGACTACTGTGCATCTGTAGTAACAGTGTGGTGCAGTACACACAGCCAGTGTGGCCAGAAGCAGAGGGTCACAGATTCAAGTCCCAGCTGTGGATCCTGCAGAGCATGTCCCTATATTTTACCCTACAATGCAGATACAACAGCAACATGTGCAAAGCCCAAAGCAGCAGCGAATAGGGGTACAAACACCCACCCACACATGCTCCACAATCCAAAGCTGCATGGAGAGTCAGGCTGTTGGCCCCAGCACGGAGCTGCAGTTATCACCAGAGCACTACTACAACTTCCTGCACAGTTTAGCAATGTCGGCACTGTGATCAGGACCAGTGTGGCAGGCAGGGTTGCCAACCACCCCTATCTTTGCACAATGCTGTAATAGGAGTGTGTGTGTGTGTATGTCTATCCATTATTTTGTGGGTGCCTGCACCTCACTGGGCCCATAATGTCCCACTGTTACCAGCGTTAGCCTGCACATGTGCATAATGAGGAGCAAGGTATTGTGGTTATGGTCCGGACAGGGCGGATTGGCCAGGATGCATCTTCACAGGGTGTGGGGCAATGGCTGGGACACTGTAGTGCCCGACCACCGCCTGTATGGACATGGTGGCCACAGCATGTCATGTTGGGGGGGAGGGAAACTCTCACTATGACCGAGCAGTGACCATGGCATATCTAGTTTCCCACATAGCGCTCAACACTATTTGCTTTCAATGATGTTTGTGTGTTTGCAGTGCTGGTGCTTAATCACTGAGATACATGTCTGATGCACATAGTTTCTTTGTGAGCATGCACTATTGATTGACTAGTGGTCTGTCTGCAGTTAGTTTGTGCATGGTTGGAACACCTTATAGGGTGCTGCGGGTGCAGTCTGACTGTGCTATCTGCTGGTGAATGGCAGAGCATGGTGTGAGGCAGTTGAGGTTTTCCAGACCTAATCCCAGCAATACTGCTCGTCTGCCACTGCCCCAGTCACAGATATGGCTCTGGCTCACCAACCCTGGAGGGCTGCTTTATACCAACAGCATGGAGGTTATTTCACTGGGGCTCAGGCACCTGTCCCTTATCTACAAAAAGTGTGATTGTGGGCCCTTTGGGGTATATAGTATATACCACTTTGTCCTGTAGAAGCACTGCTACACAAACTTCATGCAAGTCTAGAAACCCCTCTGCCCTGATAACAGATGCCCATATCAGCCAGACCCTAACACTGGGTACACACTAATGTGGGTAGTGTCTAGTCCCAGAGGGCCACATGTGACTGCAGAATACAGATGAATACCAAATTACCTTCAGATACATTGCAAGGAACACCTGTCACACACTGGTAATGATGTTGATGTACAGCAGGACCTATCTCTAGCACCACATGTACTGCGGACCTAGTGCTGGGTGCCCATCCTATCCCTCAGGGTGAACACAGAACCTGCACAATGGCATGGTCTGTAGCTACTCTGTGCCAGTATCACGCACTGTCAGTTCGTCTTTCCAAGCTGAGGTACCGGAGAGGTGCAGACTCCATTTGGTGATCAGCTGTAGACAGCTATTCAGCATGTGCATTGCATCATGGGTACTGGTGGGTTTACCCTATCCTGGCACTCAGAGCAGACAGTTTGTGTGGTGACCTGCAGTCCTTCTGTACCCAGCCATTGCTGCAAGATACACTATGGAGGTATAGCCTACTGGTTAGTACAATGCCATTCTCAGCAGTGTTCATGGGTTCAATTCCTCATTGTTCCCTCCTTTCATGCCTGTTCTACTCAAATAGTTTGCATGCCTGTAACAATCATATTTTTGCAGAGCTGTGCTGCCAGCCCATAATACCCTTTCCACAGTTGACAACATTCCTTCGGTCCATCTATCTGCATCTGTCAGCTGTGTAGAGTCCTGTCTGCCTGTACAGGCTGCCACCCCATGTCCTGCACTGCTACCCTTTCCTACATTGTGCCTCTTCGTGCTTGCCTCACCTGTGCCTGATCTGCATGGCACCACCACTCCTCTGTCTACCCATCATTGTAACTATCCTGGCACCTCTGCCTCCACTGGGGGACACGTATTCCCATCATTTGCCACCCACTGTCTTTCCAGTACTTTATGTTGCCAACACCCTGTGCTGTGGTACAGTTGCCCCCACCATGTTTGTCAACAGTACTGGCAGCCACATGGGATGCCCGCAGATATGGCAGGTCCAGCAGCTCCCAGCTCTCCCTCCTTCACTCGCCTGTTCATTGCCTTTCCTCGGTGCTCTATCTAGTGTTAGGGCTACATCTGTTTCTATGCCTCACAGCTCATGCATGTCATCCTGAAGCACCGTGCAGCCATTAGGGCACACTAACCTAGGGCACCATAACCTTGTTAGGCCACCTTAACCTATGGTTCCATAACCCAGGGTGCATTCTAAGGTGCCTTGTCCAGGAGTGCCTAATATGGCGCTTAGCCCAAGGAGCCCTATAGGGCGCCTTACAAAGCGTCTTATGGGGCACTTTACAAGGCACCTTATAAGGCACCTAACAAGGCATCTTATAAGGCACCTTAATTATAAGGTCCTTACAAGGCACCTTATAAGGCACCTTTCTTATAAGGCACCTTACAAGGCGCCTTGTAATGTGCCTTACAAGGCGCCCTGTAATGTGCCTTATAAGGTGCCTTGTAACGCACGTTAGTCTAAGGCACTTTGTAACACGTGTTAGCTGATACGGCTTGCTGTAATGATGCACCGCCCATGCTTTTATATGGGCATCTGTACCATTACTGCGGAATCTAGCACGGTTTAGTAAACATACCCTTGGTGTCATTCTTTTTCAAAGAAGGTGATCTTGCTGCATGCAACAACGTAAAAGGTTTAATGGCAGCTCTCAATATCAGTTACAATGCAGATGATTGGAGGCTCTTCATTGATTCATCCAAAGCAAGTCTTAAAGCTGTATTGCTGCATAATGGCAACTTGCTACCATCAATTCCTATTGGCCATTCAGCTTTTATGAAAGAGACTTATGACAATATGAAAGAACTTTTGAAATGTATAAACTATGATCAACATCCATGGTCAATCTGTGGTGACTTCAAAGTGGTCGCCCTCTTGCTTGGTCTTCAGGGTGGATACACCAAGTACTGCTGCTTCATGTTTGAATGGGATAGTCATGCTAGAGACTGTCATTTCGTCAAAAGGGATTGGCCACTCCATCAGTCACTGGATCCTGGAAGCAAAAGTATTCTGCTTCCAACACTTCTAGACAGCAACAAGATTTTTATGCCTTCCTTGCACATCAACTTGGGACTAATGAAAAACTTTGTCAAGGCGATGGATAAAGCTAAACCTGCTTTCAGGTATCTTAGTGGTAAATTTCCTAGACTAAGTGATGCCAAAGTTAAGGAAGGAGTTTTTGTTGGCCCTCAGATTCGTGCACTTCTTCAAGATGACAAATTTCTTTGTTTATTGCGTGGAAAGGAAAAGGCTGCATGGATAGCATTTGAATCAGTGACACAAAATTTTCTTGGAAACAACAAAGCAAATAATTACCAAGAGATTGTTCAAGATCTTCTCAAGGCATACAAAAACCTTGGTTGCAACATGTCCTTAAAGATTCATTTTCTACACTCTCATCTAGATTTTTTCCCACAAAATGGCGGAGCAGTAAGTGATGAACATGGAGAACGATTTTACCAAGATATTGCAGCTATGGAAAAAGAGGTATCAGGGTAAATGGAGTCCATCAATGCTTGCAGACTACTGCTGGACAGTGACAAGGGATATTCCATTGCTTCAGTACAAAAAACAGATCAGGAAGAGTCGTGAAGCTACTGAATGAGAACAAAAATTGCTAGAATGTACAGTACTTACAAATGTTCTTAATGGAATTTAAATTGCAGACATAATTACTCCTCTGTTTCTTCTAAGTACGTTTATGAAGTTTATTTTATAAAAACATGCTTGTTATTGTGCAAAGTTTCATTTGTAATAAGATTTTGATTTACATCTAAGGATTTAGGCTCAACTTTCACCATACATAGTGGTAAAATGCACATTCTTCAACATATCATAGAAACAGGAGCTAATTGGGAGACGCTAGCCCTAGACTGCCTGCTAACATCGGGAGACGCTGAGTGGGAGTTGTTACCAACTGCATACCTGGCCGGATCATAGCTTCTGCCTCCTGCAGCGATCGAGGATAAAAGGTCAGCGTGTACTGGGGGCTGGTGGAGACGCTAGCCCTAGACTTCCTGATAACATCGGGAGACGCTGAGTGGGAGTTTTTACCAACTGCATACCTGGCCAGATCATAGCTCCTCCCTCCTGCAGCGATCGAGGATAAAAGGTCAGCGGGTACCGCGGGTCGCAGCTGCGGGTGCGTGCCTAAAGGGGCATGTCTTAAGGGGCATGTTTTGCCCCTTGTGAGCCCCTTAGGAGCACCTTGGGAGCATCTGGAAGTTGTTCATTTCTGTGTCTTCGAATGTGTAAGTGGAAAGCTAAGAACCGGGGCCCAGCTGTTGCTCAGGTGGTGAAGGACCCCATGGATTCCCACCTGGTTAGTACTGCTGCTTTGCGAGCGTCTGCTCTTCAGGATCCAGGTGTAGAGACTGCGCCAGAAGCTTCATTAAGTTTGGGGGTTCGTACCCCTCCCCCCCAACCTAGCCTTGGTGGAAACAGCCATTCTTCAAATGACTCCTTTGTGCGAGATGTTAGTTTGTTTTCTATCTCCACCCCTCTTTCCGATGGTGCTTCTTTCAGGCAGACTGTTTTGACTGGTGTAGAGCTTCCATACCCTTTTGGAGTGTCTTTGCCATCTCCTGACTCAATGCCAGCCTTTTCTAGTTCTGCCTTGACTGATATTTCTTTAAAAGATGTGTTTGATGCTATACATCGGGTTGAGGGAGTTCTCTCGGGCACTCTCACCCAGCTGTGTAGTTTTACTCATGACACTGTGAATGTTTTGCATGCTCATGGGCAGTCCTTATCGGCTGTGGATGAGAGGATCTGGAAGTTGGAGGGGTCTGCTGAGAGTGTTCAGGTTGTGAGTTCTTCTTATCTTAAGGAGAGTATTGTGCTTCAAAATAGGATGGAAAAAATAGAGAACCTATCTAGAGCAAAAAATCTGAGAGTGTTAAATTTTCCAATGGTACGCCTCCTCTCTCCACTTGAGCTATTTAGGAAATATGTTTGTGACACGTTGTTATGCTCAACTTTTGATGTGGCTTGTATTACCTCTATTTATTATTTACCTCAAGGTGTGAGTGATTTAGCTGATGAGGGAGAGGCTGTTGAGCAGGTGAACGTGGATAAATTAGATTTAACTCAATTTTTAGAAACTTCTTTAGATAAGGTAACTAAAAGGGCTACCTTATTGGTTACCTTTTCTTCTGAAAGTGAGAAGGTTGCTATTATGAAAATATATTTTGCTAATAAGGACGCTTACTTTTGTGGAAGTCCTTTAATGATGTTTCCTGATGTTGCCAGGGTTACCCAGCTCTGTTGGAAAGTTTTTTTGCAGATGAAGTCTAAGAGGTTTACTAAACCGTCTTAATGTTACCGGTGCTTGTTGCAGCGTTAATGTGCAGAATGCCATATAATGTAGTGGGCGGTCCAGAGGGAAGGTTGCAAGGAAATGGTGTTGTGCGATACTGGGCGCCATGGCACGTTGACGCACATTAACCCTAAGTTCATGCCAGCGCAGTGTCAGAAGTTGTAAAGATATAGCCCACTGGTTACTGCAATGACTATGGAGGCAGAGGTCATGGGTTTGATCCTGCAGTGTTGTTAGATAAAAGGGCTGTCTGAGGCATTAGCCTAGTGGTTGGGGCAAGGTACCATAGGCTGGAAGGTAGGTGGTTCAAATCCCACTAGAGGACAGCAACCATGGGCCGGAAGGACTGGGGTTTCTAGTCCCACAGTTGCTCCTTGTGGTCTTGGGCAAGCCACTTAACCCTCCATTGCCCATGTGCCCTGTAAGTAAAAGTGTATGTGTGTCATATCCCCTCGTGTTAAATGTATCCCCCAACCGCTTTGACCCGGTGAAAAGCAGGATATAAATGCAGCTAAATAAATAAATATTTAATTTAAATCAGTGCTGTCTGAGGTATTTCCTTTTTTAATTTAAATCAGTGCTGCCAGCAAAAACACCCTCACAGTACCGTAACCTAAGGTGCAGCATAAGGCGCCCTATAAGGCACTCCATAGGGCACATTATAAAGTGCCCTGTCCGCCAAGGCACCTTATAATGTGCCCTATAGGGCACTTTATAGGGTGCCCCATAGGGTGCCTTATGAGGCACCTTAGGCTATGGCACTGTGAGGGTGTTTTTGCTGGCAGCACTGATTTAAATTAAAAGGAAAAGTCACAGTCAGCCTTATTAAATAACACCACTATGGGATCAAACCCATGACCTCTGTTTTCACAGTCATTGAAGTAACCAGTGGGCTACATTTCTATAGTGTCTAACACACTGCTGGCTGGCTACAGAAAGACTGTCTGCTGTGGTTACCAGGATAGGGTAAACCCACCCATACCCATGATGCACTGCACATGCAGATCAGCAGCCTATATCTGCTCACAAGATGGGGTATGCACCTCTATAGCACCCCGGCCTGGTAGGGGGAACTGACCATGTGTGTTACTGGCACAGAGTAGCTACAGATCGTGACATTGTGTGGTTCCTGTGCTCACCCTGAGGGTGAGGTGGGGCACCTAGCACCAGGTCTGCAGCACCCGTCTTGGATGAGATAGGCTGTGCTGCAGGTCTTCATCAGTGCCAGTGTGTGATAGATAGTCCTTGCAGATATACCTGTGTCCATTTGTATTTCTCAGTCACATCTATCTTTTGTGGACTATGATGCACACAGAATAGTGCACATCCTGTGTGGTTGCCATGGTCGCATGTTATATGGGTGGTGGTTGGACCCAAAAGCAGATTATGTCACACATCCCAACCCGCACTCTGTGGGTCAGGGTGGGGGAACAAGATCTCCCACCAACAGATCCACATTCTACAATGGGTGCAGTAGAGGGGACAATCAACCCCAGTACTGCTGGGGAATAGGCACCCTACAGGGCAGTCAATGCAGATTTGTACGCATCACATAGAGCACTGGCAGACAAGGAGTAGGCCTGGAAAAGCACAGCTGCCCCCCACCACTATCTGACATTCACCAGAAGAGGGAACAGTCAGTCTCCACCCACTGCATGGTGTTCCAGCCATACACATGCTAACTGCAGACAGTCTGCTAGTTAGTACATATTCCTGGAGAAACTGTGTGCAACCAAAAACATGATGTGAACACACACACTAAGCAGGTAGGTCAGTGACTGGGCCCCTGAAAAGAAAACTCATAGATATCACTTGAAAGAAGTATTGCATAGCACTATGGGGGAACCTAGCCATGCCATGGTCACTCAGGGTGAGAGTGAACCCCCCCCCCCAGCATAACATGCTGTGGCCACCCTGTCCGTGCAGATGGTGGTCAGGCAGTACAATGTCCCAGCCATTGCCCTATGCCCTGTGCAGATGCATCCTGCCCAGGCCGCCCTTTCCGGGCCACACCAACAGTATCTTGCTCCTTATTATGCACATTGGCAGGCTAATACTGGTAACAGTACAAGCAGTGTGAGCTCAGTAAGGTGTAGGCAGCCTCAAAACACTGGATAGACATACACACACTCCCACACCTATGCCAGCATTGTGCAAATATAGAGGTTTTTGGCAGCCCTGGCTGCCACACC
This sequence comes from Ichthyophis bannanicus, assembly GCA_033557465.1. NCBI lineage: Eukaryota > Metazoa > Chordata > Amphibia > Gymnophiona > Ichthyophiidae > Ichthyophis > Ichthyophis bannanicus. The sequence goes on from CM066035.1 coordinate 529,528,238, forward strand.
AGTCCTGGGCTCAATGCAGGCATTGCTATGGTACACAATATTGTTGGGATCCCTCTATGGGGTGGTAAACACTGTCAGAAACAAAAACTGAAAAACACTCCACAGATGTCAGAAAGTTTGCTATGGTGAATCTCTGTCAACAAATTGTGTTTAACTTAGGATTTGTTATCTGACATTAATCATAGCAGCCTTTTGATATATGTGTAACGTGTTCCCACGTTTAGGACGGCATTGCTAAGGTATGCAGTTGCTAGTATTGGGAGATGCTGCTCCACGCAGGGTCCAACAGCCTGACTCTCCATGAGGCTTTGGATAGTGGAGACTGTGGGTGTGGGTGTTTGTGCCCCTGTTGGACGCTGCTCTAGGGCAGAGGTTCCCAACTCCAGTCCTGGTGCGCCAAACACGGTTCAGGTTTTCATGCCGTCCTTAATGAATATGCATGAGATACATTTGCATACAATGGGGGCGGTGCATAGAAATGCTGCACAGGCATATTTATTAGAGACAGCATGAAACCTGAATTTTGTTTGGCCCTCCAGGACTGCAGTTGGGAAACTCTGCTCTAGGGATTGCACATGTTTATGGTGTCTGTGCTCTGTAGGGTAAAATATAGGCGTTTATGACATGTTTATTTTATCTGCAATAAAGGTTCCATCTTTATTACCATGGCTTAGTACTGGGTAAAATATAGAGACATGGTTTGCAAGAACCATGGCTGGGACTATGAACCTGTGACCTTCTGCCCCTGAACACACTGGTTGTGTGTACTGCACCAAACTGTTACCACAGAAGCAGATCATTCCCTGGGGATACCATGACTGTTCATCAGACAGACCTTATCTGTTGCAATGCATGGCACCCACCTAAACGGGGTTTGGCCGTGGTCTGCTGTGGACAGATGCCACTGCCCCTTCCGCCACCAGCACCTCTCCGCCACCATGCCAACATGCCCTTGTGCTGGTGGTGCGCAGTCCCAGGCCATCCAGTGTGGTGGTAGGTGGCTGCCTATGGTGCATGATATGGGGTAGGGGTGCCTGCATAGACATCCACGCTTCCCCACAGCACTGTCTGACAATGTTATGTGCCCTTTGGGGTACTTGCTGGGTAATGTCCCCTGGGACACTGTGGGACACACACTCGTGGACATGTTTGCCCTTGGTCAGTTGCTGTCTTGCTGGTTTTCCATTTCTACATCCCTATTTGTCACCTAGTCATCTGCTTAGTCCACCCTGTGCCCCAGCTTTCCCACTGCATGTCAAGCCTGCAGCCCCCGGTACCCCATTTGCAGCCTCACCGTAGTGCCTTCTTGTTCTTGGGCACTATGATGTTGCTGCACATGTATCACTACTATCACTTTTCTTGGTCTCCATAGCTTTGCTGTACATTGCGTACTGAAATGGTTTCTCTCTCCTGCAAATGTGCCTCTAGCGCGAGGTTTTCACTGGTGCTAATTTTGAGACCTTCATTTCACGGCGTTAGTGTGCATGGAGCCTCTCCCCGCCCACTCTCTGCCCATTGACCCCTTATCTCCGCCCCTGGATAGCCTTACTACGTCCTCTGGGAAGCCTTACTCCACCCTCTGTGCACCTTAACACCGGCAGAGACATTATCGCATGATATGTGACGTTCTCGCATGGTAATGCGCCATTATCGTGCGATGTCACTTATTGCGTGATAACGTCACCGCTGCGACGTTAGCACTGTTTAGTAAATATATCCCTAAGGGGTATGTTTACTAAACCGTCTTAACATGCGCCCCAGCGATAATGTGCAGGATGCCATAAAAGGAGTGGGCGTTCTGGTCTTAACGTTTCGCACGATAAAGTGCGCCACGCACATTATCGTGCGATAGAGGGAGCCGCACACGTTACCGCGCGTTAACCTTAATTAGGTGCGCTGACTTTTAGACACAGCAGCAGAGGTGTAGCACAATGGTTAATACATTGCCTGATCAGACAGGGGTCAAGAGTTCAATCCCCCAGTGGGCCTAATGAATAAGGTTGGCCAAGGCAATTCCTTTTCCTGCTTGCAACAGTAAAACAATCTGTGCTGCCAGCTAAAAATACCTGCACCCCAGTGCCATAAACTAATGCACCTTTTAGGGCGCACCAGAAGGCACATCCTAAACCACCACGTCAGCCAAGGCAGGATATAATGTGCCCCAGAGGCCATGTCAAAAGGTTGCCAACTCCCAAGGCACCATAGTAGGCACCCCATAAGCTGGCTGAATCTAAGGTGTGACTTAAGATGCCCCAAGGATGTATAGGTGAACCCAAAAATGTTGTCCAAGGGCAGTAAGGTCCCCTAGTTTGAAAAGCAAGAGAGGTATGGGACAAACACAGATATAACCCTAACACTGCACAGAGCAACAAGGAAAGACAATGTACAAGTAATGGAAGGAAGTAGATCTGAGCTGATGGACCAGACAAATCTGCGTCTAGCCCATGTGGCAGCTGGAAAAATGGACAAACATATCGGGGGCAGCTGTAGTGATAGAGTGTAGAGTGTAGAGTGTAGAGTGATAGTAATGTATCATGTAATGATGACAGTGTGTGGCAGAGGATGGGAAGACGTGTCCAGCAGAGGAGGTAGAAGTGGCAGGATAGGTGTAATGACAGGACGACAGCGGAGTAGCATTGCTATGCAGAGCACACATAGGAGAGGCAAACAGGGAGAGCTGCAATGCAGAAATGAGTAGCAGTGCAGGACGTGGGGTAGCAGCATGCACATCAGGGTAGGACGGCACACAGCTGGCAGACACACATAGATGGACAGAAGGATGGGTGACAACTGTGATAAGGGTACAATGTGCTAACAGCACAGATCTGCACAGATATGACTGTCACAGGAATGAAAAGTAGCTGTGCAGGACAGGCATACAAATGCAAGAGAACAGAGAGGAATCAAACCTATGACCATTAGCACAAATGGCAATGCACAAACTGGTAGGCCCCACCACCAACATGAGGTCATTAGCAAAGGCTGCATACAAGAATACTGCAGGTCATCACACAAGAAGCCTGCTGGCTGCCAGGATAGGAAAACCCCCAACAGTAACCATGATGAAATGTACATGCAGATCTGGTGTGTACAGATCAGATAACAGTCTGTAATTGGGACCAGAGCCACATATAACTACATGCACACACACACAATGAAATGTTATGCAGTGGATACAGCATGCAAAAGAGAAAAGAACCTAAACCCAAAGGGCGGCAGGGGATGCTCTGTGGAGCAGGGCAAAATTTGGACCAGAACAGGAGAGAATTGAACCTGCAAACAGGTGTGCCATAGACCAGCTGAACTGCAGTAATGCCAATCCCCCAAGCAGACAGTCATGCAAACACTCAAAAGAAAGAGACATATGTAACAGCTAATATGTGATGGATAGGCAGCACAGAGGGCACACTTTGGTATACAGTGAAGAGATGGAAGTGTGTGTGCATAGGTGATGAACATGCAGGTACCTAATGGTCATGTTAGCACAACAGAAAAAAAAAAAGTAAACCCCATGTGGGGATCAAACCTACAACCTATGGTGTTACAACACATGTTTGTAGCCACTATCCCAAACAACCACAATGAGCACACTGTTCACAATGCAAAAATAGTATCTCAAAGGGCAGGTGTGTATGGGAATCTGTAACACCCAGTGATGTGGCAAACAGCTGGCAGATAGACAGCTGGCACCGTACAAGGATGTGAGCACAGGTGGGCCATGTACATGACCAGGAAATCATTAAATACAAGTGTCAGTGTGATCAAGCAGCAGCAGAGACAAATGTACGTCAAACACATATTTTTATTTTGGCTAATCATCACAGATAGTGTAGATACCGCCATCATAATATCAAGGTGAGTGGATCCCAGGTGAAAAACGGAAACACATTTTGCAGGGCAGCAACCCACATCTTACAGAAAGGTCACTGGCCCGTCTACAAATGATGGGCAGGAGAGATAATGTGCATCAGGTGCATGGTGTGCAGTATGCATTAGGCCCCTACCCCCCACATGCTGCTGCATGCCCCAAATGTGTTTGTTACATATGTGTGCATGTAGACAGTAGGCGGTGCATGATGAGGGCCCAACACACATCAATCATGATCTGTTCCTTAAAACATATCTTTCTGTCAACACTGGAGGCACACAAAGGAAAACGCATATGTTGTCAAAAGTAAGAAAGTTTAAACACACATATCAAAATTTATGTTACAGCTGTCACATAATGCCTGGTATAGGAATCAAAGCTGCAACAATGTAACCCTAAACAATCGTCAAATGCACAATGAGGATATGCTAACAGGTAGCAGAGGCACATGAACACAGAGAATTCAAAAGAAACCATCTGCAGAAACATGCAGAGATGACACTATGCAGAAGGTCCCCCTGCACTGGTTGGTGTGGATACAGTGTCCTTACACATATATCACGGTACATGGAGGAAGAAAATGGACACTCATACTGCCGCACTCCAAATATAACGGGGCAATGTGAGTGTCATTACCTCAGGGGATAAATAGGACTGCACAGACATGCAATGCTCGGTTTGTAAATCAATGCAGAGCGTCACATCCGTACAGTAAACATACACAATAAGCTGTATATAACAATGGAAAGAAAGGTCAAACATGTTACAGTAACCCACACAGAAGCCATATTGCAACCTGCTGTGCTGCACCAACATAGTCAGTCACATGCACATGCACCGTGTACGTTGAAACATGATACAGTGATGCCACACATACACTATAACACACTTGGTGATTACAAACAGCAATCCAAGATGCTGGTGTGCAGTAAAGTGGCATCGTGGCAAATACTGTGTCATGTCCAAGTGGAGGCTAGGTGGACATGGACAAGAGGACCTCTCCAGTGTTCCCCCTGTGCCACACACATGACTGTATGCCTGTGTCATACCAAACAGATGAGCGTATCTTGCGTTCCATGTCACACACATGGGCAAAACAAAACAACACAATGTCAGAAGGATGTACAACATACAGTGACAATGTTAGTCCCTGCTGCACATGTGGGGACCAGTACACAGTGTCCAAAGTGCAAAGGCTGTCTGCAATCCAACAAGTCATGTTACAACTGCCCTTGAAACCCTGGGCATGCATAGTCAAGTGTGATATCCCAGTATGCCACAGTACTGGAAAGGTCATGTGTGTTTCCTGTGATGCACACAACACCCAGACAGAGCACAGCATCAACGGTGTGTTGGACAGGCCTGTCATGCCCAAAGTAGCAGTCCAACAATAATACTGTCCATCCTAGGCATGTGTCCCACTCGCAGAGGTCAAACATCCTATTGTACCATTTCCCAGGGATAGTTCAATGGTGTTGTTGTGTCCTCCAACAGGCAGTTGGTGGTGACATCAGGATGCACCGTAGTAGATGTGCTTTGTGTGTTCACTGCCTTGTGTCAGAAGAGGATAAACAATGTAGTGGTATGCTGCTTGCAACATCAGCCCAAATTGCACAGAGTGAAACATCAATATGTACATAAGGAAACATCACAAAGGCAAACATAACATGATCACAACACACAACACAACATAACATAACATAACATAACATAACATAACATGATCACAACACACAACACAACACTGCATGTTGGGGACATATTGAATTGGAACCTGTCACACCCATAGCCCCTTACATGTGTATGGAGGGGTGTGCTTGTTAGATAGAGTTCCTCAATTAAGCAAGGTTTCAGACTGGCAAAGGATTATGGTACTGGTAGTCCAGTCATGCGGTGCTTGCCTTTGAGGTAAATGAATAGAATGTAGTTGGCTCGAGTGTAAGGCAGTAACAGAATATTTATTTATGAGGTAAATCCAGATGCACACAGATTCTACTTGGTAACACCTTAGGATGTATTTTCCAGGATTTTATATTCAAAATAATAATACAACTGAAAGGTAAAGCAAGTTGCTTGTAAAGTCCATTAACAACAGATAGCCTTTCTCAGTCACTGCTGACACACCTGCTCAGCAGGGCTGGAGTAAAAGAAAACCAAAAAGTAAAAGCTTCTTCACCAAAAACAGCTTCTCTTTTCACATTTAAAGCACTTTGGTATCCAATGTGTGCATAGCTTGAGCTGTGTGCTGCTCTGATACCAGCTGGCTAACAAGCTCCAATCAACAGCTCTTTTCCTTCTCTGCACAAGTATTTACACAAACTTCTAGTGCCAGTTACTAGAACGTTCCCTTTTGATGTTTGATCCCACTTTCAGGATTTCTCTGTGCTAGCAACTTTGCATAAAGAACAGTCCATGAGATTATCCTCCTCCTCTGTAATTATAGCTTGTTCTTCAATCTGCATAGGTTCTATATCAGGAGCTGGATCAGAAGGCTTTATTAACTGACCTTCACTAGGACAAGAACTGTGTCTAAACACTTTGCCTTGCTTCAGGTTAGACAAACGTTCATAGTTCATACCTGGGTTAAAGCTGGCATTAGGCTGTCCTCTCAAATATTCTGGCCAGTATGCATTGGAGCTTTTATAACCTGTCCTCCAGTCTATATTCCTGGACCTCAGGGCATCTGCTCCATACCTTTTCCTAGGGTTCTCAGCTGAAGTTTTCCAAGCCTTTGGATTTCCCCAATCCCTTGAAGCTGGCTTCTCCCAGGAATCTATCCAAGAACCTGAACCTCTCAGAGCTCCTCTTTCCTTGCTCTCACGCTTGCCTTCAAGCCTCCTCTCAGGATTGCCTCCTCGCTCTCCTCGTCTTCCAGGCTTAAGCTTCCCTCCTCGTCTGCTCTCTGCATATTCTGTTCTAGTTTTAAAGTTCCCAGTTTCCAACCCCTCCCTTGCACTCCCCAGGTGTGGCTGATTAAAGTCTCTCCTAGCAGCTGAGTAATTAGGAGTGACGTAAGGGTTTCTCCATCTGGGCTTATACTCTTGCACCTCATCTCCACTAGAGGCTCTCTGCAGGCTACTGCAGCCTGGAATAACCTGTCTTTTAGGTAAATTTGCAGTTTTATTCCTGTAACCTGCCAAAACAGGTCCCTTTATTAGGGTAAATTCCCTTCCTTTATCAGTATTCTCTAGGCTCTGGGCAGCTTCCTCATCACAAACCGCAGGCAAGGGTGTCACATGGAGATGGTCATGTCCATGCCCATGTTACACAGGCGTCTCACAGCTCCATCCCATGTGCATCAGCGTTCGTGTACACAGATCCAACAGGAAATGTCTATGAGACAAACAGTAAATTTATTTATTTATTTATTTATTTGCATAAATTTCTATACCACTCCTTCCAGTGATCAGTCGCGGTTTACATTTTTAACAAATCGGTTCTGCAATGATAGCAGTTACATATAACAGCGATAACAATAAATAAAAACAAACTATGTACAATTAACAGCGGTAACAATAGTTAAACTATGTACATCATGAGGATAACAGTTAAATAGAACCACAGTAAATGGTAAATAGTTTGAGTAGGAGGCAAAGTAGTATAGAGGTTCGAGGGTTTGAAAATTATTTACATTGTCGAACAGAGTGGGATATCGTGAGTCCAGTGTGTTTATAATATACTCGTGATATGTTTGGAGTGTATTAAGATTAAGTTGTTAGGTATCTATATCAGACGGCTGCCTGGGTGAGAATCTTCACAGTCTTGTCAAGTGCATATATCTATATGATTTGCAAGGTATTGTGGGCAATGTAGTTCATTCACACCAGACACAGCTGCTGACAATAATTTAGTTGTGCTCTTGGGTAAAGCCAATAAGATATTTATTTATGGGGTTATTTCTCCCAACACAGATATGCTTGGTAGCACATAAATTAGGTTACTTGCTTTCAGTGTTAACTTGGAAAAACAAAGTCAAAATCAGGAAAACAACAAATGAAAAGCCACAAAGCAAGAAACAAACTGTTCTTTTCAGATTAACTTCTGATTACTTCCCACACAGATTCAGACTAGATTCTCTCCTAGCTCACAAGCAATTAGGTAAGGCTTAATTGCTAGCAGTTATCCAGCTGAAACCCCTTAGCTGGCTTGCTTTCTACTGTGTGGGTCAAAACCTGCTTCAGGAGCTTTTTTTGAATAGATTAAAGAACAAATTTGTATTTCTTTGTGATGGTTGCTGTACTTTATAACAGAAAGTTACCAACGGAGTTTAGATAGAGAGCAGTCCATATAAACAGGATCCTCATCTGCTATTATTCCCCCTTATTCAACAAGCATGGGTTCAATATCATGGATTGGCACAGATGAATCTCTCAATGGAGCATTTTCAGGAGAATACTTGTTTCCCTGCTGTCTTTCAAGGTTATAGCTAGGGCATAGATCAGTGTTCATACCTGAGCTTCCATTGCTGCTAGAGTTCCTCTCTATATAGCCTGGCCAGTATGTAGTCCAGTTCTTATGTCCAGCCTTCCAATCCAGATCCCTGGACACTGGATCTCTCTTCACATACCTTCTGGCACAGGTCTTAGGGTCCCTTCCACGTGCAACCGTCTCCCTCACAGGTAGCCTCTGGAGATTCCTAGCTCTGCAGCACCATTCCTCTGGCTTTCTCCAGTCCAATGGTGTATGCTGGCCCTTGGAATACCTCCCAGTATACGTACTGCTTTGGACTCTTCTAGACCTCTCAAAGGCTTTTCTCCTCTTTCTTCCAGAGGGTCTCTTTCCCTCTCTGTCCATCCGGTTTGGCTTCTGTTTCTGATGATCCTTCAGATGAAACTGATGATCAAACTCAAGCTGATTCTCAGGATACTGAGGACAATTCTCTGGATATCCAAGGTGATCATGAAGATGATCATCTGTAGAATAAACTCTACTCTTATTCTGCTTAGATGAGTGCTCCTCCCTAATACAGCGCAGCTGTGCTGAATCAGGCCTTGCCCTTTGAGATGAGTGTTCCATCCTAGCACAGCGCAGCTGTGCTGAATCAAGCCCTGCCCTTTGCAATGAGTGCTTGGGGATTACCTCATAGCCCTTTTGATTGAACACACGTTTTCTCACTTCAGCTCCTCTCATGGCTGTTGGAAACCTGGTGCATTCTGGGACTGGTAGTCTTTTATGGCAAAATTCTGTTTTCTCATTTCTACCAGAACTGACAGGTTGCTTGTTCAGAGTCACTTCACCTTTTCTATAGCTCCTTCCTGAGCTATGATAAGCTTCCTTATCACAATCTATCAAGCTATGATTTAAATTGGATATAGTTTTTGATTTAAGTTATTTCATTCAAATTGTAATATTCTTGGAATAGATGTGTTTTGAGGTATTTGCGGAAAGATTGGAGGTCATTGTTAGCTCTTAGTGACTCTAGGAGCTTGTTCCATTGTGAGGGGGCTATGTAGGTGAATGCTCTATTGCTAGTATTCATTTTTACCTTGCGTATAGAAATTGGAATTTGCAGCATATTTAGATTATGCCTTCGTCTGTTTCTATTAGGTGGTTGTATATTGATGTAAATCATTAACATGTAAAGGCTGATGTCATTCACAAAAGACCAAAGGTGCAACCTACCATGTGTTTGCAGCAAGTGTATGTTTGGGATCCCCTGAGGCTCTCAAAGGCCATAACACATCACAGTCAAGGGAAAAGATGTCACTGAAATGAGTAGAGTCACCACGTCCCCATGTCCAGCCACTGTTGATGCATGTCCACATTATGGCAATATCTGTGATACACAAATGCTGTTGCACAGTTGTCTGTCAGCACACAAGAGATAGGTCAACCCACAACACACAACACATGTCCACAGTATCCACAAGGTAAATAGCAGTAAGGTAGAGATAGCACAGTCACTACTGCTCCCCAGGTGTACAGACCCCTCACACCACATGATAATGCAAAATGCCTGCACACTGTATCATCATACAGCCAACCCAAAAGCACCCACCCACACAGTATGCTAAAGTGAGCGTGGCAGCAGTAGCATATGGCCTGCATGTGCACAATTGAAGATTAGTGGAGATAAAGGCCAGTTAAATGCTTTGATACCCTGCTGTTGGCTGATGCTACAATGTTAGGGAAGGGTGTATGTGCATTCCACCACCCAAACACCTAGGACCTGCACACACACGCAGCTCTGTTGGACGTGTCCCAGAGACAGTGTTGGAGAAGGCAAACTGGCCAGGAACACAGGTGGATCTGTGTGCCAACAGCAACATTTGGGGTATGGTGGTGCAGGGAAAAGAGGTGAACAACAACATATGTACAATATGACAGGTCACTGCAGACATGTGCTCCCCCTGACTGTCATCACAGAAAAAGTAGCTGTAGGTCCACCTACCCCAGACCACTGCATGTTGGATGATGTACAGTCACCTGCCAATGCAACACAGCACCAGGAGGGTCACCAAGTATGTCCTGTGGATTGAGAAACACAAGAGAAACATACTGTCAATGCCCTCACCACTCGCCTCTAGTTTTAGAGGGGCGTGGTTATTGGAGGAACCTTCTCCTATCAGCCTTAGCAGCCTATTTCCTTGTGGTGTCTTCTGGGAAATGTAGTACTGCTAAGATGTGTTTGTGCTTCAGGTAGAAAGCTGTAGTTAAGACCACCAAGGTAAGGCTTATAACAGAAAATTTTATTTCGCACAAAAAGATTCAAAGTACCAGTTACAGGATTATTTCTGTAGGATTTGCTCCAGGTACAGCAGATGGTTGGCAAAGTAAACAAAAAAACCCCAAAATGGCTGTTTAAAGTCTTCTTACTTTCAGAAGCACAGCCTTTGAGAGCAAGGCTGCCACCTTCCTTTTTGTCCTTGCTAATTACAGCATAAAGTCCAAACAAGCTTAATCTTCTGTGGCAGTTTGGCTTCTATCAGCCTCAATTCCTTCTAGGCTGCATTTCAGGTACAACTGAACTCAAAACAAGAAGTAAACATTCAGACTGCCATCAAAAAACTCTCAACAGGCTTTTCACATAACAGAGGAGCAAAGAAAAACTCTTCTAGCAGGCAAATTGGCTTCTTGCCGTTTCACAGTTCAAACCACAGGTGGATAATAAACATGAATCACAGCTTCCTGCTTATCCTTATATTTCAGTGAACTTCCCTTTTAAAAACATATGGGAAATTTACCACCACACTGCCTGTTTCTTATGGTTACCTTTTTAAGGAGGATAATTCTTTCAGGGCTGGCTTTTCCTCAAGACTTCATGTCTAAAGCTTGGCACAGAGAGCAATCCATAAGAATGTCTTCTTCCCCCAACTCTGCCACTGGCTCTCCCAGCTGCATGGGTTCTGGCTCACCCACCCGGTCAGACTGCTTAGCTGACAACCTCTCCAGTGCTCTGAGAGCTTCTCCACTTCCTGGCTCCAACCTCTGCTGCCAATCTGTTGCAGGGAATTCAGCCCTCTCAGCTCCTGGTAGCTCGGCTCTTCTGCATGAGTCAGCACCTTCTCTACCTCCGTCTCTTCTCCGGTCTCTGCCTTCTCCTCCCTCTCCTCCTTTCTTCCTTCCTTTCTCTCCTTCTTTATACTTTAGCATAGGGTTATACCTCCAGGGTTCTAGCCCCACCTCCTTCCTTCCCAGGTATTGGCAATCCCCCTGCCTTCTGGTATTTGAGTAATCAGGGAACTTGTTGAAGTAAGGGTTTTGGACCTCGTGCCCGTAATCTCTCTCTCTTACTCTATGAGATACTGCATGAAACCTGTTCCAGCTGGGGTTTTTCTGGTTTTTGGGTGTGGCTGTGGCTTTCTCACCCTGCAGTCCTAAAAGGGGAGCCTTTACTAGGGTGAATTCTTTACGTTTCTCACCTCCCCCATACTCAGGATAGATGACCTTGCCACAATACATAAGTCAGGTTGGAGCTGTGCAACACACACTGCACCTTCACGTCCTCAGCTTGCAGACCCCCCCAAGATCCCTAACAGACTGACTGTTCCCCATCACACTGTACAGATCTTTTTGATGATAAAGTTGTCACTGACGTGTGTGTGCTTCACTATAATCCTACGCTCTTCCAATATATTCTTATCACCAGTGAGGTTTCTACTTTACAAGATATTTGCTTTTTACTTTTCTTCGGGTCTCAGACTAAACCTTGGCATATATTTCTGGGTGTTTGAATATGCCCAGTGTTATGCCCATTAGCATCAACGACCCAGTTTGCAAATATCATAAAATGTTACTGCTTTGTTGTATCTACTTATCTACTTATCTTATATTAATGTAGCTTATTTCAAAACTTTAAACTGTCTTGTAGACTTATTTGTTTGTTCAATCCACTTTAACATAAAGTCCCAACGCTGTTGTCAAAGCGCCACCGCGTTTCACTAGTATGGTTCTTCAGGGGATCGTAGATCAAACTGTGAATATACAAAGCAACATGTGTTACTAAAAACCCTTGTAATTTAAAACCCCAACTTGATCTGCCTCTCTCAATTCATAAAGAACTACCTACTTACTTGGAATATCGAACAAAATTCTCAATAGGTAAATGCTGCCCACGTTTCTAGTTAACCGGTGTTTTTCTTAGAGCCGGCATTCTAACAGTCCCAAAACGCCGCGCATGCGGATTAGGGGGAATTTGCGCTTATTTAAAGATCTCTCTAAAGGCTCCTCCCACTGGCTCTAAAAAATGTCTAACATCCATGACGTGCACCCGGATAATTACTCATATTAATAATCTATAAGCATACTCCCCATTCTACTGCTACATTGAGGCCCATGAGTTGGACCGACTCCAACCGATAGATCCATCGTTGTTCCTGCAGTAACAGGGTCTGTTCTCGTGTCCTGCCTTGCATTCTGGTAAACACCTGTTCTATACACCAACATTTAAGGTCCTGAAATTTATGTCCCTGAGCTTTACAATGTGACACCATAGGTGCTTCCAATCTCTTACATCGTAACCTACTCTCGTGCTCTTTCATGCGGACCCGAAACATCCGAATTGTCTTGCCTATGTATAGTAAACCACATGGGCATTGCACAGCATAAACGACATATGTAGACTCACAGGTGGTACTGTTCCTTAACCGATAATTAACCCCCTTATAGGTAAATTGATCTATTTCACTCGAAATGTGGCAAATACTACATTGGCCACAAACACTATGTCCTCCTTTGTTTTCCAACAGTTGTCGCGATCGCAACACTGTGGGACTTAAATATTCTTTCAGGTTTTTACTACATTGCCAGACGCATCGGATATGATAACTCCGCATGCTCGGTAATGTCCATAATACTTTACTATGCCTTTTTATACTCTTCTGGATCTCCATACTTATGGGAGAGTATTTGGTAACAAAATGCACAAATTCTTTATCTTCCTTGTTTTGCAATGGACGGGGATTCAATAGCCACATGCGATTATAATTTAGGGCTCGTTTGTATGCTCTATGAACTACAGACTGCGGGTAACCCCTCTGAACAAAGGCCTGCCGTAGTCGATTAGATTGATTCTTAAATTCCTCTATGGTAGAACAGTTGCGCCTATACCTCAGGAACTGAGAGAACGGAAGTCCCTCTTTTAATCTCTGGGGATGCGCACTAGCATACTGCAAAAAGGTATTTCTGTCTGTGGGTTTAGTGTACACCGTGGTCTCCCATTGATCACTACCCTTCGTAACATAAACGTCTAAATAAGCTATGGCATTACTATCACATTCATAAGTAAACTGTATATGTGTAACACAGTTGTTCAACCAACTGACAAACTCTTGCAAATGTTGTTCTGTTCCCTGCCACAACAAAAAAACATCATCGATGTATTTATGCCAAGCTATGATGTATTCCCGTTGTGGAGCTCTGGGCATCCATTGTTTCTCAAAATCTCCCATATACAGGTTCGCCACCAAGGGTGCACATGTGGCCCCCATTGCGACACCTGCTACCTGATGGTATAATTATCCCTCAAAAATGAAATAATTTTGATACAGAGCTAATTGTGCTATTTGAAGGAGAAATTCTATGTGTTCTTCTGAGAGGTCCCCTCTGGCTCTTAAAGTTGTACACACTATTGCTAATGCTTTCTGCTGCGGGATACTAGTGTACAATGATTGCACATCTAGTGTAACAAGAAAGATACTTTCTTCCTTTGCCCACCCTGCTAACCCCTCTAAGATACTCAAAAAATGAGTGGTATCTCTAAGATAAGAGGGGATTTTCACTAATAATGGCCTCAAAAAAGAGTCTAAATAAGTCGAAAGAGGCTCTAATATTGTGCCTCGAGTAGACACTATGGGGCGTCCCGGAGGTCTTTGTAGACGTTTATGAATCTTAGGAACGGTATAAAATTTAGCTATAGTAGGAGATGTAACATTGAGATAGCGCAACTCTTTTTTAGAAATCAGTTTGTCTTCGAATGCTTTATTGGTCACGATTTTAATTTGCTTTTGTATATTGGGACCAGGATCATCCCGTAACTGCACATACGTTGTAAAATCTTGTAACTGGACACGAGCTTCTTCTACATAATAGTCGCGGTTAAGAACCACCACGGCTCCTCCTTTGTCTGTTCGCCTTATCACTAAATCACTCCTATTCCGGAGCTCTTTCTTTTTTTTTTCTTTTTTTTTTTATTTATTTTTTTTTTTATTGAGCATTTATAGTGAAATTACACCAAATTCCGGAGCTCTTTCAACGCTTGTCGTTCTTCATACGTCAACCGATGATTAAAAGGGGTTGGTCTCTTCTCTAAGATATTTTTTATATCCTTTAAGATCAAGTCATGAAAAATCCCTATTGCTGGAGGGAGGGGAGTCAGGGGTACCCAACTTGACTTGAAAGGTAGAGGAATGCGATCAGCTGTTATTATAGAATTTTCTTGCTGTCCATTATTAGATTCTATGAAAAAATAGTCTTTTAAATGCAACTTCCGTACTAATGCCTCAAGGTCTATACGGAATTGAAAATCATCAAATCTCATACTGGGAACAAAGGACAAACCTCTTTCAAGTAGACTTTCAGACTCCGGAGATAACTGTTGTCCCAAAAATATTCACTACCAAATCATTCACTCCTTTTTTCTCTGTGGGCGCTGCTGCGGCCGATCGACTGGTTCTCCATTGCCCTGCAGTTTCTTTTTCTTGACCACACTAGGTGTTCGTTCTTGTAAAAAAGTCTTCCCTGCAGACTTACTAGAGTCTGAACTCTCCTCCCCTTCCGTAGAATCTCCAAAGCTCACTTGATGTGAGCCTTTTTTTGGTTTTCGATCTTTATTCATCCACGGATAGACATATCCCGTGGAATACTCAGCCCCATCTCGTTTTAACTTCTTTTGTTTCTTAACCATCACCTCTTGTCGAACCTGGTCCACCTGTTTTTGTATTTCATTTTGACGCTGCTGAAAGGTTTCTTCTGAGAGTAAACCCTGTTTCAAATTGATCTCTTCTGTTAATAATTCAACTTGTTCTTTGGAAAAATCTACTATGTGGACCATTAGGTCCAAGGAACACTTGTTTAATATTTTGTTCCATGTGTCAATAAACTGAGGGCCCATCGATATTGTACGGGGTTCCTTATAAATTCTTAGTCCCCGCGGGATTTGTTGTCTGCTTATATATTCGATCAAGGAGGAGCGATGTAGCTCTATGCATACTCTTTTTTTCATTAATTGTAATAACATTTCATAAAGAGATTCCACATCCTCTGAAGTCGCTTCGGTCTGTTGTAATCCTTGTGTAAATGGAGTCTTTTCTTGTATTAAGGCAGAAATATAATCTTGTGGAAAGCTCACAATTTCTTTCCACACATTTGGACCCTCCATTCTATGTATTTAAGACAAAACTGCTTGGTCAGGTATTCGAGCGATCTCTCCTGAGTGCTTCACTATAATCCTACGCTCTTCCAATATATTCTTATCACCAGTGAGGTTTCCTCTTTACAAGATATTTGCTTTTTACTTTTCTTTGGGTCTCAGACTAAACCTTGGCATATATTTCTGGGTATTTGAATATGCCCAGTGTTATGCCCATTAGCATCAACGACCCAGTTTGCAAATATCATAAAATGTTACTGCTTTGTTGTATCTACTTATCTACTTATCTTATATTAATGTAGCTTATTTCAAAACTTTAAACTGTCTTGTAGACTTATTTGTTTGTTCAATCCACTTTAACATAAAGTCCCAACGCTGTTGTCAAAGCGCCCCCGCGTTTCACTAGTATGGTTCTTCAGGGGATCGTAGATCAAACTGTGAATATACAAAGCAACATGTGTTACTAAAAACCCTTGTAATTTAAAACCCCATCTTGATCTGCCTCTCTCAATTCATAAAGAACTACCTACTTACTTGGAATATCGAACAAAATTCTCAATAGGTAAATGCTGCCCACGTCTCTAGTTAACCTGTGTTTTTCTTAGAGCCGGCATTCTAACAGTCCCAAAACGCCGCGCATGCGGATTAGGGGGAATTTGCTCTTATTTAAAGATCTCTCTAAAGGCTCCTCCCACTGGCTCTAAACAATGCCTAACATCCATGACGTGCACCAGGATAATTACTCATATTAATAATCTATAAGCATACTCCCCATTCTACTGCTACATTGAGGCCCATCGGTTGGACCGACTCCAACCGATAGATCCATCGTTGTTCCTGCAGTAACAGGGTCTGTTCTCGTGTCCTGCCTTGCATTCCGGTAAACACCTGTTCTATACACCAACATTTAAGGTCCTGAAATTTATGTCCCTGAGCTTCACAATGGGACAACATAGGTGCTTCCAATCTCTTACATCGTAACCTACTCTCGTGCTCTTTCATGCGGACCCAAAACATCCGAATTGTCTTGCCTATGTATAGTAAACCACATGGGCATTGCACGGCATAAATGACATATGTAGACTCACAGGTGGCACTGTTCCTTAACCGATAACACAGGTACACTAAAAAACTTTTTTTTTAAACTGCCTCTAATGTTTCGATTGATTTTTACGTTTTTTGGTGCGCTGAATCCAAATCTGGTAACCAATTTGCTCCATCACGTACAGATTTTTGCTACATTGGGTTAGCAGTTTGAGGTGAACGTTTCAGATTGAGTGCGATCGAGATAAAAGTTTCTTGGATGAATTCTTTATACTAATTGTTTAGTAGTTATTCAAATAAGAATAAAGAAAATTGTAACAAGGCAGCACATAAGAATAGAGTAATGTCAACAAAATACACTGTGATGGTAGCAAAATTGTCTGCACTTAAAACAGCCACATACATGTGCACAAACATTGAGCATATAAGAGCGAGGTTAGACACAAAGCAAAGCAAAGAAATGTGCAAAAAATGTTGTACAGGTATGTATGTAAGAATAGAAAACGCAAACCGCACCATTGCAATACATGAAGACAAACACCCGATGGTGTGAAAATAAAATTCTAATAAATGAGATCCGACACTGTGGTAATAACTAGCAAATTTTTATTTCAAAGTTTAGTAAAAACACGATATTTGTCAACACAGTTTAGATTTTAAAGTCATTCTTGGGTCAATCAATCTCCTGGTGGGCCTGTTTCTTCTTCCCCCGAATGCTTCTCTTGGTGCGCTGCTTGGCGTATTTTTCATCTGGGGTTTCCCGCAGCAGCAACCAGCAGAAATCAGCCATCATAGTGGTGTTCCATCTTCCTTGGTACCTTCTCTCTGCGTCCTTAATGTCCTGGTGAAACCTTTCACCTTGTTCTTCACTGTACGCCCCCAAGTTTTCGGGAAAGTAGTTCACATGGGAGTGCAAGAAATGGACTTTCAGGCTCATGTTACAGCCTTGTTCTTTGAAGGCATTGAGCATCCTGGCAACAATATCCTTATAGTTCTCATCCCGTCTGTTCCCCAAGAATTTGAGAACAACATCCTTGAAGGAATCCCAGGCTTCTTTTCCTTCTCAGACATCGTTTCAGCGAATGCTCCATCTGAAATGAATTTCCTTATATCAGGGCCAACAAACACTCCTTCCTTTAGCTTTGCTTCAGAAAGTCGGGGGAACTTTGAGCAAAGGTACCGAAAGCACTCACCATCTTTTGGAAGGGACTTGATGAATTGCTTAATGAGACCCAACTTAATGTGGAGAGGTGGTAATAGAATTTTATCACGAGGTACCAAGCTCTCATGAAGAACATTTTTCTCACCGGGTCTCAAATACTCCCGAATTGGCCAGTCTTTTTTTCCCCAGTGTAGGTCGCGGGCCCGGCTATCCCACAAGCAAAGGAAGCAGGGATATTTGGTGAAACCGGATTGCTGCCCTAATAGCATGGATAGAATTTTAAAGTCTCCACAAATCATCCACTTATGCTCATCATAACGAATCTTCTGAAGAATCAGGGCCAAATTCTCGTATTTTTCTTGGAGAATAACAGAGTGAGCAATAGGAACTGAAGCGAATGTGTTGCCATTATGAAGAAGAACACCTTTTATGCTGTCTTTTGACGAATCAATGAACAGCCGCCATTCAGCAGGATCATACTTGAGTTTAAACTTTTCCATCACTCCGTATATATCGTTGCAAAATACCAAATCTACCTCTTTGCTGAAATACTTCAAAAATTGTGTCTCGCGGTTGCGGTACCAATAAAAAGTTGTTCCTGGTGACAATAGATTTTTCTGTTTAAGCCGAGAACCTAGCAGTTGGGCAGCATCTTTTGGGAGTCCTAAATCCCGGACTAAATCATTCAATTCAGCTTGAGAGAAAAGTTCAGGTTTCAGATCTGGTTCAGTTTCAAACTCGGAAGTACTGGACTCATCGGGAAAAGCCATCTGATGAGTCTCATCATGATCAGAACCGTCCACACAAATATGATCCAAAGATTTTGGTGGTTCAGGCACAGGTACTTCGTTGCTATGAGGCATAGGCCTAATTGCTGAGGGAAGGTTGGGGTAACTTATTACGTTCTTATTTTTTAAGTTGTATCCCTTCACAATGCAAGAGCAAAAATAGCAGTCACTGCTGTGGTCTCTTTGTTCACGCCACATCATAGGTATTCCGAAACGAAATGCTTGTTTTTTACCTTTCATCCATAAGCGTAGATCTTCCTCACATGTCTTGCACACTTTGTGAGGAGCCCACGGTTTGTCTTGATCGCCTAACTTCAAACCGAAATAGGCAAAATATACTTTTTTAATAAATGCAGAAATGTTCCTCTGCCGCTTTTTCACGGTATATTCCCCACAAATAAAACAAAAACTGTCCGGAGAGTTGACGCAACCTCTGGCTCTGTGAGCCATCACAAATACACAGCACTGCAAACTACAACTGTAGCGAACCACTTCGGAATAAAGCTGGATTACGACTGAGCAAACAAAAGGTAATAATGAACTTGCAAGAAACTGAAATTTGACAGGAACGTTCATGTCGCAACCACCGTGTTTGAGTGAGTGAACGAGGCGAGGCGAACAGGAAAGAACATGCGCCAGCGCGAGTACTGGATTTAGCCCCCCGCCTCCCAATTGTCCTGTTAATGTATAAAATGAATACAAAACACTCTAAAATATCATGAGGGAGTGTTTCTAGTTAGTTAACCATTACAACCTCTATTTTGGGCCAAGAAAATAAACTGCAGTCGGCTAAAAAGAAATTATGTGAACATTCCTTATA
This sequence comes from Ichthyophis bannanicus, assembly GCA_033557465.1. Lineage (NCBI taxonomy): Eukaryota > Metazoa > Chordata > Amphibia > Gymnophiona > Ichthyophiidae > Ichthyophis > Ichthyophis bannanicus. The sequence continues at coordinate 529,547,729 of CM066035.1, forward strand.
TGGGTAAGAAATCTAATTTTGCAAGAAAACGTGACGTGATGGTACATTTTGGCTATTTTTCCTGGATTCAGCACCCCAAAATCTATAGGAATCAGTTGCAAAACTGGAGGCAGTTTTTTGGTAGTGTACCTGTGTAATTAACCCCCTTATAGGTAAATTGATCTATTTCACTCGAAATGTGGCAAATACTACATCTGCTTCTCACCATCATTAGTTCCAGTCTTTCCTCAGGTTAATTTCCCCATTCATGGAAACATGCTGTGGTTCGTCCTTTACTTAAAAACTCTTCCTTGGATCCATCAGTGCTAGCAAATTACCGGCCTGTTTCCAACCTCTCCTACGCTTCTAAGCTTTTGGAAAAGACCGTTTTTGCCCAGCTCTTACATCACTTGGACACCACACAATTCTTGCATCCTCGGCAATCTGGTTTTTGGCCCGGCCACAACGTCGAAACCATTATTACAGCTGTCATGAATGAAATCCACTCTTCCCATGATCGTGGTGACATCACGGTGGCGGTTTCTTTAGATCTTTCAGCTGCCTTCGACTTAGTAGATCACTTAGTAGATCACTCTCTTCTTCTTTCTAGATTACGGGATGCGGGTCTCCGAGGGACTGTTTATCACTGGTTCCATTCTTTTCTGCACTCCAGGTCATTCGCAGTCACTTCTGCTTCTGCTACTACTGATAGCTTCCCCCTCACCTGTGGTGTCCCTCAGGATTCAATACTGGCTCCTCTCTTATTTAATTTATTTCTGACCCCTTTAGCTTTACTAATTCAGCAATCAGGTGTTTCAGGCTATTATTACGCAGATGACATCTTCCTTTTGTACCATACATCCTTTTCCCGCCCTGATATCACTCCTCTCAATAATTGCTTATCTCTGGTTTCTTCTTGGCTTTCTACGAACTGTCTTGTTCTAAATATTTCTAAAACCGCATCTATTTGGTTCCCTCACAGTTCCACTATTCCATCACTCGTTCCCTCTTTCTCAGGCGCCCCGATTTCTTTAGTCTCTAAGCTTCGTTATCTGGGTGTCTTTCTCGATAGCAACCTTTCCTTTCGTGACCACAATTCTCAAGTCTCTCAGCGTTCCTTCTATTGTCTTAGACAGATTCGTGCCATTAGACCATTTCTTTCTCCTCAGGCTCTCTCCTTTCTTCTTCTTTCTTTAGTTATCATATGATTGGATTTCTGTAATTCAGTTTATGCTGGCATTCCCCAATCTCAACGTCATCAGTTACAACTTTTGCAGAACACCGCAGCCCGGATGATCCTGCATGCATCCCCTCGTGATCATATTACTCCTCTTCTTCAGCACCTCCATTGGCTACCAGTAAATTTTCAGTTTCAATTCAAAATTCTTACTCTCGTACATCGGGCCATCTATCTTCATACTCCTCAGTACCTATCTGATTTGCTAAGTTTTCACACTCCCACTCGCAGCTTACGATCAGTTCATATCAATCGCTTACACCTTCCCTCCCCCTCCCAGGCTCATCTTCACTCAACTCAACGATCGGCATTCTTTTACCTTGGTCCGGCCGTCTGGAACTCCCTTCCAACTGACCTCCAACTAGAACAGTCCCCCGCCAAGTTCCGTTCTCTTCTCAAGACGCATCTCTTGTCCTCTGCCTTTAACCTTCCCTCGTGATCCCTGTTCTAATATTTTACTGCTTATAGTCTGTCCTTTTCTCCCTGTCCTTTTCCTTCTCTTTTTTTTAAATTATTGTCGCTTTATGTTTCCTTTCTTAATTTATATATTTTATATATTTTTATTTAAACTTTTTTTTATTGTAAACCGCCCCGATGTAATGGGGGGCGGTATATCAAGTATTTTTAAACAATAAACAATAATAAACAATAAGGTCCTTAGACCCTTGTTAGAGTGGTCCCCAGATGTGAACTGCTTGCCATATTATAGGCATTGTGGTTACTGTGTGACATCTGGGGTACCTGCTAGGTACGTGCCCCATGGATTGGACACTGTAGAACACAAACTACTGGGCATGTTTGACCTTGGTCAGACACTGTCTTGCTGATTTTCAGTTTCTGTGTTCATATGTGCCACCTAGGCAACAGCCTAGTCCAGGGTGGCCCAGCTGGGGTGCCCCAGCTGCCCCCACTGCATGTCCTGCCTGAAGCCCCCTTTGCCCCATTTGCACCATCATCATAGTGCCCTTTAATACTTGGGCACTATGTTGTTGCTGCAAATGGACCACTATTATCACTTTCCTTGGGCTCCCTGTCTGTGCTGTACATTGCTGACACTGAAATGGTCTCTCTCTCCTGCAAATGTGCATTTACCGACAGGTTTTCACTGGCAGTAAAGTCCTGGCATTAATGTTCCAACGTTAGAGTAGCAGGGGCTTCTCCCCGCCCATTGACCCCTTCTGTCTGCCTTCTCTCCACCCTCTGGGACATTTACCGCTGCCAGTAACATTGCCACGCGTTAATGCTATATTAGGTAACGTTACTGCACGGTAACATTACCAATGCTACATTACCACAGTTTAGTAAACATACCCCTAAGAAAAACAAACATTCCAAAATCACTGCCCTACTAATTAATCACCACCATATATAATCTGCAACTCAGCCATAACTCCCTCTATCTGACAGGACCGTCTCTAACTGTTAGGAATCAAGGGTCCCCTAAAGTGTAATTAAACACTTACAGGGGTATCGAAGGAAAAATATAGCCCCTAGGCTTTAGGACTAAAAAGATCCTTCTTCTCATTTGTGTGGCCCTTGAGACATCTGGAATACTTGAAACTTAGCTCCACAGAACAATTTTTCTTTATTTTTAAAGTAACTCTTAAATATCAGCACCTTATCCTGGTCATTTACCAGAATGTTGAATGTTGCCCGGTTAGCTGTGGAAGCCAAAAGATAGGCGAGCTTTTGCATCCCCTATCTTTTAGCTGCAGGTCGCTAAGCGAGCAGCATGCAATATCGTCGTTGCCTGGTTCTCAACTGTCGCCGCCTCCACTCCTCCCCAGAACATCCATGACATACCCCGATGCTAATTGGTTAGCATCGGGACATATAAGGAAGAAAATTGGGGATATTCATTCACGGAAACTGTGTTAGTGCCATTGAATATCCCGGTTAGGGGCATTTACATGGTTTATAAGACTGTAAACAATGTAAATGCTTTTTGAATACTGGGCCCTATGTTACTATGGAGTTCCCTTTAAACTCTGGCTGAGACAATTAAAGATATAATTGAATATTCAGTGCTGTTCGCTATCTGGATAGCAGCACTGAATATCTGAGTATACTGCTGACCACTGTCATCATCTGGATAATGGTGCTATTCAGTGCCACTATCTGGATGGATATCAACATAACTTAGGACAGCTATTTTGCTGTCCTAAGTTATGTGGATAGTTATCCAAACAGTGGTGCTGAAGTTTGCTATTATTCAGCTAAGTTGCCATTTCACCCTGACTCTATCCCCAGATTGCCCCAGCACTATCCGGGTGGTCTGCAATGATTTTCATAAGCATTACTCAAATAATTCTTTTGGAAATTAGTGGCTGGCTCTGGTGAGCAACATTTATCAATATGCTGCTAACTAAATACAGTATGTGCTTTTAATGAATGAAATTCTTTGCTTCTGTCTTCACTGAGGAAGCTGTAAGGGAACTATCCATACTAAAAATGTTTTTAATGGTGAAAATTAGGAGGAATTGAAATAAATCTCAGTAAATGTGAAGATGTACTAAAGCAAATTGACAAATTTAACAGTAGCAAATATCCTGGACCAAATGGTACAAACAGAGATGACTGAAAAACTAAACTTTGAAATTCGATATCTACATATGGGGGATTAATTCTATAAGTATAACCTAGTTTGTTTTTTTTAATGCATTTATTTAGAATTTCAACACCATATTCCATACACCAAAACAACACAGTCAACAACCAAACCACCCTCCCTTGACCCCCCTCTCGCCCCACCCTATCACAACACCCCTCCCCTGTCCCTCTTCTCCCCTCCCCCCAACCTCCCCGTCTCCCCAAGGGTATCTGGCAACATTCACTAAGCAGCTTACAAATCATCTCACTCATCTACACAACAAAGCTGGTTCCCTTTGCCAAACAATTTAACAAACCCTTACTCTAGCTGCGAACTCATCTAAACATTGCCACTTGTTAACCATCCCCCTCCTACCCCTAGAGCCCATGCCCAAAACTCTGCCAGACCCAATCTTCATCTTCTGACTATTCCTTATCTCTTGCTCCTTCTCATACCCTGCATAGAGCCAACCAAATTCCACCACTGGGCCTCGCACAGTTTAGATGACTCCTTCCAGCTGCTCAATACCAACTTGATTGCTACAGCCATCATAAAATCAAACAGAAAAGACTTTTCTTTAGGTATCTTCAAAGTTTTGTCCTGCGATCTCAAAAAGACTGTCTGCCATGACATCTGCCCCTGGATGGTTAAGACTCTCAGCATCTTGTCCCATACTGCCCGCCAAAATGTCTGAACATGAGGGCAAGTATACAACATGTGCTTAAGATTCCCTGGAGCAATGCTACAGGACCAGCACTTGCTAGCCTGGCCCGCATCCCATTTACTTAACCTCGCCGGGGTTATAAAGGCTCTATGTGCAAGGAAGAAGAGTGTCTGTCATATCGAGGCCCCCTGTACCACTTTATTCACGGGCCCCCAAATCGCTTCCCAAGCAGTTTGAGATACAGGAACCCCCAGATCATGCTCCCACACCTTCTCCAAACCCGCCAGCCCTGCAGGAGACCCCTCCCTCATTACAGCATACAACTTAGAAGAAGTACCCCACAACCCCGCGTGTTGCTCCAGCGTCGCTCGAAGCTTCCAGTCTGCTATTACTTCACCAGCCACTATCCCAGCACGCGCCAGACAGTGATGCAATTGCAGCCACTGAAAATACTGGCTTCCACCTAGCCCATACTCTCTCTGCAAATCGCCAAAACTCTTCCATTTCCTAGCCGCCACCAATTGACCTATAGACCAAACACCTTTCTCCTGCCATTCCTTCCAGCTAACTACCTTGTGGCCAATCTTAAAGTGTGGGTTGTACCAAATAGGTAACAAGCCCAGCGAAGAGCTCGCCTCTTCAATCGCCCGGCTTATCACAAACACAGATTCCTGTGTGTCCCGCACAATGCTTCCAGCCTGGAAGGTTTCGGGAAGCTTCATGCCTATCAGCCACTCCGTAGCCACAGGAGCAACTAACCGCTCTTCCACCTCTAGCCATGTCGGCTTTCCTCCCCTGCTCTCCGGCGCTAGCCATAACGCACCTTGCTTGATCCGAAACGCATGATGATATTTGTGGAAATCGGGGAACTGTACCCCACCCCTATTTTTTGCTACCTTCAACTTTCTGAGAGCTATCCTGGGCGTTTTATTCTGCCATAGGAAGCCGGACAATTGGCGCTCGATCGAATGATAAAATTTCTCTGGGAACTTCAACAGAAGCATTTCCAACAGGTAATTTACCTTGGGGACCAATACCATCTTAATGGACTCTAATCTGCCCCACCATGAAAGGTGGAGGGGGGACCACTGCTCGGTAAAAGATTTAACCAGTTCCTCTATACTCTTGACATTAAGATGAATGGTTTCCTCGATCTCGGTACAAAACCTCACCCCCAAGTACTTGACATCCTTAGACTTCCAAACAAAAGCACAAGCCTCTACCAGTGCCTTGCTCATCTGTTTATTCAAAGGGAAAGCCAGAGACTTTGTACAGTTGACTCTATATCCCGATAGCCTCGAATAACTGCCAATCGTGGTAAGCACACCCTCAGCCGACTGAGGTTGCACAAAGAGAAGAAGGTCGTCCGCAAAAGCGGATACCTTAACTTCCAAGTCTCTGATCAGAACCCCCCCTTATAACCTGTGACTGCCTAATCTTCAACAGCAAAGGTTCCAGGGCTAAATTAAACAGCAATGGGGAGAGTGAACACCCTTGCCTTGACCCCCTATACAGAGAAAGGGGAGCGGATAGAACACCATTCGCCAGCACTCGCTCTGTAGGGTGGGAATATAAAATCTGGATAAAACGAGTAAACCCCTCGCCAAATCCAAACCATTGCAGCGCAAGCATCAGGAAGCTCCACTCTAGCCGGTCAAAAGCCTTTTTGGCGTCAAGCAAAAGGCCCAACATTGGTTCTTCCCGCGATTCCATTACCGAGAATAGGTTCAACAGCAAGCGCACATTATCAGAAGTTGCACGCCCAGAAACAAAACCACACTGGTCCACATGGACCAACTCCGGCACCACCTTCGCCATTTTCCTAGTCAAAATGGCCGAAAAAAACTTGTAATCGGCGTTCAGCAACGATATAGGCCTATAATTCTCCACCTTCATTGCATCTCTCCCTGGCTTGTCCAAAACCACTATCACCGCATCACTAAATGACCCCGTTTCAGGCAGTTGAGCCTCTAGACACTTAAAAACTCTAACATGTAAGGGGCCAACTCCATCATAAACACTTGATAAAACTCCATTGGAATCCCATCTGGACCAGCAGCCTTCCCTTTATCAGCCACTTTCAGGACGTCAAATATCTCTTTAGTCAATACATCACTTTCCAAGCTGCTGCTCTGCTGCGCTGATACAGATGGGTGCTGAATACAAGCAAACATATCCGCAAAAGCTTCCGGGGTGGCTTGCCCTTCCGAGGCATACAATAACTCATAAAATCTCCGAAACTCCTCTGCAATATCTGCATTACCCATAACCGTGTCCTGATTATCTCGCACGATAAACGGTATAGTGGTTTTCCTTGCCCGAGGCTTCAGAGTGCTAGCTAACAGCTTACCTGCCTTATTACTTTCAAGGTAACAGCTAGCCCGTTGGAGGGACAAAATTTGCACCGCTTCGTTACTCAATATTTGATTGTACTGGTACCAAAGACGTTGTAGCCGGAGCAAAACACCAGCCTCAGCTCTACTAATCAATAAATGCTCCCCTGCCTTAATCTGCGCCTCCAACAGTCTGAACCTTGCCTTCTGCACTCTACGATGTTTAATACTAAAACTTGTTATTTTTGCTCTAGAAAAGGCCTTGAACCCTTCCCACCATGCCCATCCCGATGTGTCTTTAGATAGATTTGCCCCAAAATATTCCTGTATACTCTGTCTCATATATTCATGGAACTCTTCATCCTCTAATAAACTCCTTCTAAAGAAAAAACCCAGTGATGGCGATTGATCTACCTCTACACTGAAAGTAAACCAAACCGCCGCGTGATCCGAGATATGCATTGCTGCCATTTCAGCCCTCTCCACTACTGCTGACAGCGTATGAGAAATTTTAAAAAAATACAAACGAGAGTGGGAATTATGAGGCAAGGAAAAAAAAGAATATTCCCTATCTGTGGGGTGTTTCAGCCTCCAAATATCAACCAAACCGGACCCCTTCATAATCTCCAGTAAAACCAGAGTAGCCCATTGATACCTGTGCCACCGGAAGGGAGCACAATCCAGTAGAGGATCCAACACCAAGTTAAAGTCACCCCCCACTATTAACTCATGACCCGAGAGCTCCTGTATCTCAAAAGCCAACCCTTGAAAAAATGAGACATCATCTACGTTTGGGGCGTAGACAGTGATAATAGCCAACTTTTTCCCATGCGCCTGCACCAGCCCCGCTGCCCATCTACCTTCCATATCCGCGCGCTGCCTCTCGATTCCCAGAGTTAAACCCCTCCTAGCCAGGATAACCACCCCATTCTTCCCTTGCCGCGCTGCTGAATGCGTTACAATTGAGAAGTTGCCCAAGCCAAGCTTCTTGGTCTCCACTTCAGACAGCTGCGTTTCTTGCAGCATCACCAAGTCAGCTTGCTCTTTCTTACAGTATTGCAATTTTTTTTCCTTTTAATGGGGTTGTTTATACCCTTCACGTTCAGCGACAACACTTTAAGCATCGCCATGGGACAAGATGCTATACTTCCCTGTAGCAAGGGAAAAAAAAGAACTCAGCTGCTCTACCTGGTCAGGTCCGATCTCTCCGCTGCTTCTAACCCACATAGGGATCTCAACAGCACAATCCACCCCCCAGAACCCATGAGGAGACAACATATCAATCCGCAAGCGGATATCGAACAGGTGAACCACCATTACCAGATGACCCCCCTGAATCCCCGCCCCCCCCCCGCTAACAAACAACATAAACATACATAACAAAGCACCCCCATTCATTAACATCGTCATCCATCGATCGTTAACAGATTAGCATTAACTATAACAAAAACTCTAACATACCGGGCATGAAGCCAATGTCACTCCCCCCCCCCCCACCTATCAATAACGTGCCCATCCAAACCTCAACTACAAGTTACAAGACTTAATACACATATCCAATTCTCTCCCGCAACCCACAGCCATACCCCGCCCTTTGGACAATTACTCTGCAAGTTGCTACCCATACAGCTTCTTAAGACATATTATTAGTCCAGGGCCTTGCCAAACTCCCCCAGCAGAGTTCCCAGATTGCTGCCAAGAACCTCTCAGCGCATAACCAAGGCCTTTTGATCTTCCAAATACTCCCGCAGAGCCGCCGGATCTTCAAACATCCTCGTTTGGTTATGCAGGGTCACTCGCAATCGTGCTGGAGCGAAAAGGCCATATCTGGCCTGCAGGGCCTGGAGCCGCGACCTGAAAGACAACAACTGCTTCCTGCACTCGATTGTCGCTTTGTGATAATCTGGATAGAAAGCAACGCTCTGTCCTTCAAACTGCACGTTATGAAGTGTCCTTGCCGCCGACACAATTTGGGTCGCTTGAAACTGCCGCAACACGCACATAATGATCGGCCTGGGCCTTTTGACATTGGGACCCGGGTGCGTTGGAACACGGTGGGCTCTTTCGATCTTCAATGGGTAACTGAACTCCAGCTTAAGTAACTTCGGTATTAATGCGCTCAGAAAAGCTTTTACATCAGTTCCCTCGGCCCCCTCAGGGACGCCGATGATCCGCACGTTGTTTCTGCGCGTTCAGTTGTTTAAATCTTCCAAGCTATGCTCCAGGGCAGCTATTCTCTTGGTGTTTGTCCCACCTGTTTGAAGCGTTCCTCATGCATCACTGCCATGACCTCTAGCTTCTTCAACTTCTCCGTCAACATATTCATCTGCTCACGCATCTCCTTCAGTTCGGCGATATCCACCTGCACTCCGCACAAAGTCTTGCCATTAACTGCGACCTTGTCCTTCACCACACGAATTGCCGCCAGCACTTCCTTTATGCCTGCCGCGTCCTCACCCATCTGCACCATTTTCTGCGGAGAAGGCGGTTTGGCCTTGGCTCTTTTTACTCCAGCACCTGCTGCTGCAGAGTAGTCTAATCTCGTGGGCTTGCTACCAGCCATCTCTCCCAATTTTTCAGCACACCGGAGAGGCTCAAATCTCTTTTTTCCCAGCAGCTGGGGGTTTTAATATGCGAGGGGGTGAGGAGCTCGAGATTCAAGCGGCCATCTTAGCCCGTGCTGGCTCCACCTCCCAGTATAACCTAGTTTTAATGTGCATTGTGTCATAGAGCAGGAGCTAATAAAAATGAGGACATAGGAAAAGAAGTTGTCTGTCCCAAAACAAATGAGGTGCAGAGAATGCAATGGCCTAGCAAAACAGCTAGAGGGAGCAGGCATGCACTTAAAGAGGCTGAGTGGACACACCTAGCTAATCAGCAGCACCTGAGAACTAGCCCGGGAAGCTCAAAGGCAGAAGACCTTTATAAGCGAGAGGCTGGAGACAGAAGGCAGAACAGCAACGGAGAGCGGAGCAGCACCAGAGAGCAGAGTAGCACCGGAAAGGAGAGCACTGCTGAGAAAAGGAGCAGTGGAACCAGGACTAGTGGCACGGCTGCAGGAACTGGAAGAGAACCAGAGTTCCCAGAGAAAGACAGACCGAGGAGAGTCAGTCCTGTGGAAGTCGTGGTAGCCAGAAACTCCAGAGGTAAAGAGCTAAGAAGCAGGAAACCAGGCTGGGAGAGAGGCCTACGCTTGCCAGAAAGCCCGGAGACCAGATCTTTATCTGCCGTCAACTACTATGTTACTATATTCAAAAAGGCATGGGACAAACACAGAGGATCCCTTTACAGAAATAGGAAAAAAAACAAAATAAACGGTACCATCTAACTTCCGAACCATCTAACTTCCGAACCATATAACGTCTCAACAAATAGGGGTGTCCTATATGGAGTGGTGGGTTTACCCCTGAACAAGGATATGGAGAGGGGTGGCCTGCGCGGAGCGACAGGTGCACCTACTCTTGCCATCTCGCTGGGCAGACTGGATGGACCATGCTGGTCTTTATCTGCCGTCAACTACTATGTTACTATGTTACTATATTCAAAGGAACCAGAAGCTTTCAAGAGAAAGATTGCCAGAGAGACTGGGTCCTAAGGGAAATACCTGAGGAGGACACTTTCAGCTATGCCTATTTCAGGAAACCAAGGTATGATGATTCTTTATTCATGAAGAAAGGCTCAGATGCTAGAAGCCCTTATAAAACAGATGCCCAGTTTAAAAGAAGAGAAAGCAGGCCAGAGTTTCACCAGACAAGATATAGAGGCAATAAAACAGGCCACACTCATTTAAGAACCTTAGAACAACTGTATGGAAAACAAGGGAACAGAAATAGGGACTGGCCAGTGATAACAGCCAGAGAAAGCACCAGCTCAGAAGAAGATAATAGTGATTTAGAACCGATGCAAGTGGAGCTTATAGACCCTATTTCCTCATCTCAGGAGGAATTGATGGATTGTTCCATGTCTGTTGTGGGTGATTTGGAATCACTGCCAGAACTGTGAGCCATACAAATATTACCTTAAGAAGTTTTCATATTTGAGCTGAATGAAAGAAGAATGTTCAGACATGTCATTTACTCCCATGTTGAAAGAATCCTTGGTTAATGTCCTTTCTACTACTGTGAAGATTATAACAGTTTACTTTGTACCTTGAGTTTGGTTTATGCCTGAAAAGAAGGACTTTCCTTAATTTTTGTAGCCCAACAAATCTTTTTGTGAAAAGGGAAATAAAAGCCTTATTCTCCCTCCATTTGGCTTACATGACTTATTTGCACCAGGAGCAGGACTACATAGACTAGGCTGCACCTGGCCTTAAAAAACCCTCCTCTCCTAAAATTAACTATATGCTCAACCTTCCCGTTCAGCCACTGGCCACCAGGGGGAGGTTGGTGACAATTGTCATGTGCATATTTAGCAATTACTCTATAAAGTACTGACACGCCTTAACCTAAGTGCCTTTGTTGTTGTTGTTAAGTGCCATTGAGTCGGTGTCGACTCCTGGCGACCCTCTGGATAGTTGACCTAAATTTTGTTCGGTCCTCAGCTAAACAGCTCATTGTTGATAGAGTGGTATCTATAGCTGCTGTTATTGTATCGACGTATCTCATTGCTGGCCTTACTCTTTTACGGTGAACTTCTACCTTGCCAAGCATTATGTATTTCTCCAATGATCTCTCTCTTCGCATGATATGTTCAAAGTATGAAAGTCGAAGTCTTTTAAGGAAAGCTTAGGTTTGATCTCCTCTAGTACTGACTGGTTTGTTCTTTGGGCAGTCCACGCTATACACAGTATTGGTCGCCAGCACCATAATTCAAAGGCATCAATTTTCTTCCTGTCTATCTTTTTCACTGTCCAACCTTTGCATCCATATGATGTTATTGAAAATACCATGGCCTGGACAAGTCAAATCTTTGTATGGAGAGAGACATCTCTGCTCTTGATGATCTTGTTTAGGTCCTTCAAAGCCATTCTACCAAAAGCAATACATTGTCGGATTTCTCGACTGCTAGTCCTTTCTTTATTGATTGTTGATCCAAGTAAATTAAAGATGACAACTATTTCAATTTCTTCTCCATTAATGATGAACTTATTGATTTTGCCAGTTGTCAGGATCCTTGTCTTCTTAACGTTAAGGGGCAGACCCATTTTAAGACTATATACCTTGATTTTGAGAAGCAAATATTTCAAATCGTCTTTACTTTCAGCCAGTAATGTGGTATCATCAGCATAGTGAAGGTTGTTGATAAGTCTTCCAGCAATCTTCCCACCATGGTTGTCTTCATTCAGTCCTGCTTCTCTGATGATTTGTTCTGCATATAAATTAAAGAGGTAGGGGGAAAGTATGCAGTATTGTCGTACATCTTTGCTTATTTTAAAACATTTTGTTTACTCTTGTTCTGTTCAAATTGTTGCTTCTTGATCAATGTACTGTAAAGACTGAGCAAGAGAATGATCAGGTGTTCTGGTATGCCCATGCTTCTTAATGTGGCCCAAAGTTTCTCATGGTTTATACAGTCAAAAGCCCTACTGCAGTCAATAAAACACACATGGATATCCTTTAGGTATTCTTTTGTCTTTTCAAGGATCGTGATAATGTCTCTTGTTCCTCGCCCTTTCCTGAACCCTGCTTGTACTTCAGGCAGTTCTCACTCCAGGTATGGTTGTATTCTCTGTTGAATGATCTTGAGTAGAATCTTGCTGGCATGTGGGAACAGAGTGATTGTGCATTAATTTCCTCAGTCATTCAGGTCACCTTTCTTCAGTATTGGTATAAACACAGATCTTTTCCAGTCAGTTGGCCATGAATTTGTCTTCCAAATTTCCTGGCAGAGCCTTGTAAGTATGGTAACAGTTTCATCCGATTGCAGTAATACTTCAATGGGAATGCCATCAATGCCCAGTGCTTTGTTCTTTGATAAGGCTTTCAATGCTGCTTCAACTTCTTCTTTCATCACCAGTGGTTCCTGATCATAAGATACAGGTTGAAACAGCTGTTGGTCCACTTCATCTTTATGGTATAATGACTCTGTATATTCTTTACACCTTTTCTTGATCTTCTCAGCATCATTCAAAATGGATCCTTGAGCATCTTGTAGCATTCCAATTTGAAATGTTTCTTTAACTCTCGTAGCTTTAGAAAAGCCCATCTTCTTCTAATAGCTTTTGATTCTATTTCTTTGCATGTGTCACTGTAGGACATCTCCTTGTCTTGTCTTGCTGCATGTTGGAAATCTCTATTGAGTTCATGGATTGCCTCTCTTTCTCCTCTGACTTTAGCTTCTCTGTGTCTCTAGACAATTTTCAGAGTTTCTTCAGTCATCCATTCAACCGTTTTTGCTATTTCACCTTATGTAGAGACTTCTCACTTTCTTCCAACACAACCTTCTTGATGTCATCCAATAACTCTTCTGGAACTCTGTCATTTGTATCTAAAGCAGCAAATTGATTTTTCAGGCAGTCTTTAAATTCCAGTGGTGTATTCTCAAGGTCATATTTTGCTACATTCATGAGTGGCTTGTTCTTTTTCAGCTTTAGCTTGAGTTTGCATAATAGTAGATGGTGATCTGTGCCCCAGTCAGCTCCAGGTTTTGTCTTTGTTGATATAATTGAGATTTTCCATCGTTGTCTTCCACAGATGTAGTCAATTTTATTTCTGTACAATCCACAATCCATGTGTACAGTCGACGCTTGTGTTGCTGGAAGAAGGTGTTTGAGATGAATAGATCATTGGTCTTGCAGAACTCTATCATTCTCTAGCTTCATTTCTGTTACCAAATCCATATTTTCCAACCACTTTGCCTTCTTCTTTGTTGCCAACTTTTGTGTTCCAGTCACCCATGACTACCAGGATATCCTGTTTGCATGTTCTCTCAATTTCAACTTGTACTTGTTCATAGAACTCATCAACATCTTCCTCTTCTGCAGCTGTTGTTGGGCCATATACCTGAATTATAGTTGGGTTGATGGGCTTTCCTGGTTGACGAATAAAATTAAACGTTCACTGACTGCATTGTATTTCATTACAGTTCTTGCAAGTTTTTTCTTAATTATGAATACAACACCATTTCTGCTTTGCCTTTCATTTCTTGCATAGTAGACCATGTTATCATCAGATGCAAAGTGCCCAAAGACACTCCATTTCAGTTCACTGACACCCAACAGATCGACTTGTAAACGTTCCATTTCATTCTTGACCACCTCCAACTTCCCTTGGTTCATGCTTCATATGTTCCATGTGAGACATCTTTGGAACATGTATGTGAGACATCTTTGGAACTTCTGACTCTCTTTTCATGCACAGCTACATCAGCAGATCCAACCACATCATAAATGCTGGCTTTACTCTGAGAAGTCTTCAGCTCATCCCCAGTAGCCATTTGAGTGCCTTCCAACCTGGGGGTATCATCTTCCAGTACTATAATGCAATTTGTTTTGTGACTATCCTTTGGGTTTTCGTGATACAGAAGTAGATTTGCCAAGCCTTTCTTCCATGCAGTTAATTCCAGTGATTTTGCATTTATCACAGAAATATGATCCGCTGCGTGCAACACCATCCCATTCTGTTGCTGCCCAGATAGGTGGTTTGTATTAGGGGTATGTTTACTAAATGGCGTTAATGTAGCAGCGGTGCAATCATCATGCGATACGTAATGTTATCGCGTGATACGTGATGTTATCATGCGATAAATGAACGTCATCGCGCGATAATGTGCCGTATCGCCTGACAACGACCCTGGCGGCGCTAAGGCACAGAAAAGGTGGAGTAAGGCTCCTCAGAGGGCGGAGAGAAGGGATCAATGGGCGAGGGGTGGGCGGGGAGAGGCTCCAGGCACACTAGCGCCGTGAAATGAAGGTCCGAAAAATAGCACGCGTGAAAACCTGGCGTTAGAGGCAAAAGTGAAGGAGAGAGAAACCATTTCAGTCAGCAATGTACAGCAAAGGCAGGGAGACCAAGAACAGTGATAGTAGTGATACATGTGCTGCACCACCAGATAGTGCCCAAGTACAAAAGAGCACTATGGTGTGGCTGCACATGGGGTACAGGGGACTGCAGGCGTGACATGCAGTGGGGCAGCTGGGGCAGCTGCGGCATAGGGCAGATGCCTAGTTGACACATAGAAAAACAGAAACGCAATATCAGCAACTGATCAAGGTCAAACATGCCCACGAGTGTCTGTGTCCCACAGTGTCCCAGGGGACAGTACCTAGCAAATGCCCCAAAGGGCACAGAACATTGGCAGGTGGTGCCGCTAGCGTGTGTATGGCTGGAACACCTTGCAGGGTGAAGACTGTCCCACACTGCTCTCTGCTGGTGAATGTCAGATGGTGGTGGGGGGCATCTGAGCGTTTACAGGCCTACTGCCTGTCTGCCAGTGCCCTGTGTGATACAAAAAGATCTGCATTGACTGCCTTGGAGGGTGCCTCTTCCCCTGCAGGACCGGGGTAGCTGGTCCCACAGCCCTACATCATGTTTCTCCACTGCCGCCATTGCAAAGATGTAGAGTGTGGGTCTGTTGGTGGCAGATCCTGTCCCCCCCACTCTGGCCCCGAGAGGGCGGGTCGGTAGGCGTTGCCCCCTAATCCGCATGTGGGTCCAGACACCCTTGCCCTATAGGGCGCAGTAGGTGATGGCAATGAGGTGAGGGTCTTTCTTCTGGCAGCACAGATTGTAGAGATGTGTCAGACTGTTACATGCAGCAAAAGAGATTGCCTCAGACGGCCTTATCAGATGAGACCCCTGAGGGATCAAACTAATGACCTCTGGCTTGTTGGTCATTGTATTAACCAGTGGGCTACAGCTCTATACACCTTCTCACAGCGCTGCCACTAAGTTAAGGTTACCGTGCATAAACAGCCAACGCGACTCCTATTGGGAGATACAAAGTGCATGCTACGTGGACGCCGGCACACCCACCCCCCTATATGGCATTGCTCACATTATTGCTGGGAGTTTCGCTGGTAACATGAGGATGGTGTAGTACACAGACCCCATAGCAAATATCAGTGTGTCCACCAAAAATAAACCATCACCTCAGCTGGAAAACCTAAGGTACCCTGTAAAGTGCCTTAGCTGTGGGTATACCGGATCCCGGTATACACAGCTGACATTTACTGGGCTGACCTGCAGTTGCTGTGTAGTCCACCCATGCTATGAGAAAAGGCATAGCATACTGGTTAATACAATGCCCTCAGAGTCACTGCTTATGGGTTTGAATCCCCACTACACCAACAGCAAGATGAGTGTTAGTAACAGTCAGACACATCTCTACAATAAGTGACACAAGCCTAATACACTATAACCTTTGTCCTGTGCCTCTAAGGAGAGGTGTGGCATTGCATCAACAAAAGAGCATCATAAGCACCTAAAGCTATGGCGCACTAGATGCAGTCCAGTCAAAACGGCATAAGTCATGCAATGTTGTAAACTAAAGCCAGCCACCGTGTCCACCAATCTCCATATCTGACGTGTATACATGCAGCCTGTCACCCCCGCCTGGCCAGGTAGGTAACTGGTAGCAGGTGAGGTCGCCTTTTGGCTTTAAAATAAGATTCCCTCAAAATGGCTGCCAGGAGGGCTGCTGGGAATTGTAGTCCTATATTAAAGCAAGGAGTTGTGACTCAAGGGTTCAGGCGTAAGACAGAGAATTTTATTCATTGTATTCAGGGGTTCCTTCATACACAGGACGCGAGGGGTAAATTATATAAAGGAGGTTTTTAATCCACAGTACAGCTTCAAAAAGAAACCAGGAACAACTTGCTTTCTATTCCAAACTTCAAAGAAACAGGCACAATTTTGCTTGTAAATCAAAATTGTCACTTTCCAAAACTTTTAAACTCTTAAAGGTTTTCTCCTTTGCAGGAACAAACTTCTGGCAGCAAAATAAACTTTTAAATGTCCCTTGAACATTTACATCCAGCTCTCAACCTTATCAGTTGAACTCAGCTGTTTCTTTCAGTTGTGACGTCTTCAGAATTAGACTGCTTCCTAAGCACGGCATACATACAATTGCTCTCTAGGACTCTTCCACATCAGAGACCTGACATATAGCACATTGTAAATCCATGGTACTGTTCTCCACACTTGTTATGTCCATTTCCTCTACACTATCTCTCTCACTTACATCAAAAGGTAACTGAACAGAGAGCTGGCTATTTTCTTTCTCTATTAGTTCATTTAACTTCTTAAGTAGAGCCTGCTTTTGCAGTAGCTCTTCTGTTAAGTGAGCTACTTGGTGCTTGGATAAGTTGTCTCCCTTTATCCTGGGACTTTGTCTATAACTAGAATTAGCTTTCCCTTCTATAGCTAATTCTCGTGGGCATTTCCTGTCTAGGAATTGAGAAGGACACACTTGCCTTGATTCTGAGGTATTTAGAAACTCTCTCTGCTCTGCAAGCCAGTCATGCTGTCTCTCAGCTGCAGCACCTTCGTTTGCTTGCACCAGCCTCTCGTTCCTTGCTTCCTCAGCTGTGCTTGGCAATCTCTCATCAAGCTTCTCTCTTCGGCTTCCAGTGTTTCTTACACTCTGCCTTTCATGCTCTGCAAGCACTCTCTCACTTGCTCTCCATGCTCCTTGTCTTTCTCCTTGTCCTTCTCTTCCCTTGCTGCTTCTCCGTCTCAAGAGTGGCACCTTCTTTCCACTTCTCATTCTTCTTCTTCTATCTGTGTTACTGCATATCAGCTTTTTAAACTTTCCTTCCTCCTGAGCCACACCTTGCTCCCAGCACATGTGACTAGGGTCAAGCTTCTCCCTGACGTGCTGCTGTGGGCGGGGCTTAGGGATGACTATTCTCTGAGTCACAGACTCTTGGTTACTAGGGAAACCCTTGATACATTCTGCCTTAAAGTGACAGGACTCATTTTCCTGTGTATTTCTAGGTTCAGCAGTGGTTTCCTCACCACATATTCCCCTTCTTAAGATATTACGGGCTGGCGTTCTCATAAAATCACAGCACGTAATTCTCCTATAAGCTTTTCTGTTGTTTTCCTTCAAATTGTTTTCTGCCCACTGTGAGGCCCGCGTTAAGCGTCCTCGCCTATCCCTAAGAAATTGGGGAACCTCTAGGGGTCTAATTGTAAGGACCTTCTGACAAGCCGGACAGGCCTTGCAGAACCTGGTCACTTCTCTATGAACTCCAGGCCAATAAAACCGGGATAAAACCTGCTTTAAAGTACCCTGAATGTCTTCGTGTGCCCCTACTAGAGGATCGTGGGCTAACCTTAGGACCACAGTCCTAAAGGTATTTGGGACCACTAATTGTCTCTGTGTGTCTCCTGTAAAGGGATCTCGGCTTTCCCGATACAGAATGCCTTGGTACGTTAGGAATCTGGGCAATATCTCCCGTCCCTCTCTAGCAAACTTGAAAGCATAATTCAGAGCAGGATCTGCCTCTTGAGCTTTCGCAAAAGAAGGGAATTTTGCCGCTAACTCTTCAGGAACCCAAGATAAACCTATATCTGGTTGGATCTCCTCCCTATTTTGAGACCTTACTCGCTTCTCAGGGTGCTTCACCCCCTTTCCATCTTTCGGAAACAAAGGCCTTAAGAATGCCATTGTAGCACCTGCCTTGGGCTTACTTGTTCTATTTATAGGAGCTGTCCCTACACCTTCCTGAGAGGGTAGAACCTTCGCCTCCCCCTCTAGGGGCTCCTCCTCTAGGGCCTGTTGGGCTTGGGACTGGGCTCTCGTGGACACTAAGCCTTTCTTCACCCCCAACCCTTGTTGCACACCTCGTTGAAACTGGGGCCAGTCTCGCCCGAGGACTACCTCCTGGGGTAACCTGGGAACAATAGCGACCGGGACCTCCCTCTCTATGCCCAACCCTTTTATGCGGACAGAGTAAACAGGATAGGTACACGCCGTTCCGTGAACGCACCGAATGTTTACATTGCCCGTGGGTGTCTGAGGTGTTTTTAAACCTGGGGCTGTTAACCTTCTCCACAATCTTTTGGAAAGCATTGATTGATCCGATCCGGAATCAAGCAGTGCTTTAACTGGTATGCCTTGTACTGTCACCTCCAGTAAAAAGCCTTCCCCTTTCTTACTAGGGTCACTCAACACTAGGGCTGTTTTCATTTTGCACTCACGCATTAAATGTTGTTCACTTCCACACCGGTAACATGCACGCTTCACTTGCATCCTTCTATTAGTGGGAACACCAACATTCTGTACATTCTTGCTATCCACATTCAACCTAGCTACAGACATTTTAGTACAGGCTGCAGACTTATCCTTAGCTATCACTTCAGCTTCTAGGAATCACTCTGACATAGTTATAGCCTCTCTTGTGTTCTTACATCCTTGTAACATCAAGAAATTTTGCATCCTTTCAGGTACTGCTGCAAAATACTGCTCCAGAACGAGCTCATCGATCAGTGTTTCCACCGACTTATGTTCTGGTTCTAGCCATTTAACTACCAGCATTTTCAATCTGTGGTAAAGCGCTCGTGGTGTCTCATCCACGCGCAATCTTGCATTTCTAAGCTGGCGTCTGTAGACTATAGGAGTTAGGCCGAGCCTATCTTTTATAGCCCTCTTGACCTCCAAATAGTCATTGGCCAATTCAGCGGGAACGGTTTGGTAGGCTGCCAATGCCTCACCAGTAAGTGAGACAGCTAACCTTACCGCCCACTGTTCGGGTGGCCATCTGGCTATTTGTGCCACTTTTTCAAATGCCTCCAAGAAAGCGTCTACACTTTCACCATCTCTTAATTGTCCAAAACTAAGGGTCTCTTTGGACCCGAGTCCAAAGGTATGGGCTAATCCCAATGAAAAACCTGTGGTAACTGGATCAGGCTCTGGTGGTTTCTTATGTTCCTTCACCCAGGCCTCCATAAGCTCCACCAGCGGTTTCTGCTGGGCCTGCAGATGACTAGCCGCTTGTGCTTGAAGCTCCAACGATAAGTCTCTTTGCCTCTTGAGCTCCGCTGCTGCCCATGCAAGGATATCTTGTGTCTCCATCGTTGTCTCTGTTTCCTGTAGAATGAAACAAACACAGAACACCCAAGTGCGATTCCCAACACTAGGTATGCGTTCCCTTCTACCTGCTGCTATCGCCCCCACCCAGTACCAGTATCCTTAACTTTCCCTAGTTAAATACGGTGTACCTGGTACTAGTGGTGCGTCTCGCTCAGCAACAGCGTAGGACCTCGACAGGTCTCCGGACCCTCCGGCTTTGCAGGAACTCTGGACCCTCAGTCTCAGCCGCTTGCAAGTCTCCGGCGTCCTTCTGACAGACTCTGTAATCCGCCGTATGCGTTCTCCTGGTGCGCAGTCGTGCTCCAGCTGCAATCCAGCGAACTGTGTTCCTCTGTGGCGTGGCCTGCTCCGCATCCACACTATTACGCTCTCTTCTGTGGCGTGGCCTACTCGGCATCCAAACAACTACTCCTCTGTGGTGTGGCCCACTCAGTATCCAAACAACTACTCCTCTGTGGTGTGGCCCACTCGGCATCCAAACAACTACTCCTCTGTGGCGTGGCCCACTCGGCATCCAAACAACTACGCCACTCTGTCGCCCCTGCCTGGCCAGGTAGGTAACTGGTAGCAGGTGAGGTCGCCTTTTGGCTTTAAAATAAGATTCCCTCAAAATGGCTGCCAGGAGGGCTGCTGGGAATTGTAGTCCTATAATTAAAGCAAGGAGTTGTGACTCAAGGGTTCAGGCATAAGACAGAGAATTTTATTCAATGTATTCAGGGGTTCCTTCATACACAGGACGCGAGGGGTAAATTATATAAAGGAGGTTTTTAATCCACAGTACAGCTTCAAAAAGAAACCAGGAACAACTTGCTTTCTATTCCAAACTTCAAAGAAACAGGCACAATTTTGCTTGTAAATCAAAATTGTCACTTTCCAAAACTTTTAAACTCTTAAAGGTTTTCTCCTTTGCAGGAACAAACTTCTGGCAGCAAAATAAACTTTTAAATGTCCCTTGAACATTTACATCCAGCTCTCAACCTTATCAGTTGAACTCAGCTGTTTCTTTCAGTTGTGACATCTTCAGAATTAGACTGCTTCCTAAGCACGGCATACATACAATTGCTCTCTAGGACTCTTCCACATCAGAGACCTGACATATAGCACATTGTAAATCCATGGTACTGTTCTCCACACTTGTTATGTCCATTTCCTCTACACTATCTCTCTCACTTACATCAAAAGGTAACTGAACAGAGAGCTGGCTATTTTCTTTCTCTATTAGTTCATTTAACTTCTTAAGTAGAGCCTGCTTTTGCAGTAGCTCTTCTGTTAAGTGAGCTACTTGGTGCTTGGATAAGTTGTCTCCCTTTATCCTGGGACTTTGTCTATAACTAGAATTAGCTTTCCCTTCTATAGCTAATTCTCGTGGGCATTTCCTGTCTAGGAATTGAGAAGGACACACTTGCCTTGATTCTGAGGTATTTAGAAACTCTCTCTGCTCTGCAAGCCAGTCATGCTGTCTCTCAGCTGCAGCACCTTCGTTTGCTTGCACCAGCCTCTCGTTCCTTGCTTCCTCAGCTGTGCTTGGCAATCTCTCATCAAGCTTCTCTCTTCGGCTTCCAGTGTTTCTTACACTCTGCCTTTCATGCTCTGCAAGCACTCTCTCACTTGCTCTCCATGCTCCTTGTCTTTCTCCTTGTCCTTCTCTTCCCTTGCTGCTTCTCCGTCTCAAGAGTGGCACCTTCTTTCCACTTCTCATTCTTCTTCTTCTATCTGTGTTACTGCATATCAGCTTTTTAAACTTTCCTTCCTCCTGAGCCACACCTTGCTCCCAGCACATGTGACTAGGGTCAAGCTTCTCCCTGACGTGCTGCTGTGGGCGGGGCTTAGGGATGACTATTCTCTGAGTCACAGACTCTTGGTTACTAGGGAAACCCTTGATACATTCTGCCTTAAAGTGACAGGACTCATTTTCCTGTGTATTTCTAGGTTCAGCAGTGGTTTCCTCACCACAAGCCCCAGAGATAGTTTTCCATGTGGCATCTGTGGCACGATACAGCGCATGCGCGGCGTACGTGCATGCGTCATCAACACATGGGCATCCCCAAAATGGCGACGCAAGCCATCATTTAGCCGCCACGACCTATGACAGCTGGCAGCCTTAATCTGCACCAGGCAGCCGCACCTCTTCCAAGGCGCCTCAAAATGCCAGGATCTGGAATGCGTCAGGAGGGCGTGGGTGCGCATAACAAGGCGCTTCAACCGTGCAGCAGACTACCCACGTGAGGTAAGTGTATGGGGACAGGTCACTAAATGGAAGATGTGCAACACAATATCCAGCAATAAAAACACATGAGACATGCACCACATATGCGAGACACATGTATGTGGGCAACCCTGTGATCAAGCTATCTGCTTATGTTGCTGTGTGCATGTATGCCAATCCCCAGGAGCCACAGACATGAAAGCAGAGGTGCAGAGGTTAGCGCAGTGTGATGTAAGCTGCCCCTGTTGGAGTGTACACCTCTGCCCAACCCCCAGGAGTTGCAGCCCCCATGACAGAGCTCTATTAGGCATCCCTGTGCCATGATGGCTGCTGCTATGACACATTACCAGCTCTGGCCAATTCCCAGGAGACATCGGACCTGATCACAGAGGTCAAGTAGTCATCATGGTGCACAGGTAGCTGCTGCAGTTGGAGTACCACAGCCCTGCCCCATAGCCAGGAGGCATCAGATATGATGACAGAGGTCCAGCAGTCATCCTGGTGCTGTGGTAGTTGCTGATGTTTATGTGTGGAACATCACCCTTGGCCCCGAAGGCTCCCAGACCTGCGCACAGAGGTGCATCAAGCATCCTGGTGTCAGGGTGGTTGCTCCAGTTGCAGTGTCACAGGTCTGCCTTATCCCCAGGAGACCCCAGACCAGCTGACACAGATCTGTTCTCCACCATAGCATTATGGTGGTTGCTCTTGTTGCAGGTTCCCAGCTCTGCCCCAACCCCAGGAGGCCCCAGACCAGACTACACAGGTCTATTCTATATCCTGGTGTTACGGTGGTTGCTGTTGTTGCAGGTTCCCAGCTCTGCCTTATCCCCAGGAGGCATCAGACCAGCTGACACAGGTCTATACTACATCCTGGTGTTATGGTGGTTGCTGTTGTTGCAGGTTCCCAGCTCTGCCCCAACCCCAGGAGGCATCAGACCAGACTACACAGGTCTATTCTCCATCCTGGTGTTAGGGTGGTTGCTGTTGTTGCAGGTTCCCAGCTCTGCCCCAACCCCAGGAGGCCCCAGACCAGACTACAGAGGTCTATTCTACATCCTGGTGTTATGGTGGTTGCTGTTGTTGCAGGTTCCCAGCTCTGCCTTATCCCCAGGAGGCATCAGACCAGCTGACACAGGTCTATTCTACATCCTGGTGTTATGGTGGTTGCTGTTGTTGCAGGTTCCCAGCTCTGCCACAACCCCAGGAGGCATCAGACCAAACTACACAGGTCTATTCTCCATCCTGGTGTTAGGGTGGTTGCTGTTGTTGCAGGTTCCCAGCTCTGCCCCAACCCCAGGAGGCCCCAGACCAGACTACACAGGTCTATTCTACATCCTGGTGTTATGGTGGTTGCTGTTGTTGCAGGTTCCCAGCTCTGCCTTATCCCCAGGAGGCATCAGACCAGCTGACACAGATCTATTCTCCATCCTGGCGTTATGGTGGTTGCTACTGTTGCAGGTTCCCAGCTCTGGCCCAAACCCAGGAGGCCCCAGACCAGCTGACACAGGTCTATTCTCCATCCTGGTGTTATGGTGGTTGCTGTTGTTACAGTTTCCCAGCTCTGCCTCAATCCCAGGAGGCCCCAGACCAGACTACACAGGTCTATTCTACATCCTGGTGTTATGGTGGTTGCTGTTGTTGCAGGTTCCCAGCTCTGGCCCAGCCCCAGGAGGCCCCAGACCAGCTGACAGCAGGTCTAATTTCCATCCTGGTGTTATGGTGGTTGCTGTTGTTGCAGGTTCCCAGCTCTGTCTTATCCCCAGGAGGCATCAGACCAGCTGACACAGGTCTATTCTCCATCCTGGCGTTATGGTGGTTGCTATTGTTGCAGGTTCCCAGCTCTGGCCCAGCCCCAGGAGGCCCCAGACCAGCTGACACAGGTCTATTCTCCATCCTGGTGTTATGGTGGTTGCTGTTGTTGCAGGTTCCCAGCTCTGCCTTATCCCAGGGAGGCATCAGACCAGCTGATACAGGTCTATTCTCCATCCTGTTGTTATGGCAGGTGCTTCTGTGTATGCGTGGAACATCACCCTATCCCCGGGAGGCCCCCAGACCTTATGACAGCGGCGCAGTACACATCCTGGCGTCATTGTGGTTGCAACAGTTGCCATCTCACAGCTGTGGCGCACCCCCAGGGGGCCCCATCCCACAACACAGAGGCCTATCAGTCACCCTGGTGTTATGGCTACTGCTGCTGTTGCAGGCTCCCAGCTCCGCCACATACCCAGGAGGCTGCACACCAGATTCCAGTGGTCCACCAAGTATCCCGGTGTAATGGTAGCAGATGTTGGTGCAGGTACCCAGCTCCAACATACCTCCAGGTGTCCAAGCCTGCACAGAGGCTGGAGCAGCATCCAGGCGGCATGGTGATGGCTCCTGTTGATGTGGGACGGGCTGCCTAACACCAAGGTGTGTGCTGGACTGCACTGAGGGTATGGAGTCACACCCCGTGTAGATCAGAATTGGAACGCCCCACATGCTATGTTGCTGTCATGCCATGCCATGAGATAGCAGGGACATGGCATGGGATGGGTGTGAGGTGGTGCACAGGTGTCACACCACACATGCCCAGCCTCACGCCCACACATGCAGGCGGATCTGCCATCAGCTAGTATGGGACCCCCTGCTCATAGCTAGTATGGGATCCCCTTTGCTCGCAGACATGTGTGCCATGTGGTTTGCCATGAACAGGGATACAGGTCCCTAATGGTTGCAAACATTGCTTATCCCCCCAGGTAGAGGACCTACGGAAGAAGGGAAGAGAGACGAGGTTACATTGCCCTGGATACCTCCACCGCATGCAGTGGGAGGCAATGGCCAGGGGTGACGGTGAGTGTCCCAGCCTATGCATTGTGCCATACCATGTCCCAGTGGCACAGTAGCCTGTGATGCCACATACAATGTATACCTGCTTTCTCCACAGAGGCAGCAGATGCTGGGGAGGGGACCTCTGCACCCACACCACCTGGTGGCAGCCCCCCCGCGATGACTGGAAGTACCGATGTGGAGGACATACCTGCAGTGGTGGATGACACCATGGATGTGGGGGAGGAATACATGGAGGGTGGGGAGGGGTGGGAGGAGGGTGCTGGGGAGGTAGAGTGAGTGGGCGAGGAGGGTGAGGGGGAGAGTGGCGGGGAAAGTGAGGGGAATGGCCAGGCCAGGGGGGGGGGGCCATGGAGGGTGGGGAGGGGGGCCTGTGCCTGAGGGTTGACGCAGGTCACAACAGGGCACTGGGGGCCCCTGCCACCTGCCCCATGTGCATGGACAAGGTGTCAGGCTGGGTGTGGGACCCCCACGCATTGCCATACACAGGACCAATGCAGATGCCACCACCCAGACCACAGCCACATGGTGTGGATGTGGTGGCAAATGTGTGGGTCTCCTGTGTGTGGCGATGGGCACCGTTATGCAGACCCTGAGCGACCATGGCCATGCCATCAGGCAGAGGTGATGCGCCACCAGGCACATCCCTAGCCATACCCCCACGCAGAGGCAGAGGCCACGCCATCAGGCAGAGGTGATGCGCCGCCAGCATTATCATGGCATGTTCATGGCACATCCCCAGCCATACCCCCACGGCGGGCCCCCGGGTGTGTGATCAACATATATATCTGTGGCCATCTCCCAATGTCTGCAAGGTAGTTAAGGGGATGCACAGATGGCAAAGATGGCAACCCTAATAGCCAAATGTTTCCCCACTAACGTGTGAGATGGATGTACATGCTGGGCTAACGCCAAATGTGAACCAGTTTTAATGTTAACCCGCCTGTGGGAGGGTGTTGTTCAATTTTAAGTTTTAAGGTTTGTATGGCCCCTACCAATGCATATTTGTATTAAAACATTGTGTAGGCAGCCACATCTTGCAATGGTCATGTGTCCTTTGTACATACATGCTGTAGTGGTGAGTGTGACACCTGTGTGCATGTCCCAGTGTGTATTTGTGCCACATACATTGCCCCTGCCCCACAACAGGCTGTGTGGAGCGCCATGTGTGATGCCGGATGTATCTCCTGATGACATCGTGATGTAACCATGTGTTGCACCGTCCAACAAACATGGACACATGCACATTGTCACGGATAGTCAGTCTGTAGCATGGATGCAGCACATGATAGGATGGTAAGGAGGTGCATATGTGGTACCCATGATGCAGCCTAGATGTGATGTATGCAGGGATCCACGTGTCTGACAGGGCATTAGTCGGTGCGTCTCACCAATATGGGGTCTATTGGGGTGAAGGGGCAGCAGCTCACTACAAGCACTGTAGGGGGGTAAATACCTGACAGAAGCTAGGTATATCTGTATGTCATGTCTGTCTGCCAAGCATGTACGGTTAGTATGCCACGGTGACCCTGGTGTGTGTCTGACAGACGGGTCACCCATGTAGATAGCCTGATGTGGATGATATGCAGGGACAGAGGTGAGATATACCCCATTATGTTGGTGAACAAGCAGACATATACAGCAGGTGGCAGGGGGAGAGAGGGTGTAACCCCAGGCATATGTATGGCCCTTAACACATGGCACGGTGCATGCAACACAGGGCATGTGTGGACTGCTCTGTCATGACTGCTGCTGGTGCATATACCCCAACAGCCTGTGACATGGTAGGGCACATGTGACCATTGTAACCCCAATTGGGACAACCCACTCATGGAACCCCCGACACAGAAATGGACACGTGTACATCGGTGACCAAACGTAATGCATTATTCAACGTGGTGGACAGTCCAATGTACAGTCACAGACCTACGGCCTGCGTGACCGCCCATGCCCACATCCCCGCCCCTCCCATGGCCCCCCACACCCCTTGCTGCTGCTTCTGCTGATGCCTTTGGCGCTGTTTCAGGCCGCAGGATACATCCCGCCACAGCCTCAAGGGCATCCACCACCCAGCCTATTCCAACTGCGATATCCACGGCAGTCCCTCACAGCTGCCGTGTCTCCAGGCTGTGCTCCCTGACATCCCTGCAGAGCCCACACACCGCCTGCGTGAGGGCCCCCACTGCCTGGCATTGGGCACGCTGTACCTGCTGCTGGCCACGCATCTCTGCCCGTAAAGCAATCAGCACCTGGCAAGTGCCTGTGGGAGGGGAACAGGGGAACCTGTGAGACATCATTCGCCTAGACCCCAATGTGAATGACCTGCCCATTCCCCACTGAGCCACACCAGACACCACAGACATTGCCAGGGGGGCATATGTATGTGTGGAGGCCCACTGTTACCGTGCGTGTGTGTGGCCCCACCACTGTATCTGGGGGTTGGTGTACCACACCAGCACATGCAACCATCCTGCCAGTTGCCTACCTGCAGCATCCCTGTGTGCCGACGCCGTATGTGCCTACAGCTCCTGGAGGACGACATGCATTGCGCCTGTTGTTGCAGTCGATGGCCCTGGTGGTGGCAGTGTGGAGATGACCCCCATATCCTCGGGCCCCTCGCCAGCCACTGTAGTGCCTGTGCACCCACTCCGCTGGGGTGACTGTTCGTCCTCTTGGGTGGCCACCTCCTCAGGCAGCACATCGGCCCATGGGGTGTCTGGGGCATCGTTGATGGCAGCCTCTGCATGCGGCGCCTCCTCGACCTCTGCTGGCTCAGGCTCACCGCCATTGCCCTCCTCGGCTGCTTCGATGGCCTGGATGTTACCTGGGGGGGTAGAACAAGGTACACAGTAGATATGGGGTTGTCACAGACACAGACGACAGACGGAGAGCACATTGTAATGTGGACACATATTTGTTTATGGAGGCCTTGCTTTCCTCTGTCTCTTTTACTTGGTCAGCCCTATGGACAGGAACTCTGCTGCTTGCCCCTTCTTTACCCCCAGTTCCTCCTCCACCACACATGGTATGCACAAAACTAACCCATTTGAAGAGATTGCCCCATTTTGTAACCCACATCTGGGGTGAGGACATCCATGTCTGACTGGGAGCATGGAGCGAGCATGTGTGGGGTACACCCAGAACTTGGATGTCCTCACCAGATTTCAGATATGCCCAGGACGTCCTGAGCTGTATCCCAGCCTACATCTGCCCAAGGCATGAATAGGTAGTAGGAAATAGCTCACGTTGTCAGACAGATATCTGGAAGGTGTTGAGAAGGAGGTTTGATTCTAGCCCATATATGTTCCATAAACAAACACTAATGGGGAATGCGGACTCAGGATTCTGTTTTTCTAGGTTTGGCCACACCTGCTCCCAGGACATGGGCCCGCAACAGCCCGTGGCATGCCCAGCATATGCGTGGTAGATAGCGGTATGTGTGCTGCATATCTCAAACATACCTGCTTGTGGGTCAGCCGTGTCAAGCACCGGGGAGAGGCCATGTATGTAGATTGGGCCTAGGCACTCAGCAAAGCTGCTGCTCCAGGGGCGTGAGGCTTGGGATGAAGGGGCCGCACCCGCCAGTGCTGCTAGCATGTCGGCATTCTGCAATCATGTGTGCATGGACCCCCCGCCTGATATTGTTGAACCTCTTATGGAGGCTGTCAAGGTCCCTTGGTGACCCCCCAGCCTGTGCCATGGCCCCCTGCACATCCTCCTACTCCTGGGTCCTTACGCTAACAGTTGTGCATGAGCTCATGTGCCCATACAGCTCCTCATAGTGTTCAAGGACACTTGCCAGCAGGTTGTGGTTTTCATGCTGGCTGAATCGTATGGCCCTCTTCATCTCCCCATCCGGCATAGGCGTCCGCCTACGCTTGCCTGTGTTATGCCACTGAGGCTGCTCCTGGGTGGGGTCAGACATACCCAATGGGCCCGCAACCTCAGACTCAGGATGACCCATCCCTCCAGTCCCTGTGGACTGCGGCCCTGGCGTTTCCCCAGACATCCCACCTATCATGTGCAGCTGCAGCATGTCCCTGCTCTCCCTGTCCTCCCTCTGCATCCCGGACCTGTCTGACCTCCTGTGGCCCTTGTCCCCTCCCCATCACCTTCACCAGCCCTCACCACCTTAGCCACTCACCATCCCTGCCTCCTGTCACCCCCACCACGCACCAACCCAGACACTCACCACCACCGCCGACCACCCTTGCCACTCACCTCTCCCACCACTCACCAACCCAGCCTCCCACCTCCCCCAGCATTCACCAAGCCTGCCGCTCACCTCTCCCACCACTCACCAACCAAGCAACCTACCTCCCCTACCGCTCACCAAACCTGCCACTCTCCATGCCTAACTTGCCTCTGACCCTCCGTTCGCTTCACCACCAATAATGCAGGCCTTCCACCTCGCACACCAGCACTAACCCCTCATTGTGTACCCGGTGTGCACATTCATTTAAGGTATGTTTGGATGTCTGCGCGTGTGTGCGCGAGTTGCACATGCACAGAGGTGATGCATAGAGTGCATACGCGGAACCATGTGCCACACATGCGCAAGACATGTACGTGTCTGCCCATATGCGGCACATGGTTCCACTGACCCCTGTCGCCTGTGGGACGGCCACGTAACCAAGCAACGCACATGTGCATGCAGGCAATGAATTTGCGTGGGAGGCGTATGCATGTGCAGTGGCAGCTCACACTATACCATTTGTTATGGCTTGTGTGTATCCAGGTGCAGCACATGCACAGACACGTACATGTCTTGTGCATGTGCGGCACATGGTTCTGCTGACTCCTGTTGCCTGTGGGATGGGTGCATATCCAGGCACAGCACATGCGCAGACACGTACACATCTTGCGCATGTGCGGCGCATGATTATGCATATGCACTCTACGCATTGCCTCTGCACATGCACAACATGCGCATACACGCGATGTCCAAACATAGCATATATGAACATGCACACCTGGTACACACTGAGGCGTTAATGCAGGCGAGCGAGGTTGAAGGTGAGCATTATTGGTGGTGAGGTGAATGGAGGGTCAGAGGCAGGTTAGGCGTGGAGAGTGGCAGGGTTGGTGAGCAGTGGGGGAGGTAGCTGGCTTGGTTGGTGAGTGGTGGGAGAGGCAAGCGGCAGGCTTGGTGAGTGCTGGGGGAGGTGGGTGGCACGGTTGGTGTGTGGTGGGTGTGGTGTGTGGCAAGGTTGGTCGGTGGTGGGTGTGTTGTGTGTGGCTGGATTGGTGAATGGTGGGGTAGGTGTGTGGCAGGGTTGGTGTGTGGTGGGGGAGGTGAGTGGCAGGGTTAGCGTGAGGTAGTGAGGTGAGGGGGTTGGGTTACTAGTGTCCGCTATGGTGGCTTTTGTGGTTGCTTCATGTACACTGAGGGATGTGCAGGGCTTGCAGTTGCCTGATGAGGGAGATGGTGTCCATGGGGCTGGGGCACAGGGCGGGGGTGCAAGCCCACTACAGCACCGACCTGCAGGGGCTGTGTCAGCACAGCGCAGGCGGCGTGCCGAGTTGCAGGCTCACCAGCCACACCTCTACAAGCCCATTGCCTGGATCCAGGACATGCGTGAGGATCAGGTCATCTCCCTCTACCGCCTGAGCACAGGGGCTATTAGGGAGCTCTATGAGGATCTGAAACCTGACCTCGAGCCCCTGACTGGTCGGTCACATGCCATACCGGGTTTGGTCAAGCTCCTTGGTGCCCTACATTTCTTTCCCTCTGGCTGTTTCTAGTCATCTGTGGCCGCATGCTGTCTCCACCAAGTACTGCATGCCATGGTCAGCCAGTTTGGGAATTACATTGCATTTCCCAACACCAGGCAACAGTGGGGGACCTTGACCCAGGCTTTTGAGGCATTTGCTGGGTTACAACATGTGATGGGAGCTATTGATTGCACACATGTTGCCCTGGTCCCGCCCAGAAACAGGGAGGCAGTGTTCCGCAACTGCAAACACTACCATTCCCTGAATGTTCAGGTTGTATGTGATGTAGGTATGCATATTCTGAATGTGGTCCCGCGGTTTGCAGAGTCCACCCATGACTCTTATATCCTGCATCACTCAGCACTGTACAGACAATATGAGGCCGGTCAATTTGAGGACTGTATACTGCTGGGTGGGTATTTGTCATCTCTGACATGCACATCGTATACCCCTGCTAGCCGTCTGCACACATGTCTGTCTGTGACGTGTGTCCCGAGTTGTGTGTGTGTGTCATCTGTGTGTGTGGGAGCTGATGCGGGAGGGGGGGGGGGGGAGATGACTCCAGGTCTTCTGTGCTGCAGTGCTGTGTGTTGGTGGCAAACTGACATTTGACATTACACGCCATTTGACATTATGTGTTTAAGTTGGCATGGTACGACACACATGTATGCTTCCTGTTTATCAACAGTGTGGTGTTGTCTATGCTATCCTGCCTGTCACGGTGGGGTACCTGTTTCTGTCGCACCATTTGTGAGTGGACATGACTGTCACATGCTTGCACATGTGTGCATCTTTGCCCTTCTCCAGGGTGCATTGCATGTGTGTCTCTGATATGTTCAGGGCTGGTGCTACTACCTTTCGGCCTCTGGTGTCTGCCCATGTGTCTGCTGTGGTTCTGGATAATGTTGTTTGCACTCCTTCTACCTCCCCCGTGCTCTGTATCTCACACCTCTGGACACTGGCACTTAGTTGTTGTGTCTCATCATGTGTTTCCCTATGTTTCTGTCTGACCTGTAGGTGCTGTGGGTTTGCATGTACATTCATGTGTGCATGTGTGTGGATATCAGCTCCTGGTTTAACGTTCAACATTTCTTTCTGCAGGTGACGTAGGATATGGGTGTCGGCCCTGGTTGCTAACCCCTGTGCATCTACCACGGACACGTGCAGAGATGAGGTACAATGAGGCCCATGCCTCCAGTCGCTCCATTATCGAGCGTACCTTTGGCATTTTGAAAAGTCGCTTCAGGTATCTGGATAGGACCGGCGGGGCCTTACAATACCAACCTGTGACAGTGGCAGAGATCATTATTGCCTGTTGCATCCTGCACAACATTGCTCTCAGGGACGATATCAATGTCAAAATTAATGAGGATCTGGAAGACGATCCAACGTGCCCTCCTGTACGTGCCTGTGATGACACACGTGAGGGCGCAGCACTCAGGCGGCAGCTGATTGAGGAGCTATTTTCATGTGAGTATTGGATGTTTTGGGAATAACATTTGGATAGATATATGTGCTACAACTATTACTGAGCATTGGTATGGCATTACCAGTCATACGCAGCACTGCGCTGACATTGCTGACACAATGCCTGGTCATCTGAGATTACAATGTAGTCCAACCGCTAACGCAGAAGGTGTGGGCAGGGGACAACAGCGGGTGGAGGTGATTAATGTAGTCAGGATTATTAGGCTTAGGCGATGTGGTAGGCTGTCACACAGGGTTTTGAGATGGTTGGTGAGGGTAGCTGCCCTGCAGCCACAGGTAGTTGCTGCAAGGTGACAGGTGTGTGGTCCCGCGTTAACAGTGGGGGAGCGGCCCATAGATAGGACCAGTTGGCTTGACATGTGGGGATGACATTTGG
This sequence comes from Ichthyophis bannanicus, assembly GCA_033557465.1. Classification (NCBI taxonomy): domain Eukaryota; kingdom Metazoa; phylum Chordata; class Amphibia; order Gymnophiona; family Ichthyophiidae; genus Ichthyophis; species Ichthyophis bannanicus. The sequence continues at coordinate 529,580,121 of CM066035.1, forward strand.
GGGATATGAGGGGATTGATTGGATTGTATGCTCTGATGAGCAGGGACTGTGTGTTACATGTTTCGGAATGGCGATGCATACAGGTGTTAGCACTGTTTACATGCTCAGTAGTAGTAGTAGTAGTATTGTTATGCGAGTCATGGTACAGAGCAACCATAGTGTGACTGCATGTATAGATCAGCACATGCATCTTGACCTCGCATGGAGCCTATGAGGTGTCATGACAGGTGGGGTGATATTGTCATACTGAGGCTGTCAGTAGATTAGCCATGCAGCGCAGTGTTGCATACAATGCAGCCGACAGAGATGATTTTGAGGCAGACCAGCAAGGTGTAGGTTACAGTGACCAGGATGGCAGGTGATGAAGGGGGGCATTAGCGTTTTATTTGTGTGTTCTGGGGTGACGGCAGGAATATTGCTGATGTTATATAGGGGGACACTGCAGGCCTTAGCTACATGATGGGTGTGTGTGGGGAAGGGGAGCGAGGGGTCATAGAGATCTGCTACCTTGATGACCACGTCAACAGAAGTTGTATCCAACCTATACACAGACACTGTAAAGGTTGGAGAGGGTGTAAGGGCGATGTCCAGATGTCTGGTCTTGGCCATGCTCAATTCATGCAGTGGGGGAACCTGCAGCCAGCAATATCAGGGGGAAAGCTGAGGTCAGAGTGTGTATTGCCAAACAGTTCATGCGTGGAGAGATATCTTTGGGACACATCAGCATACAGCTGCTACTGATAGCCAGGGGATGTGCCTGCTGCACCAGGGAACTGGGCATTGGGCCATGGGATTGTAGCGGCCCCTGCATATATCCCTTTCATACAGCACCTGGGATCGGGTTAGCAGGGGAGGAGGACCCACAGGAACACACACTGAAGGTGCTATGGGAGACACAGGATTGTACCGGGACCTTTGGGCCGAGCACGTACAGGGTAGCATGGTGATGGTTGTGGTCAACGGTCTCGAGGGCAGCAGAGAGGTCACAGAGGGGACGGACAGGCTACATGCCCTTGGACCTGGCCAGGAACATGTCAGTGGCGGGTTTTGGTGAGGACAATTAGGTAACCCAGAAGATTGTGATTCTTGGGATGCATGACTATTATTGAATCTGACCGTAACTTCTCAGGGTGAGTTAGAAGCTAAACTGGGAGGCTCTACTGTGAAATTCATCATTGATTCTGGAGCTACTACATCTGTGCTGCGTCTACAGGATTTGCCTGAAGTTTATCATACTCAGCTAGTACAAGCTCCAACAGTGCATTGTGAAGGCATTCAAGGTGAGATAATTCCTCATAGTAAACTTGAAGCTTTGCCTTTGCAGATTGGAGAGACTGTGTACCCTACTAACTTTCTGGTAGGAGACACATTACCAGTGAATCTTTTGGGTTGCGATTTCCTGGATTCTCATCATGCAAATTTATCCTGGATGAGTTGAAAGTTACATTTTCAGTTGTATTCTCTCTCTGAAGTGCAGCACCCTGCGGATGTCAAAGTTATTCACCCTGCTCTCGGGGGACTTCCATCTACTCTGTGGGCAGTTCCAGTGTCCAATGTCGGATGCCTCTCGATTCCTCTTGTGAAGATTACCTTGAAACCTGGAGTACAACTTCCTAGACTCAAACAGTATCCACTATCAGCAGCTGCTATAGATGGAATTCGTCCAGTAATTGAAGATTTACAGATGCAAGGTGTCATCTATCCTACTACGTCGCCATGTAATACTCCAAATCTTCCTGTACTGAAAGCTGACAGCAAGACTTATCGATTTGTGCAAAATCTGTGAGCTGTTAACAAGGTAATTTTGCCAATCTTTCCCTTGGTACCTAATCCGCATGATATCTGGACACAGGTACCTGCTGCAGTTAGAACCTTGGGAATGTTATGAGGCATATTCAAATATTTTCGAGTCACAAGTACACTCAGTGACAAAACATTTTAATTTGTCAGATTGTGCTGTGTGTCTTCCATCTGTGACAGCTACTCAGCATGGATTTCTACCTAGGGTTAGGCCTAAGACCTTCAAAGAGTTTCGTGACTTAGCTTTTACTCTAACTACTGTACAATGGTCTCATACAAACCCGGAACCTTTGAATTAGTGGCTTAGTGGCTTTAGAAGGAGATTATTTTGTGTGTGGTACGTTTGCGTATACAGAGCTTCCCAGAGGTTGGTCAGGTACTTGTTATATAGCCCAATTAGATACCCCGTGGCGATTTGTACCTTACCAAAACATTACTTTATTATCAACCCTGAACAATTCTTTTAGAAGAAAAAGGGATGTTTCTCCTCAGGATAAGGCCATAGAGGCTGCTCAACAACTGGTAGACACTACAAAACCTTTAACTAAATCTCAAATAGATGCATTCACAGGTACTTTTTCACCCCTTTCCTGTGTTAAAGAAGTGAGTTTTGACTAGTCCTTCACAGGCTTACATACTGTTTTAAGAGATTCTAGCATTTTTTCTCTACATAGAACAAAATTATCTCTTTGTGTCTGTTCTTGAAGATCTGTCACAGGGTCTGTCTGTGGCCATACCCAATTATCATCTCTAATTGGATGAGTTACCTTTTGAAAATCAGATGGATTAATGAAAACAGATCTGAGCAGATTATCTAGTTCTGCCCAAGTAGGATTATAACTATTAATTATTTGAGACCACAAGGACACAAATCTACCTGATTTTTCCCTGTAATCAGGAAAGGTTTTAGCCAAATCAAATACTTTTTTAGGACTCCAATTTGCAGGTACAGTCATTGCACCTGTAGGTCCTGTTGGATATACACGAAAAGGATATGCAGGTACTATATCTTCTTCTACAGGTTTTGTAGTTACAGAACATGGGTCATTATGTCGGCGTAAAACAGTTTAAAGAAAGCTTATATCACCATATAATTGATCACATTTTTCCTTATAGGTTATAAAATGCTTATCCAAATCTTTCTCAATATTATCAATAAGTTTACTAGAAATTCCCAATTCCTTTGTAGCAGAAATATTATTCCTTACTATTCCCTTTAAGGTTTCTATCATATGTATAATACTGCGCACTACCAGCACCGACAGCAAATGGCCATGTCAGCTTGGCGGGGGGGGGGGGGTTACCCATGCTGGAGGGGGCAGTACCACCTCCCTGCAGTGGACCTAGGCCATGCCCTGCATCAGTACGTGGTGTGCAGTGCAACATACAAAGTCTGGCTGAGGAAAAGTACAGGTAGCCCCAGGGACTATTGTGCATCTGTGGCAACAGTGTGGTGCAGTACACCCAGCCAGTCTGTCCAGAAGCGGAAGGTCACAGGTTCAAGCCCCAGCTGTGGTTCCTGCAGAGCATGTCCCTATGTTTTACCCTATAATGCAGATACAACAGCAACATGTGCAAAGCACAAAGCAGCGGTGAACAGGGGTACAAACACCCACCCACACAGGCTCCACAATCCAAAGATGCATGGAGAGTCAGGCTGTTGGCTCCATCATTGAGCTGAAGTTATCACCAGAGCACTACTACTACCCCCTGCACAGTTTAGCAATGTCGGCACTGTGATCAGGACCAGTGTGGCGGGCAGGGTTGCCAACCACCCCTATCTTTGTACAATGCTGCAATAGGGGTGAGCGTGTGTGTATGTCTATCCATTGTTCTGTGGCTGCCCACCTTTCACTGTGCCCAAAATGTTCCACTGTTACCAGCGTTAGCCTGAATTGGTGCATAATGAGGAGCAAGGTATTTTGGGTATGGCCCGGATGCATCTTCACAAGGTGTGGGGCAATGGCTGGGAGACTGTAGTGCCTGACCACCACCTGCATGGACAGGGTGTCCACAGTATGGCATGCTGGGAGGGCACTCACTCTGACCAAGCAGTGACCATGGCAGGTCTAGGTTCCCACATAGCGCTCTACACTATCTGCCTCCAGTGATATATTTGTGCTCCCCAGTGCTGGGGTCCCAATTACTGAGATGCCTGCTTGCTGCACATAGTTCCTGATGGACTGTCTGCAGTTAGACTATGCATGGTCAGAACGCCTATAAGGTACAGTCTGGCTCTGCTGGTGACTGGCAGACAGTGGTGGGAGGCAGTTGGGGTTTTCCAGACTTAACCCCAGCATTGCTGCTGGTCTGTCACTGCCCCAGTCATAGGAATGGCTCTGGCCCACCAACCCTGGAGGACTGTCTTGTACAAACAGGATGGAGGTTGCTTTATTTATTTATTTATTTACATTTTCTTATATACCACGCTATTCTGCATCAGTGTGGTTTACATTGAACAAACTGAAATTACATTGAACAGGGCATTATAACTTGGAGATAACTATTTTACAGGGAACATGGGCTATGGAGGGTTAAGTGTCTTGCCTAAGACCACAAGGAGCACCTGTGGGACTAGAAACCCCAGTCCTTCCGGTCCAAGGTAGCTGTCCTCTAGTGGGATTTGAACCCCTGACCTTCCGGCCTGAAGTACCTTGCCCCAACCACTAGGCCACTCCTCCACTCCAGGCTTATCCTGGCTTTCCCCAGGGCGGGGGCACCTGTTCTTTACCTACAAAAAGGGTGATGTGGGCCCTTTGGGTTATGTAGTGTATACCACTGTGACCTATAAAGGCACTGCTACACATACCTCATGCAATTCTAGGAACCCCTCTGCCCTGATAACAACTGCCCATGTCAGCCAGACCCTAACACAGGGTACACACCAATCTGGCTGGCGTCTGGTCCCACAGAGCCACATGTGACTACAGGATACAGATGGACACCAAATTACCTTTGGCTGCACTGCAAGGAACACCTGTCACACACTGGTAGTAATGGGGATGTACAGCAGGACCTATCTCTAGCACCACATGTACTGCGGACCTAGTGCTGGGCACCCATCCTATCCCTCAGGGTGAACACAGAACTTGCACAATGGCATGGTCTGTAGCTACTCTGTGCCTGTATCACACACTGTCAGTTCGTCTTTCCAAGCTGAGGTACCGGAGCGGTGCAGACCCCACTTGGTGATCAGCTGTAGACAGCTATTCAGCATGTGCATTGCATCATGGGTACAGGTGGGGTTACCCTATCCTGGCACTCAGAGCAGACAGTTTGTGCGGTGACCTGCAGTCCTTCTGTACCCAGACATTGCTGTGACATACACCATGAAGCTATAGCCTACTGGTTAATACAATGCCATTCTTGGCAGTGTTCATGGGTTCAATTTCTCATTGTTCCCTCCTCTCATGCCTGTCCTACTCAAATAGTGTGCATGCCTGTAGAGGTCATATTTTTGCAGATCTGTGCTTCCAGCCCATAATACCCTCGCCACAATTGCCAACATTCCCTCGGTCCGTCTATCTGCATCTGTCAGCTGTGTAGAGTCCTGTCTGCCAGTGCAGGCTGCCACCCCATGTCATGCACTGCTACCCTTTCCTGCATTGCGCCTCTTCATGCTTGCCTTGCCTGTGCCTGATCTGCATGGCACCACCACTCCTCTGTCCACCCATCATTGTAACTATCCTGCCACCTCCGCCTCCACTGGGGGACATGTATTCCCATCATCTTCCACCAACTGTTTTTCCGGTACTTTACATTGCCAACACCCTGTGCTGTGGTACAGCTGCCCTACCATGTTTGTCATCAGTACTGGCAGGCACATGGGATGCCCTCAGATATGGCAGGTCCAGCGGCTCCCACCTCTCCCTCCTTCGCTTACCTGTTCATTGCCTTTCCTGAGTGCTCTATCTAGTGTTAGGGCTACATCTGTCTCTGTTCCGCACAGGTCATGCATGTCATCCTGAGGCACCTTGCAGTCCCTAGGGCACACTAACCTAGGACACCATAACCTTGTTAGGCCACCTTAACCTATGGTTCCATAACCCAGGGTGCCTTCTGCGGTGCCTTGTCCAAGGGTGCCTAATATGGCGCTTAGCCTAGGAGGCCCTATAGGGCGCCTTATGAGGCACTTTCTCACTAGGCACCTTATAAGGCACCTTACAGGGCACCTTACAAGGTGCCTTGCAAGGTGCCTTACAAGGCGCCTCGTAATGCACATTAGCTGCTACGGCTTGCTGTAACGATTTTGATAATGTTCCAAGTGGGAGCCGATAGTCAATATTATCAGTCTACTTGGAGGGTTTTCTATGGACTTGTGTATTTTAGGGGAGTATATACATGGTAGGAGTTATGGGATATAGTACCTGCAAAAAAATTGATCTCTCCCAAGTCCCCTTCTTGTCCCAAAGATAGTATCTTATCTGCCCTCCCTTTTTGTATATAATGGGAGAAGAAGTGGACGGAGATTTAATAGAAGACATACTCAGCATTGCCAGGAAAGGAGAAGAGCTACTGATAGGTGATTTCAGTATGCCAGATGTTGATTTGTACATTTCTGCTGCAGTGTCATCTAGAAGTAAGGAGATCCTGGATTCTCTACAGGGAGAACTAATCAGACAACTGGTAACAGAACCCACATGTGAAGAGGCCATACTGGACTCGGTGCTTACCAATGCCGACAGTATTTCTGATGTTATATTTGGAGTTCATCTCACACCTACTGATGGTGTGGCTCAGTATTAGGACTAGGGCTGACAAAATCCATTCAAAAGCAAGGGTTTTAGACTTTAGGAAAACTAATTTTGCCAAGATGGGCCAATATCTTAAGGAGTCATTAGAAGGATGGGAAGAGCTGGAGGATGTAGAAAAAGAGTGGGCAAATTTAAAAGGGGATATTTTAAGGGCACCAAACCTTTTTGTTAGAAATGTAAATAAAGGAGGTGCTCGATTTCCTGACTTTCTTTTGGACAATGTACCTGAGTGGTTTCTGGCACAAGCAGCTGCACTGATTGGTTGCAGGTTTGCTAAGGGCTATAAATTCAACTGCCGCACCGCGGGATGCCGAGGTGCTCGATTTCCTGACTTTCTTTTGGACAACATACCTGAGTGGTTTCTGCCACAAGCGGCTGCAGTGATTGGTTGCAGGTTTGCTGAAGGCTATAAATTCAACTGCCCCACCGCGGGACGCTGAGGTGCTCAATTTCCTGACTTTCTTTTGGACAATGTACCTGAGTGGTTTCTGGCACAAGCGGCTGCACTGATTGGTTGCAGGTTTGCTGAGGGCTATAAATTCAACTGCCCCACCGCGGGACGCCGAGGTGCTCGATTTCCTGACTTTCTTTTGGACAACATACCTGAGTGGTTTCTGGCACAAGCGGCTGCACTGATTGGTTGCAGGTTTTCTGAGGGCTATAAATTCAACTGCCCCACCGCGGGATGCGGTCGCGGGCGTCCCTTGGGGCGTGCCCAAAGGGGCATGACCAAAGGGGCAGGCCATGCCCCTTTGGCGCCCCTTCGGCGCACGTAGGTGTAAGAAGCTTGTAATAGGGAAACGGAAAAAGAAATACCCGCTAGTTGCTGAAACAAAGGCAGTCAAGTTTGTGGGCCCGATGGACGCCCATGTACGAGTGGGTGACCCTTCAGCCTTAGCCCAGACGCCAGGGGGATGGTGGTGTAGATGTTTCTGGAGTGAGTATCTCTTCATCTGTGTCTTCTCCTAGCGATTTGGGTGTAACTCTGCCTGGCCTAGAGCTTATACAATTGCCTGGCGAGGCCTCTCCACTGGAAGATGTGGAGCGGGTCGAACCCGGCCCAGTCTTATTGCCTGACTCATTCTTAAAAATTGATTCCACGCCAAGTTTATTACCATCTTTGCCCTCTGTGATTACCTTTCCTTCTGTTGTTGAGGCTCAAGTTCTGCCTTCTGATGTTTCCTTAAAGGATATATGGGCGATTGTGACCCGTATGGAACTGGCCCTTGGTTTTTCCCTGAAGAAAGTGTCTGACTTTTCTAAAGAAACGGTTGTGAAGTTATCAGATCATGAAAGTAGAATAACATTGTTGGAAAAGTGGACGGAGGTACAGGAGTCTAAGTACTCATCTCAGAAGGAGTTTTGTGTAAACTTTTCTCAGGACTCTTCTGTCCTATATCACCAAGATGAGTGTTTGGAGAACTCTTTGAGGTCTAAAAATCTTCGATTATTGAATTTTCCGCAAACTCATTATTTGTCTTCTGTGATACTTTTTCAAAAGTATCTTAAGGAGGTATTATTGTTTAATGAAGCTGAATCAATTAATGTTTCAAAAATTTATTATGTTCCTAGGGGAAAATTGGTTAAAGGAGGGGAAGAAGGGGAAACTGGCGTTCATTATGATCACTTAGGGGCATGTTTACTAAACATTCCTAACGTGCGGGGCCGCGCTAGTGTGCCTGTGCCATATAAGGAGTGGGCGGTTCAGGCAGAAAATAGAAAAAAAACGGTAGTAAGCTACCGGACGTGTGTGCGTCGCGCTAATGTGCGGGGGTCGACATTAGCACGTGGAAAGGCAAAGTGGCGCGCTGCTGAGTATACAAAACAACAGAGCCGTGGTACAACGGTGAAGACACTGACCAAGGGTGCAGGGGCCATGGGTTCAATCCCCCAGTGTGCGCAACGACAAAGGTCAGCTGAGGCAGTAACTGTAATGATTAACATTGTTTTAGGAGGCAAATTAATTTGGAACGGCATAAGGTGGCGCACAGTGCTTTTTGGGCGGCATAAGGCGGCGCACAGTTATTTTTGGGCAGCAGAAGGCGGCGCACTGGTCCCCTTGGGTGGCAGAAGGCGGCGCGCTGATAGGCACAAGGCGGCGCGCTGATGCACAAGCACAGGAACAGAGCCACAGCACAATGGTTAAAACACTGACCAATGGTGCAGGGATCAGGGGTTCAACTCCTCACAATGCCCAGTGAAAAATGCCTGCTGAGGCAGTATGTATTATGTTCTGGAGTGCTGTAGGAGGCTGTATAATTTTATTTTGTTATCACTACTAGCAAACGCACTCTCCCAGCATGTTAACATACGGCGGCCCATAAGGCACATGTTACAGTGCACTGTTCGCCAAGGCACCCTTGAATGACCCCTATAGGGCAGCATGTATGTTGCGACACAGGATAATGTATAGTGCACCCTATAGGGATGGCAACCATAAGGTGGCCTACAGGGCGCCCTATGAAGCACCCTCAGAGGCACCTAATGGGTATAGTAAGCTGAGGGTGGTCTTGCCGGCATAGACATATGTACAGTAAATAAAACTAAAGCTGTGGACAGCCCTACCAAAGGGCCCCACTGTGGGTTTGAACCCATGACCTCTGGCTGCACAGGCAGTGATGTAACCATTGTGCTACAGCTCCATAGCTGTAAGCAGGCCCCTGGCTGGCTGCAGATAGCCTACACGTCACCTCACAGACAGTCTGCTGGTGTCAACAGGATGGGTTAGGCCACCCGTACCCATGATGCACTGCACATGCAAATTAGCTGTCCGCAGATGGACACAAGATGGGGAATGCACCCCCACAGCACCTCGGCCCTGTTGGGGGAAGTGACCGGGTGCACCCACACAGCACCTTGGCCAAGTAGGGGGCACTGACCGGGTGTTTTACTGGCACAGAGTAGCCACACACCGTTACATCGTGCGGGTACTGTGCTCACCCTGAGTGTGCAATGAGGTGGCCAGGACCAGGTCAACAACACCTGCCATGGCTGATGGAGGCCAAGCGGGCATTCCAAAGCAGTGTTAATGTGTAAGATAGCTAGTTTCTGCACAAACACCATGGATATCCCTGTCTGCCGCCATCAGGCACCCCCCCCCCCCCCCCCGTGGCAAACATGGTCCCCATCAAGGGATCCACACTCTACCTCCCTGCAAAGGTGGCAGTAGAGGGCAACATCAACCCCAGTCCTGCTGAGGAACACCCCCCCCCCCCCCCGGCAGGCAGCCAGCTCCATACACAGCCATAACACAATAGCAGACAGACATAAGCCCAGGGTATGGTAAGCTGCACTCCACCACCAGATATTCCCCTGCAGCAAGCCAACAGCCACTACACCCTGCAAGCCATTATAGCAAGACATTTACCAGCTACAAACAGTCTGCTGGTTAGTCCATAGTGCATGTTCCCAATGGAGATGCATGCACCCAGAATTGGGCTGTCTGCATACACAGCAAGCAGATAGATCAGTGACTGGGCCCCAAAGAGAAACCCATATCTATCACATGAGAGAACTACTATACAGCACTATGGGGGGGCCTAGCCATGCTGTGGTCACTGCACAGTCAGGGTGAGCGTGATCCCCCAGATGGACATGCTTTGGCCACCCTGTCTGTGTAGGTGGTGGCCGGACACTACAATATCCCAGCCAATGTCCCTGCCAGGGCCCTATGCCCAGTGCAGATGCATCCTGGCCACGCCACCCTGCCCTGGCTATACCCATGGTACCTTGCACCTCATTATGCACATTGACTGGCCAATACTGGCAACAGTGCTGGCAGTGCGGGCTGTTGAAGGGGCTTGCAGCCAACACCCACTGTATAGACAGACACACACTTCCACACCTCTGCCATCATGGTGCTACGATTGAGGGGGTAAGTAGCCTTGCCCACCAAACCGGTCCTGAGCACGGCAAGGCATGGATATGCTACGCATTACAGCTGGTGGTCACTCCCCAGGGTGGTAAGCACCGTCAGAGGCCAGGCCTGGAGCATGCCCCGCAAACACCTAACAGATTGTTTGGATGGGGCCAACTAGCAGTATGTACGTAACGTATGGATAACTGCCTGCCTGTGCTCCTAGCAAACGTCTCCGAGCTGTGTACCATATACCTCAGGTGTAGGGTGACATTGGTAAGTTATGCAAGTGCTCGTTTTGGGTGCTGCATGCACGGTCCAATGTTCTGCCTTTCCAGGAGACATTGGCCAATGGGGCCTGTGGGTGTGGGTGTGTCTGCCCTTGATGGCTGCTGCTTTACGGCACAGATTCCCAACTCCAGTCCAGGTGTGCATCACACTGTTCGGGTTTTCCTGCTATCCCTCATGAATATGCATGGACTACATCTACATGCCATGGGGGTGGTGCATAGATATACAGCACAGGCATTTGTATGAGTGTCAGCATGGAACCTGACTGGTGTGTGGCCCACCAGGACTGCATTTGGGTGATTCTGCTCTAGGTACTGCCCCTGTTCATGGTGTCTGTGCTCAGTGGGGTAAAAGATAGATGTCTTACCATTGCATATGTCCCCGCCATGAAAGGTGTGTCCTTACTATCACTGTTTAGTTGTGGGAAAAATATGTGGGCAGGATTGGCAGTAGCCCCAGCTGGGCTTTGAACCTGTGACCTTCTGTTCTTGTATGCACTGTCTGTGTGCACTGCACCACTGTGTAGCCACAGATTGGTTGGATTCCCTGGACTGTCCATGACTGTGGATCCGGCAGGACCTGTCTGTTGCAGTGGACTGTGCCAGCCTGCACATGGCTAGGCCTCTGTCTTCTGTGGTTAGCAGCCACTGCCCCCTGCACCACATGTACTTGTCCGCCAACATGCTGGCATGACCTTCTCTCAGAAAAAGCAGTTGACCTGATTGCACTGTGGCAGTATGGGACTGCATTTGGGGGACTTGGCTGTAGGTAATGCCCATTGTTGTGGTGTGTGTGCGGTGTTGGGTAAAATATGGGTGTTTACCCCATGCATACAGGGGTGTCTGCGCTATCTTTATTTAGTGGTGGGTAAAATATAGGGACTGGGCTGGCAGGTGCCCCAGCTGGGTTTTGAACCTCTGCCCTCTGGTCCTAGAGGTAATGACTCTGTCTGCTGTACCACACTTTGGCCACAGAGACAGTACAGCCCCTGGAGGCAGTAAGCCTGGCAGGATGGAGTCACAAACCCTGCTCTACGCAAGTCTACTGTGGGCATATGCACCCTGTCTGGTGACAAACGTGCACATAAACCCCGGAACTGGCCACGGGAACTGTGGGACAAAATATCACCACGCTGGGCAACAGTGATATTAATGGGCAACCATAGCAAACACTCCCAGGAAAGCTCCAAAACGTGGAAATGTTTTTTGGAAGAGTCTCATCTCAGTAGACCCTTCCAAAATTCATTTCTTGTTTCTGGAGCTTTGCTGGGTGTGATTTCTGTATTTGCCCATCACTATAACTGTTCCCCAGCTGAATTACTATTTTTAATAGTTCTGTTGTGGTCATTTTCTATATTTATTTTCACTTTTGTGCTGTGCACATGTATCACACTGCTCACGTTTTGCTGGTTTCCCCGGTTTTCCTGTACATTGCTGACGGAAATGGTTTCTCTTCCCTTTAAATGCTTTCTACCGCGAGTGTTTCACTCGCGGTAGTTTTTACATGGAAATTCGGGCCCGATACTGTGCGGGGAGCCTCTCCCCTCCCACTCTCCACCCATTGACCCCGTCCCTCCGCCCCTCCGGAGCCTTCCTCCGCCCTCCTTTCGCCGTTCCACGCCTCTATCGGACATTTGCGGGCCCGCACTTGTACGGGGCCCGTTAGTGAGCCGCGTACCTGTGCGGGGGTGACACGCACGTGTGCGGGGCGTTTAAACGCGTTTCTGCGCGTTTCAGTGCCGCGTTGCCGTGCGCTATTTTGCGGCGCGCTCTTTTGCGGATTTTAGTAAACATGCCCCTTAGTCTCATCCCCTTCAGATATTTCAGAATTTATTGAATCAGATAGTGATGATATAACATCAAGAGCCACACTTTTGGTAACTTTTTTGTCTGAGATGGATAAGGATAAGGTGTTGTGTCTTTATTTCTCGAAAAAAAGTGAGACATTTTGTGGCCAAGTAATACAAATGTTTCCTGACGTTTCCCGGACAACCCAAAGGCGACGTAAGGCTTTTTTGGAGGCACGCCCATGGGTATTGGCTCTGGGAGCCTCTTTTTATTTAAAATTTCCTTGTAAGTGCCATATTATATTTCAGGGTAAAAGATATTAATTTTTTGAAGTGGAACAGTTGATAGCTTTCTTAGATAGTAAGACTTAGGGGCATTTTTGTGCTGAGTTTATTTGTTGCTCTTGGTTTAGTTAATGGAGATTTTAGTACAATACTCAGTGGCCATTTGGTTTTTTTGGAAAATTTGTCGAGCGCCCCCTTGATGTGGACTAGTGTATGATATATATATATATATATATATATATGTTTGGGAGACGTATAATGTATGGTTTTTGTTTTCCTTTACTTTTTCTTGAATTATTGAAAATATTTTATAAATAAAAAATTTTAAAAAAAGAAATGTAAATAAAGGTAAAAGGAAAAGGTGACTGCTATGGTTCTCAAAATAAGTAGCTAAAAAGGTGAAGAAAAAGAGGGAGGCCTTCCTGAAATGCAAGAGATCACAGAGAGAGGAAGACAGGCATCTATATTTGGAAAAACTTTTTCAGATATGGTAGTGAGAGGAGGAAGGGCAAAAGTAGTATTGTTAGACTCAAGAGTGAAGGGGAGAAATATGTAGAAGCTAATGAGGATAAAGCACAATTGCTTAACAAATATTTCTGTTCTATATTCACAGTTAAAGGTCCAGGAGCAGGACCTCAGAAAACACCCACAAATAGGAACAAATGCAATGAGGATCTTGAACGATTTTCAGAAGACTGTGTTTGTGAGGAATTAGTTAACTAAAAGTAGACAAAGCGATGGGACCAGATGGGATACATCCAAGAATACTGAAGGAACTTGGGGACGTTCTAGCAGCTCCACTGACTGATTTTTTCAATGGCTCTTCGGAGTCGGGATTGATGCCAGAGGACTGCAGAGAGGCACATGTGGTCCCCTTACACAAAAATGGAAGTAAGAATGAGGTTGAAAACTACAGGCCGGTTAGTCTAACCTCTGTGGTAACTAAATTATTTGAAATGCTGCTGAAAGAAAAAACAGTGAGGTTTCTGGAGTCCAATGGATTACAGGATTGGAGACAGCTTGGATTCACCAGAGGCAGGTCTTCTCAGACAAATCTGATTGTTTTCTTTGACTGGGTGTCCAGGGAGTTGGACTGAGGGAGAGCCTTAGATGTTATTTACTTAGATTTCAGTAAAGCCTTTGACACTGTTCCACACAGGTGACTTTATAAACAAACTGAACACTCTAGGGATGGACCCTAAAGTTACTGATTGGATTAGAAATTGGTTTAGTGGGCGGTGACAAAGGGTACAGGTAAATGGTGCACACTCTGAGAAGGAGATACCAGTGGTGTGCTGCAGGGATCTGTCCTTGGTCTGGTTCTTTCTAACATCTTTGTTAATGATATTGTGGAAGGGCTGTGGGGTAAAGTTTGCCTCTTTGCAGGTGATACCAAAATTTGCAATAGAGTAGACACCCAGGAAAGAGTAGATAACATGAGGAGGTATCTAGCTAAGCTTCAAAAATGGTCTAGAATTTGGCAGCTGAGATTTAATACTAAAAAATGCAGGGTCATGCATTTGGGCTGCAAAAATCCAAGAGAATGGTACAATGTAGGGGTGAAGTAATTCTGTCCACAAAAGAAGAGCAGGACTTGGGTGTGATTATGTCTGATGATCTTAAAGTAGCTAAACAGGTAGAAAAGGTGATGGTGAAAGCTAGAAGGATGCTTGGGTGAATAAGGAGAGGAATGGCCAGCAGAAAAAAAGGAGGTGATAGTGCCTTTGTGTAAGTCTTTTGTGTGACCTCATTTGGAGTATTGTGTGCAATTCTGGAGACCGCACCTTCAGAAGGATATAAACAGGTTGAAGTCAGTGCAGAGGGTAGCGACTAAAATGGTTAGTGGTCTTCATTATAAAGGATATGACGACATACTTAAGAATCTTAATATGTATACTTTAGAGGAAAGGCGGAATAGAGGAGATATGATAGGGACATAAAAGAGGAGAGCCTCTTTCAGTTGAAAGCAAGCTCTGCTACGAGGTGACATAGGATGAGGGTGAAAGGGGATAGACTCAGGAGTAATATGCAAAAATATTAATTTTGCGGTAAGAGTAGTACATGCATGGAATAGTCTCCCAGTGGAAGTGGAGGAGATGAAGACGGTATCTGAATTCAAAAAAGCATGGGATAAACACAAAGAATCTCTAAAGGAAAAAAGGAAAGTTGCTAATACATTCATGCCTTTTTATTTTCTAGATCAGTAATCTCTTTAAGTACCACCTGCTTAAAAATATTGATGATAAGATCAGAGTGTTCAGAGGGAACCCATTTCAAATCTTTCCCGATGTCTGGACTATTTGTTTTTTGCTGCATGATTTCTAGAAAAAGTCCATAATTTTTGATTTTTCTGGAGAATTTGAAAATGTCAATCCTGCTATTAAAATACTTAAATACTTAAAGAGTATTAATGAACAAGCAAACTTCTTCCAAAGATGGGGAAGCTGTAAAACTAGAGGGTATAACATGAAACTACAAGGGGGAAAACTGAAAGGCAATGTCAGGAAATACTTTTTCACTGATAGGGTGGTGGATCCTTGGAATGTCCTCCCAATGGAAATGGTGGGGCAAATACAGTTACAGAATTCAAAATGGCATGGGACAGACACAGTGGATCCCTTCATAGCAACAGGATAAAATCAAAGTAAACATAACAATCTCTTATATCTGAACAAATAGGGGTCACCTACACGGAGTGGTGGGTATGCCCCTAACAAAGGCATGGGGAAGGGTGACCTGCACGGAGCGGCAAGTGCGCCTACTCTTGCTGCCTTGCTGGGTAGACTAGATGGACTATACTGTTCTTTATCTGCTGTCATATACTATGTTACTAGACTAGATAGGTCATATAGTATTTTTCTGTTGTCATGTTTCTATTCTTCTATAGGTTACTTTCAAATTTTTCATAAAAGATCCTTTCATTTAAATGTCTCTCTACCTCAGCTGTGTAATCGCACATATTCATAATGACAATGACTCCTCCATTGTTCTTGTTTCTCCAATGCAATATTTTTATTTGTTGAAATCTTATTGAATTACTCTGATGTTCATATTACCTACCACACAGTTGCCTAGCAGATATCCGCACATACCACACTGTGCATATTTCATTACCTTATTGTGAATTACTCTGATGTGAATATTGCCTAACCACACAGTTCTTAACAGATATCCTTTACCTCCACTCTGTACAGATACCACTGCCTTATTGTGAATTACTCTGAGTACATATTGCCTCATTACACAGATGCTTAACAGATTTCAAGTACCACCACACTGTGCACATTTCACTAGCTAGCAACATTCCTGGATCTACTATATACATTAGTCATCATGTTATCTCACTGGGTATTCCCATACCCCCTTACCCTTGCTATGTGCTACATTTTAATAGCCCTGACCTTTTACACCCTAGCCCTTACTTCACCTCAGAACACTATACCAGTCCTCCATAGATCTTGTTGGAGATTTCCTGACTCCCCCAACCATCAATACGAAACACTTCGGTGCACACCAGGCCCACATGTTATCTATGTGGACCTTCAGCAGCAAAATCTATCTCGACGATTACAGTCCCACCATCCCCCTGACCTTAAATGTGCACTAATAAATGCACGATCAATAAGGAAAAAATGGCCAGCACTAACTGATATGCTCTCAGCTCATAACCTTGATATCCTATGTGTCACCGAGACATGGCTTTCAGCCGCTGATGCCGTGATCCTTCACCAGTGTGTCCCGCCTAATTTCTCAGTCCACTCTTGTCACAGAACTGACTGTCGTGGCGGAGGAGTACTTATCCTAACGAAAGCCGACCTCAAATTTCGACTTGCTGCCTCAAGCAGCACCTCTACCCTTGACTCTGTTACCATTACAAATAAGCAAATAACTATTAACTTGCTCTATAGAACTCCATCTTCATCTCCAGATGACTTAGCAACAATAATTGATCTTGCTTGCAACACCATGAATTCGCATACTCTAAACTGGATATTAGGTGACCTCAACCTCCCAGTCATTCAGGACAGCCACACCAATGCCTTTATTGATGCTCTCAGTGATCTAGGCTATGTTCAACTTGTTGATACCCCTACCCATATAAAAGGCAACTCACTTGATCTTATCTTTGCACCACAAACAGCCCTCACACATTTGCACCAGTCTCACCTAAACGTAAGTGTGGTTCCCTGGTCGGATCACTTCCTGATAAGATTCCAGATTCCAATTTGCACCAACTCCTCCAAATCCATACCTGAAGATAAACCCATATTGGAACATTTAAAGCGCTTCCACCCTTTTAACAGAGAAGATATTCTAAAGAGGACACAGAATCTATTTGACCCTCCTCTTCAAAGCCTCGATGACATGGTCGCCGCTTGGAACTCAAGCCTAGATGCCGTGATCCACTCACCTACCACGAACAAAGCACCACATAAGAAAAAGAATGCCCCATGGTACTCCCAAGAACTACGTAATTCGCTCCTTCAACTCAGACGACTTGAGAGACGCTGGCGACGATCAAGAACAGCTGAGAGCCATGAGGCATTCACAGCACAATTAGGAAAACATCGGTTATCTGTAGCATCAAGTATGAAACAATATCATGCAAAAAGACTACAACGCTCCTTGAACAAACCCCACGAGCTTTTCCAAATTGTGAAATCTCTAGCAAAGGAGCCATCTCAAGAGAACTTACCCTACCCAGACTCACAAGAATATGTTTATTACTTGCGTAAGAAAAGTAATCAGCTTGCCCACACTGCTAAGCCCCCCATACCAGCCAGCCTACCTTTCTCCATCCCACAACCTCCTCTTGGTCATTTCTTGAGTGGGTCCCAACACACTTTCACATCATTTTCTACTCCATCTGACAGAGTCATTCAAGACACTATCCTAAACATAAACACTACAACAGCACCCTCCGATCCGTGTCCAGCTCCCTGGATAAAGGCTCTGCGTGCCGAGCTCAGCCCATTCCTATCCAAATTGATTGATGTATCGTTCTCTACTGGAACATTTCCTCGAAGCCTGAAACAGACGGCTATCAGACCACTCCTAAAAAACAGTAAGTTGGACCCTTCGATGATGGAATCCTACAGGCCTATCTCCAGCATACCTCTCCTATCGAAAATCATTGAAAAGATTACCCTACGCCAATTACAAGATCACATAGATACTAATGCACCCCTGCATCCCTGCCAACATGGATTTCGCGAAGCACATGGTGTTGAAACATTACTCACAACCTTATTCAACACCATAACCTTAGGTCTCGATAACATCAGACAAGTCTTTGCGCTGATCTTCATGGACATTGCTGCCGCATTCGACACCGTAGACCACAAAGTTCTCCTGCTACGCCTCAGAGAGAAGAGAGTTCAAGCTTCAGCTTTGTCATGGTGCGCTTCATACCTCACTGATCGCTGGCAACATGTCCGTTCTGGCCCCTCCAACTCCGATTCCTTCCCTCAAACTAAAGGTGTTCCACAGGGCTCATCTCTATCCGCCTTGCTATTCAATGTCTATATGCAACCCATTTGTGATCTCATCCAATCATTTAATATCAACTGCCTGGTCTATGCTGACGACGTCTTGATGTACATGCCAATTTCGACAGAACATCTTGAACTATCCCCACTTATCAGGTGCTTTGACACTGTCACAGACTGGCTAAATGCACAAATGCTTAAGTTAAATTTCAAAAAGACAGAAGCCCTCTTCGTAACCAGGAATCCGGCTTTTACTCCACCCCTGTCTATCAAGGTTCGCGACGCAGAGATCATATGCAAGACTACAGTAAGATACCTAGGTGTAACGCTTGATCAGCAACTTAATATGAAGGCTCATATCAAAAACATAACAAAGTCGGTGTACCATAAAATCCGGACCCTCCACAATTTGCATCAACTGTTAGAACCTGATGACTTCCGAACTGTCTTTCAGGCTCTAATAATGCCTCACTTTGACTATGCCAATGCGATCTTGTATGGTCTACCTAAGTGCACGACTAACCCCTTACAACTTGCAATGAATTCAGCTGCAAGAATCCTTCATGGAGCCTCAAGAAGTTCTCATATTACCCCAATACTAAAACAATTGCACTGGCTACCCATACAAGCCAGGATCTCATTCAAGATCCTAATCATGACCCATAAAGCCATCAATAAATACCCTGCTACTGCCATTACTGATCTAATTTCAATCACACCTCCCAATCGAGCAAGGAGATCGAATGCTGCAAATACTCTCATATTACCTAAGGCAAGCATGAAGTGTTCTCAATTCACTAGATCCAGAGCCTTCTCCTTCTTTGCTCCATCCTGCTGGAACGCATTACCAGCAACTATCAGAACCATCAGTGAACTCTCCCAATTTAGGAAGGCACTGAAACGGCACCTCTTTCTTCATCACTACGATGATGCAGTCTTCTCCCCACACTCACCCACTCTCACATCTCAATGCAGCACCTCAAACTCATGCACGTCACATTCCCAGACTGATCACTCACAATCACACCTTCCCCTCCAACCATCATGAGAAACTTATGCAGTGCCGCATAACTCATTATATTGTTGCATAAAGTAGACTGTATTTATTCATCGTGTCTCCTTGTTAAGTGACTGGTTATTTATACCCTATTTTACCTGTTATACCTGCTTAATGCATACCCAAGTTTAATTTTCCTGTTTAATGTATACCCAAGTTATTATACCTGTTTCACTGTAAGCACAAATCACGAAATTGAGATGTGCAACTCTTATGTTCATTGTAAACCGCACTGATGTCGAATAGCGCGGTATAAAAGAGACTACAAATAAATAAATAAATAAATAAATAATACATTCATGCCTTTTTCTTTTCTATATCAGTAATCTCTTAGTAGGTAAAGAACCTAAATATCCAAACACAACCTTAAAACTAAGATGCAGACAGCAATCCAGCAGCAAGATGGGGGCTTTCCAGTCTTTTGCATTGAGTATCACATGTATGATTTTCTCCCAGTTGGTGAGGGGTCTTATGTGTGCACTAGGTGCAAGGAGCTCTTTGCTCTCAGGGAATGAGTCTGATCTCTGGAGGCTAGAGAAGCAGACAAGGAGGACATAAGGAAGATAGAAAGGTACATAGATGAGACCTACAGGGATATAGTCCTGAAGTCCCACCTCCAGTTTGGCAGCATTCCTGTTGCCATGGAGGAGAGAGGTCATGTGGCAGGAGAGCATCACCCTGTTGTGGCAGTAAGTGATCCTATAGCTAGGACCTGTCCTCCAGGAGATGTAAAGCCCTCTCACACCGAGAAGGTTTCTCCAGGACCATGTGCCTGATAGGACAGCCGTTATAGCTGGTGATTCGATCATTAGGCATGTAGATAGCTGGGTTGCTGGTGGACGTGAGGATTGCCTGGTAACATGTCTGCCTGGTGCAAAGGTAGCAGACCTCACGCACCACCTAGACAAGGTCTTAGATAGTGCTGGGGAGAAGTCTGCTGTCTTGGTACATGTCGGTATCCATGACATAGGAAAATGTGGTAGGGAGGTTCTGGAGGCTAAATTTAGGCTTTTAGATAGAAAGTTGAAATTCAGAACTTCCAGGGTAGCATTCTAAGAAATGCTTCTCGTTCCATGCGCAGGACCCAAAAGGCAGGTAGAGCTCTGGAGTCTCAATTCATGGATGAGACAATGGTTCAAGGATGAGGGTTTTGGATTTGTTAGAAACTGGGGAACATTCTGGGGAAAGGAGGGGCTCTTCTGAAGGGGTGGGCTTCACCTTAACCAGGATGGAACCAGGCTGCTGACATTAACATTTAAAAAGGAGATAGAGCAGCAATTAAACTAAATAGGGGAGAGCTGACAGTCACCCAAGAGCTCATGGTTCGGAACAATGTATCCTTGAAGGATAGTACCAGTAAAATTAAGTTAGGGAATATCAGCAGAGAGGTTCCAATACAGACAAAGTAGCCCAAATGCCCTTGAGTATAGAGCAGACAGAGCTTAAAGATTCCAAATTACCTCTGCCTACCGATAGCCAGATTAATATGACTAAAATACAGTCTCTAAAATGTTGGTATGCAAATGCTAGAAGTCTAAAAAATAATATGGGAGAGTTAGAATATACAGCACTAAATGAGAGGTTAGATATGATTGGTATCTCAGAGACATAGGGGCATGTTTACTAAACATCCCTAACGTGCGGGGCCGCGGTAGTGTGCGTGTGCCATATAAGGAGTGGGCGGTTCAGGCAGAAAGAAGAAAAAAACCCGACCGTACGTGTGCGCGTCGCGCTAATTTGCGGGGCCCACATTAGCGCGTGGGAAGGCTAAGTGGGGCGCTGCTAAGCACATATCAGAACAGAGCTGTAGCACAACGGTGAACACACTAACCAATGGTGCAGGGGCCACAGGTTCAATCCCCCATTGTGCGCAACAAAAAGGCCAGCTGAGGCAACACCTTGAATGTGTAAAAGTGGTTCAGAAAGCAAAGTACTTTTGGACGGCATAAGGCGGCACACTGTTCGTTTTGTACGGCATAAGGCGGCGCACTGTACTATCTGGGCGGCACAAGGCGGCGCACTGTTCTTTTTGGGCGGCACAAGGCGGTGCACTGTTCATTTTGGGCGGCACAAGGCGGCGCACTAATTGTGGGCAGCAGGAGGTGGCGCGCTGATGGGCATAAGGCGGCGCGCTGATGCCAAAGCAAAGGAACACAGCCACAGCACAATGGTTAAGACACTGACCAATGGTGCAGGGACCAGGGGTTCGATCCCTCATAATGCCCAGTGAAAAAGGCTAGCTGAGGCAGTATGTTATATGTTGTGGAGTGCTGTAGGAGGCTTTTTAATTTTATTTTGTGATAACTACTAGCAAACGCACTCTCACAGCATATTAATATAAGGCGGCCCATAAGGCACATGTGACAGTGCACCGTCCGCCAATGCACCCTAGAATGTCCCCTATAGGGCAGCATGTATGTTGCGACACAGGATAATGTATAGTGCACCCTATATGGCTGACAACCGTAACGTGCCCTATAGGGCGCCCCATAAAGCACCCTCAGAGGCACCTTATGGGTACAGTACGCTGAGGGTGGTATTGCTGGCAGCAACATATGTACAGTAAATGAAAATAAATCTGTGGACACCCCTATCACATAACCCCACTGTGGGTTTGAACCCATGACATCTGGCTGCACAGGCAGTGACATAACCATTGGGCTATAGCTCTATAGCTGTAAGCAGTCCCTGGCTGGCTGCAGATAGCCTGTACGTCACCTCACTGACAGTCTGCTGTTGTGAACCACCCGTACCCATGATGCACTGCACATGCAAATCAGCTGTCCACGATTGAACACAGGATGGGAAATGCACCCCTAAAGCTCCCCGGCCTGGTAGGGGGAAGTGTCCGTGTGCACCCACACAGCACCTCGGCCTGGTAGGGTGTCCTGAGTGGGTGGACAAACGGCAAAGAGTAGCTAAACACCATCACATTGTGCGGTTACTGTGCTCACCCTGAGTGTGAGATGTTGCGCCCAGGACCAGGTCCACAACACCAGCAATGGCTGAATGCAGCCATGTCAGAGCTCCAAAGCAGCAATAACCTGTGAAATAGGTAGGTGCTGCATAAACATTCTGGAGATCTCTGTCTGGCTCAGTTAGTGGGGACCCCCCCACCCCATGGACCCCCAGGTGGATAAAACAGGGCTTCCCCTCAACAGATCCCCACCCCGATGGCAGTTGAGTGGACCATCAACCCCAGTCCTGCTAGGGAACAGACACCCTACAGGGCAGGCCAAGCAGCTCCACACACATCCATAATACAATATCAGACAGACATTAGGCCTGGATATTCAAAGATACACCCCACCACTATCTGATATTCACCTGCAGCAAGCCATCAGCCAATGCACGGCACTCCATCACAACACATATCAGCTGTGAACAGTCTGCTGGCTGGTCCTGATGGACATGCTTGCACCCACAACTGGGGTGGTAGCACACACAGACAGATAAGTCTATGAAAAGGCCCCCACAGGACACCCATACATATCACATGGGAGAATCACAATATAGCACTATGGGGGTGCCTAGCCATGCTGCCGTCACTGCACACTCAGGGTGAGAGTGATCCCCCAGCAGCACATACAGAGGTCACCCTGTCTGTGTAGGTGGTGGCCGGGCACTACCATGCCCCTGCCAGTGCCCTATGCCCTGTGCAGCTGCATCCTGGTCAGTCCACTCTGTCTGAGATATACCCATGGTCCCTTGCTACTCATTATGCACATTGGCAGGCCAATACTGGCAACAGTGTTTGCAGTGTGGGCTGTGGAAGGGGCATGTAGCCAACACCCACTGTATAGACAGACACACAATTCCACACCTATGCCATCATGGTGCTACTATTGAGGCGGTAATTAGCCTTGCCCACCAAACCGGTGCTGGGCACGGCAAGGCATGGATATGCTACGCAGTACTGCTGGGGGTCACTCCCCAGGGTGGTAAACACCGTCAGAGGCAAGGGCTGGAGCACGCACCGCAAACACCATACAGATTGTTCAGATGGGGTCAACTAGCAGTATGTGCGTAACGTATGGATATCTATCTGCCAGTACTCCTAGCAAGCGTCTCAGAGCTGTGTACCGTATACCTCAGGTGTAGGGTTACATTGCTAGGGTATGCAGGTGCTAGTATTGGGAGATGCACGCAGGGTCCAATGTTCTGCCTCTCCAGGAGACATTGGCCAATGGGGCCTGTGGGTGTGGGTGTGGGTGTGTCTGCCCCTGTTGGCTGCTGCTTTACGGCAGAGATTCCCAACTCCAGTCCAGGTTTGCATCACACTGATCGGGTTTACCTGCTGTTCCTCATGAATATGCATGAGCTACATCTACATGCCATGGGGGTGGTGCATAGATATACAGCACAGGCATTTGTATGAGTGGCAGCATGGACCCTGACTGGTGTGTGGCCCACCAGGACTGCATTTGGGAGATTCTGCTCTAGGTACTGCCCCTGTACATGGTGTCTGTGCTCAGTGGGGTAAAAGATAGACGTAGTACCATTGCATATGTCCTCGCCACGAAAGGTTTGTCCTTACTATCACTGTGTAGCTGTGGGAAAAATATGTGGGAAGGATTGGTGGTAGCCCCAGCTGGGCTTTGAACCTGTGACCTTCTGTTCTTGTATGCACTGTCTGTGTGCACTGCACCACCTTGTAGCCACGGATTGGCTGGATTCCCTGAAATGTCCATGCCTGTGGATCCGGCAGGGCCTGTGTGTTGCAGTAGACTGTGCCAGCCTGCACATGGCTTGGCCTCTGTCCTCTGTGGCTAGCTGCCACTGCCCCCTGCACCACATGTATTCGTGCGCCAACATGCTGGCATGAGCTTCTCTCAGAAAAAGCAGATGACCTGATTGCAATGTGGCAGTACGGGACTGCATTTGGGGGACTTGGCTGTAGGTATGCCCATTGTTATGGTGTGTGTGCGGTGTTGGGTAACATATGGGTGTTTCCCCCATGCTTATGTTCCCTGCAATACAGGGGTGTCTGCTCTATCTTTGTTTAGTGGTGGGTAAAATATATGGACTGGGCTGGCAAGTGCCCCATCTGGGATTTGAACCTCTGGCCTTCTAGTCCTAGAGGTCATAGCTATGTCCTCTGCACCACACTATGGCCACAGAGACAGTGCAGCCCCTGGAGGTAGTAAACCTGGCAGGATGGAGTCACAAACCCTGCTGTATGCATTTTTACTGTGGGCTCCTTCACCCTGTGTGGTGACAAACGTGCAAATAAAACCCGGGAATGACCACGGAACAAAGGGGGAAAACATATACCCAAGCTGGGCAACAGTGATATTAATGGGCAACCCTAGATAACACTCCCAGGACAGCTCCAGAAAAAGGGAAATGTTTTTTGGACGAGTCTCCGCTCCGTACACCTTTCCATAAATCATTTCTTTTTTTTGGAGCTTTCCTGGGTGTTATCTAGTTTTGCCCATCACTATAACTGTTCCCCAACTGAATTACTATTTTTCATATTTTTGTGGTGGTCATTTTCTATTTATAATTGCACTTTTGTGCTGTGCACATGTATCACACTGCTCACGTTTTTCAGGTTTCCCCGGTTTTGCTGTACATTGCTGACGGAAATGGTTTCTTTTCCCTTTAAATGCATTCTAACGCGAGTGATTCACTCGCGCTATTTTTTTTGGAAATTCAGCCCCGATAATGTGCGGGGCGCCTCTCCCCTCCCCTTCCTCGCCCATTAACCCCTTCTCTCCGCCCCTCCGGGGCCTTCCTCCGCCCTCCGTTAGCCTTTCCACACCTCTATCGGACATTTGCGGGCACGTACTTGTGCGGCACCCGTTACTGTGACGCGCAAGTGTGCGGGGCTTCATCGCACGTTTGCGGGGTGTTTAAGCGCTCTTAAGTACCGCTTTTAGTACACTATTTTGCGGCGCGCTAATTAGCGGTTTTTAGTAAACATGCCCCATAGTGGAAGCAGCGCAACCAGTAGGACACTGTGTTACCTGGGTACAAACTATATCATAATGATAGAGCTGATCAAATTGGTGAGGGTTTTCGCTCTATATTAGAGAGGGCATTGAGTCACAAAGGATTAAAGTTTTGCAGGAAACAAAATTTGCTGTAGAATCTCTATGGATTGAAATTCCATGTAAAAAGGGGAAGGCGATGGCATTGGGGGTGTACTATTGACCGCCTGGCCAGAATTAACAAATGGATGAATAAATGCTCAAAGAAATCAGGGAAGCTAACAAACGTTTACAGCACAGTAATAATAATGGGTGATTTCAATTACCCCGTTATTTATTGGGTCAGTGTCACGGCAGGATATGCTAGGGCAGGGGTGGGCAATTCCGGTCCTGGAGGGCCGCAGACCAGTCAGGTTTTCATGATGTCCCTAATGAATATTCATGGACTTTTTCCATACAATGGAAGGCAGTGGATGCAAATAGATCTCATGAATATTCATTAGGGACATCATGAAAACCTGACTGGTCTGCGGCCCTCCAGTATCGGAATTGCCCACCCCTGTGCTAGGGAGATAAAGTTTCTAGATGAAATAAAATACTACTTCTTGGAGCAGCTGGTTCATGAACCGACCAGAGGGGAAGCCATTTTGGACCTAGTCCTTAGTGGAACACAAGATCTGGTGCAAGAGATAAGGGTGTTGGGGCCACTTGGCACTAGTGATCATAGCATGATCGGGTTTATTTAATGAATGGAGGAAGGATGGTAAGGAAATCCACAGTACTACCTTTTAGCTTTCGAAAGGGAGACTATGATAAAATGAAGAAAATAGTTAAGAAAAAACTCAAAGGAGCAGCTGCAAAGGTTAAAGACTTACATCAAGCTTGGGCGTTGTTTAAAAATACTCACTTGGAAGTCCACACCAGCTGTATTCCACGCTTTAAGAAAAGCAGAAGGAAGTCCAAAAAACTGCCAGCATGGTTTAAAGGTGAGATCAGAGAGGCTGTTGCTGCCAAACAAGAGACCATCAGAAAATGGAAAAAAAGAGGTAAATGATGAAAACTGGAACCAGCACAAGCACTGGCAAGTTAAATGCAAGGCGTTGATAAGGCAGGCAAAGAGAGAATTTGAGAAGAAATTTGATGTGGAAGCAAAACATGTAATAAATACTTTTTAAAAGTACATTCTTAGCAAAAAAATTGTGAGAGTCAGTTGGACGATTAGATGATAGAGGGGTAAAAGGGGCACTAAGAAGGGACAAGGCCATAGCAGAGAGGCTGAATGAATTATTTGCATTGGTGTTTACTGATGAAGATGTAGGGATGTTACCCATAACTGAAGTAGTATTTAAAGGTGATACTGTGGAAGAATTGAAAGAAATATTGATACACCGGGAAGATGTATTTCAACTATTTGATAAACTGAAGAGTAGCAAATCCCCTGGACCGGATGGTATACATCCAAGGGTGTTGAAAGAACTGAAATATGAGATTGCAGACCTTCTATTAATAATTTCTGAAGTATCATCAAAATCATCTGTAATACCTGAAGATTGGAGGATGGCCAATGTATCGCCAATTTTTAAAAAGGGTTCCAGGGGTGATCCAGGAAACTAAAGACTGGTGAGCCAGATGTGAGTACTGGGGAAAATGGTAGAATCCATCATAAAGAACAAAATTACTGAACATGTAGATAGTCATGGCTTAATGGGAGACAGCCAACATGGCTTTAGACAAGGAAGATCCTGTCTTACTAATCTGTTATGTTTTTTTGAAGGTGAAAATAAACAGATAGACAAAGGTGAGTTGGTTGATATAGTGTATCTGGACTTTGAGAAAGCCTTTCACAAGGTCCCTCATCATAGATTTTTGGCACAACTAAAAAGTAATTGGATAGGAGGCAGTGTACTATTGTGGATCAGGAACTGTTTAAAAGATAGAAAGCAGAAGGTAGGGCTAAATGGCCAATTTTCCCAATGGAGAAAGGTGAATAGTGGAGTACCCCAGGGATCTGTGCTGGATCCGCTGCTTTTTGACATACTCATAAATGACCTGGAAAAGGGAATAACGAGTGAGGTTATCAAATTTGCAGATGACACAAAACTATTTAAAGTTGTTAACACCCATGAGGATTGTGGAAAATTGCAAGAGGATCTTGAAAAACTGGAAGACTGGGCATCCAAAGGGCAGATGAAATTCAATGTGGACAAGTGCAAAGTTATGCACCTAGGAAAAAACAACCCAAACTGCGGTTCAACATTAGGAACCACCACCCAGGAAAAGATTTAGGCGTCATCGTGGATAATATGTTAAAACCCTCTGCCCATTTTGCAGCAGCAGCCAAGAGAACAAATAGAATGCTAGGTATCATAAGGAAAGGAATGGAAAATAAAACAGGATATTATAATGCCTCTGTATCGTTCCATGGTGCAACTTGAATATTGTGTGCAATTCTGGTCACTGCATCTTAAACAGGATATATCATTATTAGAAAGGTTACAGAGAAGGGCCACCAAAATGGTAAAGGGGATGGAAGGATACCCCTATGAAGAGAGGCTAAAAAGGATAGGGCTCTTCAACTTGGAAAAGAGACGACTGAGGGGAGATATGATAAAGGTCTGAGGAAAATTGCAAGAGGATCTTGATAAATTGGAAGACTGGGCATCAAAATGGCAGATGAAATTTAATGTGGAGAAGTGCAAGGTTATGCACCTAGGGAAGAACAACCCAAACTATGGTTACACGATGCAAGGTTCCACATTAGGAACCACCACCCAGGAAAAAGATTTAGGCGTCATTGTGGATACCTTGTTAAAACCCTCGGCCCAGTGTGCAGCGGCGGCCAAGAGAGCAAATAGAATGCTAGGTATGATAAGGAAAGGAATGGAAAATAAAACAAAAGATATTATAATGCCTCTATATCGTTCCATGGTGAGACCGCACCTTGAATATTGTGTGCAATTCTGGTCGCCGTATCTTAAAAAGGATATAGCGATTTTAGAAAAGGTTCAGAGAAGAGCCACCAAAATGGTAAAGGGGATGGAAGGCTACTCCTATGAAGAAAGGCTAAAAAGGTTGGGGCTCTTTAGCTTGGAGAAGAGACGGCTGAGGGGAGATATGATAGAAGTCTATAAATTAATGAACGGAGTGGAACGGGTAAACGTAGATCGATTGTTTACCTTATCAGAATATGGAAAGACTAGGGGACATGCAATGAAGCTACAGGGTAAACTATTTAAGACTAATAAAAGAAAATATTTTTTCACTCAACGTGTAATCAAACTCTAGAATTTGTTACCGGAGGATGTAGTAAAGGCTGTTAGTGTAGCTGGGTTTAAAAAAGGTTTGGACAAGTTCCTGGAGGAAAGGTCCATAAACCATTATTAAGAAGGGACCCAGGATATCAATGCTTGAACCAGTACAAGCATTGTGGAACCTGTGTCCCTTGGGGAAACTGCTAGGTACGTATGACCTAGATTGGCCACTGTTGGAAACAGAATGCTGGGCTTGATGGACCTTGGTCTGACCCAGTATGGCATCTCTTATGTTCTTATGTTCTTATGGTCTATAGATTAATGAATGGAGAGGAACAAGTAAATGTAGATTGATTATTTTCATCATCAGAATATAGAAAGACTAGGGGACATGCAGTGAAGCTACAGGGTAACCTATTTAAGACTAATAAGAGAAAATATTTGTTCACTCAACGTGTAATCAAACTCTGGAATTTGTTACCAGAGGATGTAGTAAAAGCTGTTAGTATAGCTGTGTTTAAAAAAGGTTTGGACAAATTCCTGGAGGAAAGGTCCATAAACCATTATTAAAAGGGACCCAGGATATCACTTCATGACCCAATACAAGCTTTGTGGAACCTGTGTCTTTTGGGGAAACTGCTAGGTACTTCTGACCTAGATTAGCCACTGTTGGAAACAAGATACTGGGCTTGATGGACTGTGGTCTGACCCAGTATGGCATATCTTATGTTCACATGTTCTCTTGATTGTAAACGTGTCTTGGCTTTCTATATCCATAGGACTCGAGATTATCATAAAGCCTTGCAGTTCTTTATCTCATTTGACCCCAGTCACCTGGGATTACCTATTTCTAAGCATCCACTCTCCAGATGGATAGTGGACTGCATTTCAACGTTCATGCCATGGCCACCTCAAAGGCAAACCTATGCTCAGTAGCTATTGATGAAATTTGCAAATCAGCAACTTGGTCATCTGTCCAAACCTTTGCTACCCATTATTGTCTAGACAAGGACTCCTATCAGGATGCCATGTTTGTTCAGGCTGTACTCCAGTACCTCTTTCAGACTTAGATGCAACTCCTACCCTCTGTCCCGGACATTTTTAGATACCAGAAATCAATGTGGGATTCTTGACCTCATCATTCCTACTCTAAGGCGAACCTCTACCAGCTCTGAGTTCACTTCATCTGGCATCTGGGAGCAAGGGAGTCCCATATGTGAAGACTACATTCCTGCTTGTTCCTGGAGATAGCGTAGTTACTCACCTGTAACCAGTGATCTCTGGGAGCAGCAGGAATTTACCGTAGTCTTCACAACCTGCCCTCCTCCCCTAGGAGTTATAGGATTTCATTTACTCTCTTTTCTCAGCTACAAACTCAAATGAAGAAAGGGAGTTGGGAAGGTGGGAACGCAGTCACGGAGGCTCAGTGGAGTGCTCTCAAAAGATTTTCAATTGGACCCTGGGGAACGTTTTCATGCGGCTCCGTCGGTACCGATGTCACCCATATGTGAAGACTAAATTCCTGCTGTTCCTGGAGATCACCTGTTACAGGTGAGTATCTACGCTTTATTTGCAGTATTTATTATACTACCATACAGCTACAGAAATAAAATCAAAGCAATCCACAATCGCAAATAAAACAGCAACTAAGAATCCAGGAAAACAACTAGAAGACCTCATGGGTAACAATGGGTCAGGGAGCGCATAGTACATCGGTAAAGGTAAATGCTGCAGTATGTGTCATTTCAAGTTTGAACTGAGAAGGGAGAAGTATAGTAAGTAAGTTAGTCTGTGAAGATTTCAATGCATAAGCAAGACAGTAAGGAATGATCAAGGAGGAAAGATAAGACAGAAAGCCCATTTAGTGAATCCTATAAGTGAGAGACAGAATTTTACATTTGATCCTACAAGGTATCGGAAGCCAAGACAGTTCCTTGAGATGTGTGTTTATGTTTATGTTTTTGTTAATGCAATTTCTTGATATATCACCCAGGCTAAAGGCATCAGAGCAGTTTACAATCACTACAAGCAGATACTGCATACATTCCTTTGTCCCCAAAGGGCTCACAATCTACATGTGTACCTGAGGCAACGGAGGGTTAAGTGGCATGCCCAAGGCCACAAGGAGTGCCTATAGGAAACATGATCTTTATGTTTTGCTTTATAGATAATTCTTACTAATTTTGAACTAATTGCAGTCTTTTGAGACTGTAGAGGGGAATACCAGTGAGGAGAGAGATATAGTGATCTAGTCTGCTGAGAACTAGAGCATATATATAGAACAAAGGTAAGAATTTGTTTTTTTTTTATTGCTAGCTCTCTGACTGGGAGCTCTTAAAAAGGTTATGGTACATTTAAAAAAAATTGCATTATTTTTGGTGCTTTAGTTTAAAAGTAGAAATATTTTCTTTAGTGGGTAGGTTTAAAACTTTGCTTTAGTGACTTTCTCAGGTCTTTGGAGCTACTGACACCTAATCAGGAGTTAGTGGGCCTGATTAGCTTGTGAAAGAACTGAGAGCAGCTGAGGCCTGCAATAAAAGATTTCAGAGCCCTGCACTGTTGAGGCATTCCTAACAGGGGCTATACATTTCAAACAAAGGTTAGAATTTGTGGTTTTTAAAAATTGCTAGCTCTCTGACTGGGGGTTCTTAAAAAGGGTTTGGTACATTTTTAAAACAAAGTTACATTCTTTTTGGTGTTTTAGTTTAAAATGAGAAATATTTTCTTTAGTGGGGTAGGTTTAAAACACTGCATTAGTGACTTTCTCAGCTCTTTGGCGCTACTGACACCTTATCAGGTATTAGTTCCCTCCCTACCCCCACAACTCCCTCCCACCCCTAGTGAGCATTCTTGCTTTATAGGGCACCTCCCCAATTAACAAAACACAGGGACTTGTAACAACACATTTTGAATATAATTAAAGAGATTTAACTGCTTTTTCACTGAAAGGACAGTTGGAAACCAGCTGGAATTTTGGTAGATCTCTCTCTTTTGCTTTAACAGATATCTAAGCTCCACAAACAGAACAATGGCTTGGAAAAATCGTATCGTTAAAGCTGTTGCCCCCATTACTGCTTCTGCATCTGTTCAGACAGAGATCCCAATGCCAATTGAACGACCGGTTCCATGAGCAGGGTGCCTGCATGCTGAAGTTCTCAGGAAACAAGTGGAGGGACTCAGAGAGGAGGTAGTGAGGCTGAGAAGCATTAAAGACAGTGAGAAGTGCATTGATGAGATGCTTCTAGCAACAACCAAGCTCTCCAGCAGAGGAAAAGATGGGTGCCTACTGAATGACGAAGGTTGGGCACAAGTCACCAGGGCCTTCAAAATCACCAATCCAAC
Source organism: Ichthyophis bannanicus (assembly GCA_033557465.1). Taxonomy (NCBI): domain Eukaryota; kingdom Metazoa; phylum Chordata; class Amphibia; order Gymnophiona; family Ichthyophiidae; genus Ichthyophis; species Ichthyophis bannanicus. The sequence goes on from CM066035.1 coordinate 529,611,965, forward strand.
TTCTCCAGCCCTTGAATTGAAGAACTATTATGCAGCCCTGGAAGTAAAGGAGGAGAAAACATCCCTGAAAAGGGAAGAACCAAAGCTCAAGTACCCCAAAGTTGCAGAATTAGTGAGCATAAGGAAGCGAAGGGTAGTGGTGGTAGGTGACTCTCTTCTGAGGGGTATTTAGGCATCCATCTGTCGATTAGACTTGATGTCCGGAGAGGTATGCTGTCTGCCAGGTGCCAAAATCCGAGATGTTACGGAGAGTTTGCTGAGACTCTATAAAGCCCACTGACTATTACCAAATGTTGCTAATCCATGTCGGAACAAAAGATACTGCCAGGTATCCCTCTGAGCATCACTTAACCCTCCATTGCCTCAGGTACACTTAGATTGTGAGCCCTTCGGGGACAAGGGAATAAAAAGTACCTGTTAGTATACATGTAAACCGCACTGATTCTAAAGAGCGTGGTATAAAAAAAAAAAAAATAAATATCAAAAATAACTTCATGGCTCTGGGATGGAGGGTGAAGCAAATAGGTGTACAGGTGGTGTTCTCTTCAATCCTCCCTGTTGAGGGTAAAGGCCAAGGCAGAGAGGCTCGCATCCTGGAGATGAATGCATGGCTGTGTGGATGGTGTCTTCGAGAGCGTTTTGGTTTCCTGGACCATGGGATTCTGTTCCAAGGGTTGCACAGTAGAGATGGCGTCCATCTGTCCAAGAAAGGTTGACACACCTTCAATAGTAGACTGGCTAATCTACTGAAGAGGGCTTTAAACTAGATTCATTGGGGATGGGTGAAGAAAGCCCCCAGGTATGTCAAAGCCTCCAGGTAAGTGAAACATTAAATACCTTTATGGAAATGGGTAAAAGGAGTAACATATGGAGGGCAGTGTGTATAAACGCCTGTAGCATAGGAAATAAGATCCCTGATGTTGAAGCTTTGGTGGGAGTGGCTGACTTGGATTTAGTGGCAGTTACAGAAACATGGTTCATAGAAAACCATGACTGGGATGTAACTATACCAGGCTATACTTTATTCAGAAAGGACAATGTAGGAAGAAGGGGAGGAGGAGTGGCACTATATGTAAAAAATAATATTAAAGCTTTGGAATTGCAGAGCTTAAAAGGGAGAGATGAGGCACTGTGGGTTAAATTAGAAAGAGGGAAAGAGAAATCTATTTGCATTGGTATGATATACAGACCTCCCTCACAGGAGGAAGAGGTGGACAGAGAGTTAATTGAAGACATATGCAGGATTGCTAGGAAAGGGGAAGTGCTACAGATATGGGATTTTTATATACCAGATGTTGATTGGATGATTCCTGATGCAGTATCATCTAGAAGTAAGGAGATCCTGGATTCCCTATAGGGAGAACTATTCAGGCAATTGCTAACAGACCCCACACATGAAGAGGGCTTACTGGACTTGGTGCTTACCAATGGTGAAAGTTTTTCTGATGTTATAGTGGGAAATCATTTTGCATCCAGTGATCACCAGATGGTGTGGTTCAGTATTAGGACTAGGGCTGTTAGAATCCATTCAGAAGCAAGGGTCTTAGACTTTAGGAAAACTAACTTTGCCAAGATGGGTCAATACCTCAGGGAACAGCTAGGGGATGTAGAATAACTGTGGGCAAAACTGAAAGAAGCTATTTTAAGGGCAAACAACTTTTTTGTTAAAATGGTAAATAAAGGTAAAAGGAAAAGGAGACAGCTATGGCTTTTGAAAGAAGTAGCTGAAAAGGTGAAGAAAAAGAGGGAGGCCTTCATGAAATACAGGAGATCACAGAGAGAGGAAGGCAGGCATCTATATTTGGAAAAACTTAGAGAAGCTAGCAAAGAAGTCAGGAAAGCAAAGTTTCAAAAAGAGGAGGAAATAGCCAATGCAATAAAATAGGAGGATACAACATTTTTCAGATATGTTAGTAAGAAGAGGAAGGTCAAAAGTGGTATTGCCAGACTCGAGGGTGAAGGGGAAGAATATGTAGAAGCTGATGAGGATAAAGTGGAATTGCTTAGCAAATATTTCTGTTCTGTGTTTACATATGAAGAGCTAGGAATAGGACCTCAGAAAACACCCACAAACAGGAACAGAAGCGAGGGGCATCTTGAACAATTTTCAGAAGACTGTGAGAAACTAGCTAAACTTAAAGTAGACAAAGCAATGGGACCGGATGGGATGTACCCTAGAATACTGAGGGAACTTTGGGAAGTTCTAGCAGCTCAACTGACTGACCTTTTCAATGCCTCGTTGGAGTCAGGAGTGAACATAAGAACATAAGTTATGCCATACTGGGACAGACCAAGGTCCATCAAGTCCAGTATCCTGTTTCCAACAGTGGCCAATCTAGGTCATAATTACCTAGCAGTTTCCCCAAAAGACACAGGTTCCACAATGCTTGTATTTGGTTAAGCATTGATATCCAGGGTCCCTTTTTAATAATGGTTTATGGAATTTCCTCCAGGAACTTGTCCAAACCTTTTTTAAACCCAGCTACACTAAAAGCCTTTACTACATCCTCTGGTAACAAATTCCAGAGTTTGATTACACTTTGAGTGAAAAAATAATTTCTCTTATTTGTCTTAAATAGTGTACCCTGTAGCTTCATTTCATGTCCCCTAGTCTTTCTATATTCTGATAATGTAAACAATTGATCTATGTTTACCCGTTCCACTCCATTTATTATTTTATAGACCTCTATCATATCTCCCCTCAGCCGTCTCTTTTCCAGGTTGAAGAGCCCTAACCTTTTTAGTCTCTCTTCATAGGAGTAGCCTTCCATCTCCTTTACCATTTTGCTGGCTCTTCTCTGTACCTTTTCTAATAAAACTATATCCTTTTTAAGATACGGCGACCAGAATTGCACACAATATTCAAGGTGCGGTCGCACAATGGAACGATATAGAGGCATTATAATATCCTTTGTTTTATTTTCCATTCCTTTCCTTATGATACCTAGCATTCTATTTGCTCTCTTGGCTGCCGCTGCACACTGGACAGAGGGTTTTATCATGTTATCCACAATGACGCCTAAATCTTTTTCCTGGGTGGTGGTTCCTAATGTGGAACCTTGCATCGTGTAACCATAGTTTGGGTTGTTATTCCCTAGGTTCATAACTTTGCACTTTTCCACATTAAATTTCATCTATCATTTTGATGCCCAGTCTTCCAATTTATCAAGATCCTCTTTCATTTTTCCACAATCCTCTTGGGTTTTAACAACTTTAAATAGTTTTGTGTCATCTGTAAATTTGATAACCTCACTCGTTACTCCCTTTTCCAGGCACCTTTAAATACTACTTCATTCTTGGGTAACATCCCTACATCTTCCTCAGCAAAGACCGAAGCAAAGAACTCATTCAGTCTCTCCACTATTGCCTTGTCACCTCTTAGTACCCCCTTAACCCCTCTATCATCGAATAGACCAACTGACTCTCTCACAGGTTATTTGCTATGAATGTACTTGAAAAAGTCTTTATTATGCGTTTTTGCTTCCGCAGCAAGATTCTTCTCAAATTCTACCTTTGCCTGCCTTATCAATGCCTTGCATTTAACTTGCCAGTGCTTGTGCTGTTTCCAGTTTTCGTCGTTTGGCTCTTTTTTCCATTTCCTGAAAGATGATTTTTTGGCAACAACAGCCTCTCTGACCTTGCTAAAGAGTCATGGGAGAGGAGGCAGTGTACTATTGTGGATCAGGAACTGGTTAAAAGATAGAAAGTAGGGTGGCGGAGCCTGGAGCGAAGCAGGGTGGCTGTATAGAGCATTAGCTCCGGAGAGGCCTAGTCAAGACAATTAAAATGGCAATAGTTCCTAAAGTCACTTATATTTTGGAGATGTTGCCATTGTTCCTTCCGGCGCAGACATATCGGCAGATGGAGAGGCCTTTGGTCTCATTTTTGTGGAATAAAAAGCCCCCTAAAATTGCACTTCAAAAGCTTAAGGCGAAAAAAGAAGATGGGGGTGTAAATTTCCCAGATTTCCGGCTTTATCACAATGCCTTTTTAATGAAGCAGGGGGTGAGGTGGTCGGAGCAACAAAGTGCCCAAAGCCCGGTTTGGCTTAGGCTTGAGGAGAAATTAGCAGCCCCCTTTCCATTGTCCTTGCTTCCAAGTATGGTATTTAGTGATATATCCTTAAAGCCTCAAATGATTATGGACACGCAAAGGGCTTTTCAGACCTTAATGAATGTTAGTTGTCCAGGGGATGTGCTGTCGGAGGGTTTGTCTTTGTGGTTCAACCCACTTTTTAAGATACAGCGTGAATCCTTTGCGTGGAAACCTTGGTATAGTAGGAATATATGGACAGTTGGTCAGTTAATTGATAAAGGAGAATGGAAAAGTTTTGGAAAGTTACAATGGGAGTTTCATCTCCCGGGCTCGGCCTATTTCCAATGGCTCCAGTTGAAGCATTGTGTTGGGAGAATTCTTGGTGATCTTCGGCAGCTGAAAGCTGAGGGAAAGCTGGGTGCCACAATTGAGCAAGTGCAGGGCATGACGGGGATGGCCTCCTTTTTGTACAAAGTGCTGAAGCAGGCTAGCCCTGGGCCTCCTGGTAACCTGGGGAGTGCATGGGAAAAAGAGACTGGTATAGCCCTATCACAAAGGGGGTGGGGGAAGTTTTGGTCTTCCCATGTAAGGATTACTAAGTCCGCCTCTGTTACCCAAACGTTATTTTTCTTTGCCCATAGAGCTTATATTACCCCTGTACGCCTTAGTAGGTGGGACAAAACGGCAAGCAATAAGTGTTGGATTTTCCAAAAAGAAATTGGCACTTTTAGACATGTTGTTTTTGACTGTCTCAATGTCCAAACTTATTGGTTGCAGGTCTGGGAGTGTATCCAAAAGGTATTAGGCTTCAGTATTCCCCTCACATGGGAAATCTTAGTTTATCGCTCCGTCTCAGATATCTTGTTAAAATGCAGTAAGGATGGCTTCCTCTTAGATTTTTTGTTAGGCGTTGCTATATGTTGTAGGATACGGAACTGGAAAGAAATTGCTTCCCTTCATTGGCAAGCATGGTGGGGTCTAGTATGTGATTATTGTAAATTTGAATTAATGCCCCGGCGGGGAGAACAGAAGTCATCTCGTCATAGGGAAAAATGGAAAGCTTTGTTGGAATTTGGGGAGGCGGCCAAGTGTTAGGTGCCCCAAAGCTGAGAAATTCTCCTGGGTTGGAAGTTTTGGATTGGTAGTAGCATTTTGCCCATTAAAGAGATGTTGCATATGTATTGACCTCGGGGGTGGGGGAGGTGGGGAGGTTGGGAGGTGTCGTTCTTTCTTTTAGTTCTATGTTATGTTCTATGTTTGGTTGTTATTGTATTGTTTGTGTTGGAAATTTAAATAAAGTATTTAAAAAAAAAAAGATAGAAAGTAGAGGGTAGGGCTAAATGGCCAATTTTCTCAATGGAGAAAAGTGAATAGTGTACTCCAGGAATCTGTGTTGGGTCCGCTGCTTTTTGACATATTCAGAAATGACCTGGAAAAAGGAGTAACAAGTGAGGTTATCAAATTTGCAGATGACACAAAACTATTTAAAGTTGTTAAAACCCAAGAGGATTGTGGAAAATTGCAAGAGGATCTTGATAAATTGGAAGACTGGGCAACCAAATGGCAGATGAAATTTAATATGGACAAGTACAAATTTATGCACCTAGGAAAGAACAACCCAAACTATGGTTACAGGATGCAAGGTTCCACATTAGGAGCCACCTCCCAGGAAAAAGATTTAGGTGTCATCGTGGATAACATGTTAAAATCCCTCCACGCAGTGTGCAGTGGCAGCCAAGAGAGCAAATAGAATGGAATGGAATGGACAATAAAACAAAGGATATTATAATATCTCTCATTCGTTTTCATGGTGCGACTGCACCTTGAATATTGTGTGCAGTTCTGGTCGCCATATCTTAAAAAGGATATAGCGTTATTAGAAAAGGTACAGAGAAGAGCCACCAAAATGGTAAAGGGGATGGAAGGATACTCCTATGAAGAGAGGCTTGAAAGGTTAGGGCTCTTCAACCTGGAAAAGAGACGGCTGAGGGATGATCTTTTCCGAGGATGATGCTTATTGAAACACTGGTAGAATTGTTTCTTCTCCCATAACACGCCTGCAACCTCACAATTCTCAATAGATGCAGAGGGCCCCACTGGCCACAATCAGCTGGTTGCTGGTTAGCACAACTTATGAGTTCCAATGTTGCATCCGCTTTGTCAGTCCAGGCATATTCATATCAACAGAAGCGTTGAATACCAGCATAAAAGCTAAACACAACACAGTGCTATGTTTCCAGCCCCCATAGGTTCTCAACTCTTCCTCAAGTAGCATAGTAACATAGTATATGACAGCAGATAAAGACTAGCATGGTCCATCTAGTCTGCCCAGCAAGGTGGCAAGAGTAGGTGCACTTTCCGCTCTATGCAGGTCACCTCTCCCCATGCCTTTGTTTAAGGGTGTACCCACCGCTCCTTGCAGGTCACCCCTATTTGTTCAGATATAAGAGACAGTTATGCTTATTTTGATTTTATCCTGTTGCTATAAAGGGATCCACTATGTCTGTCCCATGCCATTTTGAATTCTGTCACTGTGTTTGCCCCAGCCACTTCCATCGGGAAGGCATTCTTGTTTGATCTCTTGAACTCAAAGAGTGTTGTAAGTCAAAGCCTGAAAAAGGTTAATCTTATAATGCCAGATGCTGTCCATCAGAATCAAATTGCCATTATGCAATTTATTTATTTATTTCTGCATCTGTTGAGAATTGTGAGGTTGCAGGCATGTTATGGGAGAAGAAACAATTGTAGCAGTGTTTCAATAAGCATCATCCTTGGAAAAGATTATCCCTTGGCAATAGAAACTGGTCACGAAAGATAAGTGTTACTGGGGGTTCGCTTAGTATGTTGTCCCTTGGTTTTTATCTTTAGGAGTTAAACAGTTATTGTTCTTAATAAAGAGAAAAAAGGAAGGTTTACCACGAGAGAGCGTTTCCCTTTCATGGCAAATGGTCCGACAATAAAAAACAACCAAAAAAACCGAAGAAGTTTTTTGAGTATAGGAGTTAGAATATTTAGGGTAAATGTAAAGTAAGGATTTTTGGTTTTACTTGTTGTTTTGAGAATATTTTTGCAGTGAATCATAGTATTCTTTTTGTAACAAGACATGATTATTGGCACCTTTATGAACAATTCAAATCAGTTTGAACAGAAGAACCACATTCCCACTGCAGTAAACTTAGATGCACCTGTGATCAATTGTCAGTACACATATGACTTGAATCAACCAATAAAAGATGGCTCCAATGTTTAAAATGGCAACATTCACTCCCTGTTCCATTTTCACAATGGTGAAGACAGGTGAGCTGCCTAAGACTGTCAGAAAAGACAAAGGGATACAAGGCCATTTCCATGTCCTTTGGATTCCTGTGTCTATAGTTAACAATGTTATTAAGACGTTTTCTGATCATGGAACTGTCAAGAACCTCCCAGGATGTGGTGGGAAGGGAAAAACACCATGTACAACATCCAAAAAGCTTGAGGCTGATATGGAGTGGTGGTTTCATCCCGCATCATACACCACACGCTAAACAAAGAAGAACTTCATAGGCAAAGCCCAAGGAGGACCCCACTTCTCAAAGACAGACATAAAAAGGCACACCTGATTTTACCCAAACCCACCTTGAGATACCACAATCCTTCCGGAAAAATGTTCTGTGGACAGATGAAACCAAACGTGAGCTCTTTGGCAATGTAGACCAGCAATACATTTACAGGTGAAGAAATTAAACTTATAAGGAAAAAAAACAACCTTCCTAAGTTAAATATGGCGGAGGTTCCATAATGTTGTGGGGCTGTTTTTTTGCCTCAGGAACTGGAGGCCTAGGACATATTAAAGGAATCATAAAGTCAGAGGACTACCAAGGTATTTTGCAGCAAAATATGCTGCCTAGTGTCAGAAAGCTAGGTCTGGGTTGACGATCATGGGTCCTGCAGCAGGACAATGACCCAAAATATGAATGCCACAAGCTGAGCAAACACACTCGTAAGAAACAAGAGAGCACACAAAAAGTGAGTAATGTAAAGGGTCACAGTTGTTTTATTTAAATCCCTATGTGTTTTGTCAGTGCTGCCTTCTTCAGAGAATAAAACCTGAAACAAAACAAATATTACCAGATAAAGTAATTGCAATGATAAATACAAAATAAATAAATAAACTGCTAAATCATTGATTATAATTAAAACCAGTTTAAAATAGTTCATTTCTTTCTATTCAACCATTCTTTTATACTTTTGGATGTATATTTTCGGTCATTGAGAGCACACAAAAAGCGAGTAGTGTGAAGGGTCACAGGTGTTTTATTTAAACCCCCTACGTGTTTTGGCAATGTTGCCTTCTTCAGCAGGTAAAACCTCAAACAAAACAAATAATGCCAGAAAAAATAACAACAATGATAAATACAAAATAAATAAACTGCTAAATCATTGATTAAATAATTAAAAACAAAAGTAAAATAATTAAAAACAAATAAAACCACAGACAAGTATAAAAGTAAGGTTGAGTAAGGAGACCATTCAATGAGCCTCTATAATACGTGAGGACTAAAGAAATACTTGTATAGCTGGCATACACTATATAGAACAAAAAGAGAGATGAGGAGGATGCAATTATTGTAACGGCCCAATTAGGAAGATGGCATACTCACAAGAACACACTGTTTATAACTTGATAGGAAGTTGATTCTGTAATGAATAAAAAGCATACTCATGAGGCATCATGCCTTCCCTAATTTTATCTTAACTGTTTTTTAACCATCCTAAGGATGTGCAACTTTGTGAACTTTATAAAAAAGATCAGTCCATGTTATAAACTACCGTAATTTTAATGTGGGTTCTATACATAGAGTGCCCGATTCTGATCCCGACGTACATCTCCTTTGTACGTCTGGGCTGACCCGGCCGTACAAAGGAGATCACGATTCTGATCCCGCAGGGCACGTCTAGTACTGTGGGATCAGAATCGTGAACAAGCCTGTATGTGCCGGCCGGGACTGCGATTCAGTTCTATCCTGGACATACAAGCACTGCCCAGCTAACTCAGCCAGAGCTTTTAAATGGAGCCGCCGTGCCATGGCATCATTTTGCCATGGCACTGTGGCTCCATTTAAAAGCCACGATGCTGTCCAAAATGTTAATTCCTCCTAAGGCCAGGGTCGGGTTGTGGGGAATTAACACTGTCCCCCTCCCCCCAGCCCCTTCCACCCCCCAGAGGAGCAAAATTGAAATGTCCAGGGAAATTATTCAACCCTGGGGTGAAATAACTTCCCCGTCCATTTTGTCGGTCCTGGACGTACAGGGCTGACATTAGAATTGGCTCTTTACATCCAGGTCCTGTGACCGCACACTGCCCGCCCACTCTCTGCCCCCGTGCTGCCCCTTCCCTGCCCCCATATAACTCCCCTTTTCAGTTTCAGGCCATTTTAATACAAGTGGGTCATTTTAATTCAAAGTGAAATTGGCTAATGAAACCTATGGTGGTATTTTTATCATTACCCTTATTTTTCTTTTTAACCTTGGCACTCCAATCCATGATATGGAAGGACAGACTAGGCGGGCCATGTGGTCTTTTTCTGTCGTCATTTTTCTGTTTCTATGTTTCTATATAGTGGGATTGATATATATCCTCTGTCCCGCTGCTCTAATGGTAGGCTATAAGCAGTTGAATTCCTTATTTTAATTTTCACAAACTGAAGCAACATGGTGGCATGTAAAACATTCCATACAGCATTATATACTTTTGGTAATCCTTTTAAATTTTACATCCGATCTGCTCTCCCTTTTGACCTTGACTGTTTGGCAGGAAATTGAGCCCTCTACAAAAGAATGCTCTTAGTCTTGATACCTCAACACTATGGCGATTTGGAAGACTGTTACATTGGGGTGAGTTTATTTTTTCAAATTATTTTATGATTACCAGTGTCTGTAGTTGTCGGTTCCGAAAATGTATACAACGCTGTTCGATCTCACAGTATTGTTTGGCACATGTTAAAGTTTAAAAGAGGCACCGTGTGCTGGTTGTTCTGAAAATAATAACTAGGTTGTTCTCTCTCTTGGGCAAGCTTGGGCTCCATTATGACCAACTTCAGGTTTAGAGATAAAGTATAATAGACAGTAAATAAGGAGATTCAGAATTACACAATCAAATACTCTTTATAGCATGAAATCAGTTCTTTCCCATTGTTAGTATTTATTAATATTATAGCACTATGGCATTTCAGAAGATCTTCCATAGAGACACATTGAGCCCTTGGATTGTTTTAAAAGTAACAAATCCTCTGGATTGGTCTGACAGTCAGATTTTCTCAAAGGTGCTGTTTTGCCTTATAAAAAAAGCATTATCCATAACATAATATGGGACTATGTGTTGTTGAATATACTGTTGAAATTGGATATCTCCCTTGGTCCATAGGATGATGGTACCTTAGTGGCATTACGCACTTCCTGGCTTTATGTCTACAGCCCGCTTTAGAATTAGTTTATAACATGGATTGATCTTTTTTATAAAGTTCACAAAGTTGTACGTCCTTAGGATGGTTAAAAACAATTAATATAAAATTAGGGAATGCTTTTTATTCATTACAGAATCAAATTCCTATCAAGTTATACACAGTAGGGGTCATTCCAAGGTGCAAATAGCAGAGATGGACGCCTCATTGGGACATCTCTGGTTTTCGGCCCCTCTGCCAACACCGACTAACTTTCCAGCGTGTTGTACGGGGAGGTTAGATGGGGCGGGAAAGGGGCAGTATGGGGTGGAGTTAGGGAAGGCAGTGGGTACTCAGCAGCCCCAGATGTACAGGGCCGATTCTATTATCGGTCCTGTACGTCTGGGGCCAGTGGCCTGAACAGGGAACTTATTCCATCCCTGAAGTGGAATAAATTCCCCCAATTGGAGGGGGATGGCAGGCTTGGTGCGCAGAAAAGGCAGGAGGGGGCAGAGGAGATTCCCCGCAGCCCGACCCTGGCCTTGAAGATTTCTGTCTGTGGGCCAGGGATCATAAGATAAGATATGCCATACTGGGTCAGACGAAGGTCCAAAAAGCCCAGTATCCTGTTTCCAACAGTGGCCAATCTAGGTCACAAGTACCTAGCAGTTTCCCCAAAAGACACAGGTTCTGCAATGCTTGTATTGGGCAAGCAGTGGATATTCTGGGTCTCCTTTAATAATGGCTTATGGACCTTTCCTCCAGGAACTTGCCCAAACCTTTTTTAAACCGGGCTACACTAACAGCTACAACCGGATCCCTAACTGAGTTAGCTGGGGAAGGCCTGTACGTGCAGGCCAACTGGAATCGGTTTCCGGCCTGCACGTGCAGACCTGGACATGATTCTGATCCCGCAGGCTAGACATGCCCCGCGGGATCAGAATCCGGTTTCACTCTGTGTGTCTGGTTCCGATCGGGTGCACAGAGGACCGGCACGTCCAAAACGGAATCAGGCCCATTGTGTTCTTGTGAGTATGCCATCTTCCCAATTTGGATTTATAATAACTGTGTCCTCCTCGTCTCACTTTCTGTTCTATATAGTGTATGCCAACTATATAAGCATTTTTTCATTTACCTGCTGAAGAAGGCAACATTGCCAAAATGCGTAGGGGTTTAAATAAAGCACCTGTGACCCTTCACACTACTCACTTTTTGTGTGCTCTCAATGACTGAAAATAAACACCCATTAAGTACAAAAGAATGGTTGAAAAGAAAGAAATTAACTATTTTAAACTGGCCAGCAATGAGTCCTCATCTCAATGCAATCGAGAATTTTTGGAAAGAACTGAAATCAGCCATTGGTAAAAGGAATCCTGTAAACATTCATGAGCTGGAACAAATTGCAATTGAATAATGAGAGAAACTACCAGCAGACAAATGTGCAAAACTTATAGATGGTTACAAGAAACGTTTGGAGACTGTCATCACTGCTAAGTGTTGAGCAACTAAATATTAGTGAAGAATGCCATTAATCCTGTCAAAGTCAAATTTTGTTTTTTTGACTCCTTGTGGTCTTGGGCAAGCCACTTAACCCTCCATTACCCATGTTCCCTGTAAAATAGTTATCTCCAAGTTATAATGCCCTGTATTAGTGCATGTGTCTCATATCCCCTCATGTTAAATGTATCCCCCAATTGTGTTGTGACCACCTTGATTGAAGGATAAGGTGGTATACAAAACTGTCTAAATAAATAATTGTAAAGGCTTTGGATAAGAATTGTGAGTCACATCCTGAGTGGTTGTAGCACTGCCAAAAGTTTAAGCTTCCACTGTGGGCATGCCCTCTGTCTATAATACTGCTGCCAGAACATTTACTTTATATAGCCCTTCCTGCAGACATCTATATTGAATACATAGACATTTGTAAAATCATATCCAAACTTGCAGGCAGCAGGCATTTTTGGGACGTTTTGCCTTGGATATCCAAGATTGCATCTGGACATTCTTTCTAAACTACCATTTCATATATGTGCACTTTTCAACTTGTATTACTATACATTTTTACTCTTCGTACTGCACACAGAGCAATCAGAAAACGTTAATCAATGAGTTCCTCAACAATAGAATCATGTTATTTCAGCTGCTACTGAAGATACGTTTAAAAAAACTAATTTCAATAAGGAAATAACTTTATTAAACATTATGTTTTATGAATACTTTTCAGACTTCCTATAATTTAATTCTGAAACTGTTGTTTACCTTAAAGGTATATTTAGAAGCCTTATTGGTGTTTTGGATGTCTGAAAATTGCATCCAAAACATGGAGACATCCCCAAAGCCAGTATAGAAGCTGGCTCTATGGACAGGGCATGGAGTAGGCATGTCCAAGTTATTTCCAGAACTTGGATGTCCTTGCATGATTTCATAAAAGCCCTGGATGTCTTGAGCCGTGTCCAAGCCTGTACCTGTTCAAAGCATAAATAGGCATTGGAAAAGTGCTAATTTTGTCAGACAAACATCAGAAGTGTGTGGAAAAGAAGATACAATCCTACCCCCTATATTTTCCATGCTGATAATGAACACTAATGGGGAATGAGTGCTTATGTTTCCATTTCTCTATTCTACAGGAGGTCCCCTTATGCTAAGCTTGCATGAGATAAATGTCCCTACCCCATGCTTTCCTAAGGGGGACAGCTATGTGGCCGCCAGCACAGAGTCCACGTTGGGGATGTCTATGTTACTGAAACCGGGCAGAGACATATACATCCTTCATGTTTCCCAGTATGTTCTGCCATGGACATCCACAATTTGACTTGGACTTCCTATCTAAAATAGTTGACAATGGTGCAACCGTAACATGCTTGTCTTGTGCACTAAAGGTCAAGGGTTTGTGGCCTGTCAGCAGTGGGAGAGGACAAGGACAGTACAGGTCCAATGGGTGAGTGTCATTTTGGGGCTGGATAAGGGCAGTCTGAAAATGGATGAGTGCAAATGGCCCACCCTGCTGCTTCAACATGATGGCTTTCCATTGTGTACATGGGCCATACATGCCCTGTGTACTGTACATTGTCCATATGTATATGGCCTTGCTACCTTCTCCTAAAGGGCACTTTCTGCTGACAGTCTGTGAATGAAGGCAGTCTTCGAATGAAGACACTCTGACACATGTTTACATTCCAAAGAAATAACAGCTTTTATTGTGCATCTACAGTCAAACAATTTTATGTTACCCTATGCCCACCCCTTTAATACCACTCTCTACTCTGTGTACAGAGGGAATCATGGCAAAGCTGCATGCCAGCAGATGCTGTGCAATCTGTGAAAGGGCATGCATGTCTACTATTTATTTATTTATTTATATACTACTACTACTACTAAGCATTTATATAGCACTACAAGGCATACACAGTGCTGTACAAACATATAAAGACAGTCCCTGCTCATAGAACTTACAATCTAATCAAGACAGCACAATACAAGAGGAACAAGGGGAGTTCAAATAGGGGATGAGACACAAGGAGAACAAGGGATTCGGAACCAAATGTAGATTTGAAGAGGGGGAGAGAAGAGACTTGACGTAAAGATAGAGGAAGTTTGTTCCAAGCATAAGAAGCAGCAAGGTGAAGAGATTGAAGTCTGGAATTTTAAGAAGAAGAAATAGGCATAGAGAGAAGAAAGCCAGTGGAAGAGCGGTGTTCACGAGGAATGGTATAGAGAGAGAGAAGAGAGGAAAGATAATGAAGGGCAGTAGAGTGAATACATTTATATGTTAGAAAGAGAAGTTTAAATTGGATACAGAAATGGAACAGGAGACAGTGAAGTGATTTTAGAAGAGGGGTTATATGAGTGTATCGGGGATAGCAGAAGATTAGCCGTGCAACAGAGTTCTGGATAGATTGAAGAGGAGAGAGATGACACTGAGGGAGACCAGCAAGGAGGAGGTTGTAATAGTCAAGATGGGAAGAGACAAAAAAGTGGACAAGAGTCTTAGTAGTGTGTTGAGAGAGGAAGGGATACATTTTTTTAATGTTGTAGAGAAAGAAACAACAGGTTTTAGCAATATGTTGAATATGTGTGGAGGAGAAAAGGGAGGAGTCAAAGATGACCCCAAGGTTGTGGGCTGAGGAAACAGGAAGAAGAAGAATGTTGTCAATAGTGATAGAGAAAGGAGGAATGTGGGAGGAGGGGTTAGGGGGAAAAATAAGAAGTTCAATTTTAGCCATATTCAATTTTAGGTGGCTGTGAGACATCCAGGCAGCGGTCAGATGAGCAAGTAGAGATATGAGTTTGGTGTGAAGGAGAGATATCAGGTGTAGATAGATTTGAGAGTCATCAGCATAAAAATGATACTGAAAGCCATGGGAAGAGATGAGGGCATCAAAGGACTGGATATATAGAGAGAAAAGGAGTGTGCCCTGAACAGACACCAACTGAGAGAGGGATGGCAGTAGAGGAGGAACCTCCAGAACAAACACTGAAAGAGCGATTAGAGAGATAAGAAGAGAACCAAGACAGTACAGGATCTCTAAAACCAAGAGAGGATAAATTGTCAAGGAGGAGGAGGTGGTCAATAATATCAAAAGCAGCAGAAAGATTGAGAAGAATGAGAACTGAATAAAGGCCTTTGGACTTAGCGAGGAACAGATCACTGGAGACTTTGGCAAGAGTCGTTTCAGTAGAATGAAATGGATGAAAACCAGATTGAAGTGGATCAAGGAGGGCTTGAGAGGAGAGGAATTCGAGAGAATGGCTGAGAACTGCACTTTCAAGAATTTTGAAAATGAATGGGAGAAGGGAGATGAGTCAATAATTAGAAGGACAAGTAGGTAAAGTGAGGGTTTTTTGAGGAGAAGAGTGATTACAGCATGCTTGAAGGTTGCAGTAGAAAGCGAAAGGTTGAGAATATGTGAGATGAAAGGGATGACAGAGGAGGAGATGGAGTTGAGGAAATGGGTGGGGTTAGGATCAGAAGAACAGGTAGTGAGTTTAGAGGAGGGAATAAGAAGAGAAGTTTCCTAACAGAGATGTTAGAAAAGGGTGAAAGGGTGATAGAGGTTGAGGGGAAAAGTTGGTAATGGAGAGGGGGAAGAAGATTTAGTGGGGAATGAAGAGTAATCATATGCACTTTGTCATGGAAATAGTCTGCTAGGGTTTGGGCAGAGATAGAAGGAGAGATTGGAGGTGGATGTGCCTTAAGAAGAGAACTGATAATAGAAAAGAGACAGTGAGGGTTAGAGGCAAGACCATTTGCTTAGTGAGTGAAATGGCAGACTGAAAAGAAGAAAGCTTGAATTTGAAGAGAAGAAAGTCAGAGAGAGAGCAGTATTTGAGCCAAGTGCACTCAGCTGAGCGGGCACAGGAACATAGGTAGTGGGTAGTTGAAGACAACCAGGGCTGAGGTGAGGAGCGCCTCACAGGACGAGAAAAGGATGGAGCACAGGTATCCAGAGTAGAGGACAGCAGTATTATAGGAAGCTATGGCTTCATAAATAGACTTAGAGGACAAAGTGGAAGAGAGACGAGATGAGACAGTAGTGGATAGAGTGCAAGAAGATTCCTAAAAAGATAGGAGGAGATTAGGCAAGATTGAGGGGAGTATAATAAAGAGTGAAATTTCTTTCTCTACAACATTAACAAAATGTGATGGTCAGATAAGGGAAGACCGGCGGTATGGAAATTAGAAGGCAAACAATTAGTGTAGAAAACAAGGTCAAGGCAGTGACTAAGCTGATGAGTGAGGGCAGAAGAGCAAAGCTGGAGGTTGAAAGAAGAGGTAGGGAAAAGGAGTTTGGACATGTGAAGGCCAATTCCATTCAGGCCACGCAGCCCCTGTGCAGCTGGTCAGAAGCGGGGCCTACAGAGGTAGATGCAATTCTGAGCCCATGGGGGCTAGACATGCCCACAGGATCAGAATTGGGTCGATACGGCCTGGATGTGCAGGCCGTGCTCCAATTCTTATTGGTCTTCATGCCCAGCCTCATACCCAGCTACCTCAGCCAGGATCCTAAATGGAGTCACAGTGCCATAGCGTCCCATCACCATGGCACTGCAGCTCCATTCAGGAGCCGCGATCCACGGCCACCGACCAGGCTCTTTTTTCCCCATAGCCCAACTCCTTATCTGTCCTTCTAAGGCCTGGGTCCGGCTGTGGGAAACCCCCTGCGACCCCTCACCTGCATCCCTGGGTCCCACATCATGATCCCCCTCTGTCCAGGGGGACGTATTCCACCTTTGAGATGAAATAAGTCCCCATCTAGATTCGAGGCTCCAGACATACAGGGCCAACCTCTGAAGTGGCCCTGTATGTCTGAGATCATGGCCTGCCCCTGCCCCACCCTCGCTCTGCCTCCGGAATGTCCCCCCCCCCTGCCCCCATCTAGGCCTCCCCATACAAACCCGCTGTTCATATCGGGAGGATATTGCCGTGGCCGGCAGGGGGACGAAAAGCAGGGATGGACATCCCAATGGTATGTCTATCCCCACTATTCATAGGACAGAATAACCCCCACAGGGATCAGAGGGGTTATCAATATGAAAATTAAAGTCACCAAGTATATGGGAGGAGGAAGAAGAATCCAGGAATAAGGAGAGCCAAGAGTCAAAATCAGTGAGTAAGGTAGAAGGCAGCGATCCGGAGAGGTAGGGGATTGAAAAACAGATGGAATAGACTTCCAAGGAGGGAAAGGAATGAGATTGAGGGAAAAGGAGAGGTTGAAATTGGCAAGAAGGAGAAAGTAGAAACCAAACACCACTGCCGCACCCATTGGGACGGGGAGAGTGGAAGAACTGATAGCCACTTTGGGAGAGGGCAGCAACCAAAGAAGTGTCATCAGGGAGGAGCCAGGTTTCAGTAAAAGCGAGAAGATAGAAAGTGCAAGGGATAAAGAGAGCATGGGTAAAGGGAAGTTTATTGTAAATAGAATGAGCATTCCATAAAGCACATGAGAAAGGGAGGGAGGAGGGGGAGGTAGAGAGATGTGGCTGACATTAGAGCGCTGGAGAGAGAAACTAATATGGGAGTGAGAGAGAAGAGAAGGAGGACCAGGGTTGGGATTAATGTCACCAGATGATAAGGAGAAGGAGGAGAAGTAGAGTGTGAGAGAGACAGGAGACAGCACATCGGAAATGGGGATGAAAAGGGGAAGGAGGGGGATGAATGAGAGGAAGGAGAAGGTGAAGCCAGGGCCGGCCCGTCCATTGAGCAAGAATGTTTTTTGCACAGGGCCCCGCGTTTCAGGGGGCCCCGCGCAAAGAACATTCTGCTTTTTTTCAAAATTAAGTTTAAAAAAAAAAGCTGGCTGCTACCGCTGCCACTGCCGCCGCGGCAGAATGGAGTGTCCCGCGGGGCCACCTCTGCCCGGCTGGGCTCTCCCTCTGCGATGGCTGAGCCCCTCTGTGCCGGCTTTCAGATACGCGAAGGGAGAGTGTCTCCCTCGCGTCTCTGTTAAGCCTGCAGGGGCAGATGGGAAATTTCCCATCAGCCCCTGCGGGCTTAACAGAGACGCAAGGGAGACACTCTCCCTTCGCGTATCTGAAAGCCAGCACAGAGGGGCTCAGCCATCGCAGAGGGAGGGAGGGACTCAGCCGGGCAGAGGGGGCCCTGCGGGACACTCCATTCTGCTGCTGCCGCGGCGGCAGCGGTAGCAGCCAGCTTTTTTTTTTTTTTTTTAATGTTCCTTGAACCGAAGGGGGGGGGGGTTAGGACTGGTAATGGGCTATGGAGGGGGTTAGGACTTGACTTGAGGTGGGCTGTGGGTTGATGGGGGGGGTTAGGACTGGTAATGGGCTATGGGGGGGGCTAGGACAGGAAATGGGCTGATGGGGAGGGGTTAGGACTTGAGGTGGGCTGATGGGGTTTATTTATTTTATTTTATTTTATTTAACAAACTTTTATATACCGCAGCCTTCCGTTGATCAGGTGCGGTTTACAAATAACAGTTGAGGAGACAGAATGGCATTTCTGTTTACATTGAACATTATATGAACTATATACATGAACAATTTAACTTTTAAATTTTTAAACTTTGGAGACTATATACAATTTACAATTTAAACTATGTACAATTAACTATGTACAGTAAGTTCAACAGTATCAACATCATTAGGCAGTGTCAAAGTCAAGCTATCATAAGGCATTGCGGTATTAGTTTCAGTGAGTTATATAGATCGTCCCTTTTCGTTTAGGACTGGTAATGGGCTGTGGGCTGTTGGGGGGGTTAGAACTGGTAATGGGCTATGGGGGGGGGTTAAGACTGGTAATGGGCTTTGGGCTGATGGGGCTGTCTGGTAATGGGCTATGGGGGGGTTAGGACTGATAATGGGCTATGGGGGGGCTAGGACAGGAAATGGGCTGATGGGGAGGGGTTAGGACTTGAGGTGGGCTGATGGGGTTAGGACTGGTAATGGGCTGTGGGCTGATGGGGGGGTTAGGACTGGCAATGGGCTATGGGGGGCTGACTGGAAATGGCTGATGGGGGGTTAGGACTGGTAATGGGTTATAGGGGGGGCTTAAACTGAAAATGGGGTGATGGGGGGTTAGGACTGGAAGTGGGTTGATGGGGGGGCTAGGACTGGTATTGGGTTGGGGGGTTGCTAGGACTGGAAATGGGCTGATGCAGGGACTAGAAGGGAATGGATGCTGGGTGAGGCTGGAACTAGAAGGGAGCTGATGTTGGGGGAGGATTAGAATGGGATGGGGCTGGGAGAGTAAAATGGAGAGGGGAAAAATATTTTGTGTGGGAGGGATGAAAAATCTACAATTGGCCGGGTATTGGGAGAGTAAGTGGGGATTGAGGATGGAGGGGTAAAATTTGAGTGGATGAAATAGGAATGAGGAAAGAGCAAAAGGAGAAAGATTAGTATGTTAAAGCAGATGTAGAGAGAGAATGGAAAAAAAACTAGGAGAGAAGAAAGGACAAATGGACAGCAGACGATGGAGAGTTAGCAGAAGACACGAAGAAACCAGAAGAAAGTGGCTGGAGGAATTGCAGCTGAAAAAAATGCACAAAAGGTAGAAAAATATCTCTTTATTTTGAATTTATTAATTGGAATATGTCAGCTCTGGTAAATGTGCATCATTAACGTCTGCGCTTTGTTTAGTACAAGAGCAAATTAATGTATACCGTATATACTCGAGTATAAGCCGAGTTTTTCAGCACATTTTTTGTGCTGAAAAACGGCCCCCTCGGCATATACTCGAGTCAACGTCTGCAGGACGTCTGCAAAATTCTACAGGTGCCGCAGATTGGTTGGCGCCGGCCAATGGCGCCGCAGGGGGGAGGAGCCCGGAGCCATGATGCCACCGGCCAGGTGGGTGCCTGCGCCGAATAACCATCGGCGCCGACGGAGGAGAAGCCCCTCCTTTCTGGGGAAGCCTCTGCCTGGGAACCCCATGGCGCTGAGAGAGGGGAGGGTCCGAGAAGTCCTCTGTGCCTGGATCTGCGCCGACCAATGGCACGGAGGGGGGGAGGAGCCTCGCCCGTAGTGACACCAGGAAATGAATCTGCGGTGGAGAGGTGGAGCCAGGTGCTGCGCTGGGTCCAATCCGGCAGAGGGGGCGCTGCTTCGTGCAAGAGGAGCATGAAAATGGCGGCCCCCATGGTTCACCCACGTGCGAGGGGGCCCGACAGGATGCTCCGGCAGCCGTAGGGGTTCTCAACCGGGGGAGCTGCTCCTGGTTCAATCGCGCTTGATGATCCAAGCACGCTGCGGGTTGGAGGCCTCCAGGCACAACCCGAGCGGCGGCCGAGCTTGCGGACCAAGCCTGTGGCTGGGGTGGAGGCCCGAAGGCGCACCTGGAGCGGCGGCAGAGCTGGCGGACCAAGCCTGCGGCTGGGGTGGAGGCCCAAAGGCGCACCCGGAGCGGCGGCAGAGCTGGCGGACCGAGCCTGCGGCTGGGGTGGAGGCCCGGAGGTGCACCCAGAGCGGCGGCAGAGCTGTCCCAGAAGGTCCGCGAGCAGCGAACTGCACCAGGCCATCCGTGAACGGGATTGCTGCACGGAAATGCTGCGGTGGCTGAAACTTTGAAAACTGAGACTGGAAGTGCAAGTAAGTTTAACAGCAATAATAGAAACAGAACGCAAGATGAAAACTGATCAACGGAGGGAAATTCTCCCAGAGTCTGGGAGCACATGGCCCGCGGAGGTCCCGCTGGCCAGCGGATAGGAACATCAAAGTAGTAAAACATCAGACAAGTAAAAACTGCTATATACATACGATTAGGAGGATTAGAGTTCTAAAAGTAAATTTTTTGGTGGAGAGTAGAAAGTCCGTCTTGCTGGCAAGGCGGAAGAAGAAATACTTTTTGTCGGAAGATCGGCCGTGAGGATTACAAGCCTCTCGAAGTATATACGGTAGGTGCCTCATTTCCCACCCTCGGCTTATACTCGAGTCAATAGTTTTGCCCAGTTTTTTGTGGTAAAATTAGGTACCTCGGCTTATATTCGGGTCGGCTTATACTCGAGTATATACGGTAGTTTTATTTCTACAGTGTTGTACATTCCAAGTTTGGCTTTTGGGATTCCCAGTTTAATTATTGTCGTCCTGTTTCTAAATTGTGATTCCTTGTTTGGTGATGGTTTATGTTCTGTTCATGTGTAACTGAGCTGAGGTATTCTGTTTATATAATTCCTATTTGACATTGCCACTTGTTCTCTTTCCCCAGTAGGTCATGTATTGGTATTCTCTGAAATGTATTGGTTTAATATTTGCATGTTTCCTTTTGATAGGTAGGGTATGGTGCTTTGTGAGTCCTGGTAGTGCTGTTAGGATACGGCAGGTTTGCTATGGGTTCTAAATGGGCAGTGTTTGTAGTAGTTCCTAATGTGTCTGGCGGTTGGCACTGGATTATAGTAATGTAGAAATCTTTTAGTCTTTCTTTATTCATACACTCATTAAGAGGCATGTTTACTAAAAGTTAGTATATGGTAACATTATGCAAATAATTATGCAAATGAGGCACCTTATGCAAATGAGGCCCCGCACCGAGTCTCCGCACATGGCCCCGCACCCCCCTTGGGCCGCCCCTGGGTGAAGCTCAGGAGCTTAGGAAAGGGTGCAGGATAAGATGGCGGAGGAAATAGGGAGGGTGGAGAGAGGGTATAAAAGAGGGGGGTATTAGGTTGGTAAAGTGAGGAAGAAGGTTAGGGAGGATCAGAAAAAGGAGCAAAGAATGATGTGGAGCCATAAGAAATGGCAGAGAGGGCAAGTTAGAAGAAGGAGAGGGATTATAGGTAGTAAGGGAATAAAGCTAAAATAAATTAAATAAAGTAGAATAAATAAAATAGAATAAGATACTGATAAGTAAAAAGTCTTAGAAGACACTGGGGGCTATTCGTGCTGGCTGCATGCCCCGACTAACTTCCCTGCCAGTTGTGCGGGATAGTTAGTTGGGGGCGGGGAAGAGAATGCCCGGGGGCAGAGAGTGGGTGGGCAGTGGGCATTCGCTGGCCCTGGACATACAGGGCCAATTCTAATGTCGGCCCTGTACGTCCAAGGCTGGAAAAATGGTTGGGGAAGATATTCCACCCCCGGGGTGGAATAACTTCTTTGGACGTTTCTTTTTGGAAGACTTGGGGCACAGAAGGGGATGGGGGGTGGTAAAGTTAATACCCCACAGCCCGACCCTGGCCTTAGGAGGCTGTATCGGGGGTCGGGCTGCAGAGAATTAACATTTTTAGCAGCGGCCGGCATCACAGCTTTTAAATAGAGCAGCGATGCCATGGCAACAGGACGCTGTGGTGCCATGGCTCCATTTAAAAGCCCTGGCTGAGTTAGCCGGGCTTTGGCTGTACGTGCAGGCCGGGATCAGAATCATCATCTCCTTTGTACATCCGGATGTTCAAAGGAGATGGACGTCGGGATGAGAATCGGGCCCATTGGGATTATCAGATAGGGGAACTTAATAGCTTAAAATATTAAAATATTTGCCCTGATTCCCTCAAGGTGGCAAACCATGAGTTCCTAGGCACAGGTTATGACAGAAAAGCCCTGCTGTACCTCCTGGCAAATGGCTCAGAGATGCAGCAAAACCTCTGGTTGAACAAAACCTAGGGGGGCCTCCCGGTGGGCCATCTGCTGCAGTAGCACAGATGGGTCATGATGCATCATGTAATAGAGATACCCCTCTGTGCCATCTGTCCTACCTGTCCCTCTTCCCCTACTTCATTATACTCCCCTACCCTTGTTGCTCTCCCTCCCCTGTGAGTTCTTCTTCTCCTGGCAGGTAATGCGATACCTCTGGGGTCGATATGTATTGCATAGATATGGAGCCAGATTCACGGAGGGGGACGTCTGGGCCATCCGGATGTCCCCGATGAAGATGGGGCTATGTGGACCCGATTCTTGTCTGGGGGAGCAAATCATTCCTGCAGTAGATAGAATCGGGCCCGAGGACAGTCAGGCATGCCCCCTCTACCTGTGGGGATGTCCTCTCTGCAGGCACCTTCCACATCTGCAGCTCCAGCCCCCCATTTTCCCCCTGCCTGACCAACAGCTGGCTTGCTACAGCCTGGATCGGGTGGCGGGAATCCCCCCGCACCTGGCCCCGGGGGGGGATCCTCAGGCTCTATCGGCCTACCCCAGCTCTGCCCTGTACCCACCCCCTCCTGTCCCCCACCAGCTCTTCCTATTCTGATGCATAGGATGTATAGGAAGCCTTGTGGGGCTGCACGTCCCACCGGGACGTCAAGCACCACAACCAGCATTCATAAATGACCTCCATAGTGAGTCTCTGCAACATCCATTCCCCATGTCCACATGTGGGTCCTGATGGTTTGCTGTGTCCACCTTCATGTCTGACACCTCAACAGAAGTATTGATCACCCGTCTGATGCTGTGACTGGAAGCACTGCTGGACGGCTGCACATGCATGGCCTCCAGATCCTCCCTCTCTTGCTCTTCTTTACCTTTGCTTCATCCTCTATCTTCTCCAGCTGCTTCTCTTCTGCCTCTCTCTCCTCTGCTGCAGCCTCCTCTTCTGCCTCCTCCATCACTTTAGCCTCTGCTTCCTCCAACTGCTTCCCCCATCGCTGCTGCTGTGGGTATCACATATAGGAGTCTTTCATGGATCTGGTCTGTTACCACTGCCTTGCTCAACTCACTCTTGCTCTCTAACCCTCTCCATCTGGTTATTGGCTGCTCCCACATGGTGCTAGGTGGCCACTGGCAAGGTCACGTGTTGTGCAGCCATCTAGATTCTGAGGGTAGTGTGGCCTAATGGCTTCCTCCATTGCTTCATCTGACTGCTCTGCCATTTATTTCATCTGTACAGATCTCCCTTCTCATTTCTCTGGTTGCTGCAGTGCTTGACGTGCACAGAAGCCATGTCTGCTTCTTCACCCCCTGTACTGTCTACAACCTACTATCCTTGACTGGCATCCATTGCAGTGGCACTATCTGTCATGCCTGAAATTACATGCGTGTTCCCTGTTCTGCTCTCACATTCCTCTATCACTGACATCTGTGTCCCTTCCACCCCTTGATGATGGTTCCTCTGTATTGCCATGTCACATGCCCTGGAACATTGTTTCTTCCCCTTTGGAGCCACCACCTTTCTTCTTTGTACATCCCTGCAGCTGCTGGGACATCCTTTCTAAAATGCCACTTAAAATGATTTAGCTTTTTCCTGCCTTGCTATCCTATTCCCTTGGATCCAAATGGTTTTTGAAGTCACAAAAGCAGTATTAGGAATCACAGCTATATAAATCTCAATACAAAGAGCAAAGAGTCTGATTAACTGAGGCTTTATCCAATTCTGTATCTATAGGAAAAAAGCATTGCCAATTTGGTCCTCTGTGTTTATGTGAAAAAGCTTAGTAATCAGTGTTAAATTATTTTACCTCATGAATGTGTCCACTGACCCTTTGAATGTTCTTATATACCGCCAGTAGTGAATAATGCTACTGTGATGCTTTTCTACTGATTACAATTCTGTGGGGCACCACTGTGCTCTGTTTTCTAACACTTGTGCCATTACCTAAATGCTGCAAGCATGATTTCTAATTAAATTTACAATTCTAAGATTAGATGTTAACTAGGTGAATAGCAATTTTTTTTTAAATTCTAATAATTTGATATAGAAATACATTTTTAAAATTTGAAACAGCATTACAAGGCTTTCAGTTTAATTACTGCATTGGTTTGTTTCAGTCCTGCCTATCTTTGATACCTCTCATTTCTTTTTTACAGCATTATTTAA